>CM041782.1:227445976-228045976 GCA_023374045.1 Limonium bicolor
CAAAAACATGCTCTAAAGCTTGGAGTGAACTTGGCTAGGACCCCAAAGAGCCTACAAGACTTGATAATGTTTAATTATGACTTTATAAGGCTAATTAGTCCTTAGGAAACTTTGTTAGACAATGAAACCAAACAAAACACAAATAAATACCTTAAGGTCATATGGGCTAAAATGTGCTCTAAGCTTGGATAAATGTGTATAAGACCTAATGGTCATACCTATGCCTTATTTATATGTTAAGAACATATTATCATTACCAAAGAAAACCAAGCTTGAAAACAAGTTAAAACACAAAAAGTGCTTTAAGGAGTCTTAAAGCACGTTTTTTGAAAAATTGTCTTGTAAATGAGTTTTGAATGGCTAAATGTCCATCGTTACTCTTTTAATTAACATGTGTACTATAGTAATCACATTTGGGTGGCTATCAATGGAAATCAAAATTTCACTTCTTGTGCCTTGTTTTTTGGTGAATATGATTTTATAAGCTAGTTTGTAACATATGTTACTATAGTGAGACAATGATAATGAAGTCTAAATACCCCTGGTACTATTTGGGGCCGGTTTTTAAGGTGTGGTGACTCACCACCCTTGTTAATTTTACTAAGAAAGAAAGAATGACTAATTAGTGTACTATTTGCTTTAAAAGGACAAATATCTTCAAAAGCAAAGGTTATCTTCATTCTCTCATTCTTTTTCCTTCATTTCCCACGATGGCCACCTTCTTCCCCCTCCTCTCTCCATCGTTTCCAACAGAACCATGCCATTCTTCATCCTTCTTCACTTGTAACTTATGACTCCATGCTCTGAATTTAATTCCGAGACTACCGTTCTCTTAGTTGGAGCAGCTCTACAACATTGTCTTTTCAAATCATCAAAACCACCATTTTGGTGCCAAGGAGAAACTTCCATGGAAAGAGCTTGAGCTAATATTTTTATGCCTTTTGATCACCTTTGCTTCAAGGTAAGGAAAAACCAAAGAAAATTCCATTTCCTTCACTTTGGTGTTGACCGAAATGCAACCTGTAATGGTGTCTTCTCTTGTCTTGTTTTAGCTTCATTTAAATCTTCCAAGGGCTAGGAGGAGTCCTCTCTTGATACTCATTCAAGCTCTCTTCCATTCAAAGGTAAAACAATTACCTTGATGTGTTAAAACAATATATGTAACGAGGGTTTACAATGAGATGAAGCTTAAAGCTTATATACTCATTTCAATGTTGGTATATTGTTTAGAAGTTGACAAGGAATGAAATGCCCTATCGGTTTTAAGGGAAACAAGAAAGAAATTTGGGAGGAAAAGAGGTAAATATGCTTCTTAATGTGGTTTAATGCCTTAGGAGAATAACTTATAATGCTTGTTAAAACTACCTAAAGAGCAAATGGTGAATGACCTAGTAAGTGTTCTCAAGGAGACTAGTAAAAGACATATGTATTGGTGTATGTATTTGCAGGTCAAAGGCATTATTTATGTGGGAAATTCAGTGTTTAAGGATTAGGCAATTTAAGGGCCTAAGAGCCATGTTATTTAAGGGCCTAAGTGCCAAGCAAGTTTAATTATGCACATATTGTGATTATGTAATTTGTGAAGTTTTTTGAGTGATAATGTTTTGATGGATCTAGGTGTTCTTGAATGTTTAGTGGTGAAAACTATGAGCTTTGGAATGATGAGGTGCTAAGAACCTATGGCACAATTTGTAAAATGTATAAGGAGTTTAAGTGCCTTAAATGAACTTGGTTGAACTAGGAATTGTTAGGAATGGATACATGCTTCACTAAGAAGAAAACTTGCATTAAGGTGTTCTAAGGTGCTATAGGATTTAGGCATTGTCTTGGATTCTAGAAATCCAATGAGTGTTTTGAGAATGTATTAAAGTCTTGAAGAAGTTTGTTTAAGTTTAGGTTATGTGTGATGTGCAAGGTGGAACAATGTATAGATAGGTTTTGAGAAAGGAACTTTAAGGTGTTATGAAAGAGAAGATTTGGTTAGTAAGAGAATGCTTGGGAGAATGTTATATGGTGAAGAACACTTTGGTATAGAGGTTATTAAGGACGAAACACCACTTGAAAACTAGGAGAAACATTGTAAGTGTTAGAAATTTTGTGAAGAGATGAGTAAGGTTTAAGGAATTAGAAAAAGAGTTTTGTGAGTGTTTAAGGATATCTTAAGGGGTGTTTGAGTGCCCAAATGAGGTTAGGGTATACTAGGATATATGGGGTGAAGTTTGGAGTTGAATGTAAAAAGGAAACAAGATCTGGGGCAGACCGGACTTGCGACCGGACTTGCAAGTTCGGTCGGGCCTAGTTTACCCTGCGGGAGTTAGTTTCTGGAATGGACCGGACATAGGACCGACTTACAAGTCCGGTCGGAGTAGAAAAATTTTGGCGGAAATGTGTTCTGGAATCGACCGGACATGGACAAGTCCGGTCGGACCAAAAAAACATGGTTTAAGGTTATGAAATGATAGGTAATGATGGGGATTGATAGGTAATGATGTTATAAGGTTGTTAGGGACATGTTAGATGAGTTTTAAATGGCAATTAAGTGGGTGAAAAGTTGTATCAAAATGTGAAAGTAACAAGTTAAAATGTAAAGTTATGTAACTAAGTTAACGGGGAAAGTTATTAGACATTAAATAATCAAGCAAACCCCGATGTTAATAAAACACATGTGATGTTAACAGTTGTTCGAGAATCGCTCGAGGAACATAAGTGGACGTGGTAAAGTGGACTCCGGTGACAGGTATGGTTTTCTTGCAACCTGTGTCCTACCGGATTACACCGGCTTGTATGCCAATATGTTTTCTTGAGTGTTTGCCACCTTGTAAGATTAAAACATGTAATGAGTTTATAGTAATTCATTTATGTGGCGAATTTGACCTCCGATACCATTTAACCTCAAGTATGTGTTAAACCTTAGCTAACCAAAACTAGGAACATGAGTGATCGGTATACGGAGTTGACGGCCCAAACCTTGGAACGTGCTAACCACGGCTATGTGTGAGTTAGTTGGACATTGTTGTTGTATGCAAGTGTGTGAACCTCCCTTGTGTGCTTAACTCGGTTATGATACCGTATGGTGTGGGATGTGGTAGGCTCCATAATGGATCTCTAACTACTTATTATTAAGTGTTGTGTACTAATGGGGGTGAGGAGTCCGGTTTTCCGGCCACGCGTGTGATGGACGGGAGTCGATGTCATATCCGGTTCGGCTCTCTTGGTGTATGTATAGGTGGTATTCCAATTTGGTTTCTACCTTCCCTTAGCTTATCCAAAGCTAGTTACTGACTCACGTCGGGCCACAGGGGCTACGAATGTTATTTCGGTGTGCTTGGGATTACTATATCCGACACACCTTGGGTATAAGTTAACCGTTCTATATAACCGGACGGTAACGAGGTTGGTAACGAGCTTAACATGGGATTGGCAAAATCCCTAGGCTCACATGGTATACTAACTATGGTGGAAGGTTCCTTGTGAGAACCGATTTTATGGTGTTATGTAATGTTATGGTGCTATGCAAATTCCCTTGCTGTGCTATGGTATATATATATATATATTGGATGTTTAAAATGAATGCGATGTCATCATGTGTGCGTCGAAACAAGAAAGGTGTTGTTATGTTTTATTATGTGAGGAATGAGATATGTTGTAGGATATGGAGTGTGTGGATCATGGAAATGAATCCCAGTTTGTGACAAGAGGCGTTTAAGGATAACCCGATTAATGGGTACATGTCGTTCGTTAAGGAAGTAGCTCCGTTTTAGAGGAGAGCCACTCTAGGTTTAAGGAATCATTGAATGGTTGGTTAAGTGTGGATGTGTTGGTTATAGGTTGAGCCCATTGAGGCGAAATGTTATGTGTTGTATGTTTATGGCTTGTATGCATGATTTAAATATAATCAACTGCATGCTAAGACGACAATTAGTTGTGCGTGGCCCGATAGCATGTGGGCTGCGGGATTACCATACCAGCAAAGGTGCTGAGCCCCTTGGGGGCCACCCTTTCTCTCCTTTTCTATTTCAGGTACAAGGAGCTGGAAGCCGTTCGAGAGTAGGACGGGGTAGATGTTTATACATGGGTAGCCATTTAAATGGCGTAAGCATTGTAAGCGTAGTAAGACCGAAATTGTTATCGGCATTAGTTTGTAAATACTCGGTACAGTGGGAATGTATGTATATAATAAATGTTGAAAATGGAATGAGGATTGTATTGTGTAGTGCTCGGGAATCTAGTCCATCAGACCGATACAATGTATATGTATTAGCCTTGTTAGCCACGTGGGCGGCTAACGGCGTGTAACACCATTGAATTAAGTAATGTGATGAGTTGAGATTTCCGCTGCAGTTTGATGTTAAGTGTACGGTGGTGGTTGGTGTGTTACAGTATCAGAGCGTAGTTACGCTCTGAGCCCGAGAAAACAAGCCGAGTGAAATAGTTAGAATATAGGTGCCCTTAAAACTGGGGAATTGGGGTAGAATTGGGAAGTGAGGATTCCAGTAAGGCACGACTCCTAACCCTTCTTGGATTAGTGAATGATTTCTTTATACACTTTTTGTATGAATGTCTGTTAGGAATAGTGTGTTGTCATACTGTTGATCATTAAAAATAATAATATAATAATAAGTCTGGAACATTATCAATTGGGTATGATAAGATCTTGGTTGGAATAAATCATACATTGAACTACTACTTCAAAAGCATACGTATGGAAAATACATGGCTAAGAAAGCAATGCTTTAAAAGCTTGTACACATGTTCCCAGAATTTTAAGAATACTTTTGGTTGAAAAGTATACAAGTGGAGCTTTGAATAACTAAGTGATATATACTTCAACTCCTTTAAAGCTTGAAATAAATCTCAAGAACTACTTGGTACAAATTATTACCTAAAGATAATGTTTAAGATAAATCTTAAGTCTAGAAAATTATTAAACTACAAGAACTAGTAACTCATCAGAAAAGATCAACATCCAAACCTGTAATCCACACTAAAACTCTATGTTAACTTCAGAAAGAAAATACATAAACCTAACACCCTACGGGAAGTGCCTGGTGCGACGAACTCCTAGGCTGAAAGTAGTGGGGGTGCACACTCACTTCTGGAAGTCTAGGGGCTAGACAAGCCTTGTCATCTAACCGTAAATAATCTTCTACGCAAGTGATGGATTGTGTTGAACTTGAGGAGGATTGGTGGTAAGACGTTACCATCATGAAATCTTGAGCTAGGCATATTTCATTACTAGCCACAATGAACAATTCAAAATTTGTATCTTAAGATTCAGTATTAAAATTCATACATGTAAAGGGTTTATTGAGTTAAATATTTGGTGAAAATACCTATACATGGAGGAAGGGATTTAAATTTGGGTACTCCAAGGTACAACATCTACCCCTTATTAAATATAAAAAAATATATATTAAAGGAAGTACTTAAAGATTGAGTGAAGGGAAGAATACTAAACTAATACATGATTCTAAAATACTTGGAGTAATGAGCATCTAGTAAAAAAAAATGAGAGTTACTTAAATTGGAAATTCTCATGTTTATTTGGAAGTTTAACATTATACATATGCAAAATTTTAGAAGTCACAGAAGGTGTATTTTTATAAAGGAATATAATACAAATTTTAATGTATGGTTGGCTAATAAAGCTTTGAATATAATTTTGAAAGACTATCTAGACTTATTATATGATCTAAAATATTATTTAAACTACTCAAACATGTTACACCTGATTTATAGCTTGTTAATATATTGATATGTGAAAATAACATAAATGGCATATTTACGTATTTTAGGTTATAAATTCGGTACAAGGTTTCATGAAAGATTTAATTGCATTGAAAAAAAAAGAAGTTTTAATATATAGTATGATACTATTTTAAATAAGTTCATGAATTTTTAAGCCTGACAATTAAGAAACTTTAGGTTATAAAATGCTTCTAGAGAAATGTTGTAGTAAGGATGGCATTTAAATAATTACATTACATTATAATGGAATTTTTCTTTTATGAATTAATAGTTTCCAAATCACATGATTAAGATTTTGATACCTACTACACCCAATACTTAAATAAAGAAAGAGTGAACTAAAATGTTATTATAGTAATATCTAAGTATAACCTATGTTCCGTTCTCAAAATTTAACCTACTATATGAATGATGAATTCTAAACTTTGTTCTTGCCAATGACCGTAAGAGAGGCGAAATGAGTTAGGAAAGCATGTTGGGAACACTAAAAGATTTAATTATAATCAAGCTAGAATAACAACGAGTGATATTGTGCATCAAAAATGAACTGCATCCTTGAAGGAGGAATCTCCATAGGAGATGTAAAATATAGTGCTCCTTAAAAGTGAGTTTAAATTCCACTTCATTATTACGAGACGGATATGGGTCGTACCCTATTTTAAGGGGGGGTACGACATCTTCATAAAATAAACATACAATATAAAATGAACATATAATGGACATATCATTCGTACTGGTCATAAAATGAATAGGTAAGGATCATAAAAAAAAATTTTATAATAATCAAGAAAATACAAATACATAACAATCAGGGGTACAAATAAATATCGATCATAGATAAATTCAACAGTTCCATAAAATTTACAACAAAGCTTGATAATAAGGTGCTGAATTCTTTGAATGTAGTGTTTGATAACGAAACAAATGTTTGGGAATTGTTATTGGATGAATACCCTTGAGTGGTTGATTGTTTGGTATACATTTTAAAGCTTGTAGTACAACTTATATTTAGTTTACCCACACACCGGAAGCGGGTGTGAGTAGTTGGTAGATAAATCTTAAACTTCGGGACGAAGTTCTCTTTTAAGGGGGGGTAGAGCATAATCCTTCTTCGCTACCTCATCCAGATTATGCCCTGTTGCGTGATTAGCAGAGTAAGAGGTGTATGTGTGTACTTGGTTTTTACATTATGACACCGCATGTGACTTTTTATTTTTATCATGAAATATCTCGGTATATCTTGGTTCAGTTTGAGTTTGAGTAATCTCGAGTGGAATGTGGAATGGGAATGGATGGAAATAAAGGATTGGATTGGTATGGAATTTCGTTGGAATTATTATTGTTTTAGCACACCCGAAGTGGTGTGTGCTTATTAGTTGATTTTTAAACTTCGAGGCGAAGTTTCTGTTAAGGGGGATATACTGAAATACCCCTAAATTAATTTAAATTAATTTAGGGGATTTCTTTTATTAAACCATAAATAATACTATTAATATTAAATTATGGTATGGAATTATGAATATTAAATTATTATATGGAATTGTGAAATTTATTTAGGGGTTTTCTCCTATTTAACCCTAATTATTATACATTATTATATAGTATTATGAATTTAATAATAAGATTTATAAGTCAATAAATCTTGGGAAAATTTCTAAACACTCCAAATTATTATAAAGATTTTAGGAAGTGTTGGAACATTGTTTTGAAACATAAAAGTCAATATAAAATTCTAGAAACCTTAAAGCTTATTAAGCCTTGCTAGAGTTGACTTTTTGAGAATGGTCAAACCAGGCCATGAAACCTATACCAATAAATAGGTTATGAAAAACCATGAAGATCGATAAAAAGAACGTTAAAAACGGATCATCCTAGCCAAAGTTATGATAAATTGAAGTTTAGAGCCAAAATTTTGAAGGATGCTGACGTGTCCAGGACACGTGTCGCGCCCAGTCAGCACCCAAGACACTTAACGTTTGATTTCCAGTTTTGGCATGTCAGGGTCGATCTTTAGACACCTATATCTTTTTCCCTACTCCACCATTTGGTATGCCGTTTGTTTCATTCGATTCTCCTATCTTTCCTCTTTCCAACCATTACTCACACACATCTAACTCCTTCTACATCGACGGGAAAATCGATCCAAAGTTGGCTCCTCGCGATTGCGTAACCCAGAACTGCAGTTTTTCCTGAAATCGGGTAAACTTCGTCACGCCATAACTTCTTCGTTTCTTGTCCAAATTTCATGTTCTTTAGCTTGTTTTGAAGATCTCAAATCCCTCTATAACTTTCATGTTTATGGCCAAGGCTGATTCGCACGGTTTGGGAGATAAATCTGTCTAAAGTTGCCCACTCGATCACAGCGGTAATTCTGCCCAGTTTCATCCCGAACCAACTAGGTAAACTCGGATCTTGTGAGATCTATAACTTTCTCCCTAGTTCATCAAAATCAATGATTCTTCCACTAGCATCTAGAGTTACATGTCTAGTTTGGATTGTGATAGGTTCCATGAATCAAACTCTCTCAGTTGGTGCGAGTTGATTCGAGAAGGGCATACCTGAACCGCACATGAAATAACGTTTCCAGTTTCCCGATTTGATTTCACCCCGTTAATGCAATTCCGGTGAGTTTTGATCAAATTGCTCCGATGTTGATGTTCGTAGTCATGTTTCCGATCAAACCCACATGCCAATTTAGTCTATTATGCATTACAATGGGAGAATTTGTCAAATTGAATTCGAACTCAAACCTGAACCCTAACTTCGAACCCAGATTCGAAACTGCTCATTCTGCATGATAATTGGGGAAATTGGTACCATTAGAACCGGGATTTAATTTCGAGTCGATAGGAACAAGAATCACTCGATTTCGTTCTGTAGATTGTGAGAAAAACGAGATTTAGTACTCGAATGGGTGATTGAGTTCGATGATGAACTGAGACACAGGGACCGTCCGATCGCAGTTAAAAGGAACGGACGGCCCAGATTAGATCGTGGGAATATAAGAGTATTTAAGTTTTATAAATTCCATAAATAGTCCAACTTGTTGATTAATTTAAATATCTTCCCGAATGTATTTTGACTTGAAATTTTAACCATAGATTCCTTATAAATCTAGTTTATTTTGATGTAAATTAATATGGGTTTTGAGTTTTTAAACATAAGTTATGATTTTTGCAAGTTACGAGTATTATGGAATTATTTGGATAATTTAAAAATATTTTTATGAAATAAAAATTTTATAATATGTCTAAAATGTTATAGTTACTATATATTTAATTTGGGGATTTTTGGACAATTGTAAATGGGTTTAAAAATTGTGTTTATGAGTTTTTCATAAGAATAACTTATAATATATGGTTTTTAATGTAATCAAAAATTAAAGTATAGTTGATTAATGAACTTTAGGTTGGGAAAATAATAAGACTAATTAACATTTAATACAGTATGTTATAATATTTTGGGTATAACTTTAAGTGAAGTAAAAATTGTTACATATATTTATATATATTTATATGAGAGAAATAAATAGAAACTTATATTAAATCAAGGAATTTAACTAAACTACATTTTATTATTATATATAATATGGAAGCTAATATGTTTAACGAAAACTAAGGGAAATACTTTATTTTATAAACCATATATTGGATGTAGCTATGTGTAAAAGTTAGTATAAATAATTAAGTGCAATAAAACTACACAAGGAATGTCTTGAATAAATCCTAATATATATACACATAAAAAACTACATAAATAAAAGAAATAAAATGCCTTATAGAAAATATAATATGAAGGAATTAATGAGATAAACTAAACCTCTACATAATACTAATAAAAGAATATATGAGGCGGTATTAAATTAAGATTATTAAACTTAAGGAGTTATCTTTGAATTTCTAAGATTTATATAAACCGTATTAAAATACATGTATAGTATTAGTCAACGACCATAATGTAAGTCTATAATTGGGTTAAGTAATTAATAAGTTAAAACTTAGGAAAAATTGTGATTAGATTACATAAAATGTTACACAAATAGATCTTATTCTATAATTAATGATAAATAAATGTAATACTTTTACATCTAAATGTTCTTAATATATAAACAATAATAAAGTAAATAAAATACTTTTACATATGAATGTGAGGTGGATTAGTAAGTCTAGATTTAATCATTTCTTAACATCTAAGGTATTGAAATATAACTTAATGTTTTAAGTTAAAATCATTAAAAGGATTATGATATAAAACTACATTAAACTATGATTTGGAAATTTATCTAAATAATAATCCTTAAGTTTCTTGGCATTAGATAAGCCATATGAAATACATTTATAACATTAATTACCAATACTTAGGATGTGAGTCTACAATTAAGTGAGGTATTAGTGTTAGAATTTATAGAAAGGTTTATAAATAGGAATTTGATACTTAAAACCTTTGAACCTTTTATTAGATAAAACTAAGTTACATAAGAGATTATATTGATCTACTTTACGACGCTAAAAATATTAATGTGTCATTTGAGTATAAGGTATGGGGATTTTTCAGAACATATTATCTTATTAAGTAATTGACAATTTCACTTGTGAATGAGAGTTTAATTCTTAGATAAATTCTACCTTATGTTAATATATAATGTTCATCCTAAAACATAATAAAGGAGATTAATTTATTAAGTTATTCCTTTGAAACCTTAGGTTTTGTAAACAATATGAAAAATGTATTTTAAGACGTAAGTTTATTAAAATTTAGTATAAAAGGATTATACATAGTCTATAGCGGGAATGTGTGTAAAATAAAACATTTGGGAAATTAAATGTAAGCAAGGATAAATAAAAGGTTATCTTAAAGTGCCTTATTATATAGTTAATGATAAAGTAAATAATATACCTTGGAAATACTAAATGTAAGAGTTCGATAAATCTAAGTTAACTATAATATAGTTATTCAAGATGAGAAGCAATTTAACATCTTATGATAAGATTATTAGATGGTTGTAATAAAAGTCATCCTAAACTAAACATATGATAAATGAGTGTAGTAACTCAATTAGGTTATCATAAAATGCATCTATAACACCATGTTTCCAATATACAGGATGTAGATCTTAATTAAGTTGAGGGGAAAACTTAATCATAATGGATTATTTGGTAATACTGATAAAATACATAATCATTACATTGTGAAAATAGTATAATATTCTAAGATAAACCTATCATAGGTCATAACCCGATATTTATTCTAAATTAAGAATAAAAGTATTAAGCTTAAAATTATTATTGAGATTCTAAGATTAGATGAATAATATAATATGCACTTATGATATAAGGGTCTCAAGAGTCTTGAATTGGAATTAGGGTTAAGTATGAATAAAGTGGATAAGAGTGTAACAATTACAAGTGTTAATAACATACATTCCCTAGTCTTACAACCTTGGGTTATACAACATTCTAATATAAGTCAAAGGTTATACATAACATTTAAGCGAGGGCTTAAAGACAATTGAGACTTAGAAATAAGAGTGAGGAATTTATTTAAGTTTAACTTAGGTTACAAGTTATTGATGTTAGACTACCTTTAATATTCCTCAGAGTATTGTTGATTATTTGCACAAGTCGACTAGAACTGCTACAGCGATTACCAGGTACGATTTCTCGTACTCAGCTTGATGTGTTATGGACTTGATGGAATGTTTTGTACGATCTCTCGTACTCAGATGCTTTTGGTGACGAATTTTATGGAATTTTTGAGAAACGCTAAATGAGTTGAATGAATCTTGAAAGGAAATTGTTGGTGACTAACTCAGCCTGTTGTGACTAACTGAGCCTTGGATGTACAACTCACATGATCATTGGTTCCTCTTATCTGGTTACCTCATTAGATATTGACTGTTGAGGGTTTACGCCTCTGCACTCTGTAGGACTGAGTGTTTTGGTATTGCACTTGTAGTTAATAATCTAGTGGGAATATGGGAAATGTCAATCTTGGTATATGGGTATGGATTCTTTCTATTAAGTGGTGCACTCACTTTTCACCGATGACCGAGAACGGGTCGGTGGCAGCGGAGGTCTGCTATACCTCGCCCTTTGTGGCAACTGACAGCGGAGGTCTGTTTACCTCGCCCTTGTGGCAACTGACTGGCGGTGGGGGCCATCTCTCCCAATTGGTTTTATTCCACTCTTGAGTTATGGGTTCTTGGATATCTTCTTTCATTCCTAGTCCTTGTGACTACTTGGGTCTTTCTAATCCTAATTGGAACTGAATCTAACTTAAGCAATGGTGTTCACTAACTGGTGTGGTTTTGATTGACTAACGTTACCTTCTTTATTTATTTTTACTACTCCTATCTTGTTACTTTGACTTGGTGATTTTGATGTGCCTTGTTCTTCTGTTTGTTTTGCATTTGACTTCATTATTGTTTTTTAAGAGTTATGTTTTTCTTTTAAAACTGTTGTTTTGGAGAGTTGTACCAGTTCCATTCCAGGGAACTGACTCACCCCTCCCGGGGTGGGCTGCTTGGTTTCATCTTGCAGGTACGAATTGCTATACAGGTGCCACGAAGAGTATGAGTGTAATGGGATGGAATAGGAACTTTGGAGAGCTATTGTATTTTGTTATTATTCTTTTATGTTATGTTTTCTCGAGTTCAGACCGTAGCTCGTGTAATGTCATAAGTTGTAATTGGTGAGGTTTGGAGCCGGGTGTTTGGAACCCGATGATCTGTAATCGCCTTAGTATTTTATTTCCGCTGCATTTATGATAAGTAGGGGCGTTACAGAAAGTGGTATCAGAGCGTAGTTACGCTCTGAGCCCGAGAAAACAAGCCGAGTGAAATAGTTAGAATATAGGTGCCCTTAAAACTGGGGAATTGGGGTAGAATTGGGAAGTGAGGATTCCAGTAAGGCACGACTCCTAACCCTTCTTGGATTAGTGAATGATTTCTTTATACACTTTTTGTATGAATGTCTGTTAGGAATAGTGTGTTGTCATACCGTTTGATCATTAAAAATAATAATAATAATAATAAGTCTGGAACATTGTCAATTGGGTATGATAAGATCTTGGTTGGAATAAATCATACATTGAACTACTTTCAAAAGCATACGTATGGAAAATACATGGCTAAGAAAGCAATGCTTTAAAAGCTTGTACACATGTTCCCAGAATTTTAAAGAATACTTTTGGTTGAAAATAGTATACAAGTGGAGCTTTGAATAACTAAGTGATATATACTTCAACTCCTTTAAAGCTTGAAATAAATCTCAAGAACTACTTGGTACAAATTATTACCTAAAGATAATGTTTAAGATAAATCTTAAGTCTAGAAAATTATTAAACTAACAAGAACTAGTAACTCATCAGAAAAGATCAACATCCAAACCTGTAATCCACACTAAAACTCTATGTTAACTTCAGAAAGAAAATACATAAACCTAACACCCTACGGGAAGTGCCTGGTGCGACGAACTCCTAGGCTGAAAGTAGTGGGGGTGCACACTCACTTCTGGAAGTCTAGGGGCTAGACAAGCCTTGTCATCTAACCGTAAATAATCTTCTACGCAAGTGATGGATTGTGTTGAACTTGAGGAGGATTGGTGGTAAGACGTTACCATCATGAAATCTTGAGCTAGGCATATTTCATTACTAGCCACAATGAACAATTCAAAATTTGTATCTTAAGATTCAGTATTAAAATTCATACATGTAAAGGGTTTATTGAGTTAAATATTTGGTGAAAAATACCTATACATGGAGGAAGGGGATTTAAATTTGGGTACTCCAAGGTACAACATCTACCCCTTATTAAATATAAAAAAATATATATTAAAGGAAGTAACTTAAAGATTGAGTGAAGGGAAGAGTAATACTAAACTAAATATCATTGATTTAAATACTTGGAGTAATGAGCATCTAGTAAAAAAAAATGAGAGTTACTTAATTATTGGAAATTCTCATGTTTATTTGGAAGTTTAACATTATACATATGCAAAATTTTAGAAGTCACAGAAGGTGTATTTTTATAAAGGAATATAATACAAATTTTAATGTATGGTTGGCTAATAAAGCTTTGAATATAATTTTGAAAGACTATCTAGACTTATTATATGATCTAAAATATTATTTAAACTACTCAAACATGTTACACCTGATTTATAGCTTGTTAATATATTGATATGTGAAAATAACATAAATGGCATATTTACGTATTTTAGGTTATAAATTCGGTACAAGGTTTCATGAAAGATTTAATTGCATTGAAAAAAAAAAGAAGTTTTAATATATAGTATGATACTATTTTAAATAAGTTCATGAATTTTTAAGCCATGACAATTAAGAAACTTTAGGTTATAAAATGCTTCTAGAGAAATGTTGTAGTAAGGATGGCATTTAAATAATTACATTACATTATAATGGAATTTTTCTTTTATGAATTAATAGTTTCCAAATCACATGATTAAGATTTTGATACCTACTACACCCAATACTTAAATAAAGAAAGAGTGAACTAAAATGTTATTATAGTAATATCTAAGTATAACCTATGTTCCGTTCTCAAAATTTAACCTACTATATGAATGATGAATTCTAAACTTTGTTCTTGCCAATGACCGTAAGAGAGGCGAAATGAGTTAGGAAAGCATGTTGGGAACACTAAAAGATTTAATTATAATCAAGCTAGAATAACAACGAGTGATATTGTGCATCAAAAATGAACTGCATCCTTGAAGGAGGAATCTCCATAGGAGATGTAAAATATAGTGCTCCTTAAAAGTGAGTTTAAATTCCACTTCATTATTACGAGACGGATATGGGTCGTACCCTATTTTAAGGGGGGGTACGACATCTTCATAAAATAAACATACAATATAAAATGAACATATAATGGACATATCATTCGTACTGGTCATAAAATGAATAGGTAAGGATCATAAAATAAAATTTTATAATAATCAAGAAAATACAAATACATAACAATCAGGGGGTACAAATAAATATCGATCATAGATAAATTCAACAGTGCCATAAAATTTACAACAAAGCTTGATAATAAGGTGCTGAATTCTTTGAATGTAGTGTTTGATAATAGAAACAAATGTTTGGGAATTGTTATTGGATGAATACCCTTGAGTGGTTGATTGTTTGGTATACATTTTAAAGCTTGTAGTACAACTTGATATTTAGTTTACCCACACACCGGAAGCGGGTGTGAGTAGTTGGTAGATAAATCTTAAACTTCGGGACGAAGTTCTCTTTTAAGGGGGGGTAGAGCATAATCTTCTTCGCTACCTCATCCAGATTATGCCCTGTTGCGTGATTAGCAGAGTAAGAGGTGTATGTGTGTACTTGGTTTTTACATTATGACACCGCATGTGACTTTTTATTTTTATCATGAAATATCTCGGTATATCTTGGTTCAGTTTGAGTTTGAGTAATCTCGAGTGGAATGTGGAATGGGAATGGATGGAAATAAAGGATTGGATTGGTATGGAATTTCGTTGGAATTATTATTGTTTTAGCACACCCGAAGTGGTGTGAGTGCTTATTAGTTGATTTTTAAACTTCGAGGCGAAGTTTCTGTTAAGGGGGATATACTGAAATACCCCTAAATTAATTTAAATTAATTTAGGGGATTTCTTTTATTAAACCATAAATAATACTATTAATATTAAATTATGGTATGGAATTATGAATATTAAATTATTATATGGAATTGTGAAATTTATTTAGGGGTTTTCTCCTATTTAACCCTAATTATTATACATTATTATATAGTATTATGAATTTAATAATAAGATTTATAAGTCAATAAATCTTGGGAAAATTTCTAAACACTCCAAATATATTATAAAGATTTTAGGAAGTGTTGGAACATTGTTTTGAAACATAAAAGTCAATATAAAATTCTAGAAACCTTAAAGCTTATTAAGCCTTGCTAGAGTTGACTTTTTGAGAATGGTCAAACCAGGCCATGAAACCTATACCAATAAATAGGTTATGAAAAACCATGAAGATCGATAAAAAGAACGTTAAAAACGGATCATCCTAGCCAAAGTTATGATAAATTGAAGTTTAGAGCCAAAATTTTGAAGGATGCTGACGTGTCCAGGACACGTGTCGCGCCCAGTCAGCACCCGACACTTAAGTTTGATTTCCCAGCGGTTTGGCATGTCAGGGTCGATCTTTAGACACCTATATCTTTTTCCCTACTCCACCATTTGGTATGCCGTTTGTTTCATTCGATTCTCCTATCTTTCCTCTTTCCAACCATTACTCACACATAACTCCTTCTACATCGACGGAAAATCGATCAAAGTTGGCTCCTCGCGATTGCGTAACCCAGAACTGCAGTTTTTCCTGAAATCGGGTAAACTTCGTCACGCCATAACTTCTTCGTTTCTCGTCCAAATTTCGTGTTCTTTAGCTTGTTTTGAAGATCTCAAATCCCTCTATAACTTTCATGTTTATGGCCAAGGCTGATTCGCACGGGTTTGGGAGATAAATCTGTCTAAAGTTGCCCACTCGATCACGGCGGTAATTCTGCCCAGTTTCATCCCGAACCAACTAGGTAAACTCGGATCTTGTGAGATCTATAACTTTCTCCCTAGTTCATCAAAATCAATGATTCTTCCACTAGCATCTAGAGTTACATGTCTAGTTTGGATTGTGATAGGTTACATGAATCAAATCTCTCTCAGTTGGTGCGAGTTGATTCGAGAAGGGCATACCTGAACCGCACATGAAATAACGATTTCCAGATTTCCCGATTTGTTTCCGTTAATGCAATTCCGGTGAGTTTCCGATCAAATTGCTCCGATGTTGATGTTCGTAGTCATGTTTCCGATCAAACCCACATGCCAATTTAGTCTATTATGCATTACAATGGGAGAATTTGTCGAAATTGAATTCGAACTCAAACCTGAACCCTAACTTCGAACCCAGATTCGAAACTCAATTCTGCATGAAAATTGGGGAAATTGGTACCATTAGAACCGGGATTTAATTTCGAGTCGATAGGAACAAGAATCACTCGATTTCGTTCTGTAGATTGTGAGAAAAACGAGATTTAGTACTCGAATGGGATTGAGTTCGATGAGAACTGAGACACAGGACCGTCCGATCGCAGTTAAAAGAAACGGACGGCCCGATTAGATCGGGAATTAAGAGTATATAAGTTTTTAAATTTCCAGAATAGTCCTAACTTGTTGTTAATTTAAATATCTTCCCGAATGTATTTTGACTTGAAATTTTAACCATAGATTCCTTATAAATCTAGTTTATTTTGATGTAAATTAATATGGGTTTTGAGTTTTTAAACATAAGTTATGATTTTTGCAAGTTACGAGTATTATGGAATTATTTGGATAATTTAAAAAATATTTTTATGAAATAAAAATTTTATAATATGTCTAAAATGTTATAGTTACTATATATTTAATTTGGGGATTTTTGGACAATTGTAAATGGGTTTAAAAATTGTGTTTATGAGTTTTTCATAAGAATAACTTATAATATATGGTTTTTAATGTAATCAAAAATTAAAGTATAGTTGATTAATGAACTTTATAGGTTGGGAAAATATAATAAGACTAATTAACATTTAATACAGTATGTTATAAATATTTTGGGTATTAACTTTAAGTGAAGTAAAAATTGTTACATATTTATATATATATTATATGAGAGAAATAAATAGAAACTTATATTAAATCAAGGAATTTAACTAAACTACATTTTATTTATTATATATAATATGGAAGCTAATATGTTTAACGAAAACTAAGGGAAATACTTTATTTTATAAACCATATATTGGATGTAGCTATGTGTAAAAGTTAGTATAAATAATTAAGTGCAATAAAACTACACAAGGAATGTCTTGAATAAATCCTAATATATAACACATAAAAAAACTACATAAATAAAAGAAATAAAATGCCTTATAGTATAATATGAAGGAATTAATGAGATAAACTAAACCTCTACATAATACTAATAAAAGAATATTATATGAGGCGGTATTAAATTAAGATTATTAAACTTAAGGAGTTATCTTTGAATTTCTAAGATTTATATAAACCGTATTAAAATACATGTATAGTATTAGTCAACGACCATAATGTAAGTCTATAATTGGGTTAAGTAATTAATAAGTTAAAACTTAGGAAAAATTGTGATTAGATTACATAAAATGTTACACAAATAGATCTTATTCTATAATTAATGATAAATAAATGTAATACTTTTACATCTAAATGTTCTTAATATATAAACAATAATAAAGTAAATAAAATACTTTTACATATGAATGTGAGGTGGATTAGTAAGTCTAGATTTAATCATTTCTTAACATTAAGGTATTGAAATATAACTTAATGTTTTAAGTTAAAATCATTAAAAGGATTATGATATAAAACTACATTAAACTATGATTTGGAAATTTATCTAAATAATAATCCTTAAGTTTCTTGGCATTAGATAAGCCATATGAAATACATTTATAACATTAATTACCAATACTTAGGATGTGAGTCTACAATTAAGTGAGGTATTAGTAGTTAGAATTTATAGAAAGGTTTATAAATAGGAATTTGATACTTAAAACCTTTGAACCTTTTATTAGATAAAACTAAGTTACATAAGAGATTATATTGATCTACTTTACGACGCTAAAAAAAATATTAATGTGTCATTTGAGTATAAGGTATGAGGATTTTTCAGAACATATTATCTTATTAAGTAATTGACAATTTCACTTGTGAATGAGAGTTTAATTCTTAGATAAATTCTACCTTATTTAATATAATGTTCATCCTAAAACATAATAAAGGAGATTAATTTATTAAGTAATTCCTTTGAAACCTTAGGTTTTGTAAACAATATGAAAAATGTATTTTAAGACGTAAGTTTATTAAAATTTAGTATAAAAGGATTATACATAGTCTATAGCGGGAATGTGTGTAAAAATAAAACATTTGGGAAATTAAATGTAAGCAAGGATAAATAAAAGGTTATCTTTTTTTTTTTTTGATCAAAAAGACATCTTATTTATTAATCACCAGGATGAGAAAGATCCTGGTCAAGCCACAGCCTACAGCAGTCCGGGGGCAAATTACAGTATATATACCCCCTGTTACAACTTAGCCCACACTTAGCTATGCTATCTGCAACTTTATTACACCTCCTATTAATTTTCCTGATAGAACACGTATCAAACCAATCAAACAAGTTTCTGCAGCCTATGGATATCCCTTCGAAGGGAGATTTCCCATCACCTCTCTGAAGTATAATATCAATTGCTAATTGGGAATCAGATTCCAAAATCACTTTCTTGTAGTTGAGCACCTTTGCTGATTTTAGCCCATCAAAAATTGCCCAAGCTTCTGCCTCCAGGATCTCAGTCTTCCCCATGAAGTGGGTGAAACCGCCCTTCCATGTTCCTCTGTGATCTCTGATGCAACCACCAGCTGCAGCAGCCCCATCAAGATTCATTGCAGCATCCACATTTACTTTAATGACACCAACAGGAGGGGGGATCCATTCAGCCTGATCGTCCTCCAAACTCTGCCTCTCCAAGCGATTGCTTCGAGCTTTATCTACTAGGTACCGCTGCAGATTATCATGAAGTAAATTCAGTGGCATATCCGAATCAGAAACATTTTTGTGGAACTTCAGATTTCTCCACTTCCAGAGAGTATAACAAGTCACAGCAAATATATTAGCCCAGTTCGAGTTGAAATCACCCATCATAACAGCACACTTAAGATTATTGAATAACCAATCATGAAAGCTCAATGAGAAGAAATTCTTAACAACACTATTTCCATTCAGCAAGGTGTTCCAAATCCTTGTGCTAACTTTACAATTTCTAAGCACATGGCAAGAATCTTCCACATCCCCACAAGCATCACACAGGTTATTCTGAGTTATTCCCCGACTATAAAGGAGGTCTTTTGTTTTTAGACCCTGATGGATCCCCAACCAGATAAAGGTTTTCACTTTTTCAGCAACTTGAAGCTTCCAAACATACTTCCAAATGGGGTTTTTCCTACCCTTGTTTCTAATCAATTCATATGCAGAGGAAACAGTAAACTGCCCAGATTTTGCATCAGGCCAAACAACAGAATCTTCAATATTAGAATCAAAAATTCCTTTACTCGCAAGCATATCTAAAATCTCATCAGGGAGGAAGTTCCTAATTAGATCCCATTTCCAGCCCTCTTTCTCACACCAGAAACTTGCCACCACCTTATCTGTAGAAATATTCTCGGGTTGACTAACCATACTTATAAGGGGTTCCTCCAACAGCCAACTATCTAACCAGAAATTAATAAATTTCCCATTGCCCAGTTTCCATCTAGCACCCTTGTCAATAATCTCACTGGATTCTAGAATGTTTTTCCAAGTGCATGATGCATTCCTAGTATTCAGATTCCTATATTTACTTTTAAGGACTCTTTGCCAGAGGCCCTCCTGGTTTTGAATAAGCTTCCAAGAAAGTTTAGCAAGGCACGCTTTATTCATAGATTTTAAATCTCTGATACCCAAACCCCCCTCCTGTTTTTCTTTGGTAATTATATTCCAAGCGACAGTGTGGAGCTTCCTTTCATTACTGCCATGGCCCCATAAAAAGTCTCTGGTCAGTTTTTCCAGCCTACTGCAAACAGAATCCGGAATTTTTTGGGACATCATATTATAAACAGGGATTGAGTTAAGAACAGACTTAGCCAATGTTAGTCTACCCGCGAAAGAAAGAGATTTGGCCTTCCACCCACTGATTCTAGACTGAACTTTCTCAACCAGGTCACTGAAGTTCTTCACTTTAGATCTACCCTCCATAAGATTAATGCCTAAATATTTGCCAAAGTTATCAGCAAGAGGGATCCCCACTTGCCTACTTATTTCAATTCTTCTACTCACACTGACATTTTTAGAAAACAGAACCCTGGATTTGCCTAGGTTAAATTGTTCCCCAGAAACCTTACAAAAGTCTTGCACAATATTCAACATATTCAGAACATTAGAGATATCAGCATTACCAAGTAATACCAAGTCATCTGCAAAAAATAAATGTGATAGAGGTGGGCCCCCTTTACTCAGCTTAATGGGGCACCACACCTTACTGAGAACAGCATTATTAATCAAGTGAGATAATCTCTCCATGCAAATAACAAAGATATAAGGAGACAGGGGGTCACCCTGTCTTATTCCTTTACTTGGGCAAAAACTTTCAGATTGAGAACCCTCCCATAGTACCCTCATACTAACAGAACTCACACAGCTCATAATAAGGTTAACAAAATCAGAAGGAAGATTAAGACACTCCAGCGATTCTCTAATAAAGCTCCAAGATAGTTTATCATATGCTTTTTCAAGATCAATTTTCATAATAACCCACCCCTCTTTACACTTAGTTCTTTTCATAGAAAAAAGAATTTCTTGCATCAGGATGTGGTTGTCTTGAATATTCCTACCCGGGACAAAACTGCACTGACAAGGGGAGATAACTCTAGGCAGAAAGGATTTAATCCTATTTGCTAGAAGCTTAGAAATGATTTTGTACGAGACATTGCATAGAGCAATTGGTCTGAATTGCTTCATGTTCACCGGACAGGAAAGTTTAGGAATGAGACAGAGCAGAGTAGAATTAACATCCCTATCTATAGCTGAGGTCTCAAAAACTTTCCTAACAAATTCATAAACAGAATTCTTAATCAACTGCCAGTGATATTTGTAAAACCAAACCTGGAAACCATCCTGACCAGGAGCTTTAAAGTTATCCATATACTTAATGATACTCCAAATTTCATCCATAGTGGGAAGGGAGGAAACAAACATCCTATCTGAGATCTCTAAGGCTGGGAAGTCATGGCCAATATGATCTAGAGGATGCTTCTGATTTTCCTGAAACAGATCCTTATAATAATCCTTAGCTAATTTACAGAGATTATCCTCTCCCTCAATAATAGCACCATCACTATCCTCCAGACTAAGCACCTTGGATTTGGCTCTTCTCAAAACAACCTTCCTGTGAAAATACCTAGTATTTTTATCACCAAACTTAACCCACTTGTCTCTAGACTTTTGGAACCATAAGACCTCTTCCCTATGCAGAATGTCCTCATATTCCTTCTTAAGAGTGGTTTCAAGCTTTCTCAAGAAAAGGCTTTGCTTTTTCTCCAGGCTTCTCTGAATGCCTGCCAACCTAGCCTCCAAAACTCTTTTAGTAGAAAAGATATTACCAAAAACTTTTCTATTCCAATCACTCAAAACAGAGCTCACATTCTTAAGATTATCCTTTAGAAGCCAGGTAGGATTCCAATTTTTTAAAACGGTTTCCTTATAGTTAGGATGATCAGCCCAAGCTATTTGGAATCTAAAAGGTTTACTCCTACAAGATTTTGAGGAGGGAGAGCTGAAAAGGGACACTATAGGAGAGTGGTCAGAACAAGTCCTAGGCAAAATAGAGACCCAACTTAGAGGAAAAATCTCAGACCAATTAGCAGAGACAAGGGTTCTGTCAAGTTTCACAAAGATAGAATTATTAGTCCATGTAAACTCCATACCTTTTGAGGGCAGCTCCCTTAAACCACATGACTGAACCCAATTCTTAAGAGCTAAACTACCCTGGTTAAGCTTTCTAATGCCACCTTTTTTATCTTTCAAGGAAAGGATGGAGTTAAAGTCACCAGACAGGAACCAAAAACTATTTTCAGGGGGAGCAATCTGATTAAGACACTCCCAAAGTCTAATTCTCTCATTATCAGGAGGTTTAGCATAAATAAAAGTGCCAAACATACTAGTATTACCCATTCTGACGCAAGTGTGAATAAACTGGTCATCACATTTAATAATCTGAATATCCACACTATTGTTCCAGAAAAGCCAGAGGCCACCACTGAAGCCTCTAGCATCAACTTTATAAGTATGAGGAAAACCAATTTTACCCATGATACTGTCAGCATAGATACCACTAATTCTGGGCTCACAGAGAAAAAGCACATTAGGCTTTTGCAAAACCAACAAGTTTTTCATAGAGGGAAGAAAAGAACTCTTACCCGCTCCTCTCACATTCCAAGATATAATCTTCATATTACTGATCATTTAACACACATATAATGAAAACCAGAAACGAAAAAAAAACCACCTCCAGATGCAGATAAATACAAACCCAAAATATCAAGCACCATCCATAGATAGATCATCCATACTAGGTGGATTACTTTCCACATTCTTACTTATACATAAAGGAGCATTGTCCAACGAGAAATAAGAGTTAGTGGACTTAGCTGGACTATGAAAATTCTCTTCATTTTCATGATTCTCCTCTGGCACTCCTTGGATCACCATCTTCCCAGAGCTATCATCTAGTCTCCCTTTTACGCTAGCTTCCTTGGGTTCCAGCTGTTTCTTACTTGTAGAAGCACTTTCCTTGCCCTCATCCATCCTCTTTGAGAGAAGTTCGAAGCTGTTTTTCAGGGACTGGCCTCCCTGAGAGGTCGTCTTATCCTTCTCACCCATCTTAGGTATGTTCTTCTTCTTTAGAGGAATTGCAGACTTCTGATTCCCTTCTCCCCCCCCATTTGGAGACTTCACTCCTGGTTTCTCAGAGGGTTTCTTGAGGTGCTGTCTCCTTCTCCTTGTGACCTTCATCCAAGGGCCAAACTTATCAGTCAAAATCGAATCATCCCTTTTTATATTTTTCTGGACCATCCTAAAGCCACCCTCATTAACAACACACTCCTCATTCTCTAACATCGGGCATTTATCCTTTAGATGCCCATACCTTCCACAGTTGAAACAAAGAAGATGGAGCCCAGTATACTCAACCCTTTGGACTCCATTAAATAACTTAAACTTTCCAACTAACGGTTTAGACAAATCGATATTAATGCAGGCTTTGCCGCTAAGTGGATTCCCCAGACTAGTCTTCTTAATCTCAACCTTCCGAACCCTTCCCAGTTTACTTCCAATTAAAGAAATAAACTTCTCTGTCAAGAATTCGGTCCTCAGGTCTGGAAACCTAGCCCACACATCCAAACTCGCCAAGGCCTCTGATTCAGTGTCGAAATTCCTACTCCACCTTCTCACTGTCAAATAATGATCAGCAATGAGCCAGGGGCCCCCATAAAGCGCCAAATCCCTATCCTCCTTCAATTCGAATTTGACTGAGAAATACCCATTTCCCACAAAAAACACCTCAAACTTACCCTTTGTCTTCCACCTCTGACTCAATCTTTCCGATAAAATTTGAAGAGGGAAGGTTTTACCTAGAAGTTTTACAATTACCGCGGAGCGCCACTCCTTGTTAATTTCCTGAAGCCATTCCTTTGGGACCGTCACTTTGGGGCATAGAGGGTCTTCTTCTGCTGGCTCCTCCTCTTCCTCGTCTTCTTGATCCGAAACTTCATTGTCGGACATATACACGGGGTTCTCCTCTTCTTTCTGCATAAGCGCATCGCTATATGAGTGCTTGTCCTCTGGAGCGTGGTTTCCAAAATTACCAGGAACGTTAACTGCTGGGAACTGTCTATCGATTTCCCAATCCGACACAAGTCTCTTTTTCTTATTAACTTTCATAACTTCTTGCTCTGTGTCCTCCGCTTGAAATACGAAGTCCATGGTTCACCTTCCCGGAGACGACACCACACCTTTCGAAACAAAGAGAACTCGAGACCTCGAGACGTAGAAATCCAAGAAAAATACCACCATCAAAACTCCGCAAACCAGGAATTAGGACACTCAAAGAGAAACGTTGAGTGGAAGAAACACCAAGTAGGGTAGATTCAGATAGACAGAGGGGGAAGGGATCGCCGAGGTGGCGAAACCCTAGAAGGAGAAAAGGACGCGCCGCGCGTTCTTTTTCATTTTAGTATATGTGTAATAACCTAGCTACAACAAATAAAAGGTTATCTTAAAGTGCCTTATTATATAGTTAATGATAAAGTAAATAATATACCTTGGAAATACTAAATGTAAGAGTTCGATAAATCTAAGTTAACTATAATATAGTTATTCAAGATGAGAAGCAATTTAACATCTTATGATAAGATTATTAGATGGTTGTAATAAAAGTCATCCTAAACTAAACATATGATAAATGAGTGTAGTAACTCAATTAGGTTATCATACAATGCATCTATAACACCATGTTTCCAGTATACAGGATGTAGATCTTAATTAAGTTGAGGGGAAAACTTAATCATAATGGATTATTTGGTAATACTGATAAAATACATAATCATTACATTGTGAGATAATAGTATAATACTCTAAGATAAACCTATCATAGGTCATAACCCGATATTTATTCTAAATTAAGAATAAAAGTATTAAGCTTAAGAATTATTATTGAGATTCTAAGATTAGATGAATAATATAATATGCACTTATGATATAAGGGTCTCAAGAGTCTTGAATTGGGAATTAGGGTTAAGTATGAATAAAGTGGATAAGAGTGTAACAATTGACAAGTGTTAATAACATACATTCCCTAGTCTTACAACCTTGGGTTATACAACATTCTAATATAAGTCAAAGGTTATACATAACATTTAAGCGAGGGCTTAAAGGACAATTGAGACTTAGAAATAAGAGTGAGGAATTTATTTAAGTTTAACTTAGGTTACAAGTTATTGATGTTAGACTACCTTTAATATTCCTCAGAGTATTGTTGATTATTTGCAACAAGTCGACTGAACGGCTTACAGCGATTACCGGTACGATTTCTCGTACTCAACTTGATGTGTTATGGACTTGATGGAATGTTTTGTACGATCTCTCGTACCAGATGCTTTTGGTGACGGATTTTATGGAATGTCTTGAGAAACGCTTAAATGAGTTTGAATGAATCTTGAAAGGAAATTGTTGGTTTGACACTAGCCTGTTGTGACTGACTGAGCCCTTGGATGTACAACTCACATGATCATTGGTTCCTCTTATCTGGTTACCTCATTAGATATTGACGTTGAGGGTTTAGCCTCTGCACTCTGTAGGACGAGTGTTTGGTATGCACTCGTGTAGTTAATATTAGTTGGAATATGAAAATGTCAATTTGGTATATATTGGGTAGGGATTCTTTCTTATTAAGTGGTTGCACTCACTTTTCACCGATGACCGAGACAAGGGCGGATGGCAGCGGAGGTCTGCTATACCTCGCCTTTGTGGCAACTGACAGCGGAGTCTGGTTACCTCGCCCTTGTGGCAACTGACTGGCGGTGGGGGGCCATCTCTCCCAATTGGTTTTTATTCCACTCTTGAGTTATGGGTTCTTGGATATTCTTTCATTCCAGTCCTTGTGATACTTGGGTTCTTCTAATCCTAATTGGAAATGAATCTAACTTAAACAATGGTTGTTCACTAAACACATGGTTGTGATTTGATTGACTAACGTTACTTCTGTTATTTATTTTCCTCCTAATCTTGTACCTTTGACTTGGTTGATTTTGATGGTCTTTGTTCTTCTGATTTGTTTTGTGCATTGACTTCAAGTTATTGTTGTTTTACATTAAGAGTATGTTTTCTTTTAAACTGTTGTTTGGAGAGTTGTACAGTTCCATTCCAGGAACGACTCACCCCTCCCGGGGGGGCTGATGGTTCATCTTCTTGCAGGACGAATTGCTATACAGGTAGCCACGAAGAGTATGAGTGTATGGGATGGGAATTAGGAACTTTGGAGGGAGAGCTATTGTATTTGTTATTATTCTTTTATGTTATGTTTTCTCGAGTTCAGACCGTAGCTTTTGTAATGTAGAAGTTGTTTAATTGGTGAGGTTTGGTTCCGGGTGTTTGGAACCCGATGATCTGTAATCGCCTTAGTATTTTATTTCCGCTGCATTTATGATAAGTAGGGGCGTTTACAGAAAGTGGTATCAGAGCGTAGTTACGCTCTGAGCCCGAGAAAACAAGCCGAGTGAAATAGTTAGAATATAGGTGCCCTTAAAACTGGGAATTGGGGTAGAATTGGGAAGTGAGGATTCCAGTAAGGGCACGACTCCTAACCTTCTTGGATTAGTGAATGATTTCTTTATACACTTTTTGTATGAATGTCTGTTAGGAAATGTGTGTCATACTGTTGATCAGTTAAAAATAATAAATAATAATAAGTCGGAACATTATCAATGGGTATGATAAGATCTTGGTTGGAATAAATCATTACATTAAACTACTTTCAAAAGCATAGTATGGAAATTACATGGCTAAGAAAGCAATGCTTTAAAAGCCTGGAACACATGTTCCCAGAAATTTTAAGGAATACTTTGGTTGAAAATGTATACAAGTGGAGCTTGTTTGAATAACTAAGTGATATTAACTTCAACTCCTTTAAAGCTTGAAGTAAATCTCAAGAACTATTGGTACAAATTATACCTAAAGATAATGTTTAGATAAATCTTAAGTCTAGAAAATTATTTAAACTGACAAGAACTAGTAAATCAAGAAAAGATCAACATCCAAAACCTGTAATCCACACTAAAACTCTATGTTAACTTCAGAAAGAAAATACATAAACCTAACACCCTACGGGAAGTCCTGGTGCCATCTTCTCTCCTATGTCGTCGCCTATGACAAAACACACATTTGGTTTTGGCTGCTTCCGAATAATCAAGGGAAATTTATCTCCACTGTTTGTATTTAGTACAAATTGATCCCTTCCCTCGGGTTAATACCCTTGGGTTATTCAATTGTCGTCAGGTTGTTCGAAAGTGAACTGGGTATAAACTTACCATACTAATGGCGTTGGGCGGTGTAGGTCTTTTGGTTTTAGTTTTAAAGAAAATTTGAAGTTTAAGAGAAATTTGGGCTTAAAAGAAGGTTTAAAATAAATATGAGTTTGGAAGAAAATTTGGGTGTGAAAACGGTTTGAAATAAATCTGAGTTTAGAAGAAAGAGTTAGATTTAAAAGAAATTCTTCATGGTATTTAGAATGTCTTATCGCCTTGACCGAGTCTAGCTTCTCGTTGACTGGTATATTCTTAACTACAATGGTTAGACCGTTAAGCCCTTCGAAGGTTCATGCTTCACATTCTTAGGACTGGTGGTCCTATAATTGTTTCACTCGCGTGCGTGGTACTTTACTAAGCACTTCATAGTCATTAAAATTTTCCCGAATAGCCCTGTTATAACAGCACTTGTCATGGCAAGTGCGCCATGCTGGCTAGTTATCGGTTCAACACATACTGGTTGCGGTACTACTTTTATCCACACCGTACTC
The DNA here is from genome assembly GCA_023374045.1 of Limonium bicolor. Lineage (NCBI taxonomy): Eukaryota > Viridiplantae > Streptophyta > Magnoliopsida > Caryophyllales > Plumbaginaceae > Limonium > Limonium bicolor. The sequence goes on from CM041782.1 coordinate 227,473,941, forward strand.
GGTAGCCTTATTGGCTCTTTCCTTGCTCTTATAGTCTTGATAATAAATCTTCTAAGCGACTTCTCGTTTGTCTTGACATGACAATCGTTAGCTAGGGTGACCCTCCCTTCTCAGAGGCTCCTATTCATTTAGCTCTGTGTTTTTCCTGATCGCTCGTCCCCACACATTTACTGTGGTTATCGAGATTTGACTCTTGTTTAGGTGCTACGTTGTAGTCCTATTGAAGAATGTTTCATAAATACTCCAATAGTTGTCTAAACTATGATAATCGGGTATTACAGCCTCTTTGGCGTTGTAGGTCTGGAGTTATCCAACCTTGACTATTTCCTAGTTGGTTAGTATACCGTTGGCGGTATTATCTAACAATTTTGGTACATGTGTCTTGGGTCTCATTACTTCACCTTTCTGCTTCGTTGCACGGCTAGTGCGTTACTTCTTGATGGTCAGCCATGGTTCTCTTGACTTCTAAGCATGTCGACCCATGCTGCGAGAAATTCCATTCTCCTATGCATAGGATTCTTCAATTCTCCGCTATTAAGTGCGGTTAATGTCGTTCAGACGGGAACCGTCTCCGGGATTTCCTGTTCTTGGGATCTATCGTACTACCGGTTCCCCGTTCTTAAAGAAAAAATTGATAACGGCCAGATCGGGTTTTCCCAAGTAAGAGAGGACTCTCATCTCTCTGGCGTTCTTTCCTGAGTTATAAAACGGGGGTTGTGGAGGGCGGGAAGGATGTTGTAGGCATCCAGTACACACTGGTAATTCCTAACTAGCGTATCTCTCACGCTAACACTCAACCCTTAAACCCAAGTCTCTAATCCTAACTCGGTACTTCTTAAGCTTGGTAATTCTAGTCATCAGAGCGATACTTCACTCTGATACCACTTTTTGTAATACCCCAACTACAAACACAATACTTAACAAACGATTGCAGCGGAATTACAACTCAACACTTAACTTAATCCATTGGTGCTACACGTCGTTAGCCACCCACGTGGCTAACAAGGCTAATACTTAAACACTGTATCAGTCTGATGGACCAGATTCCCGAGCATTTATACATTACAATCCATTCCGTTTCTAAACCGAGTCAACTACATTTACAATCCAAAACTATACCGAGTCTAATACATTTAATTACCGATATCAAACTTCAGTCTTACACCACTTACAATTACATAAACAAACTAAATAAACTACCCATGCATAATCAGCCACCCTGTCTTACTCTCGAACGGCTGCCAGCTCCATTGTACCTGAAATGTAATGGGTGGCCCCAAAGGGGCTCAGCACCTTTGCTGGCATGGTAATCGTGCAGCCCGCATACTACCGGGCCACGCACTACTAATTGTCGTCTGAGCATGCGGTTGATTATATTTAAATCGTACATGAAAACTATAAACACATAATACAATCAACAAGTAGTCATTACTGAAAAACATTCATCAAGCATAATATATTAACGTTTATTAAATCACCTTACCTGGTCATTAGACCGTGAGGGTTTTTACTTCAAGGGCTCCATTCTTATTGGTTAACACTTATCAATTGATTCGGGCTACAACCCTTTACTTCTCGTAATAAACTTGGTATTGTTTTTGATAATTACACACACGTACAACACAACATTCGTCACAACAATACACATACAACATACCTCCAGAACGGGTCACGTGAGGAACCATACTGGGGTAAGAGTTTAGTCAAATTTTTATAGAGCCTAGAGGACTATTGGTCCTCATGTCGAGCTCGATACATAACACACTGTCGTTCTGTTTATCGAACGATTAACTTACACAAGGTGTGTCGGATCTAGAGGATCCAAGCACACCGTACATAGCATAAAACCGTTCTATTTAGTCAACATATAAAAATTACTTATGATGTGTCGGATCAAGTAGATCCCGAGCACACCGTACACAAATCCCCCTAGCCCAAAAACATAAATCAAGGTAGGAGAGCCAACTATAGGCTCGTGGGAGATTGAATTACAAGAAGGAAAACAACCATACACAAGAGAGAGTTGAAACTAATATATACATCAACTCCCATACATACGCGCGCGACCGGAACTATAGGATTCCTCACCCCCCCAGGCTATACATTGGTTAGAAGCTCCCTCCATGGGGCTTAACACATCATATTACATTAGGTTACTCATGTCCAGTTAGACACACGGGGGAGGTAAACACATTCACACACAACAATCCACAATTAACACATGAATAGCCGTAGTTAAGACGTTCCCGTAGGTTGGGACGTTAAATCCAAGTACCGATCTCTTATGTGATCCTAGAGTTGGTTGGCTACGGGCTAACACATAGTCGAGGATAAACGGTATCGGAACAAACACACCACATAAAAGAATTACTGTAAACTCATTACATGATTTATCTTATAAAGTCGTAAACATTCAGAAAAACAAGTTGCCATACAAGCCAGTGTAACCCGGTAGTACACGGGTTGCAAGAAAGCCATACCTTACACCATGGGTTACTCTATCATGTCACCTTATGTTCCTCGGTTCACACTTGATTCACTGATAACATTTCAAGGGTTTTTTTAACATTAAGATCATACGGTATGTAACAACTAATACTCTTGTAGTAAACCCCGTTATCCCGTTAATCTTAGTTTTACTCAAGTGTTCCTAAGTTCACAACTTTCTCATTCACTTCTCAAACTTGTTTACACTTCTCATGGCCTTTACATGTCACCAAAAAAGTCCTAATCATCATCTAAAACCATCTCCAATCATTTCCCCATCTTTAAAACACATTCTGGTGCATTTTTACACTGGTCCGGGTTTGTGTCCGAGGTTACAAACCCGGACTAATCCCATAAATCACTTTCTGCCATGATTTTGTGTTGGCCCGGGTATGTGTACCAAGATATAAACCCGGACCAATACGCTGGGATAACATTCTGCCATGTTTTGAAGGTGGTTCAGGTTTGTGTACTTATTTACAAACCCGGACCAAGTCTGTAGGTGCTTAAATTGACAGTTTTTAAACTCTAATCCCACCTCAATTCACAACCAATATTTTCCTAATCATTCCACATGTAATCTAGCATGTTTTAGCACCTTAATCATGCTCTAAGCCTCCCTAAAACTTTGATCAAACTTTTACCCAACTCTTGCTTAATTCAACAATTCTACACTCTCATTTCTCACCCTCTACACACTATGCACATCAGTGCATTCTCAAAATGATCTTTTGATAGTTTGCAACTTCACCTCAACCATTTGACCATTCCAAATCCCTTCTACTATATTCATCTCTATATCCCTAAATCCACACACTAGTTTTCAAAGCTCTACACCTTAGTTCATCCTTAGGAATTTTCAAACATCCCTATTCCATAATTTGCTACAGATTTTGCATAACTCCACACCATTCTCCAACTACCATTTCAAGGTGATTAGTACACCAAATCCATTCCTAACAACACCTAGCTAGCCTTAGGTTCTCCAAGCTCATAAGGTCACCTAAACCACTTAATTCCTACCAAAATTTCACCATAACTTCGTTACTATACTAATTCATCCAAATTTCATCATCTTCACCACCTAAACCAAAATAGTCACAATTAATACTAACCGAACCCTTAGTGGGTTCTAACAACACACAATATTCATCAAACACAACAATAATCCCCATGTGCAATAAACTTAAACAACTTGGCCCTTAGGCCCTTAAATCACAAAGCAATGCACAATGCATTAAACATCATCACAAATTCCTCTTCTAATCACCCAACACACTTCCAACACAATTTTTTTGATACATTTTTTTTAAATTACCCCTCCCATAATTCTAAAACATAAGGGATACACATTAGGGTAGATTTCTTACCTTAAGCTCATAAATTCCTCTTTTCTTTTCCAATCTCCTCCTCTTCTCTTTTCTCTTTCATTCATGATCATAGGGAAAACCATTGCCAAACTCTAGACCAACATTCAATTGAATGAAATGAGAACTAAATAACACACTTTAAGCTCATGAATCAAGCTAGAACAAGAAAGGTGCTTAAAGCACAAATTGTTTTTGAAAAATTTGGGCATAAAGCCACTATATTAATAACCTGGTAAACCAGGTGGATGAGTATAGTTTGGGCCTCATTAAAACCTCTCAAGGCAAAACCTAGTGGGAAAAAACCAAGAGAGGAAAAAGAGTTCCCAACCCATCTAGTTACAAACCTAGAGTTAAACTATCAACCAGTTCGCACCACATAACCAAAACGTACAACTCCAAACTAGCAAGAATAGAAACAGAATCAAACCAGCCCCTATGTTACCTAGGGCTATTACAGATAATCCTTTAGAGATCTTAGTTCCACAAAACTGGTGCATGGGAGGGGGAAATCCTTCCACCACATTTTTGTCCATCTCCAAATACCAAGTTTTGTCTTTAAAACAGTCCGGGGGATGTTTAAAGCCTCATTGAGAAATATTACTTCATTCCGATGCATCCACAGATGGTAAATCCCATAGCATAATGTAGATCGCCACACCCGCTTAGCCTTTAGGCTAAGCGAAACAGAGAACCAATCAGCATATATCTCAGGCGCCCTTAACTTGAACGTGAATGACAAATTCCACCAGTTGAAGATGTCCATCCAAAATCCACTTATGTGCTGACAAAGAAAGAGGACATGCTCAATAGTCTCCATCCTCCCGTTACACCATGGACACAAACTTTGTCCAAGGGGGACAATATTTTGTTCACACAGCAGTTCCCTTGTAACAAGCCGTCTAACCACAGTGAACCAAAGGATTAGCTCGACCCTGGGTTCACATATTCCTTTCTATATGTGCTTGAATTCAATTTCAGATCCTGCACTATGAGCCACACTATTCTCCACGTTATAACAATTAGTAATATCTTTAGTTATGGACCACTTACCGTCAGATTCCCAGTCGCACTCGTCCGGAATGTCAATGGAGGAAGAAACCACCGACAGCACTTCAACCAGCTGATTCACCAAGTCCTCTTCATATGCGAATAGGGAGTGCCGCCACTGAAACGACCAGACCCAGCCTTCATTCTCTCTTCGACCCATGTCAGCCACCATATTATTATGTTGCAGACTAAGATTAAATAACCGGGGGAACGCTTCTTTCAATACTCCTGCCTGCGCCCACTTATCATGCCAAAACAGCACATCACGCCCTGATTTTACCTTAATTTGAATCTTCGAATTCAGAATTTGTTTTATTGTCGTGTCACCATCAGTGGCGCTAACAATCGAAGACCAGACACCATTAATTTGTTGATTTCTTTCATCTTTTCGCCTGTGTGTAAACCGCCTCAGAGGTCATAAATTGAGCGCGCAACTCTCTTCCACAAGGGCCGACTGTTTCTTGCAAAATTATATCGCCATTTCGACAAGAAAGTCAGGTTCTTGATCTGTAAATTTGTGAACCCAAGCCCACCGGCTTCTTTCCTTCTCGCTAACCTGGACCAGGACACACTGGCTAGGAATTTGACATTTCTTTTACCCCAAAAGAACTGCCTTTGTAAGGCAGTTAGCCTTTTCCGCACTTTCACCGGGATCACACATAGGCTCGCATAGTATAGGGGGAGGGATTCAAGGACTGGACGAATGAGGACTGATCTTCCAGCCTTTGAGAGACACGACGCTTTCCACGCTGACAATTTTTGTTCAACCTTATGAATTACCGGATCCCATGTTTTTATCCTCCTCATGTTTGCTCAAGGGGAACGCCCAGGTATGTAGTGGGAAGCGGAACTAAATTACACTGAAAAATGGATTTCACCAATTGGGCCTCTTCTTCAGTCGCATTCACACAGATGCCCATGGACTTATCTAAATTCACACGCATGCCGGTCATAGATGTAAACAGCACAAGAATCCTTTGCAACTGAATTAATTCCTCCTTTTTTATCTCGCTGAACAACGTCACGTCATCCGCAAATTGTAGATGAGTAACTCTTACTTGTCTAGATCCCACTCTCAAGCCCGAGAATATGTTTTGATCAACAGCCCCTTGAATCAGCCAGTTTAGAATTTCAACTGTTATGACAAAGAGGAGGGAGACAATGGGTCGCCTTGCCTAAGACCCCGAGATGGCAAGAATGGCTTAGTAGGGGATCCATTTACTAGTAAAGAGATCCTAGTAGTCGATACACACTCTTTTACCCATGCACGCCAAGTGTTGCCAAACCCCATGTGATCTAGCACAAATTAGGGCATTACCTTTGGAAGTTCTAGAATAGGTTTTCAACCTTGAATCAAAGGAGGGTTCCTATCACCATTGGAGACTTGCACAAAATGCTCAAACCAAGGAAGAAAATAAGGTATCAAGAGGGGTAAAAATCGGCTACAAGAAGAAATGAATAAAAGATGGGATTTTATTAAATTTTCTTACCTTAAAACAAAGAGGAGATGTTCTAGCTCCTTAAAATTTGATTTTCTCTTCAAATGGGCTATACCCATGGAGGTCAACTTCAACCATTTGAGATCTGGAAAACAGGGAAAGATATCCCTTGATGAGGGGAAGAAGAATATGTAATTATTTTTGTGTTTAGAGCTTGGTAGAAGCTTGGGCAAACAAAGAAAGAGAGGGAGGCCATGGGAGAAGCTTGTGTTGGCGCAAGGTAGGAGAAGGAAGGAGAAATCAGAGAGAGAGGTATGGGACGACTAGAGAAAGGAAAAGAAATGAGAGAGAGGGGAAATGGAAGAGAGAGAGGATAAAAGGGGTTTATGTACCTTTTTACTTTTTTGACTTTTGTCATCTTTTAACAAGTAAACTAGCTTATTAATTGTAAGAGAAGAGTGCTGGAACATGTATAAAAACCGGCCCCACTAATTAGTTGAGCTGGGGGCGTTTTCATCTTTTCGCAAGAAACACTCGTTAAATTCCCGGTTTGGGCACTATTCACTAAACGGACCTGTTTTCCGGATTTTTCTCGTTTCTTTAATTTTAATGGTTCTTAAGCTCCCATTAATGTTTAATTATAGTTATATAGTCAACTATAATTTTTACGGGCCTGTTTGACCACTTAAAGTCACGTTTTTGGGTTTTCTTGAAAAACGTGCTCTAAAGCTTCATTAGCGTTTTTAATCCACAATATGGATATGTTTTCTTCGGGAATTTTTCCAACATGTTCTTAGTGTGTATTTAGGGTATAAAAATATATTTATAACCCTAGTTAAGGTTATATACCTCCTATGGTTACATAACACGCGTCTTCACAGTTTGTGACCTTTACGCGTTTCCCCCTTTTCTTTTGGTTTTACTTTCTTCACCAATATTCCTAAGGACTTAATTAGCCTTAGAAAATTATAATTACGTGATTAATTAACACATTAAGGTTTGAGTTATTTTAAAAAGTATACCCGAAACCTTAAACATACCATAGAACAGTTAAATCATCAAAGAAACTAACACCATCGTAGAATAGTGATGTGGCATGATTATTAACTTACACAAAAAAAATCTTACGTTGAAATATATACAACTTTAAATAAAAATCATACACATCTTACAACATATATACATATAAAAAACATAAATTTTAAGTTAACCGAAACATGATTATGAACACCAGTATAGAATTTATGTTATACTATAATTATTTTAAATTGCAAACTAACAAAAATGAAGGAAAAAGTGACACCATCCTCCAAATCGCCTTTATAATTCATTTTATTTGCCAAGTTGATATGTAGATTTGTGGGAGGTAGGAGTCATCTAATAATTGGTATCAAGAAACTATCGGTAAGTGGGTTACCATAAACGAAAAAGAGACATGAAATATAAAAGGCAAATTCTTGCCTACAACTAAGTGTAGCCAAGATAACTACATTCAAGGCTATTGAAGTCAAATTATAGCAACAAAAATTAAAGAGATGAGAGATAGTAGGGGAGGGAGAGCGCGCTCCAGTAAGTACGTTTTGCTTTGTTTTTTTTTTTTGCATTTTTCATTTTTAAAAGAAACAGATTTTTATTATTTTTGTTTTTTTATTATAAAAACTTTAACTTATTGTAACTTTTAATATATAAGTCCAAAATGAAAAAAAATTATATCATTGTTCATCTAAATTCGAGCTCTTCAAAACAAGACCAGTCATGGATATGTTTTGACAACTTTTAAAAAAATTATTTTTACATGTATAGTGCACAAAACGTAAAAAAAACTTGTACAGATGGTCATACAAACATGTACAAATGTTCATTAAAACATGTACATCCATACGTAAAAACTTGTACTTCATCACAATAACTCGATAGGTTTTTAGGGTTTGTGGTAGCGGGTTTAGGGTCATTAGACCCTAAATCTGCCACTGCAAACCCTAAAAATGCCTTCGACGTTTTTTAGCTATCCTAGGGTGGGTTTTGGGGTGTTTTGGGGGGTAGGGTAATCTATTTGGAATTTGTTTCGTACTTTATATTGTAGCAACTAACTCGACAGGTTTTTAGGGTTTGTGGTAGCGGGTCACTACAAACCCTAATAATGTCTTCGAAGTTTTTTAGCTATCCTAGGGTGGGTTTTGGGGTGTTTTGGGGGGTAGGGTAATCTATTTGGAATTTGTTTCGTACTTTATATTGTAGCAACTAACTCGACATGTTTTTAGGGTTTGTGGTAGCAGGTTTATGGTCGTTAGACCCTAAACCCGCCACTACAAACCCTAAAATTGCCTTCGACATTTTTAGCTATCTTAGGGTGGGTTTTGGGGTGTTTTGGGGGGTAAGGTAATCTATTTGGAAACCGTTCTATACTTTAATGTGATAATGTACATATTTTAATGTGAGAATGTACATGTTTTAATGTGACGATGTACATGTTTAAATGTGAGAATGTACATGTTCAATTATGAGAATGTATATGTTTTAATGAACATCTGTACATGTTTGTATGACCATATGTACAAGTGTTCTTCTTTATATGTACATGTTTTAATTTAAGGATGTACATATTTAATTAGCCGTACAGGTTTATATGACTATCTATATGTTTTAAATGCGAGGATGTACATGTTTTTACGTGAGGATGTACATGTTTTAGTGAACATTTTATCAGGATATGTTTAGTAGCATTTCATATTCTGGAATATAGGTTGTACTTTAGGGTTATATTTGTAATCTTCTAGTTTGTATTTTAGGATCTTTACAAATGTAATTTCTTTCTCGGTCAACCTTTGACCATATAGTAAGTAGTCTAGTAAAGACTACTTAATCTTCCTCTGCGGATTCATTCCGACTTATCATCTTCTTCTTCTCTGTAATACATTCAACAGAGAGAACTTCCGTTCTTTTCAATGAAATCAGAAAGTTCGTTTTGAGATTGTCTAGATTTGACATGGTATCAGAGCTCAGTCTCATACCAAAATTAGAAAATGGACAAAAGAGGAAAGGGAGGCGAAATCATCTCTGAGCAAGAAGGGGAGAAAACACCGGAGATGAAATCATCCACAACCCTAGATGTTAACGATCCACTGTATGTGGCAGCGACAGAGCAAACCGGGCAAATCTTGGCACCGAAGTTCACAGGCGAAGGTTTCCTTGGATGGAAATGGACCATGCAGCAGGCTCTCAGCGCGAAGAATAAAATCGGTTTCATCGACGGGAGTATAAAGCGGCCAGATCCACAAGACACCATGAAAATGGGAGCTTGGAAGAGAGCAAGATCTCTCGTAGTCACCTGGATCATCTCTTCTTTATCGCCAAACATAGCGAGGAGCGTTATGTATACGGAAGACCCGAAGGCGATTTGGGACTGGCTTTGTCGCCGTTTTGAAAAAAAATATGGCAACTCTGCATAGGATCAAGGCGCAGATTGTAGGTCTCAAACAAGGGGATGAAACGGTTAATGACTACTTGATGAGGTCGAAAGAGACTTGGGCGGAATACGATTTAGTAAAACTTTTTGACTGCTGCGACTGCTGCAACTCTTGCACGTTTCTGGAGAAGCAACGCAAAAGACGCGAGGAAGAAGAGGCCATCCACTTTTTGATGGGACTAAATAAGTCCTACTCACATCTCCGCGGTCAAATTCTCGCCGCCAGTGAACTTCCCAGCCTCGATGACATTTTTGCTACTATCGCACAAGAAGAATAGACCAGACAATCTATCGATTCATCGGAGGAAAGCGACCAAGCCTTGGCTCTGGTGATGTGAGCAGAAAGCAGTAATTACACCAACAAGATGAAGAACAACTCGACTTCCACCAACTATAAACCGGCGATCAAGAAAACCCCAAGCAAGGGCACAAATCTTGGAAGGAAAGATTCGCCCAAATGCCAAAATTGCGGAAAACTGGGTCATCTCCGAAACGAATGTTGGTGGATAGTGGGGTTCCCATCTGGCGATTCGAAGTAGTCATCAGATTCAAGGCATCAGCAGAGAGATGTTCGCGTGGGTTCTGTGGTCAGTCAAAAGACAAATGGTGGCGATGGATCAGCTGATGCGGAAACACCAGTGAAGGGCTTCACCACAGAACAGCAACAACTGGTTGCATTTCTCCAACAACAGAAGGATAATACTGGAGCAACCAAGACAGGCGATTTTGGAGAGTTTTCAGGTAACCCTAAAACCCTCTTAAATTATCTGCCTTGTCTGATTTCGAATGCAAATTCAATACTGAATAAACTGCAAGAAGTCTGGATTTTAGACTCAGGGGCCACAGAACATATTAGTGGAAATAGAAACCTGCTTTCTGATTGTGTGTTGCTCAATGAAAGAAAGGAAATCACCTTACCTGATGGCAACAGAAAATATGTTAATCAAATTGGAAAGCTTATGACGAATGGATTAACCTATCTGGAAGGAATCATGTATGTTAGCAGTTTCATGTTTAACATCATTTCTGTGGCAAAACTTCTTAAGGAACATAATAGGTCTGTTGTTTTCAATCAACATTCTTGCACTTTGCAGGATTCTAAAACAGGAAGGTTTCAAGAAGTTGGGAAACATGTTTGTGGTTTATACATTGTGAATATGGAGATTTTGCGTGATTTTGTTCTCTGTAATAGGACTTTTCCTACATCTTGTATGAATCTGTATGCTGATGTTTCTGCTGTGAATAACACGAATGATTACATATTTGGCACAGTAGACTAGGCCATGTCCCTTTACCAAAATTGAGCAAAATCATTAACTTACATATTCCTGATAATGTCAAAAACTCTGGCCTACCTTGTGCTGTCTGCTACAAAGCCAAGGGAAAGCGCCACAAATTCCCCACATCAAGTATTAAGAGTTTAAGACCTTTCGAGCTTGTCCACATTGACATATGTGGACCCATGAAAACAGAAGACATAAATGGTAATAGATACATTTTAACTATTGTCGATGATTATAGCAGGGCGACATGGGTCACTCTTTTAAGACAAAAATCTGAAGCCACTCAGAATATTAAAAATTTTGTTAACTTACTTGAGAAACAGATGAGTGAATACATTAAAACCATTAGAAGTGATAATGAGAAAGAGCTAGGAAAGTCACTTTAAGGGAAAGAATTTTTCTCTAATAAAGTTATTGTTCACCAAACTACATGCCCTCACACTCCGCAGCAAAACGGAGTGGTAGAACAAAAACAGGGTCACCTAATGGAGGTTGCAAGAGCTCTTTTATTCCAGTCAGGTTTGGAGGCCAATTTTTGGGGTCATTGTGTTGAGCATGCTAGTTATTTGATAAACAGAATACCAAGCAAACCAATCCACAACTTGACTCCATATGAAAAACTATATGGAACTAAACCTAATTACAATGAAATAAAGAGTTTCGGTTGCCTTTGCTACATGACAAACCTTGATCCTAGCAAGGGAAAGCTCGACCCTAGATCCTCTACATGTGTTTACCTTGGAAACTGTAAAAACACAAAAGGATACAAAGTTCTAACCCTTGAAGAGAGGAAAATTAAAATCACTCGAGATGTCACTTTCTTTGAGACCATTTACCCCCTGACCAACAATGATTGGAAAAACAACCTTCAAGTGAACAACCAGGATACAAACATTTTCCTCCAATCTCCACCTATCTTCGAGGAAGAGCCTTGTACACCTCAGCTTTCTGAGGAAAGAGAAGTGCCTCTTCCTCAAAACCTAAACACAGACCATAATCAGCCCATTGAACAACCCACTACCGAAACACATACTGAACCCATTGAAAACCTTCCTCCTCTCAGAAGGTCCACGCGACCCCATAATTTCCCATCCAAATACAGGGATTATGTCTGCTCCACAAACATAAGTGACAAGGATCTATTCCCCTCCATCCTAACAGAGAGACTCGAAGACACTAATCCCACAGCTCATTTCAGCAACATTGTTAACACCCTTACTGAACACCTTCCCTCCACCACCATTCTCTCTTGCTCCATTCATCAAGACACAAACAAAATCATCAGCCACATCAACAATCTAACCTAGCCACCAAACTACCAAGCAGCCATCAAGGACCCCAACTGGATACGAGCCATGGCCCAAGAATTTCATGCCCTTAAACAAAACAATACCTGGTCAATAGTAGACTTGCCTAAAGGAAAGAAGCCCATTAGTTGCAAATGGGTTTATAAAACTAAGCTCAAACCAGATGGGACCCTAGAAAGATTCAAGGCTCGTTTAGTTGTTAGAGGCTTCACACAAAAACAAGGATTAGATTTTGATGAAACCTTCTCCCCCGTAATCAAACTAACAACCGTTCGAGCTCTCATCATAACAGCAGTAAAACGAGGATGGATCCTAGACCAATTAGACGTTAACAACGCCTTCTTACATGGAGATCTACATGAAGATGTTTATATGTCTATCCCTCAAGGATTAGAAGTTCGAGGAGAAAACAAGGTTTGCAAACGTCACAAATCCCTCTATGGCTTAAAACAAGCCTCACGACAATGGTATGAAAAACTTGCCACCTTCCTAAAAGATCTCGATTTTGAACACTCTCAAAATGATCATTCCCTCTTTGTCAAGAAGACGAAAAACAGCATCACACTTCTAGGTGTTTATGTCGATGATATCCTAGTAGTAGGAAACAATGCAAAAGATATTCAACACCTAAAAACACAACTTGACAAGAAGTTCAAAATCAAAGACTTAGGGAGATTAAACTTCTTTCTCGGGATGGAATTCCTCGAAACCAATGATGGGATTATTATGTCCCAGCAACGTTACATAAACCAAATTCTTCGTGATTTCAAAATGCAAGATTGCAAACCCTCCGTCTCTCCCTTACCTTTAAACCTCAAACTCTACAAAGACTCCGGAGAAAAACTACAAAACCCCACCACATACAGATGTTTAGTAGGAAAATTGAATTTCCTCACCAACACCCGGCCCGATATAGCTTTTGCTGTCCAATACTTAAGCCAATTCATGCAATCTCCTACTTCGGAACATCTTAAGGCAGCTCACCACACACTCTCTTATATAAAGGGAACCTCCACTTTTGGTCTTCTATTCAACAAGAAACAAACATTCGATCTCCAAGCCTATTGCGACTCTAATTGGGCCTCTTGCCCCATCACACGCAAATCCGTTTCCGGATATTACATCCTCCTCGGAGACTCACCCTTAAGTTGGAAGTCTAAGAAGCAAGCTTCAATTGCCCTATCTTCCGCTGAAGCAGAATACAAGGCCATGCGCCAAGTAACAGGAGAATTAAGTTGGCTTACTCGACTTCTCAACGAAATAGGAATACCCGACATAACCCCTATACCTCTGAAATGCGACAACCTAGCCGCTATCCATATAGCTAGGAATCCGGTATCCCATGAACGAACAAAACATATAGAATTGGATTGCCATTTTGTCCGTGAAAAATTGTAGGGTGGTCTTATACAGGTACAATACGTTCAGAGCACACGACAGCTGGCCGATTTGATGACGAAGCCACTCACAGGTAAGAGTTATCAAATCTCTTTCACTCATCTCGGTTTACGGCACCGACCACCTTGACGACACCATTCCAGCAGTATCACTTACCTAGACATCAGCGTCCTCCATGCTCCAGACAAAGAGCTCGTTTGGGGAACAGCTTCCAGCAGCAGACAGCTTCTCAATTTCTAAAATCAGCAGGGTTCCACCAAACACCCAAAACCAGTAGCTGACAGCTTCTGCAAAATCATCAGCTAACAGCTTCTCAATTTTCAGCAGCAGAACCCAACAATTGTCTCTGCTTTTTAAAACCATCAGCAGACGTTCCACCAAACACCAAAACTAGCAGCTAACAACTTCTACAAAACTATCAGCAGACAACTTCTCAATTTCCAGCAGCAGGACCCAACAGCAGCCCCCAGCAGCTGTCCCCAAACGAACCCAAAGAGCCCCCTTTATGCTTCTTTTCCAGCAAAAGGAGTGCTCTTTAAGGGGGATATCAGGATATGTTTAGTAGCATTTCATATTCTGGAATATAGGTTGTACTTTAGGGTTATATTTGTAATCTTCTAGTTTGTATTTTAGGATCTTTACAAATGTAATTTCTTTCTCGGTCAACCTTTGACCATATAGTAAGTAGTCTAGTAAAGACTACTTAATCTTCCTCCGCGGATTCATTCCGACTTATCATCTTCTTCTTCTCTGTAATACATTCAACAAGAGAACTTCCGCTCTTTTCAATGAAATCAGAAAGTTCGTTTTGAGATTGTCTAGATTTGACACATTTGTACAAGTTTGTATGACAATCTGTACAAGTTTTCTTTTACATTATGTGCTTTAATTTGTAAAAATAAATTTTTTTAAAATTGTTAAAATATATCCATGACTGGTCTTGTTTTGAAGAGCTTGAATTTAGATGAACAATGATATAATTTTTTTTCATTTAGACTTATATATTAAAAGTTACAACTATTTAGAGTGTTTATGATAAAAAAGAAAAAAAAAAAAAAAAAAAGATATTTAAAAAAAATTACAAACACGGGCGGTTGAAGAAAAAAAAAAGATAAGAGCGCGCTTTTGGCTACACCCAAGACAAGGCCAATATAAAATAGTGTAAATGGGATAAAGAATAGAGCAACGTGGTAGAGAATGCCGAACCATAATATGCGACACGACAGCACCAAACAACACGTCATAATATCCCACCAAAAGAAAGTAGATGAACCGCTGCAAAATAGGAGTAGTTGGCAGATCCGGTCCGGTTCGACAGCACACCTTCGCCAAACGCCGTGTTTTCAACCTTTATAATAAAGGTGCGTGTGGTTGGGTGGTTAACCAACCCTGGTATGCCATGTAGTTAATATATCCACTCATAACTTGACACTTGTATGTACTTTTTGATTAATGTGCTTAAAGCTATGATAAGGTGAGAAACGAACGGGCTCTAATTTTTATATTTGAAGTAAAAGTTAAAACAAAAGACTAGTAAACAGGTCGCATGACGCTGTGTTTTCTTAAAAATAAAATAAAATTGGAGTTCGAACAGGTAAGGAAACTGTTTTTAGAAGTAAGGATAGTTCAATTTGTTTGGACGATAGTAATCGAAGAGAGAATAAGAAAGCAAAAAGCAATCGTCAAATAGAAGATTCATTCATTCTCGAATCAACGGTAACGGTCCAGGAGCAGCAGGGGAAAACAGCCGTCCTGTCCTGCTGTCGCTCCCCTTACCTCCATCTCCATCTCCATCTCCTTTTTCTTTTTCATCCCCCACCTTCTTAAATTCCTCTTCTCCTTTGCGTTCTTTCTCTCCTCGTTTCCGCGACTGCCTAGTCCCGAAACAGAGAAGAAGCAGTGCACACATGAACTGAAAAAACGACGTTGAGGAGAGACTAGCGAACTACCTGAACATAAAAGTGCAGAGGGAGGGAGGGAGGTGGGATCGGGAGGTGACGTCGTCTTTCTTTCTGTCGGTGATATATCAATCTCCTGGATTTAATCATATGAAGGGAAACCGGCAGAGAGATTGAAGGTGAGGTTGTCGACGGAGAAGAGAGAATGATGAAATTGGAGAGAAATTTAATTAGGAAAAAGAAACTTGCGGTGTCGGTTGTCTCATGGACTGGATTCTTCTGGTTCACTATTCTTCTTGTTCTGACCTTGTCTTCCTTCCTCATCTCCCTTAAGAGGATCTCAACTGTTTCTTCGTTCCGTTTTCTCTCTCGACATCGTGATGGTAAGTTATTATCTCTCTCTCTCTCTCTCCTTTAATTACGCTTGTCTGATTCCTTAATTTCGTTTGATGTATGGAGTTGCTAATGATATGATCTGCTGTAATCTTTTCGAGTACTCTTTCTTCAATAGAAGGTAGCTAACGAATCTGACAATGTTACCGTTCCCGCATGTACAATCCTATGGCTGACGAGCGAAAACAGCCAATCAATGCTTTCCGGATTCAATTTTTGAATTAAATTACTGGCTCTGTTAGTACTATTAAAAAGAAACCGACAAAATTCTTTAACTTTTACCCAGCTTTTCGGGTGGCTCCTCCACACATAAAAAAGCACGCGTAATTAATTGTCTTTTATTCTTCTTCTTTCACTTTACTAATAATTCTCTAACGTGCGCACGTTTTTTTTGGTATAATGTACATAAAGCAGCGGGACTTGACGACCATCAAAAGCTGGTTGCTTCTGCGTGGCCAAATCTTGTAATGGAAGCTATCACGGAACCATCAGCCACCACTCCAACAACCACCACTACTACTCCCACAGTTACCATCCTCCATACTGTCGAGTTCCCAGACCAAATCACATTTTTCCTCGACAATAATAATCCTCCTCATCCGTTACTAAAATCCTCCTCCGACGTCGATTGTGTCTACTTCTCCAACTCCTCATCAACAATCAAACTCCGTCTCCCTCCAATCCATCTCGACTTCAACAATCCTCGGAAACAAGTCATCATCCGTTGCCCACCAAAACCACAAGACTACTCTTCTTCAGCTACAGTACCAGGTCTGAGACTTAAAAACCCCAAGGTGTTACTAATACCTCCTACTAGTTACCGTTGGAACTGGCTTACGTACGAGTCATTCTTCGATGAAAACGACAACACCACCATCGTTTTCGCTAAAGGATTGAACCTTCTCCGTGGTAGATTATACAACCCTTCTAGATTCAGTTGTATATTCAGTCAAGATGACCCTACTAAAACCCATCTCTTCCACCGGTCACAAGTATTGTCCATTGGACAAGAAGTCATCCGATGTGAAACCCCGGTTCAACTCCTTATCTCACAACAACTACAACACCACGCCGTTAAAGTATCCGTTAGACTAAACGGACGTGCGACTTTACCTTCCATCGCAACACCACACCTCCACAAGAAATTAGAGGAGGAGGAGGAGGTGTACTCTCCCCCATCCTCTCCAAAGCACGAGATGTGTGTGTGCACGATGGTTCGTAACCAAGCGCGTTTCTTAAAAGAATGGATAACTTACCACTCCCACATCGGCGTATCACGGTGGTTCATCTATGACAATAACAGTGACGACGACACACCTTCCATCATCAATTCACTCTCATCCACTTACAATATTTCAATCCACCACTGGCCATGGATTAAATCACAAGAAGCAGGATTCGCACATTGCGCTTTACAATCACGCACACACTGTAACTGGGTCGCATTCATTGACGTTGATGAATTCTTTCACTTCCCCACCTCATCACTTCCTCTCACGACGACAAAACCTCCACCATCTCTCCTCACCGTGGTACGTAACCACACTCCCTCCAACTCCATCGGCGAGATTCGCACATTCTGTTACAGTTTCGGCCCATCCGGACACCGTAAACTCCCACCACACGGTGTAACAGTCGCTTACACTTGTCGAATGCGTGCACATGAGAGACACAAGAGTATAATCCGACCCGAAGCATTAAGCTATGATTTGATGAATGTTGTGCATCATTTCCGGTTACGGGATGGGTTTAAGTCAGTGACATTAGATAGACCGGTTATGGTTATTAATCATTACAAGTATCAAGTGTGGGAGGTTTTTAAACAGAAATTTTATAGGAGGGTTGCGACTTACGTTTCGGATTGGAAAGATGAAGTGAATACCGGTTCTAAAGATCGTGCGCCTGGTTTAGGGACTAAACCGGTTGAGCCGGATGATTGGGCGACCCGGTTTTGTGAAGTTAATGATACTAAGTTGAGGGATGAAGTCATCAGGGTGTTTCTTATGAATTCGACATCGGACAGCAACCGTGTTTTACAATGGGAGTATTAACCACCTTGTGTGTCTTTTTTATCTTCCTCCTTGACTCTTTTTTTATTACTGCTAGGCCGTTGGACATAACTTATGATATATTTGTACACCCTACCTAGCTAGCTAGCTACTTAGCTAAATTAGACGTGGGAGATGGAGTATATATGATATGATATGATTCTTTAATATCTTTATGTACATAAAAAGGAGTGGTAACATATTGTAGTGGTGGGGGACACTTTGCTGTCTCTCATTATATTATATATATATATATATTATATGTTCTTTAATTATTACAGTACTTTTTATCATTCATTCATTCATTCATGCCTGGTTTTGTATTTATGTTATGTCCAGCTAGCCTGACTGCTCCTAGTCACGACTAGCTTTATTTGGGAAAGAATTGATCAAACCAGCTATGGACATAAGGAAAGGAATCCCAAGTGTATTTTCATTTGCACATGCACCATTGGAGCCAGAATCTAAAATGAAAAATAATCGCCTACTATACTACTTTACACTTCGTTGTTTTTGTTATATGGTTTTGAGTTTGTGCTTGCCACCACGTCCAGTAATATAGAATAGGGTGGGATGTATGACCAAGCTTAGGGCGTCTGAATTAGTCCGTCTCAGCAATGATACTTTATTAAACGAATATTAGTCAATAGTAACATTCAATAAGGTACCGAAACAAAGTATCATATGATCAACAAGTTACATTTGTAAATATATCTTTCATCTTCCAAACTCGTTATTTAGTCTTGCCTACATCTATGTAAGTAGCTCACATATACATATTTATATTTTTCGGTATAAAAGTACAATTACGATAACAGGATAATTTTATTTGCTATTACAATAAAATTCATTACCGATGCCACAATTTTTCTGTAATTCATCAGATACTATTACATCGTATATATTAAAATACCAACTTGCCTCTGCCTGTTAACAAAAGTTATTTTAGATCACAATATGTAATATGTATTTAATTCTTACATAATATCATACAAATTAATAAAATATAAAAACAGTAAAAATAATAAAAACTAATGAGTGTGTATGATGGTTGAACTTTATAAAATAAATAATATATGTATTCATATCCATATTAATTTTAAAAATATTCAAAATATATACCAAATTAAAATAAAACTATAATATTTATTTACAATTTTCATTACGTATATAATTTAGTATTGGGAATATTAAGTAATAATATTGCTGTTTGTATAGTTATTAATTAAATTAGTAACAAACAAAATAAATATTTTTTAGTTTTTTCTAAATTAAAAATATAAAATTGTAAAAATATAATTTATTATTTGGAGTTACATATTTACATAAAACATTGAGTGACATTATTAAAAAATAGCTATTATATTTACTTTCTCATTTAGGTTTTTTATTGTGATTAATCAATTATGAAAAAATTCATATTTCCAACAAATTACCTTTTTTTATATTTAATAAATTTGCAACTTCTATTATAATAATATTTATTTATATTTTCTTATTTGTAAGATTGTAAAATATAAAGATCTATTTTTTATTACAACTTTACCTAACATACAAATGAACTTAATTTTTTAATTTTTTTAAATATATTTTATTATTTTTGTTGTATTTTGTGAATTCATAACAATAAGTGGTATTATGAGACTACATATATTAACAAGCGTTTCATTTGGTCATAATAATATAATGTCAGCAACTTATAGTATCCATATGTGTTGGACACCCAAAAATATCATAAGAATAAAAAAACACCTACACTAGTGTAGAATACACCAACTTTCACTTTCATCGATTCTTATTTAAGGAACACTTTAAAATAATTCTATTGGATATAATCCTTCACTAATAAATATAACTACTCTTAATAATATACTAAAGTAAAAATAGGTGAGTGAAAATGCTAAGAACTCTCCCATTGTAGAGGTTGTAGATTATTAGAGTTTCTTATTCAATAAATATATCATTTTGATCATACACCTAGAACTCAAAACCATTGTGTACCCCTTACGACATCGAACAAATATTTTTTTGAGTAAACTACTCAACCCCCTTGAGGATTTGGATATTACAGTTAACCCCATTGTGTTGATCATATTATTGGTAACCACCTCAGGTTAAGGTTCTTTGACTACGATGCCCCCGAACTATAACTTTGTGATCAAAAAGTTAACTTGTGTTGACGTACCCTTAATCACATTAATAATGCCAGACTGGACAACAAAACTGCTTAATCAACGTCTACTCTCTCCATCCCACCTTTAAGATGCATTTTTCAAGGAAGGGTTGACATTTTTAGGAAATAACAAGCAGATTAAGTAGTGTATTTTGTCCAGCATGACCTTATTAATATGATTAAGTTGATAGTTAACACGTAGTTAACTTCCCAATTACAGAGTTATAGTTCGGGGGCTCATAGTCAAAGATACCTTAACCTCAAGGTGGGTTACCAGTAATATGATAACACAAGGGGTTACTGTAATACCCTAAATCGTTCTGAGTAATTTACTCTTTTATTGGCTTCAGTAAATAAACTTTTTTAAAGTTCTGCAATTTTTAAATTAGTACTACCAACTGACTCCCGTCCGCGTCATAAGTGTCCTGTTTGCTTTTTGGCACGTTTTTCCACCTCAATATTAAACATATACGATAAAATAATTTTATAAACTAAATTATGTATTATATAGTTTATCATGTAAGGAATCATATGCAAAACTTAAATTTTCAAAATTAATTTATCTTATTGTTAAAATTGAAGTCAACGACATGTCCAAATAGTAAATAGGACAGTCCAGGTGGGACGGAGGGAGTAAATTGTAACTCGGTGAATTTTTTCCTAATTTTTTTTAAAAAATCATATGAAATTTGTGATTTGTCATACGTAGTGCTCCTACTTTTTTCAAGAAATAATATCCAATAGCAACAAAAATTAAAATACATCAAATTTTGAAAATAATGATAATTGCATTTTTCCGTGTAACATTTTATAAATTTGGAAAATCTTAATTTAATGGGCATTTCGTTACACTCACTAAAAAACGTTATTGAAACAGTGTTCATAACAATCATGAGGATAAAATACATAATATATATATATATATTACATTAGTAATTTTAACTTTCATAATTTCATTTCCTATAACTTTGCTCCAAATACTCTTGCCCTAATCCTCTCCTGGGAGCGGTTATGTCACTTTGGGCTACTACAGTCATGAGTTGATATTATGTGTTTGATTTGACTATGTTTATAGAAAAATGTTAAATTTTGTAACTTTTTTTGTTTAGTCTGTTATCTGTCAACTCTGTGGTCGCTTATTACTCGAATGTTAGACATTAATCGATCATGTACCCTTTTGCTTGTAATGACTAAGTGTCAGCAATGAACACATTATAGTGACACATAGATGGTTAAATGTCCTTGCCTCCTGTTATTCATTTTAGGTCTGGCTATATATGTTGAACAATCTTCATAGTTTGTCTCATTCTTAAGCTTGCTAGTTGACAACCATTTCTTCCTCTTATTGTTAATATTTGAGATAGTTAACCATTATTATGACTTGTGTTTGTCAATGACTAAATGTTAGGTATGAACCTTTATAGTAATGCATAATTCCTTAAAGGTATTTACTTATCGAGTATGGACCCATAATTAGTGACTTGTACACTATCTCGTATAAGCAGTCAAGGTTGCTACGTTTTCTAGTTTAGTGATTAAATTGTCTCTTAAGGTGTGATGTCGTGTTTTGAAAATTACAAATGTTGCATCCAAAACATTCAGATGTTTGATTTAATGTAACTTACAACACTTGACGAGTATTTGATGTGGTAGCTCTGATATGTGTGATTATTTCCACTTACCATTTCATAATTGCGTACGTGTCATCCATTTTTGGTTTTATGATTTCCTTTATCGTTGTTGTCCCCGTGTTCTCAACTATGAAGAAACTGTCACGTCCACTTGATTAAATGGCTCACAAAACATCACGGAAGGTAGCCGTAAATCGTGAAGCTGAATAGAAGAATGTTGTGCATCAGGAGTCAAATCATCACGATGGTGAATGCCAAGACGATAAGCAATGGGGCGTTGAGAACCAGTAATTGTAAGGTCTATTACAGCTTCTAGGACAATGTTTCACATAAGAAGATGGTTCAGATCATCACGTCCGAAACGGCGTGCAAAAAATGGACCGGACCGGACGTTGGATCGTCCATTTTTTTATCCATTTCAGACGGATAGAAGGTCACATCCTTTTTTTTTTCAATTTTTAGCCCATATTCAGTTCTATTTGATCCAAATCATTTTTAAAACTTTTCATAATCATACTTTAATGTAAAAAAGTCATGTTGGAATAAAAAATGTTACCTTAAACACAGAATTGAAATCCAGCTGAAAGAAAGATTGAAAAAAATGAAAATTGAGATGGTTATAGAATGCCCCTTGCCGAAAATGCCTAGGGTCGTTACCCTCTAGCCCCCCCCACTAGGACGTTTCATCCCTAGACCCAACTCGCTGATCACATCTGTTAGATGCTGGTAATCTACAAGCTAGAGTTTAGCCTGCTGATTTGAGTCAAGTTTACTTCTTTATGTGATTAAGATGATGGATCAAGTATAATAGCGAGAAACAAAGAAGACACTAGATTCACGTCGGTCTTGAATGGCCTAGTGCAAGGGGGTTCGCGACAGAGGTTCTTAGTAATTTGACCGAATCGTAAGATTACAAGTGAAGAAGAGAGAAGAGAGAGAGAGCTCTGCGATGGGGCGCTTGGATACTATTTATAAAGAATCGATTCTTGAATGCCGACTTGCTTGTCCGACTTGTTGTTTGATAAACAGTTGGAATGATGACACAACATGTGTGGTGTACGGGCGTCATCATCCCTTGCGAGGCTTTCACAAGAAGTTTCTTTTGTCATTCGTGGCCTGCATAAGTCAGGAGGGGTCCGTCCATCTCAGGATAATTGAGGTCATGTCAAAGGAGGTTGAGGGACTTGAGGCGACGTTGTTGATGGGACAAGATGAGTGTAAGGTCATGAGTGCTTTCATATCGGTGAGGGAATCGATCGAGCTCTCGGTTAGCAAAGGCCGACTGCCTTTGCCTAGCTTCAAGATGGGGGTGCAGCCGCTTTCCTAGATTTATTGTCTGCTAGCAAGGGTCTCCGCTGGCTGAGGTTCTTGTGTCTCGATCGTTGGTTTTTTTACACGGGTACGTTCAATTATAAGAGGGAAACATGATTGGTTCTTTTAACAATATGGTTAAGGTATAACTATTTACACTGTACCAACTCTAGTCCCCAAGTTTTTCTTTCACAGTTTCAAGAAGGAAGCGGGCCGTAAGTTGTTCGGGTTTTATTTTTTGAAAGAAAAATTTGACACAAGGGAAAGAAAAAGGAAGTCTTGCCCGGATGGTTCTCCGTATCCACTAGTCCCCCAAGTTGTAACACCCCATCCAAAGCCATTCGTGGTTATCGCAAAACTGAACACTTAATCGAATACGTCGCAGCGGAAATAAATACACCTGACCTTGCCACGGTCTGATCGTTAGAATATACCGGCCTTAACATTTACAATACTTATCCAACTCAAACATCACCAACCTCAATCCACAACCAACCGAGTACAAGTATCTCAAACGTAATCTCAACCTTACATTAGTTTAAATATAAACAGTCGGGTGCACAGGCGCAACCCGAACTCAAATAAACATCCCACCCTAAGTCTAACCAACCGCTCCTACTCTCGTAGTGCGTCATGGGTCTCTTACCTGCAAGTGTAAAAATAGCCCCCGAGGGGGTCAGCACGAATGCTGGTACACCCCCTCATGGCCCCCAACTAACGGGGCTACGACGACTAATTGTCGATAGCATGGAATTGATTACATACACAAGCATAATATGAAGTGCAATAACAATAACCACAGATGAACATATATAGTTCACAAACAATGAACGACTCAAGCGTTCCCTTATCAAGTGGGTTAGTAACCCCCTCCTTAGTCCTCATTTCCTTAATCTCAGTTCCTTACCTTACCTTAATCTTAATCTTAATCTTAATCTCAGTATACAAACCTTTCCTGGAAGGGATCGGTTGTAGCTTAATTCGAACCTGGGATTTAGGTGATCCCACCGCACCATCTTAATGCCACCTACTCTGGACGGGAGTCCAGCGTAGCTGAGCCGGCAACCGGCCCTAGGCTACAAGTCCGAAGAACAGTCCTTAAGCGGAGGGCGGATCTGATTCAGATACCGTCCCCCTTTTTCCTTAGCATGCATGACCGGAGATTGGTCCCGGGTTTCCTCACTCAAGTTCCAGTTAGTAGACATCTTAATCACCATGTGCTAGCTAAGCCTTAACGGGCATTAACCAACAACCATCAAACTTAACTCTTATTCTTAACTCAGTAAGTA
Source organism: Limonium bicolor (assembly GCA_023374045.1). NCBI lineage: Eukaryota > Viridiplantae > Streptophyta > Magnoliopsida > Caryophyllales > Plumbaginaceae > Limonium > Limonium bicolor. Next base: position 227,498,481 of record CM041782.1, read on the forward strand.
CTAAACTTGGTTAGTAAAATCTCAAGTCTCGCGGGTTAGTGTAAAGATAACAAAACACAACGAGAATAAATATAACCGGTTGCATGCTTTATCTTGTTTTAGTCATAGCAATTAAACAGATAGCACACAAGCCGAGGGACACCTCGTTAGCAAGCAGGTCACAAGAAGGATTGTACCGTTCACCGTCAATCGTTGTTTGATTAACCTTCTTCGGGGTCCCAATTCACAACCTAAAACATTCATTCATTTTAGGTCATTAGTTATTTGCACCTTACTTAACTCACTTAGTCCCTAAGGATTCCCATTCAATAACCTCTCAAGTCTTTGCCACTTAGCTTACAAACTTAACTTTAAACATTAAAACTTATTCTTATCCTAACTTAATTCCTTAAGTTCTTAGGGTCCTAATCATTACCCCCCTACCAAAGGCATACCTTATTACCTATTGCCATTCTTAGAATTCAAGATTTCTTTTTTTATTTTTAGGCCCGACCGAACTTCCGACCGACCTTACCTAAGGTCGGTCCATTCCAGAACACTTCACACCGTTTGAAAATTCTACCCCCGACCGACCTTGTAAGTCCGGTCCCCAAGGTCGGTCCATTCCCGAGAGTTTCCCCGAGGAAATTTAAGCTCGACCGAACTTGTCAAGTCCGGTCCTATTCGTCGATTCGCTCCAGAGACTTATTACCGTACAAAATACATGCCCGACCGACCTTGTAAGTCCGGTCCCAAGGTCGGTCCATTCCAGAGACTTAATTCCTACACAGAACACAAGTCCGACCGACCTTGTAAGTCCGGTCCCCAAGGTCGGTCCATTCCAGAAACTTTCTCCGGTAGTGTAAACTGAGCTCGACCGACCTTACAAGTCCGGTCCTAAGGTCGGTCAGCTCCAGAACCTAGTTTCTAAATTCTCTTTCAACTCCAAACTTCTCCTCATATATCCTAATATGTTATAACCTCTTTTGGGCACCTCAAATACACCTTAAGCCCTCCTCAAAACACATTAAATCATTCACCAAGATTCACCTTATTCTTTATACATTTTCCTTGTATTAATGCTACACTTGTAATGTTTTCCTCTTGGTTTCTAGGTGGTGGTTCATACCTAATGTAACCACTATGCCAAGTGTTTTCCTCACCACTATACATCATCTCCCAAGCATCGTTCACCATCTAAAACTCTTTTATGCATTTACTTAAAGTTCCTTCACAAGTTTAACTTCCATCCATCAACACATTATTTCCTTCCTAGTTGTACACCAACATTTGTCTAGGTCCTAAATACTCAAATACATCTCTTGTTTCCTAAATCCTTCATGGTGATACCTAAGTCATTATAACTCATTAAACACCTTAAACTCACCCCTTTTTCATCGAGACAACCTCTAAAACTTCCTTGTACTTCCTTAGTCATGAAATTCCCTTAGAATATCTTAAACACTTAAGTTCTCCTTTAAATTTTGCCATAGGTTCTCTAGTACATAGCACATCCTAACACATTGTTTTTCTCCATCAAACAACCAATACCACTCAAATTCTCATCACAACACCTTAACACGTAATTAACATCAAAACTACACCACATCATCATATAGTGCTTAAACTTAAAATGCTTGGCACTTAGGCCCTTAAATGACAATAATCTTAACCACTGAATTTCCACATATATATGCCTTCAACCTGCGAATACACACAACAAGGCTCCCATTGAAATAAAATGCCTCTTGTACTTCACCTTGATATTCTTAAACTATCTCTTTTTCTCATTTGCTCCTTAGTCACAAGTTCACAAATATGCTCATTGTTTCTCCTAGGTTTTATATAACCCTTTTCTAATGTAAACTCTACACTAAACTCATCACATATCTAAATCCCATTCCCTTAAACAATAAAACACCTTAAGGTAAGTAATTTACCTTGTTCTTTTACAAGCTTAAAAAGCTTTCTTCCTTAGGTTTTTCTTTGTTCAATCTCGGTCACCAATGTGTATCTCTCCTTGCCAATGTTCTAACCAATATCCAATGACTCCAATGAGTACTAGATCACATTAACCCTAAGGAACAAACCCTAGGCTAAAAATATGCTTTAAGGTATTAAGGTGATTGTTTTACCTTGGTTTCTCAAGACAAGCTTGGATATGAAGCAAGAAGGACCTCCTCAACCCTTTGAAGAGTAGAAAACAAGCTAGAACAAGGCATAAACATGGAGTCCCATGAGTACTAATTTTCGGACATGTGAAGAAAATGGTGGAAACCTAGATTTTCTTACACTTTCTTTACCTTAAGAGAATGGAGATGCCAATGGAGTCTCCAAGCTTGAGTTTCCTCCTCTAATGGTGGTTTGACTTGGCACCAAAATGAAGCTCTTGAAGTTTTGAAAAGATAGGAAGAAGGAGCTTGAGCTAACTAAGAAGAATATGTATTTGTTTTGGATTTGGAGCTAAAATGAGCAAGATGTAACCAAGGAAGGATGGAGCTTCATGGAGGTTGAGTTTTACGTGAATGGAGAAGGGAGAGAGCAGCTCAAACCGTGGGAAAACAAAGGAGAATGAAGAAGTGAGGAGAGAGAACTAATAAAGTGTGATATTTATGTAAAAGGTGAATAGTGCTTTTACTTTATAACTCTTATTTGCTTTCTTATTTGCTTAATGACTCATGTAAGTGGTGACTCACCTCATAAGAAACCGGACCCCTTTTAATAATGAGGGTAATTAAGTCTTTGTTGACCGAATGTCTCACTTATATAGACTTATGTTATAAACTAGCTTAATTAATTCACTATTCACAAAACAAGGCACATTGTTGTGAAATTTTTGATTTCCCCATTGATATAGACTTCCAAATGTGATACTATATAGTACACATGTTAATTAAAGAGTAATGATGGACATTTAGCCATTCAAAACTCATTTACAAGACAATTTTTCAAAAACGTGCTTTAAGACTCCTTAAAGCACATTTTGTGTTTTAACTTGTTTTCAAGCTTGGTTTTCTTTGGTAATTGATTTAAAATACCATTAGGATATTACTAAGGTCTTAGAACAATATTTGGGTACTCTCCCAAGTCTCTCCAAGCTTAGAGCACGTTTTTGCTAAAACTGCTCTTTTGGTGTTTCCTTATATTTTCTTTGATTAGAAATGTTTCTTAATGTTTCTAAGGCATTATTTAGCCTCCTTATATCTTAGTTTATCATTTAAACACCTATCTAAGTTTGGGGTATTTCAATCTACCCCCCTTAAAAGAACTTTGTCCTCAAAGTTTACACATGTGCTTAACCATTCATGGTACACAATTCTCTTAATCTTAATACCACATCTTATATTCACATTCACACATCTCAAGACTCCAGGTCAATCTCAAATACAATACATAAGTATTATACATAACTCACAACTTACACCGAAGTATAGCAACTTACACAAATTCACATCTTAAACAATCAAACAACGACAAACATGATCGTTTCCTAACTCAAAGCGAGGAAGCTCTACTCCCCCCAAAAAGGGGTACGCCCCGTACCCTATACAGACGATCTAGTCATAAACAAAGAAGGGTACTTCGCCCTCATCTTATCCTCTAATTCCCACGTGGCCTCTTCGACATCCTGGTTAGACCAGAGAACCTTCACCAGTCGCACTGACTTGTGGCGAGTGTCCCTAGTCTTACTGTCCAAGATTCTCTGAGGAGTCTCCACGGATCTCATATTTGGTTCTAAGTCAACCTCTCAGGTTCTAACACATGGGAGGGGTGGTGCATGTATTTCTTTAGCTGTGAAACATGAAAACATCATGCACTTTACCCAGCTCAGCAGGTAAATTCAACCTGTAAGCAACCGGGCCCACCCGCTCCGTAATCTCATAAGGACCAACAAATTTCGGGCTTAATTTTGCCCTTCTGCCCAAACCTGAATACACCCTTCATCGGTGAAACTCGCAGAAATACCTGGTCGCCCACTGCGAACTCCAGGTCCCGTCGTTCGAACATCAGCATACGACTTCTGCCTATCTGAGCAGCTTTCATGTTCTCCCTGATTTGCTGAACTTCAGCCTTAACTTGTTCTAAGTACTCTGGTCCTATAATGACCGTCTCACTCGACTCATCCAGCAGAGCGGTGTACGACATGGTCTACCGTACAACGCTTGAAAAGGTGCCATCTTGATCGAAGCGTGATAGCTGTTGTTGTATGAAACTCGATCAGATGCAATCTGTCAATCCAACTGCCCTGGAAGTCTAAGGCACATGCTCTCAGCATGTCCTCGAGTGTCTGAATAGTACGCTCAGTCTGACCATCTGTCTGAGGATGGAACGCGGTACTCAGCTTGAGTTCTGTACCCAACGCTTCTCTGGTAGCTCTCCAGTACCTCGAAAGGAATCTGGTATCTCTATCTGACACTATGGTCTTTGGTATGCCGTGATGTCTCATGATTTCTTTCTCAAAAACTCGCTAATTTGGTCACCTTCCAAGTATCCTTCATCGGTATGAATCGGGCTACTTTGGTAAGGCGATCCACCACCAACCCATATCTGAGACCTCCCCTAGCAGGTGGAAGCCCAACTACGAAGTCCATGGAGATATCATGGAACTTCCACTCCGGAACTGGCATCGACTGTACCATTCCGCCCGGTCGTCGGTGCTCGAATTTCACCTTCTGGCATGTGAGACACCTCAAGACGAACTCGGTAACATCTGTCTTCATCCCCGACCACCAGAAGTATCTCTTCATGTCTTTATACATTTTAGAGGCTCCGGATGGATGGAAACTGAAGAACAGTGTGATTCTCTAAGTATACGGTCTTTCAGATCCGTGTTGCCCGTGGTATGCATAACGGCCCTTAAGTCTGATCAGATCATCATCATGAAGTCTGAAGTCGTATTTTGACTCTCAAAGGTACCATCTGTCAGCTTCTGTCTGACCTCTCTCATGTACTCATCTGTCCTCTGAGCCTCTCGCCACCTCATCAACCAAGCTGGGAAAGAAAAACTAGCGAATGGAGTGAGTGTGCTCGACGGCTCAGGGCATCTGCTACAACATTGGCCTTCCCCTCTTTGTATTGGAGGTCAATGTCATAGTCTTTCAGAAACTCTAACCATCTCCTCTATCGAAGATTTAACTCCTTCTGAGTGAATATGTATTTCAAACTCTTGTGATCGGTGTAGATGTGACACTAACCCATATAAGTAGTGGCGCCATATCTTCAAAGCGAAGACTACAGCTCCCAGCTCTAAATCATGTGTGGGGTAGTTCTCCTCATGTTTCTTCAACTGGCGTGAGGCATATGCCACCACCTTGCCATGTTGCATGAGCACGCAACCCAGCCCTCTGCCGGATGCATCACAATAAACCTCAAAGCCCTCTGTACCGTCTGGAATGGTCAGAACCGGTGCAGTGGTCAGTGAGTCCTTCAAGCGCTGAAATGATCTCTCACAGTCAACTGTCCACAAGAATGGTGCGTCCTTCTTCATCAGACTGGTCATCGGTTTCGCGACCTTGCTGAATCTCTAACAAACCTCCTGTAGTAACCTGCCAGACCGAGAAAGCTCCGGATGTCGGTAACAGTCTTCGGCCTTGGCCAAGTACGTACGGCATCATCTTTGCTGGATCCACTGCGATCCCAGCATCTGAGATGACATGACCTAGGAAAGAGACCTGGTCAAGCCAAAACTCACACTTGGAGAACTTAGCATATAGCTGGTTCTCCCTCGTATTCCAATACCCTCCTCAGATGTTCCTCATGTTCAACTTTAGACTTGAATATATAATGTCATCAATAAAAACCCACAACCGACTTGTCCAGCTGCTCCCGGAACAAGCGGTTCATCAGATCCATAAACTTGCCGGTGCGTTCGACAAACCGAACGGCATCACTGAACTCATAGTGGCCGTATCGTGTCCGGAATGCCGTCTTCTCAATGTCTCCCTCCTAATGGCTATCTGATGATACCCCGATCTGAGATCAATCTTGGAAAACACAGATGCTGCCTTCAACTGATCGAACAGATCGTCAATGCGGGGTAGTGGGTACTTATTCTTCACTGTCACTGCATTCAGCTCTCTGTAGTCGATGCAGAGGCGGAGACTACCATCCTTCTTCTTCACGAAGAGGATGGCGCTCCCCATGGTGACACACTTGGTCTAATGAATCCCTTATCAACAAATCTTTCAATTGTTCCTTTAACTCAGTCATTTCTGCCGGAGCCATACGGTATGGTGCTTTGGCTATCGGTCCGGTACCAGGTAGCAGTTCAATGGTGAACTCTACCTCCCGAGTGGGTGGCATGCCGGGCAGTTCCCGTGGAAATAGGTCGGGGAACTCCGACACTACCGGTAAGTCGGGGTCGAACTCAGGGTCTCTCTCTATGTCCTGTACATAGCAGAGGTATACTTCTTCCTTCCTCCTCAATTCTCTATACATTGCCATGGCGGTGATGATGTTAGTCGAAGGCTCTCTGGGCCTCTGGCGGTATGATATTGTTACCCCAGACGGACTCCTGAGCAGCAATCTATGCTCGGCGCAGAGGATACGTCCCTTGTGCCGCTCCAACCAGTTCATCCCGAAGATAACATCAAATCATAGCTTACTGAACTCAATGAAACTGACTGGAAAGTCTTCTCCTTAATTCTGATAGTTGCTCCTCGGTAATAACGAGTGCAACGAACCTTCTCCTTAGACGGGAGCGTAACCGTGAAGTCGGGTAGCTCATCAGCGTCTAGCCCCAACCTGCTCGCGAATGATGCCGAGACAAAGGTATGCGAGGCCCCTGAGTCGAAGAGAACTGATGCCTCAATCCCATTAATCGGAAAGGTGCCGGTGAGGATAGTACCGCTGGCGTCGGCCTGTGCCTCGTAAGTATGCTTAGTGCACCTTCCGTACCGAGTCCATAACCTAATTGTGTTCACAAGCTTCATGAGTATTGATGGTATAACAAGAGTCGTAACAATTTATTGAACAACACTGTTATTTTATTCATGACCATCCTGTTTACAACATGTGCTTCAATCTTACATCTCATTCCTCATCCATTCTAACATTACATGGTTAATATTGTCTAAAGGTTAGGTTTAATCTTCCTGGTCTCATATGCGTCGCATGATTACTGCTGACGGTGCTGTATTCAGCTTGATCTCTTAATCCCATGGTATAACATCCTTGATTCTCCTCCCAAAATTAATACATCACCGACTAAGTACTATCTTATCTGCACGGTCCGCACGCTTCTGCTCGCCGTATAAAAATTCTGCATCATCTCCAATGGACCAAGACACTACGGGTATCCCTCTTTCGAGAGACTCCGTTGTCTCGTCCTTATCCTGGTGTAGTCCCAGTTCCCGTCCTTCTCGTAGAAGTTTACAATGCAAATGTCTGCCTGGATGTCTGGAATCGGTTCAGCTTCCAACTGCTGAGCGATTTCCACGACTTGTGTAAAACTGGATGGAACTCTTCGGGTATTCCCGGTGGTGAGACTCCATCTTGCACCCTCATGGTTTGGTAATTCTTGGCATACGGATTCCAATCCTTGCCCAAGCTCATCATCTTTAATTTCATCCTTGCTCCCCTGGGTACTCCGGTGTGTAAAAACCTCCCGGTCCCATTCTAGTTGATTGCATCTTCTGATGATGGCTATTTGTGCTTCGGGTGTCAGGTATCCCCTAATAAAATCATACCTGGGCGGATAACCTGACATTGTTCGGTTGGAAAGTCTATGGTTTCGATGTCGGTGTGCTCCGGGTTAGATGTAGATGGTATTGGGTAGCAAATGTTGAATCTCCCTAAAGTGGTAGTAGGTTATATCTTACTTAAGTTCTAACTCATCTTATTCTTACTTAACTCATTTATTCACCAAGCATGCATGATAATGCGGTAAGCAGGTAGTTTTATTACTAAATGGTTATAGTGGTACCTGGCCTCGATGAGGGTTCAGGCTCATCGTCCCGGTCCACCATGTGTAAGTGGGTCCGACTTCTGGGTCACCCGTGGGTTCTTGTCCGGGCTCTGCACCTTCCTCTGACCGTCAGATCCAGCTCCCTGATCGGTCTTGCCCTTGCCCTGGTGTCGGGCCTATAGGCTCTAGTAGCAGGGTTCCGGTAACACTCATACGCTCGATGCCCGTAGACTCCACAAAAGTTGCACTCCACCTTATTCCCCTTACAGTCGAGCCCGGGGTGGTCCTTGTGACACCACCTACAAATGAAGCGTCGCTGGTAGCCACCACGGCCCCTCTCAGTCTCAGATCCTGATGATTCATAATGTCAATTCTCATATCTCAAATGGTTACTAATTTGTTTCTTAACTCATTTAATATCAATTCCTTACCCTTTGGCGCCTTAGAGCGCAGGGGTGTAGCTGCAATAGCATATGTCAACTTCAATGGCTCTTCTGAAGCCTTCTCCTTTTCCTCCCTCCCCTTTGGGTTCTGATTTTTCTGGGCCTGAGGCTGGTACTTTTGTTTCTTATACCCTCCTTGCCTTGACTTTCTGAGCTCTTACCAGCACTCTTCCTCTTTGCATTCTCCTCGTCCCTCAGCTGGACGGTTATCTCAACCTTAGCAGCGCGCATGATAGCACTCCTGCTTTTTCCATAGTATTAGTCACTTATTTCTCATAATCTAAATCTTACTCATTACTTACTCAAATCTCAATCATTCTTATTACCTGCAAGGTAGTGTAACTCGTCGGCCCCATGCTGTAGCGGAGTCGATGGCTAAGCCCGCCATAGAAGCGGTCCACCAGGATCTGGTCAGAATATCCAAGACCTGGCAGAAGATGGAGCAAGGCAGTGAACTCTGAGTAATACTCGTCCACTGTCATCTTGTCCGTCTGCTAAGCGCATCCAACTAGGCTCTTCTTCGTCTGGACATGCGGGGGTAGTACTTTGCTCGTAGCAAGGCGGTGTACTGCTCCCAGCCGAACTCTGGATTGGCCACATGCTCGGCCCTCACCAGCTTCCACCAATCGCCTGCCGCCCCCTTCAGATAGAAAGCAGCCAGGTGCACCTTGATCCCAGCAGGGACATCAAGGGTCTCGAAGGCGGTCTCCAGCTCGGAGATGTATGCCTCAAGCTTGGCGGGATCGGTCTCCCCCTTAAAATGTGCGGGTCGAAGATCTGCTAGACTCTTCACCCAGTTTGGTTCCCTAGGTTGTGGCGGTGGAGGTGGTACACCCGCACCAGGCTGATAGCCCATATGCCCTAATGCGGCAGCTACGATCTCTGCGATCGTCTGCCCTCCAGGTATTCCTGAAGTATCCTCACCCTGGCCGCGACCTCGGCTTCCCCTAGGACGTCCTGCCATCTGAACAAGTATACTCACATTAGATTGTATTCACCACTGTTTTGGTTAGCGAATTTATAACGTCTGTAGACGGTAAAGACGATCCACACTTATTAGTGGTCATCTGACTCTACTCACTCTAACTTCTCACACCCTTAACCCCACACTTATTCCTTAACTTATATCCTAACTCGGTGGTTACTCATGTCCGGTATTTCTTGATCAGAGCGTAACTACGCTCTGATACCACTTTTGTAACACCCCATCCAAGCCATTCGTGGTTATCGCAAAACTGAACACTTAATCGAATACGTCGCAGCGGAAATAAATAACACCTGGACCTTGCCACGGTCTGATCGTTAGAATATACCGGCCTTAACATTTACAATACTTATCCAAAATACTTATCCAACTCAAAACATCACCAACCTCAATACCACAACCAACCGAGTACAAGTATCTCAAACGTAATCTCAACCTTACATTAGTTTAAATATAAACAGTCGGGTGCACAGGCGCAACCCGAACTCAAAATAAACATCCCACCCTAAGTCTAACCGCTCCTACTCTCGTAGTGCGTCCTCATGGGTCTCTTACCTGCAAGTGTAAAAATAGCCCCCGAGGGGGTCAGCACGAATGCTGGTACACCCTCTCATGGCCCCCAAGCTAACGGGGCTACGACGACTAATTGTCGATAGCATGGGAATTGATTACATACACAAGCATAATATGAAGTGCAATAACAATAACCACAGATGAACATATATAGTTCACAAATAATGAACGACTCAAGCGTTCCCTTATCAAGTGGGTTAGTAACCCCCTCCTTAGTCCTCATTTCCTTAATCTCAGTTCCTTACCTTACCTTAATCTTAATCTTAATCTTAATCTCAGTATACAAACCTTTCCTGGAAGGGATCGGTTGTAGCTTAATTCGAACCTGGGATTTAGGTGATCCCACCGCACCATCTTAATGCCACCTACTCTGGACGGGAGTCCAGCGTAGCTGAGCCGGCAACCGGCCCTAGGCTACAAGTCCGAAGACAAGTCCTTAAGCGGAGGGCGGATCTGATTCAGATACCGTCCCCCTTTTTCCTTAGCATGCATGACCGGAGATCGGTCCCGGGTTTCCTCACTCAAGTTCCAGTTAGTAGACATCTTAATCACCATGTGCTAGCTAAGCCTTAACGGGCATTAACCAACAACCATCAAACTTAACTCTTATTCTTAACTCAGTAAGTACTAAACTTGGTTAGTAACAATCTCAAGTCTCGCGGGTTAGTGTAAAGATAACACAAACACAACGAGAATAAATATAACCGGTTGCATGCTTTATCTTGTTTTAGTCATAGCAATTAAACAGATAGCACACAAGCCGAGGGACACCTCGTTAGCAAGCAGGTCACAAGAAGGATTGTACCGTTCACCGTCGATCGTTGTTTGATTAACCTTCTTCGGGGTCCCAATTCACAAACCTAAAACATTCATTCATTTTTAGGTCATTAGTTATTTGCACCTTACTTAACTCACATAGTCCCTAAGGATTCCCATTCAATAACCACTCAAGTCTTTGCCACTTAGCTTACAAACTTAACTTTAAACATTAAAACTTATTCTTAATCCTAACTTAATTCCTTAAGTTCTTAGGGTCCTAATCATTACCCCCTACCAAAGGCATACCTTATTACCTATTGCCATTCTTAGAATTCAAGATTTCTTTTTTTTTTATTTTTAGGCCCGACCGAACTTCCGACAGACCTTACCAACGGTCGGTCCATTCCAGAACACTTCACCGTTTGAAAATTCTACCCCGACCGACCTTGCAAGTCCGGTCCCCAAGGTCGGTCCATTCCCGAGAGTTTCCCCGAGGGAAATTTAAGCTCGACCGAACTTGTCAAGTCCGGTCCTATGTTCGGTCGATTCCAGAGACTTATTACCGTACAAAATACATGCCCGACCGACCTTGTAAGTCCGGTCCCAAGGTCGGTCCATTCCAGAGACTTAATTCCTACACAGAACACAGGTCCGACCGACCTTGTAAGTCAGGTCCCCAAGGTCGGTCCATTCCAGAAACTTTCTCCGGTAGTGTAAACTGAGCTCGACCGACCTTGCAAGTCCGGTCCTAAGGTCGGTCGGCTCCAGAACCTTGTTTCTAAATTCTCTTTCAACTCCAAACTTCTCCTCATATATCCTAATATGTTATAACCTCTTTTGGGCACCTCAAATACACCTTAAGCCCTCCTCAAAACACATTAAATCATTCACCAAGATTCACCTTATTCTTTATACATTTTCCTTGTATTAATGCTAACACTTGTAATGTTTTCCTCTTGGTTTCTAGGTGGTGGTTCATACCTAATGTAACCACTATGCCAAGTGTTTTCCTCACCACTATTACATCATCTCCCAAGCATCGTTCACCATCTAAAACTCTTTTATGCATTTACTTAAAGTTCCTTCACAAGTTTAAACTTCCATCCATCAACACATTATTTCCTTCCTAGTTGTACACCAACATTTGTCTAGGTCCTAAATACTCAAATACACTCTCTTGTTTCCTAAATCCTTCATGGTGATACCTAAGTCATTATAACTCATTAAACACCTTAAACTCACCCCTTTTTCATCGAGACAACCTCTAAAACTTCCTTGTACTTCCTTAGTCATGAAATTCCCTTAGAATATCTTAAACACTTAAGTTCTCCTTTAAATTTTGCCATAGGTTCTCTAGTACATAGCACATCCTAACACATTGTTTTTCTCCATCAAACAACCAATACCACTCAAATTCTCATCACAACACCTTAACACGTAATTAACATCAAAACTACACCACATCATCATAGTGCTTAAAACTTAAAATGCTTGGCACTTAGGCCCTTAAATGACAATAATCTTAACCACTGAATTTCCACATATATATGCCTTCAACCTGCGAATACACACAACAAGGCTCCCATTGAAATAAAATGCCTCTTGTACTTCACCTTGATATTCTTAAACTATCTCTTTTTCTCATTTGCTCCTTAGTCACAAGTTCACAAATATGCTCATTGTTTCTCCTAGGTTTTATATAACCCTTTTCTAATGTAAACTCTACACTAAACTCATCACATATCTAAATCCCATTCCCTTAAACAATAAAACACCTTAAGGTAAGTAATTTACCTTGTTCTTTTACAAGCTTAAAAAGCTTTCTTCCTTAGGTTTTTCTTTGTTCAATCTCGGTCACCAATGTGTATCTCCTTGCCAATGTTCTAACCAATATCCAATGACTCCAATGAGTACTAGATAACACATTAACCCTAAGGAACAAACCCTAGGTTAAAAATATGCTTTAAGGTATTAAGGTGATTGTTTTACCTTGGTTTCTCAAGACAAGCTTGGATATGAAGCAAGAAGGACCTCCTCAACCCTTTGAAGAGTAGAAAACAAGCTAGAACAAGGCATAAACATGGAGTCACATGAGTACTAATTTTCGGACATGTGAAGAAAATGGTGGAAACCTAGATTTTCTTACACTTTCTTTACCTTAAGAGAATGGAGATGCCAATGGAGTCTCCAAGCTTGAGTTTCCTCCTCTAATGGTGGTTTGACTTGGCACCAAAATGAAGCTCTTGAAGTTTTGAAAAGATAGGAAGAAGGAGCTTGAGCTAACTAAGAAGAATATGTATTTTGTTTTGGATTTGGAGCTAAAATGAGCAAGATGTAACCAAGGAAGGATGGAGCTTTCATGGAGGTTGAGTTTTACGTGAATGGAGAAGGGAGAGCAGCTCAAACCGTGTGAAAACAAAGGAGAATGAAGAAGTGAGGAGAGAGAACTAATAAAGTGTGATATTTATGTAAAAGGTGAATAGTGCTTTTACTTTATAACTCTTATTTGCTTTCTTATTTGCTTAATGACTCATGTAAGTGGTGACTCACCTCATAAGAAACCGGCCCCCTTTTAATAATGAGGGTAATTAAGTCTTTGTTGACCAAATGTCTCACTTATATAGACTTATGTTATAAACTAGCTTAATTAATTCACTATCACAAAACAAGGCACATTGTTGTGAAATTTTTTGATTTCCCATTGATATAGACTTCCAATGTGATACTATATAGTACACATGTTATCTAAAGAGTAATGATGGACATTTAGCCATTCAAACTCATTTACAAGACAATTTTTTCAAAAACGTGCTTTAAGACTCCTTAAAGCACATTTTGTGTTTTTAACTTGTTTTCAAGCTTGGTTTTCTTTGGTAATTGATTTAAATGACCATTAGGATATTACTAAGTTCTTAGAACAATATTTGGGTACTCTCCCAAGTCTCCCAAGCTTAGAGCACTTTTTGCTAAAACTGCTCTTTTGGTGTTTCCTTATATTTTCTTTGATTAGAAATGTTTCTTAATGTTTCTAAGGCATTATTTAGCCCTCATTATATCTTAGTTTACCATTTAACACCATATCTAAGTTTGGGGTATTTCACAAGTTTGACATACTGTGGTTTTGGGTAGGAAGTCAAACTTTCGGCAGGTGCTATGAGGGGTTGATTTATCGTAACACAAATCAATCTATGTGGTTTTGGAACGAAGCAATGATTTGGAAGCCGTGCTAAGGCAACTGTAGGGTATAATGTATTGCGTTAGTTCTAGCACTTGAGTACATTTTTATGACCTAACCCACACTTGCGATACGTGGTGACTGATGATTGGGGAGCCTGGGAGGTGGGCACGAAGATTGTATGAGCGGATGTGGTAACCGTTAGATTCTTTCGGGTATAAGTACGGGGGAGGGTAAGTGTGGATGGTGATTTTTTCAATATGGGGGGGGGGAGGGTCTAAATATAGTTCTTGACTGAAAAGCCTAGATCCTAAAAATGCCATTTTATGGAGGTTGAAAATCCGTTAATCTTGGCATCCCTCAAATACCTACTCCATCGTCCATCTTTCACCGAAAGCTTTATCGGGAAGTGCTAGTGAGCACTGCACCCGCACTCAATGGGCTCCATGCGAACTTATACCCTAAAGGCGGAAATTACTAGAGTCGCCACCTAGTCTGACCTAAAATGAACTAGGAAGGAAGATTGGGTTCTAAGTGGTTGACTATGAAATTGTTGCCTATGGATAGGCCTTATCTGGTCATTGTAGAGATTCTATATTGGGTTAACACTGGGATACACCCTTGGAAGTGGAAATGACTACAACTTTGGATGGTGCTCGAGGAAACCCCGGTGTTCAATTGTCAGGATTGCTTTCTTTCAAAACTTTTTAAAAGAGATTCATTTAAAGGGCCGAGGAAAGGATTGGGAAAAGAATGGTGCTGGGAGTGTTGTCATGACGAACTTTTATGGCAAGCTAGCGCCAAGAGATAATCGATGGAATTGAACAAATACGGGGAGAAGATTTGGAAAAGTCTAAGGGGGAGTGAATGAACAAGGGCGGGAGTTTGATGATCTGGAAAGGTCCGCCCCACTAAACAAATCAAAGACCTATTGGCGTGGAGTGGTACCTCATCTAAGGCTTTTAACAATGAGCTGATGGGCCTAGAAAATCGGGTAACTTAAAGATTGTCTTTGGCCACCTATTCTAGCCCAGTTTTTGACTAGCCGTAAGTTGTACAGAAATAATGTTGGTTCTGGGCTGAGAGTTGGAATCAGCGTGAACCGGCCCAACCCAAGAAATTGGAATGTAATGGAAACAAATTAATCGGGATCCCAAATTAATACTTTCCAAAACGAGTGCGAGTAGACAAGTACATCCATGTATGGTGGTGATAAGCAAACAATTATAAGCATCACTTAACTGTAGCAAAAATGAATTAACATATGACCAAATGTGACAAATTAGTAAATAACCTTCATTAATCATATGCAACCAAATGTCAAAGAGCTAAGTAGGAAACACCTTGGTTGATTTCAATGTTAATAAACCGGAGGTTGAACTCCTTACTTGTTTAACTATACACTTTATTGTGGTTACTGCTAGATCTAAACATTAGAGACATCTTCTTTCCTGTATGTTTGTTTTCTTTAGTCGGATAGCAGCAAATCAAGCAACAGATTGAAAAATCACAGATTCTAGTAACATATATAGTATACAAAAGGAAGTAACACCTGACTGAGCATTCAACTAGTATAATATGCAGCGAAACAAATAGATACATAACATTCTAAAGGCGGACAACTATTTTAATTAGGGATAAATACCGTTTTGTGTAGGCAGATTTCCTACGCAAGACAAAGAAAACATAACGGAATAAACCCGATGAAATGGCAAGATAATCGAATGAACAAAGGGGTTGAAAAGAGTGAAAGTACAACTATTGTGAACACGTTTATTTTGTCACAAACAGGAAGACAAAACGATCAATGGACAGAGAAATAGAGCGGGTAGAAGTTGGTCCTTAACAGACTTGGGGATCATGGTGTGAGCCTCTTTGAACCATATCCTATGTTGATTAGATTGATTATGATCTGATCGGGTTCTAGGTCCACTTATAACCTAAGATTAATAACTATGTCATATAACACTAATTATTAAATCCTAAGTTAGCTCACTGGAACCTACTATGAGTCGCCACCTAATTTTTTAATCTAGGGCAAATTAGGAAAGGTAAAGTTTGGTTTCGGGGGCTTGGTATTCGACTTATTCAGGGTTCAATTACTTTCATTACCCCTCGAAGTCATTTTTCCTCTACTTAGTTTAATTACGACTTATTACGAGTCTTTTTAACCTAAGTTGTGAGCTTCTGATTTTTTATATTTTTTATCATTTTTTGACAGAAAATGAAAGTGAAAATTAAAATACCTAAACTAGGGTTTCGGACGCAGAATTAGGTTGAATTTTGTTTCCGTCCGTGGCCATGGACCTATTGTCCGAACCCACGGACCCTAGTTAACCTAGTTATACAGAAAAGTCAAATTTAAAAGAAAACAAAATTTGAAAAGTCCGGGGCCACGGATAGGACATCCGTGGCCCGGACATTGTTTGGAAAACCCTAAAACAATTTGAAAATTTAATTCCCGCCGCGGTCCGGGGGTGTCCGCGGCCTTGGACAGGCCGTCCGAGACCCCAGACAGGCTGTCCGTAGCCTCAAACCACCCTCGGATGGCGGCGTTCTGGTGGTTCCCGGCGGTGTTTTCGGCTAAAAAGTTATGGGTGCGTAGCATGAAAGATTTCCAATAAGTTAGTAATCAAAGATTTTCAATTTGAAGTCGAATTAAATATGAAACTTAATGCACAAGTTAGTGAACAGAAGCAAAGAAAAACGACAATTCAGAAACATAAAGGATTGTTTCGAACTCAAATTTTAATATAAGGTTAGATTAACCGTGGGAAGTTAGAAAATCTGGGTTCCAACCTATTTTACCTTCGGATTCGAAGTGTTTCTTCACGTCGAGATTCTTCAGAGGCCTCGTGGATGTCGGTTCTAGATTGAGATCGACCCGAGCTTCTGACTTCTTGTTGTTCTTGATGTTCTTCACACTTTGATGGTATTTTGGTGAAGGTTTGATGATTGTTGATGTTGTGAGAGTTGAAGAATGTGTTTAGATGACAATTTTGGAAGGTTTTCGATGTGATTTCAGTGATCGACTTTGAAAAACGTGGGGAGGTTGTGACAGCTGAGTTTCTTGAAGTGTAGGGTTCTGAATGCTCTGCTTTGATCAAGGTTTAAAGTTCCTTATATAGCCTTCCTTAAAGGTAGAACAATCTAGTAAAAACGGATATTTACCGACACTTTAGCTCAAGGGCTTCCTAAAGGAATTTGACTATGAAATTTTAACCATGTGTAAATGATGATATTCTGAGTTTTCCAAGGTAGAATCGAATTTTTTGGATATTGGAATATTTGTAAATTCAATTTCTCATCGGATTTAATCAGAACTACTAGAAAATTACCATAAATTCAAAAAATCAAAATTCCAAAGCCATTATGCCCAAAATGTCATCCTCTATATCATGGTTTAAAATCTCAAAACATTTTGAATTGATTTGAGCCACTTTCAGTGGAGAGAGAAAGCTTATAAAGGGCTTAGGAGCCTTTAAAAATTACATGAATGCCCTTAAAGCTGACCTAGCTGTCCCTGGCACTCTGGAATGTGCCGATCGAACTGAGAATCATTGTCGTTTGACCAAACTCCTTTTTTAGTACCTATGCCTTTAGATACTCTCTTCCGGGGGGTTAAAATTTTGGGTATAACAGATTGCCCCCCATCAACTTGTCTTTGTAATGAGAATGAAAAGACTGGTTGATGCCTGAGTGATGCCCTAAAATTTTGACCAGTAGTGAGGAATAAATTAGATTTCTGCTGAAAGTCTAATGATTGTGATATGAGGCGCCAACTACCTAGGAGAGAAGTTTGAGATTATTGGGCTATTATGAGGCACCAACTACCTAAAAGAGGAGTCTAAATGTGCTGGGCTATTATGGGGTGCCAACTACCTAAAAGAGGAGTCTAAATATGCTGGGCTATTATGAGGCGCCACTACCTAAAAGAGAAGTCTAAATGTGTTGGGCTATTATGAGGCGCTAGCTACCTAAAAGAGAAATCTAAATGTGCTGGGCTATTATGAGGCGCTAGCTACCTAGGAGAGAGTTTGAGATTGTTGGGCAATTATGAGGTGCCTTGAAATTATTGGGCTATTATGAGGCGCCAACTACCTAAGAACGTGGAAAGTGAGTTGAACTAATAATAAGCTAAACCGAGCATCTGAGGTGTCGAAAACTTGGAAATGAATGAACTAAGATCATCATCAAGGTGTCCTAGTGACAAATGAAAAAGGGGCGTGATATGCAATGTGATTGATGCGTTGTGTTCGATGAGTGCAATGTGAGTGATAGGGCTTATGTGTGCCTAAGATGGGTGAATGTAAGGTGAAATGAATGCAGGGTAACATAGGTGTAGAGTAAGGCTTATGTGTGCCTGAAGGGAATGAATGTAGGGTAGGACTTATGGGTGCCTGAACTGATTGAATGTAAGGTAGGTGTTATGTGCCTAAAGTGAATGAATATAAGGGGAAGTCTTATGGGTGCCTGAAATGATTGAATGTAGGTAGGTCTTATGTGTGCCTAAAGTGAATGAATGTAAGGGAGGTCTTATGGGTGCCTGAAGTTGTTTCTGTGGTGATAGGACTTATGTGTGCCTAATGTTTGAGAGTGAAACCCATCCTAACTCGGTTGCTTATGGAGACCGAGACCCACTTAACTCGGTTGCTTATGGAGACCCAGATCCGTCCAGCTCAATTGCTTATGGAGACTAAGATCCATCTAACTCAGTTGCTTATGGAGACTGAGATCCATCTAACTCAGTTGCTTATGGAGACTGAGATCCATTCTTACTCGGTTGCTTATGGAGACCGAGACCCGTTTTACTCGGTCGCTTTTGGAGACCGAGACCCGTTCTACTCGTTGCTTATGGAGACCGAGACCCGTTCCACTCGGTTGCTTATAGAGACCGAGACCCGTTCTACTCGGTTGCTTATGGAGACCGAGACCCGTTCTACTCGGTTGATTATGGAGACCGAGACCCTTCTAAACTTGACCAGGCTAATTGAGGAATGCAGTATGTTTGATGATGTGAGGATGCAAAACATGTTTTATGCAAATGATTGTGATAAAAATCAAATTGTCAAAGTTCCAAACATGGAAATGATAAGGTTTACCTGAGTATTGCAAAGTGAAATGAAGTGCTTGTGAAAACTGAAAATTTGCACAAAGCAAGAAATAGTTGAAAATGTGCCAAATGTGGCAATGCTAAGAAAAACTCTGCTGAGAATGGAAAGTGAAATATCATTTCCCGACTAAGAGTTCTAGATCTGCAATTTGTTTCTTAGAGGATGAACTTGACACTGATGGAAGTGTATGGTGTTTGTTGTGGTGCTGGAAGCTTTTGTTGGTGTTCCGGATTTATGACAAGCCTGGGGTCGGGGTGTGATTTTGGATGGTGATTAGGATTATGACAAGCCTGATGTTTTGTGGAGGTAAGACCAATGACGGGCCTGCGAGTGTTTGTGTGGAGGTTAAGGCTTATATGGGCCTGTGTGGTGGTGGTGTTGGTGCCTGGGCATTGGGTTTCGATTGGTGCTGTCATAGCAATTGTTGGAACCAATATTGACCCCAATATTTTCCTCAAGGCAATCTGAGTTTTAAGATTTGTCCCGATCGATTGCCCCCAGTATTTTGCTTGATTAATTGCGCAAAATAAGTCTCGTTCTCACAGGGTCGAGGTTTATTTTGATGTGGTGTTTTCTATCCTACACTCAAAGTGTTTAGTGTCTGCACTCATGTTCTCTTCAGGTTCAAAACGTCTCAACCATTGAATTTGACATTTGTTAGACTTACACATTCAACCTGTTACTTTCACATGATTGGATACACAACTACTAAATCGGAAGTCTTTAAAGCTTATAACGTGGCCGTGGGGTGTGATGAATGACGATGGGACCATGGAGGAATGTTTAGGATATGTGGAGCTATAAGGGTGACCAAAGCTGCAACTTGCACCTTCTCTCGGACATGCCTTCTTTGTCTTGAAGTCGTTTGGCTACTTCGCGTTGACCTTGCTTTTGGTCGTTGGACTTGGAACTTTGAAGCCATCATCTCTCTCTTCTTTTGGTTTTGGATTGGGATTTCTTTTTGGCTTTTCAGATTTGTCTTGCACCCTTTTCCTTTTTCGGGGTTCTTGTGGTTCCCGTTTTTGAACTTCGAGTGCTGTTTTTGATGTGAGCTCTTTGGATCCTGTGTCGCTTTGGGACCATTTGCAGATTATTTTGTCGTTTTGGTAGTGGCATTGAAATACCCTACTTAATTAAATATGGATTGGACATATAACCAATTAAATTATGCCTAAATAATAATGTGTACATTATTATGAGCATGTAACGACTTGTGAGCGAACGAATAATTAAATTTTGTACTAGCATATACATGTCCGAAAATATGACGACGTTACAATATTATAACGTTGTACGTATAACTAAAAACGCGACATGACAATATAGTCGCATAGATACATATAGCTAAAACACGACAAATAAATAGTCGTATTCATATATAAGTATAATTAATAACGTGACATAACAAAACAACCGCTTATATATATATGTATATACAACTAAAACGCGACATATTAATACAGTCACACATATACAAGGAATAAGCATAAAGAAGGCTGAAACAAAAAAAAAGAGCAAACATGCTCTAGACGGGATTCAAACCCGAGACCTTTCGTACCATTCCCGTAGCCTTAACCGGTTGAGCTGTGCTCGAATTCAGTAATAAACTACAACGAATTATTTCAAGTAGCAAAGCTACTCTATAAAGCAAATTGGTACACTTTTACATAATACTAAACTAATACTTTACCTTTCAACTTGACCATTACCGTATGGTATGTCATTCTCATCGGGTAGCAGTGCTCAACATCTACAAAAAATAACAACAGTCACCAATAAAGTGGTAAGTAACAACTAAAACAAATCTACCTAATTCCACCTATCTTGGCCGACAATGCCAGCAAGGGGAGGGACCATTTCAGTTTAGGGAACTCCCACCTTGACCACACCTACTACCACTCTCAGTCGATTTCTTCTTCATCTTATTCTCGGCATACTACTCTTCTTCATCCCACAAAAATTGAAGCTCACTCCATACTGCTCCATAACCGGAGCATCTCCCAGTCTCGATGCTTGCTGCTCCAACACAGAGTCGAGACAACACCCAGCTGCAGAGGAAAACCGTGGAGTAGCAGTTCCGGTTTTCTTCTTTTGTTGCTCCAGAACCGTAAGGCTACATCCCAGCTTTTCCTTGCTACTCCAGTACCGAGAGAGACTCACCTTCCTTGCTGCTATCCACGACGATAGCTCTAGTTCCTCCTTCTTGCCGAGTCCGAACCGAGAGTCACCATCTTCCATGGCTGCTGCTGCTACTGGCAGTAGGTAAGTATTCTTTTTTGACTCAAAAGAAAATGCCATCGCTTCCTCCCTGCTCCAGTATTCACGAACAAACGAGAGAAGTTTAAACTCTTCCATTGCTTCTCTTCACGTACAACAGAGGGAGTTTCCTCGCTTGTTCACCACTACTTTGACGTGCAATTAGAGGGAGTTCTCAGCCTTTTTATGAGCCTCTTCTTCCTGTCGTTTTGACGTATAAAAACAGAGAGGTAAGTTCCAGCTCAACCTTGCTCCATTACGAATAAAACAGAGGAAATGCCATTGCCTTCCTTCCTTGATCTACCGGTAATATTACCAACTATACTAAGCTCATTCTCCTTGTTTTTTTTCACGTCCAAAAACCAGAGGAAAAAATGCACAGACTTACGTATCAACCAAAACCGAGCAAACCGTGACATTCTCGCTGCTTTGCTCATCCTCCTACCGTTGGTTGTGCTGAAACAATGGTGGATTAACACCCTGATTCTTATCACAAAAAACCAGGTGCAAACAGCCATGCAAACACCCTTACAATGCGGAAGAGATCGACAAGGCAAGGAAAGAAAGAACAAGAATCTGGAAGAGTGGAAAGCTTTTCATTAAAGATGGAGAAAAAGGGAATTGAGCTACACACTAAAACGTTTCTACTGAGACAACCAGCCAGCAAAACTGGAGATACAACCCTAATAGTTAAAGACTAGAGAAGCACCGCCCAACTAAACTAATAACCAAAACGCTGCTCTTCTAAGCTAAACAGAAGAGATAAGAGGAGAGGAAGAAGGAAATAATTACAGAAATAAATACAGAATAAATACTATATCTTATCACCCCCCTCAATCTGTACATGGGCAATGTAAGGATTGCATTACACTTTCTTCATACCAAGTCTCTGATTGATATCTGGATACGCATTCCCTGGAAGTGTTTTAGTGAGCACATCCGCCAGCTGTTTTCCTGAAGCAACGTACTGTATACAGACCAGTCCTTCTTGTAACTTCTGTCTTACAAAGTGACAGTCAACTTCTATGTGCTTCGTGCGCTCATGGAACACAGGATTTCTAGCAATGTATATTGCTGATTGACTGTCTGATTTCAGGGCAACAAGCTTGATTTCTTCAACTCCTAGCTCGCTCAGCAAGCGTGTCAACCAACTGATTTCTGCAACTACTTGACGCATTGCTCTATACTCGATTCTCTGCAGAGGAGAGGGCTACACAGCATTGCTTCTTGGATTTCCAAGAGAGGGGTGAACCGCCCAGCTGAACAAAATACCCACTTATTGACCTTTTGGTATTTGGGCATGCGGCCCAGTCTGCATCACAAAAGGCCGCATAGTTAAAATTCATATTTCTGTTAACATTAACCCAAAACCAGAAGTGCCTTTAATATACCGAATTGTATGCAAAGCTTCCTTTAAGTGTATGTCTGTCGGTTTTTGTAAGAACTGACTCAGTAATTGAACTGTAAAGCATAAGTCTGGCCTTGTATGAGTAAGAAACTTATCTTTCCAATGAGTCTTCGATAGACCATGGGATCTGGGAGCATGTTTCCCTCTCCTTGTAGCAGTTTTGTGTGCAACTCTAATGGTCCAGCTGCTGCCTTAGATTCGTCATCAATGTAT
Source organism: Limonium bicolor (assembly GCA_023374045.1). Lineage (NCBI taxonomy): Eukaryota > Viridiplantae > Streptophyta > Magnoliopsida > Caryophyllales > Plumbaginaceae > Limonium > Limonium bicolor. Next base: position 227,521,292 of record CM041782.1, read on the forward strand.
TCTTCCACAAGATCATCTGCATATTTCTTTTTTAAGCAACAACAATACCAACAGAAGTGTGGAAAAATTGCATTCCCAAGAAATGTGTGATCTGACCTAGATCTTTAGTTCTAAATCTTTTGTCAAGGTTCATTTTGATCTGTTCAATCATCTTGTTATCATTACCAGTCAGCAAGATGTCATCAACGTAGACTGCTAAAAAGGCAGTTTTATCACCTTCTTTTCTAGCAAATAATGAGTAATCATTTAAAGACTGAACAAAACCAAGTTTTGTGAGGATTGGCTGAGCTTATCATGCCACTGTCTGGAGGCTTGTTTCAAGCCGTAGAGAGATTTTTTCAGCTTGCAAACTACTCCATCCTCTCTGTTTTGTAACCCAAAGGAAGCTGCATGTACACTTCTTCCTTGAGGTCACCATGGAGGAAGGTGTTGTTAATGTCAAGCTGATTTATTTTCCACCCTTCTTAACAGCCACTGCTATAAGTGTCTGATTGTGGTAAATTTAACCACTGGAGAGTAAGTTTCTTGGTAATCAATACCGTACTTTTGTGTGTATCCCTTAACAACAAGCCTTGCCTTGCACCTCTTTAAGTTCCCATCTGCATTGTACTTATACTTATAACCCCACCTGCAGCCTATAGGTTTCTTGTTTTTGGGAAGGTTCACAACCTCCCAAGTGTTATTTCTTTCTAATGCTTCAAATTCATTTTCCATGGCTTTCACCCATCTTTTGTCTTTGACAGCCTCTTCATAACTTAGGGGTTCCTTTTCCTTCTTGACATTTACTGTGTGGCAGAATCATGTGTGTTTGTACAGCAGGCTAGGTCATTTTTGTTTTGGAGATAAACGGTTTCTGTGGGAACTAAGGAGGAACAGATGCAGTTACTGTGACTAGGGAGGTAAGTTTCCGTATCAGAGGAATCTTGGTGCTCATGAGGAAGGCTGTTTCTGATAATTCTATCTCTAAGTATGGCTATGAAATGATCTGGTGCTATGTCAGAGGACATGTTTGAGGTGACAGCTTGTGTTATGTAGTCCTCTAAGTATCTAGGTGTTTGTCTAGCTCTTGTAGATCTCCTAAGTTCTAGGCCTGGGTCTTCTGAGATGGCTGTTTCTTATTGTTCTGGTGGATTTGTCTCTGGGACAGGTGACTGTTCAGGTGTGTTATCATCTAAAGCAGGGGACTGTAGTGTGGTTTCTGGTTGTTCTATCTCTAAATCAGTTGTTTCTGGTTCTGCTATTCTTGGGTGATCATCCTGGGTTTCTGGTGGTTCAGGAAAAGGGTGTGTGGGAAGTTGGTTTTCTGGGATCTCAAAGGGGTTATGACTGCTTGTTGATGGGTGTCCTATTTTCCTAAATGGGTAAACATTTTCATAAAACCTGACATCTCTATTGATTAGGATCCTGTTGTTATCTATATCAAAAAGCTTAAAGCCCTTTTTGTCTGGTGGATAACCTAGGAATATGCACTTGAGAGCCCTTGAGGCAAACTTATCATGGAGGGCATGGTTTATGTGGGCAAAGCATAGGCATCCGAAGCATTTTAGGTTTCCAAGGTCTGGTTTTTTATTGTAAATGACTTTATAGGGAGATAAACTGAGAGAGAATCTAGAGGCATCCTATTTATCAAGTAAACAGCAGTTAAAACACTTTCCCCCCAGAACTTGAGAGGTAAACTGGAATGAAACATCAAAGATCTAGCTGTTTCTAAGATGTGCCTGTGCTTTCTTTCCACCACCCCATTCTGTTGGGGTGTGTGAGCACAGGTCAGCTGGTGGTGGATTCCCTTAGATCTCAGTATGCTAGCATTCAAATTGGAGGTTCCTAGTTCGTGGGCATTGTCTGATCTAATCATTTTAATATCTTTTCCAAACTGTTTCTTTATCATACAGAGAAAATCCAAGACAATATTGAAAGCTTGAGATTTATTGTTCATAAGATGCACCCAGGTAGCCCTACTCTTATCTTCCACGAAAGTTATGAAGTAATTACAACCATCAACACAGTTTATGTTTATAAGGACCCCAGGTATCTATGTGAACAAGTTCAAACAGAGCAGTTTCTCTTATTGATTTTCTTGGGAAGGGCAAACGATGAATCTTGCCTCTACAACAAGCTTCACACACCAACTATTTTTTACACAACTTTCTGTCTAGAATGTCTAGCCTTTCTATTTTTTCTACAGGCAAATGGCCCAGCCTATGGTGCCATAAACTCAATTGATCACTACAGTCAAAACCAGAAACAAGATTTCTAACACTACAAGTACTTTCAGCAGAACAGACATCCCATGGTTCACACTCAAGATTCAGCACATACAGATCCGAAATCAGACTTCCAATTGATCTTTCACATGTCAGATCATAGTCATGAAAGATACAACATTCATTATTAAACAAAAACTTGCCCTTCATATCCTGTGTGAGTCTAGAAACAGAAATCAAGTTGAAACGAAAACTGGGAACATATAACACATTTCTCAAGGTAATTTGATTCTTTAACTTAACAGTTCCATAAATTTTACCAACTGAGGGTGCCCGTCTGGCATTCCGACAGTGTGTGCATTTTCAAGAACTTTGTAATCACAGAAATACTTCAGGTCACAACACATATGTTGGGTTGCCCCAGTATCCAAAATCCACATAGAGGAATCTTTCTTCCTTAAACTTTCCAAACCAGAACAGGCATGCATATTATCATTATCCAAATCAAGAATTTCAGACAGGGATGTACCTACAAAACTGCAGGAAGAGGTACTAAGGGTCCCTTCTGGGTCTCGACCTTTCCCCAGGTAAGAGAGAATCTGATTGAGTTCCTCAGTAGTGTACATCTAATGCCCTTTATCCTGTTGTTCATCGGAGTATTTCCCTCTGTGGCGGCTGCACTTACGACTTCTTTGCTCTTGCCGAAACGCCAGTTCTGTGGGTACCCAAACCTTTCAAAACATCTCTCGATAGTGTGTCCAGTCTTATCGCAGTGACTGCAGTGGAGGTTTCTTCTTGGATTTCTGCTCTGAAGCTTGTTAGGGTTTCCAAATTTCTTCACTGGCGTAGTTGCGAAAGATAGTGATGAATCTTCAACTTTATATCTCAAGTGACTTTCTTCTGTCGCTCCTCCTGCACTAGCAAGGAATAAACTTGTTCCATGCTCGGGAATGGTTTGATCATCAAGACGTTGCCTCTTACTTGGGCGAATCTCTCGTTTGCTGACATGAGAAACCTCATGATGCGCTGACAACGAAGGAGCTCCTTCATCTGGCCTGCTCCTCCGCAATTGCAAGTGGGCACAGACATTGTCAAGTCGATCTTGTCCCAAATTCGCTTCATCCTACTGTAGTACACATTAACGGAGTCATCGCCTTGCCGGATCTCAGCCAATTCCCGTTCTAGAGCATTAAACTTCGCTAAATTTATTTCTTCGAATCTGGAGATGAGCTCTGTCCAAATCGCCGCTGCAGTTTTGTTGAAGACCACCGATTCACCTATGTGATTATCCAAGCAGTTCACAATCCAAGAAATTACCATGTCGTTGCATCTTGTCCAAGCGCGGGATCGAATTGGGCAATCCGCTGGCTTCTCCAGCGACCCATCAATGAAACACAACTTGTTTCTTGCTGACAGAGCCACGGTCATGTTCCTCTTCCAGGCAGCGAAACCGCTCTTCCCGTTGAATTTCTCCGCCGTAAGCAGGAGCCCTGGCTGATCAGAACTCTGGAGATAGAGAGGTCGTTCACATCTATCGTCACCACTTTGTTGGCGGAGGTGCCTATATGCTCATCACCAACACTCTTTCCCGTGTTTCCATCTCCGCCACCTATACTTTCCCGTGTTTCCAGGTCTTCGTTTGACATCTTGTGTTTCCCACCAACTCAAGATCGATGAGCTCTGATACCAAATTACAATGCGGAAGAGATCGACAAGGCAAGGAAAGAAAGAACAGAATCTAGAAGAGTGGAAAGCTTTTCATTAAAGATGGAGAAAAAGGGAATTGAGCTACAGCACTAAAACTTTTCTACTGAGACAACCACCAACAAAACTAGAGGTACAACCCTAATAGTTAAAGACTAGAGAAGCACCGCCCAACTAAACTAATAACCAAAACATTGCGCTTCTAAGCTAAACAGAAGAGATAAGAGGAGAGGAAGAAGGAAATAATTACAGAAATAAATACAGAATAAATACTATAACTTATCAGCGTGACCGCGCTTTCAGTAAGGTAAAACCTCCTCTATTTTCCTCCTTGTTCTACGGTTACACAGGTTAGTACATGTAACAGTTTTCCCCAGCTTTTCTAACCTTTCTCGGCCTTCTTCACGAACAAAACCAGAGCAGCACCATCTCCATTTTCTACTCAGCAAACGAGCTAAGTTAATGTATGAAGTGGGGGGGAATTGTCGTCTGAAAACAGAAGAAGAAAAGAAGTATTATACTAGTAGAACTAAGGTGAGACTCTCCATGAGACTGGCCTATTCTACCCTCTTCATTTCGTTAAGTCTCCAGCTTCCCTGAGCTCCTTCCTTGTTTTTTTCTTTCTCTTCACGTAGAAACCTTAGGAAATGCGCAGCTTGGAGAAGGAAACAGACCCACATCATCCCTTTAGCACTCCAGTATCAAGAGGATTTCATTTCTCCTTTCATTCCCAGGTACATGTGCTGGTTTAAACACCAGTTTTAACATACACTCTTGCTCACTGAAAACAGGCGTGGAAGAGCCTAGAAAACCAGCTCCAAAATAAGGTAGAAACATGCCTTATTCCTCCATGTATTACCGAGAGTACATACTAGATTTAAACACCAGTTTTAACATTGTTTCATGCACTGAAACCAGGCATAAACAAGCCTTGAGAACAGCTTCAAACCAAGGAAACAAGTCAAAAAGAATATATATACCAAACCGTGAGCACATGTGAAGCCTAGGCTGATTTGGATTTGCTTAAAGACAATGTAAGTGTACTTAACACCCTTTATCATATGGGTTATATGTCATGAGGCTATTCAAAAATAAAACCGTAGCATGATCATAATAAGACATTTTTGGTTACACATATATATATAAGCCGTGGGGTTTATTGGGACTATATAACGTAATTATGTATTCAAATGTTTAATAACATTTTGGTTGCTTAGTTAGAATGTTAATGACCTATAAGGTCAAGGAAATTAATATGGGTCAAAAACATAATTTATAAAATATATGGGGCAAGGGAAGTAAAACCAAGACCAAACATGGTCTTAAATGACTTAAATATATATTATATGTTTTATAACATTTCTAGTTGATAATGTAAGGTTTGGATGACATAATATGTCAAAAGGATAAATTAAATGATTTTAGGAAACATTAAAGAAAAACTATATGATAAACCGTGATCAAAATAGTTTTCTTATAACATTTATGTAATTTTATCCCATGTGAATTAATGTAACAAGGCCAATCTTTTTAGGCCATTTAATTTAATTGCTATATTAGTTAAAAAAATGGATTTAAAATGAACTTAGAACAAAAAATAAATATTACTGTAATAGTTGGGGTTTAATTATGATTTAAATAAATTTGGGGTTTACCATCAATAATAACCGAAGACTATGCATTAAAACCTTATTCCATGAATTATATAAAATTTAATAAAGTTTCGAGGCAAAATGTAAATTATGAAAATTATAGGGGACAAACTGTAATTATACAAACCCCTGGTCAAACTGAAAAGTATTGGGTCAACATGGACCATATTAGGAGGTTTGACCAAATTTAATGCCATAAACAATTAATTTATGAACTTATGTTAACATTATAGGTGGAATGTTGAATTTATAAAACTTATGGGGGTATAAAACATAAATACCGAAAAGTAGAGGTGTAGTTTGGTTAATATGATGGTTTATATCTTAATTATTAAATTTGGGAATTTTGGGGTGTTATATATGTGGGTATATTAGTAAAAGTGTATAATATATAGTTTTGTGACAAATAGAAAGTATATTATATAAAAAGGGGTCAAAATGAAAATAAGGAAAGAGATTTGTGGGCAGAAATAAGATTTTTAAAAGTTCATGGAGCTGTGCGCAAATAATGGTAAGAAACTATAGATTATATTCGGTAATGAATATTAGGAACATATAGTATAACACATGTATAAACATTAAGATGATATATGCGGTTATTTTGTAAATAAGGAAAGATAGTGGCTGGAAAAGAAACCTACCAAACAGCTATGGGCTGTTCGGTAATATGGAAGAAATAACATATACAAACTATATGTTATAATTATTGTAATGTTTGGATGATATAACAAATGTAGGTAAAAATGTTAAGAGGTTTGTGATAAAAGAATAAATATAAATAGTCGAAGGGTAAAACAGAAACAAACAGAACCTAAGGGACTGTTTGGTATTTTCGGAAATTTCAAACCATATAATATATTTACACTATACGATTTAAATGATATAGTATATGGTAAGTTAAGTATGCTATAAGAGTTGTGGTGAAATTGTGATACTTGGAAAGTATAGGGTCGAAAGGAATGGAATTAAAAAGATATGCATTTCCGGCAATTATAACAAAGCGTTATGAAACCTTGGGGTATATATTGATTACAAAGTTTTGATGTTATAAAAACAAAGAATTTATAACATGGTATAAGTTATGTGGGTATATTGTGATTAATGGAAATTATGGGAATGAAGAAGTGTAAGAGTATTATATGTGTACACTATTTTCAGCACAAATATATAATTACCAAAACTATATGTTATAAAGTTTAATGACATAAAGATATTTACCATAGGATATTATGATATAAGTATAACACTAAATAATGTTATGTGGTCAAAAGCATAGTTTGTAAAAGACTAACATGCTAGTACTATATGGTTATCAAATGAAATATAAATATGAAAATATAAAATATGATATACAATGACATAAGTACTATGGTTAATGTATGATTTTACAATGGTTAAATAAACCTGCATAAAGAATAATATATACATAATATAAAGTTTCTTACTTCATTAGAAACTAATGTGTATACATATATAAATGCTGGCGCAAGTGATACGCATATATAATATGGTTTACAAACCATATAGTAGTCAATAATAAATGTTAACATGTAAGTACAATTGTATACCATAATGTCATAAAGATTTGAATGAACGCACTTGTTACATGAATAAGAAGTTGTGTAACGAAAGGTGTATCTAGAATAATAAACTATCATACTTACAAAGTAACGTTGCATGGAACGCATGCAACTATGGGTTATAAAATATAACCATGCATGCAACTATAAGTTATAACAATACTTAAGCATGCAATATAACGGTGAATTAACGTATACGTGAACGAACTTATAAAAGACGCTTTTTGGAGACTACGGTGGAAGCTGTAATTCCTAAGTTGAAAACGTTAACTATGACGTTTGTATAGGAACCGACGCCTTCGCTAAACCGAATACTAATACTTACTACGAGTAAGGAATTTTAAAGATAGCTATACGTTAATTAGTAACAGTTGAAAATCCGGGGGCATAGTACCGGAATTACAGACATTATTCGGAAATACCGAATCATACTGTCATGTGGATTGACATATAGCGTTCTTCGTATTGTTAGATCGCCTGTTAGACGTGCGCACTCGAGAAAGCTTAGTGGTCTACACTGCGCGACCTCGACACGGTGTACGGTATGTAAAGGGTTTGATCCGAGTTGTCCTGAGGAATTCCTCGGGCTCGGATTTGTTTGATAAATAACTTGTGTGAATGTATGTATGTGATTTATGTGTGTGATGTGTAGCTATGTTTACTGCATTATTATTTATGCACGAACGTCCTACGGGACTAATACTACGTCGACTATAGATCGACTTACAAAACTACATATGCGAAATGTGTGATTGTGACCACCGTTTCCTGACCTAATACGCTAAGTATTACATGTATGTAGTTAAAACCTAAGTAAAACACTTAGGAACGGGACACGACATGGTCGGTCTCTAGAGCTTTGACTCGAACGTGAATACTACCCAGAATAATCTAGGCATGCGTAAGACCCATAGGGCAGCCAACAAAATAAGTGATGTACTCCATAACTAAAACTGTAACTGACTATCTAACTAACGAAGTTAACAGTGGAGTGTGAATAAATGTGATGATGTACCTTAATCCAGACAGTCACTGGCTGCTGGTCGCGCGTAGAGATCTCTTGGGTTATCCCGTATCGGGTTTACCCTAGTTAATCCTGAACGAGCCTACATAGATTGCCAGGCGGAGTGTGCTACCGTTGGCACCAGGCCCTTGGCCACCTAAATGGACGCCTTTACAAAGGCAAAGTGAAATAGTCCCAGAGTCTTCGGATGATCAGGGCTGAAATACCCCAAACCCAATTAATATATTGTTTAAACACTTAAATACGGTGTATCAAGACAAAAAAAAGTCTTAGAAACATTAGTAAACAAATTTAAACAAAGAAAACACAAATGTGCTTTAAAGTCAATAAGAGCCAAAATGTGCTCTAAGCTTGGGATAAACTTGGTTAAGACCTAAGGAACTTACCAAGACCTCATTTATACACTAATAACATATTAAACCAATTACCAAAGAAAACCAAGCTTGAAAACAAGTTTAAACACAAAATGTGCTTTAAGGAGTCTTAAAGCACATTTTTGAAAATTGTCTTGTAAATGAGTTTTGAGTGGCTAGATGTCCATCATTACTCTTAAATATATGTGTACTATATAATATCACATTTGGATGTCTATATCAATGGAAATCAAAAATTTCACTTCTATGTGCCTTGTTTTCATGAATAGTGATTTTATAAGCTATTTTGTAACATATGTTTGTATAAGTAATTAAATTGACAAATAAAGACTATAATACCCTCATACCACTATTTGGGGCCGGTTTTTAAGGTTGGTGACACACCACCTTTGTTAGCTTGTTAAGAAAATAAATAAGTCTACTTAAGTACCTTTTTACTTTATAAAGTATAAATATCTCTTAAAAGCAAATTCTATCTCATTCTCTCATTTCTTTCTTTCATTTCCCACGGTCTCAACCTTCTTCTTCCTTCTTCTTGCTGTTCTCTCTCGGTAAACTACTACCACCACATAGAAACTCCATCTTTGACCTCTTGCTAAATCAAGCTCACTTGTCCAAATCAAATTCTAAGACCACCAATCTCTTCCTCTCATCAAGCTCTTCATTCTTATCCTCTCAAAACTCCAAGAGCCCCATTTCGGTGCCAAGGTGTTCCACCATTGAAGGAGCTTGAGCTTGTATTTTGACATATTATTACTCTCCTTTGCTTCTAGGTAAGGAATCTCAAAGAAAAATCATGTTTCCTCCATGTTTTTACCTTGACCGAAAATACACATTGATATAGCTCTTTGTGTGACCTTGTTCTAGCTTCATTCCAACTCTTCATGGACTAGGTGGAGTCCTCTCTTGCTAGATATCCAAACTCTCTTCAAAGAGCAAGGTAAAACAACTACATTAATGTTTTTGAAACAATGTAAAATTAGGGTTTACAATGAGATGAAGCTTATAGCTTGAATACTCATTATAATGTTTGTATATTGTTTAGAACTTGTCAAAGAATCAAATACCATTACCGGTTTTAAAGGAAACAAGAAAGAAGCTATTTGCAAAAGAGGTAAATCTACTAACCTAATTTGTTTAATGCCTTAGGAGAAATGAGCTTATAATGCTTGTTAAAACTACCTAAAGAGCAAATGGTGAATGACTTAGTAAAGTGTTCTCAAGAGCTTAGTAAAAGGCATATGTGTTGTTGAGTGTATTTGCAGGTCAAAGGCAATATATATTGTGGAAATTCAGTGTTTATGATTGATGCATCTTAAGGGCCTAAGAGCCATGTCATTTAAGGGCCTAAGTGCCATGCAATTTAAATTATGCACTATATTGTGATGTAGTGCTTTGTGAGTGGAGTTTGTGTATAATAAGTACTTGATGGATTTTTAGTGTTCTTGGTTGTTTGTTGGTAAAACAATGTGTTTTGGTTTAGCAATGTTCTAGGAGAACCAATGTCGAAATTTAGGTAATAAATGGGAAGTTCTAAGTGTTAAAATGAGTTTGATAAGTTAAGGAGTATTTAGAATGGTTAAGTGTTGTTTCTTGTGTAAGAAACATGCATTAAGGTGATTTGGGATGTAACAAGGACTTAGGCATGAGCTTGAGGTTTTAGTATGTACCAAAGTCATTTTGGACTTAGGTAAAGACTTAGGCAAACTTTGGTAAATTAAGGAGAAAGTGTGAACTTGAAAAAAAAATTTGAAGTAATGATATAAGGAGTTAGTTGTGAGAGATGATGCTTGGGAGATGATGTTAAAACGAGGAGAAAGCATTTTGGGATAGTAGTTATCATAGGTGAGAAACACCATTTAGAAACCTAGTGTAAAATGTTGTAAGTGTTAAGGAATTTTACAAAGAAATAAGTAAAGGCTTAAGGAATTAGAAAATGAGTTTCATGGATGTTGTATGTGGATATAAGGGTACCAAATGTTGTTAGGAAGCATTAAGAGGCATTAGAAGAAGTTTGGTGAAGATTTGGCAAAATTTAGTAAGTTAAGAGGACGTCCGACCCAGGGGTCCGACCCAGTTTTGGGTCGGACAGCCTCTGTTAGACGTGAGGAAAATGTTCTGTAATGGTCCGACCCAAAGGGTGGGTCGGACATGGGTCGGACGGTCATATTTCAAAGGAGGGAAAATGTTTCTGGAATGGTCCGACCCAGTCGAATGAGTCGGACGTGGGTCGGACGGGCATGTTTGTAAGGCGGTGAAAGGTTCTGTAATGGTCCGACCCAGAAGGGTGGGTCGGACATGGGTCGGACGTGTATGTTCTGAAGTCGATGGAATTCTCTGTAATGGTCCGACCAGTCGAGTGAGTCGGACTTGGGTCGGACATGTCTCTGGAATGGTCCGACCCAGAAGGTTGGGTCGGACATGGGTCGGACATGGTAAGGTTCTTCAGACCCGAAAACCACTGGACGGGTCCGACCCAGTTGTGGTCGGACGGTGGGTCGGACATACCAAAACTTGTAAAAAAAAAACAGAAAGAATGTGACTTATGTAGTTAACCCTAGGGTGTATAATGAAGGTAACCTAGGGTAAAGTTAGACATTAAACATGTCAAATAATTATGTTAACACTTAGTAAATTTGGAGGTTAAATAAGTTAATTAACCGACATTCTTGAATCATGTATAGGAGTGACCTACGGTGGAAACAAATCAAGGCAAGGACCAAGGTATGGTTTTCTTGCAGTCTGTTGCCTACCGGTTTACACCGGCTTGTGTGTTGTATGTTTTTCTGTGTGTTTACAACGTTATAAGATTTAAACATGTAATGAGTTCACAGTTGTTCATATTATTGTGAAGTGATGTTGTGACTCATTTCCCTTGTGTGTGTCTAACATGACTTACCACCTATTGTGTATTGATTGTTAAGTTCCACTATGAACTTCTAACAAGTGTTAACTGGGAAGTGAGGAATCCGGTTGTCCGGTCATGCATGTAAGTTAAGAGTAGATATCTGAATCAGATTTGACTCTTATGTTGTTAAGATTGTTCTCCTTAATTTGGCGTTCGATCTCCCGCTAGCTTCTTCCAAAGCTTACCTATTCTGACTTATGATCGGTTTAGTGGGAACCTGTGTTGTGTGGTGGTTTCGGGTCACTAAATCCGAACCATCTGTGACTTAAGTTACTCGTTCGTCTAACAGAACGGTAATGAGTGTGTTTAACGAGCTTGACATGAGAGTGAATCACTCTCTAGGCTCTTGTGTTATTTGACCCTTGTGGTTTGTTATCGTGGAGTGAAAATCCACTGTGTATGTGTTGTTGTGCTGTGCGCCATTGATGCTCAGCCATATGTTATGTTATGTTATGTATATAAATGAATGCCATGTTATCATGACAATTAGCTGCGCGTATCCCGGTAGCCGATGGGCTGCGCGTTAGCCATACCAGCCAAGGGTTGCTGACCCCCTCGGGGGATCCATATTTCTTATACTGCAGGATGAGGATCGAGGAAGCGGAGTGGCTTTAGATCCTAGGATGCAGGTTTACTTTTGTATATTTTTGGATGTTGGCCCGGGATGCGCCTGTGCTCCTGTGGCGTTATATACTTTGGTTGTTGCAGTTTACAGTGATGTTATACAGTGAAGAATATGTAAACACTCGGTATTGTATATGATGTATTTATGGTTTAGTTTTATGCTCGGGAGTCTGATCATCAGACCGGTACAATTGTATTTATTCTGCCTTGTCAACCACGTGGGTGGTTGGCGGCGTTGTAGCACCGAGGCGTTAGTTATTGTTTAGTTATTCTTCCGCTGCGATTTCATTTAGTGTTATGTGCGTAGTAGGGGTGTTACAAAAAGTGGTATCAGAGCGAAGTATCGCTCTGATGACTAGAATACCGAGCTTAGGAATATACCGAGTTAGGAAACCTAACTACAGTTGCTTCAGTGAACATTATGGAAAGGTTAACCACTAACTAAGTGTGGAGATACCTTATTGTCGGGAAGCGTTACAACCGTTGGACCGATAAGTGTGTAAGCATATTGCTAATGAATATTCATGTGAATACAGATGGCAGGTAAACCGCGTGGTAGAGGCCGCGGTAGTGGTACTAGTGATGCGGGTGACCAGGGCGAGAACACTACGGCTCAGGTTATGGCTGAGGCTGTAGCAGCCGCTGTGGCCCATGGTACCCCAGCTTGTAGCTGCGATCCAGCAGGGCAGATGCCCGGAGTACAACCACCACACCGCCACCGCCACGCCACGAGACCAACTGGGTCAAGGCATTGGCAGATCTGAGACCCCCTTCATTTCATGGGGAGACCGACCCACGTAAGCTGGAGGCGTACATCTCCGAGTTGGAGACCGCCTACGAGACCTTGGCTGTACCTTCAGAGGCTAAGGTCCGTCTTGCCGCTTACTACCTGAAGGGTTCGGCCACAAAACTGGTGGAAGCTTGTGAGAGAGGACCGGATGGCGGATCCTCAGTTTGGATGGAGGGAGTACACGGCTCTGCTGCGAGCCAAATACTACCCTGTGCACGTTCAAGAGGCCAAGCGCCTTGAGCTGGATAGTCTGAGGCAGGGGGACAAGGTGTCGGTTGATGAGTATTACACTGCCTTCACCGGCCTTGTCCACCTGTTACCGGACCTGGGATACTCGAACCGGGTGCTGGTAAAACCGTTTCTATAACGGTCTCAGCCACCGTCTTCGCTATGGGATGGGGCCAGCTGAGTATACTACCTTGCAGGTAATTTAAATAAAGAGTGATGTGAATATGTGTAGCCTACAAGTGAGTGTTAATGTGAGTTTGTGAGTATGTATTGCGGGGCATGACTGACCATCCTAAATACAGGAGTGCTATCATGCCGCTGCTAAGGTGGAGATCACCGTCCGTCTGAGGGACGAGGAGAATGCGCACAAGCGCAAGGCCACGAGCGAGGGCCAGAGTTCGCAGGGGTACGGGGGAGGAAAGAAGAAGAAGAAACCTTATCCCCAGCCCCAGAAGAGTCAGCACCAGGGTGACAAGGGCCAAGCCCCAAACCACCACAGCTGAGGAGCCATTGAAGCTCACATATGCTTATGCGGCGAAGCCCCTACGCTCTTACCCGCTAAGGGTAATTATTTAATCTTGTGTGTGACAAGTGAAGTGTGTATTGATAAGTTGTGAAACAAGTACTGAGTGTGTATCGTGTTAGCAGCTAGCACGGGCTCTGGACCGGAGCGCCACTATTACTGTAAGTGGTGCAATGGAGACCATCCCGGCAAGGACTGCAAGGGAAATGAGGTGCAGTGTCGATACTGCGAGAAGTGGGGTCACCGTGACCACGAGTGTTTACGGAACCCCAACAGCAGAGTCAACAAGCCCAAGGGGCAGTGGAAGGGTAAGGCCACAGCAGCTATTGATGGCCCGAAGACGGCTAACCAGCCACCCACTGATCAGAGGCACACTGATTCCCAGAAGGGGAAGGGGTCGGGACCTAGCAAGGCCACCCTGAATGTGGTGGACCGGTCTGAGGCGCCAGGGCCCTCTTCTAGACCAGGTACCGCCTAAACTGTTGAATGTAATAAGTGATTGCATACCGCATTTCATGCTTGTGTGTATTAGTGAGTCCAAGTGTATTATCATGTGAGTAAGGAGTTAAAGTATAGTGTGAAAGACACCTAATTAGATAATTCTAAACTTAAAGGAACCTTCAATATATGTTATCCAATCCCACCCACACCAAACCCTGAAGAAACCACCATCAACATCACCGACTTTCCAATGGAGCAATGTCAGGTTATCCAGCCAGGTATGATACTTTTAAATGGATACCTGACACCGGAAGCACAAATCCATGTCATCAAACGATGCGACGAACTTGGAGCTAAACCTGGAGGTTTCTACACACCTGAATATCCGAAAGGATCAAGAATGCAATTGAAGATGATGTGCATGGGTAAGGACTAGAACCCTTACACCAAGTCATATCAAGAAGTGCGAGCTGAAGATGGAGCAACAGTACCAAGTATACCTGAGGAGTTCCGTGCGGTCGTTAATCACGCCGTGGGAATTGCTCAACAAGTTGAAACGGATTCGATTCCGAATGTGGAAGCAGATTTGTGTATTGTGAACTTCTACCAGAAAGGTGGACGGTTAGGTTTACACCAAGATAAGGACGAGTCACCCGAGTCTCTAAGTAAGGGAGTACCCGTGGTGTCTTGGTCCATTGGTGATACCGCAGTATTTGTGTATGGCGAGCAGAAGCGTGCTGATCTCGCAAGGAAGTTAATACTAAAGTCAGGAGATGTGTTAATCATGGGTGGGCAGTCAAGGATGCTATATCATGGCATCAGGAAGATCAAACTGAATACCGCACCGTCGGCAGTGATCAATGCCACACACATGAAACCGGACGTTTGAATTTGACCTTCAGACAATTCTAAAGCCTTGTATACTTTTGTAATGTGTTAAGCCAGTATATGTTAAGGGAGTTACGTATGTCTTAAGTTGTATCAACCATGTAAACCAACAATGTTGTAAAGAGGAAGTGTTAATGAATAAAGTGGAGTTATTGAAGTATATCAACCGTGTTGTTACCCAGTACTTATTAGTTGCCAATGAATTAGGCTGTGCACTCGGAACGGGAGGTACACTGAGTGTCTGCAATGAGGCAGAAGCCGGCAAGAGCGGCACAATCCTCACCGGTACCTTTCCAGTGAATGGCGTGGATGCATCGATCTTGTTCGACTCTGGAGCCTCACACCATTCGTTTCGCTATCTTTTGCGAAGAGGCTGGGGTTAGATGGAGAGGAGATGCCAGACTTCTTGGTCACTCTCCCATCGAAAGAGCGGATCAGGTGTACCCGCTACCACCGAGATGTCATTGTAAGAATCAGAGGTGAAGAGTTCCCGATCGACCTGATAGAGTTCGACGGACTTGGATTTGATGTGATTGTCGGGATGAACTGGTTGGAGCGGTACAAGGGCAGAATCCTGTGTGCCGAGCATCGACTGCTTCTTCGGAGTCCATCTGGGTAACCATATCATACCGCCAGAGGCCCAGGGAGCCTTCGACTCAGATCATCACCGCCATGGCCATGTATCGTGAGTTACGATGAGGGAGTGATGTATGTATACCTCTGCTATGTCCAGGACATAGAGAGAGACCCTGAGTTTAGCCCAGATGTGCCGGTAGTGTCGGAGTTTCCTGATGTATTTCCTAAGGAACTGCCGGGCATGCCGCCAGCACGAGAGGTTGAGTTTGAGATTGATCTAGTTCCGGGTACTGGACCCATTGCGAAAGCACCTTATCGTATGGCTCCAGCAGAGATGACAGAGCTCAAGGAGCAGCTGAGAGACC
Source organism: Limonium bicolor (assembly GCA_023374045.1). NCBI lineage: Eukaryota > Viridiplantae > Streptophyta > Magnoliopsida > Caryophyllales > Plumbaginaceae > Limonium > Limonium bicolor. The sequence continues at coordinate 227,537,173 of CM041782.1, forward strand.
TACTGACAAGGGCTTTATCCGCCCTAGTGTTTCACCATGGGGAGCGCCGGTCCTCTTCGTGAAGAAGAAGGACGGTAGCCTCCGCCTGTGTATTGATTATCGGGAGCTGAATGCTGTTACGGTGAAGAACCGTTACCCTTTACCACGCATCGACGATCTATTTGATCAGCTGAGGGTGCATCAGTATTCTCCAAGATAGACTTACGTTCCGGATACCATCAGATTGCCATCCGTGATAGTGATATCGAAAAGACAGCTTTCAGAACGAGGTATGGGCATTATGAGTTCACAGTTATGCCGTTTGGCTTATCGAATGCACCAGCAAAGTTCATGGACTTAATGAACCGTTTGTTCCAAGATCAGTTGGACAAATCAGTGGTAGTCTTCATCGATGATATTCTTGTGTATTCTAAATCAAGAGGTGAGCACGAAAGCCACCTAGAAGTGTTACAAACTCTGAGGAGGAACCAGTTGTATGCAAAGTTTTCAAAATGTGAATTTTGGTTGAACCAAGTATCCTTCCTTGGACATGTGATTTCTGAGGCCGGATCGCTGTTGATCCGGCAAAGATTGATGCTGTGCGCACCTGGCCTAGGCCGAAGACAGTCACTGATATCAGGAGCTTCCTCGGTCTGGCAGGTTATTATAGGAGGTTTGTGAAGGACTTCTCCAGTGTCTCGAAGCCGATGACTTCCTTAATGAAGAAGGATGCACCATTCGAGTGGACAGTCGACTGTGAGAGTTCTTTCGCGAGTCTCAAGGATGCTCTGACATCTGCACCAGTCCTGACTATACCAGACGGTCCAGATGGTTTTGAGGTCTACTGCGACGCATCAGGCAGAGTATGGGTTGTGTATTGATGCAGCACGGGAAGGTCGTAGCATACGCTCCCGTCAGCTGAAGAGCATAGAGGAGACTACCCTACCACGACTTAGAATTGGGTGCCATGTCTTCGCATTGAAGATGTGGCGACATTATTTGTATGGGGTAAGTGTGACGATTATTCTGACCACAAAAGCTTAAAGTACTTGTTCACTCAGAAAGAGTTGAACATGAGGCAAAGAAGGTGGTTGAATTTCTGATGACTACGATATTAATCTGCAATATAAAGAGGGTAAGGCAAATGTGGTAGCTGACGCACTGAGTCGCCGAGCACACTCTCTCCATTCGCTAGTCTCTCATACTGGCTTGGTTGAAGAGGTGCGGAGTGCTCAGATGACGGATCAGTACATGCTGGAGATCCGGCAGAAGCTTATTGACGGCACATTCGAGGGTCAGAAGTACGACTTCAGACTCCACGATGATGACCTGATTAGGCTGAATGGCCGATTGTGTATACCTAGGAGTAGCGCTGAGTTGAAGGAGCGCATATTGAGTGAATCCCATTGTTCTACTACTTCGATTCACCCTGGAGCTTCAAAGATGTATAAGAGTATGAAAAGGTATTTTTGGTGGACTGGAATGAAAAAAGATGTAAGTGATTATGTGTTGAGGTGTCTCACTTGCCAGAAGGTCAAGTTTGAGCACCGACGGCCTGGTGGTATGGTACAGCCAATGCCAGTGCCTGAGTGGAAGTTCCATGATATCTCCATGGACTTTGTAGTAGGGCTTCCGCCTACAAGGGGGTCTGAATATGATATGGGTTGTAGTTGACCGACTGACCAAGGTGGCCCGATTCATTCCGATGAAGGACACTTGGAAAGTGGCAAGATTGGCAGAACTCTTTGATAAGGAAATTGTAAGACATCATGGTGTACCGAAACGATTGTATCTGACAGAGATACCAGATTCTTATCCAGATATTGAAGTCTACACGAGAGGCATTGGGTACTGAACTGAAATTGAGTACAGCGTTTCACCCACAGACCGATGGTCAGAGTGAGCGCACCATTCAGACACTTGAGGATATGCTACGTGCTTGTGCACTTGACTTTCAGACCAGCTGGATTGATAAGTTACATCTGATCGAGTTTAGTTACAACAACAACAGTTACCACGCTTCGATCAAGATGTCTCCCTTCCAGGCATTGTACGGTAGACCATGCCGCACGCCATTATGCTGGGATGAGTCGAGTGAGACGGTCATTATAGGACCAGAGTATCTTGAACAAGTTCAGGCAGAAGTTCGCCAGATCCGGGCTAACATGAAGGCAGCTCAGGATAGACAGAAGTCGTACGCAGATGTGCGCAGACGTGACCTGGAGTTCGCCGTGGGCGATCAGGTATTTTTGAGAGTATCCCCCATGAAGGGAGTATTTCGTTTTGGCCAGAAGGGCAAGTTGAGCCCAAAGTATGTGGGGCCTTATGTTGTGACGGAGCGGATCGGCCCGGTAGCCTATAGACTAGACCTACTACCCGCCGAGTTGGGCAAGGTACATGATGTATTTCATGTGTCCCAGTTGAAGAAGTATATGTCTCATCCGTCTCATGTGCTTCAGCCTGAAAGGCTAACCTTAGAGCCGACCATGCGATCAGTGGAGACTCCGGTACGGATTCTGGATGCAAAGACTCGAGACACTCGCCATAAGTCCGTGAGACTGGTGAAAGTTCTTTGGTCTAACCAGGACATTGAGGAGGCCACTTGGGAGCTGGAAGATAAGATGAAGGCGAAGTACCCGTCATTGTTTACTTCTTAGTCCTTATGTGTATAGGGTACGGGGCGTACCCCTTTTTAAGGGGGGTAGAGCCGTTTCGGTTGTGTTGTACAACGTGTATTTGAATACGTCGTCTATGTATGTTGTTATGTTACAGACCGTTGTGTCTGAATGATGGGGATAATGTTGTATGGACTTGTGTCCAACGTTATGTACCCGATGTTATGTTGTATGGACCTTGTGTCCAATGTTGTAAGTGTGTTGTTAATGATGTATGGAAGTATTGTTTATAAGTTTCCCCGTGTTCTAATATTTAGGATTGTGGAGTATGAACTTTGAGGGCAAAGTTCTTTTAAGGGGGGTAGATTGAAATACCCCAAACCTTAATATATTGTTTAAACACTTAAATACGGTGTATCAAGAAAAAAAAAAGTCTTAGAAACATTAGTAAACAAATTTAAACAAAAAAAACACAAAATGTGCTTTAAAGTCAATAAGAGCCAAAATGTGCTCTAAGCTTGGGATAAACTTGGTTAAGACCTAAGGAACTTACCAAGACCTCATTTATACACTAATGAACATATTAAACCAATTACCAAAGAAAACCAAGCTTGAAAACAAGTTTAAACACAAAATGTGCTTTAAGGAGTCTTAAAGCACATTTTTGAAAAATTGTCTTGTAAATGAGTTTTGAGTGGCTAGATGTCCATCATTACTCTTAAATAATATGTGTACTATATAATATCACATTTGGATGTCTATATCAATGGGAAATCAAAAATTTCACTTCTATATGCCTTGTTTTCATGAATAGTGATTTTTATAAGCTATTTTGTAACATATGTTTGTATAAGTAATTAATTGACAAATAAAGACTATAATACCCTCATACCACTATTTGGGGCCGGTTTTAAGGTTGGTGACACACCACCTTTGTTAGCTTGTTAAGAAAATAAATAAGTCTACTTAAGTACCTTTTTACTTTATAAAGTATAAATATCTCTTAAAAGCAAATTCTATCTCATTCTCATCTCCCTCATTTCTTTCTTTCATTTCCCACGGTCTCAACTTTCTTCTCTTCCTTCTTCTTGTCTTGCTCTTCTCTCTCGGCTAATAACTACTACCACCATAGAAACTTCCACTTTGACCTCTTGCTAAATCAAGCTCACTTTTCCTTGAAATCAATTCTAAGACCACCAATCTCTTCCTCTCATCAAGCTCTTCATTCCTATCCTCTCAAAACTCTTCCAAGACCCCATTTCGGTGCCAAGGTGTTCCACCATTGAAGGAGCTTGAGCTTGTATTTTGACATATTATTACTCTCCGTTGCTTCTAGGTAAGGAATCTCAAAGAAAAAAATCATGTTTCCCATGTTTTTACCTTGACCGAAAATACACATTGAATAGCTCTTTTGTGACCTTGTTCTAGCTTCATTCCAACTCTTCATGGACTAGGTGGAGTCCTCTCTTGCTAGATATCCAAACTCTCTTCAAAGAGCAAGGTAAAACAACTACATTAATGTTTTTGAAACAATGTAAAATTAGGGTTTACAATGAGATGAAGCTTATAGCTTGAATACTCATTATAATGTTTGTATATTGTTTAGAACTTGTCAAAGAATCAAATACCATTACCGGTTTTTAAAGGAAACAAGAAAGAAGCTATTTGCAAAAGAGGTAAATCTACTAACCTAATGTTGTTTAATGCCTTAGGAGAAATGAGCTTATAATGCTTGTTAAAACTACCTAAAGAGCAAATGGTGAATGACTTAGTAAAGTGTTCTCAAGAGCTTAGTAAAAGGCATATGTGTTGTTGAGTGTATTTGCAGGTCAAAGGCAAATATTGTAAATTGTGGAATTCAGTGTTTATGATTGATGCATCTTAAGGGCCTAAGAGCCATGTCATTTAAGGGCCTAAGTGCCATGCAATTTAATTATGCACTATATTGTGATGTAGTGCTTTGTGAGTGGAGTTTGTGTATAATAAGTACTTGATGGATTTTTAGTGTTCTTGGTTGTTTGTTGGTAAAAACAATGTGTTTTGGTTTAGCAATGTTCTAGGAGAACCTATGTCGAAATTTAGGTAATAAATGGGAAGTTCTAAGTGTTAAATGAGTTTGATAAGTTAAGAGTATTTAGAATGGTTAAGTGTTGTTCTTGTGTAAGAAACATGCATTAAGGTGATTTGGGATGTAACAAGGACTTAGGCATGAGCTTGAGGTTTTAGTATGTACCAAAGTCATTTTGGACTTAGGTAAAGACTTAGGCAAACTTTGGTAAATTAAGGAGAAAGTGTGAACTTGAAAAAAAAATTTGAAGTAATGATATAAGGAGTTAGTTAGTTGTGAGAGATGATGCTTGGGAGATGATGTTAAAACGAGGAGAAAGCATTTGGGATAGTAGTTATCATAGGTGAGAAACACCATTTAGAAACCTAGTGTAAAATGTTGCAAGTGTTAAGGAATTTTACAAAGAAATAAGTAAAGGCTTAAGGAATTAGAAATGAGTTTCATGGATGTTGTATGTGGATATAAGGGTACCAAATGTTGTTAGGAAGCATTAAGAGGCATTAGAAGAAGTTTGGTGAAGATTTGGCAAAATTTGGGTAAGTTAAGAGGACGTCTGACCCAGGGGTCCGACCCAGTTTTGGGTCGGACAGCCTCTGTTAGACGTGAGGAAAATGTTCTGTAATGGTCCGACCCAAAAGGGTGGGTCGGACATGGGTCGGACGGTCATATTTCAAAGGAGGGAAAATGTTTCTGGAATGGTCCGACCCAGTCGAATGAGTCGGACGTGGGTCGGACGGGCATGTTTGTAAGGCGGTGAAAGGTTCTGTAATGGTCCGACCCAGAAGGGTGGGTCGGACATGGGTCGGACGTGTATGTTCTGAAGTCGATGGAATTCTCTGTAATGGTCCGACCCAGTCGAGTGAGTCGGACTTGGGTCGGACATGTCTCTGGAATGGTCCGACCCAGAAGGTTGGGTCGGACATGGGTCGGACATGGTAAGGTTCTTCAGACCCGAAAACCACTGGACGGGTCCGACCCAGTTGTGGGTCGGACGGTGGGTCGGACATACCAAAACTTGTAAAAAAAAAAACAGAAAATAATGTGACTTATGTAGTTAACCCTAGGGTGTATAATGAAGGTAACCTAGGGTAAAGTTAGACATTAAACATGTCAAATAATTATGTTAAACACTTAGTAAATTTGGAGGTTAAATAGTTAATTAACCGACATTCTTGAATCATGTATAGGAGTGACCTACGGTGGAAACAAATCAAGGCAAGGACCAAGGTATGGTTTTCTTGCAGTCTGTTGCCTACCGGTTTACACCGGCTTGTGTGTTGTATGTTTTTCTGTGTGTTTACAACGTTATAAGATTTAAACATGTAATGAGTTCACAGTTGTTCATATTATTGTGAAGTGATGTTGTGACTCATTTCCCTTGTGTGTGTCTAACATGACTTACCACCTATTGTGTATTGATTGTTAAGTTCCACTATGAACTTCTAACAAGTGTTAACTGGGAAGTGAGGAATCCGGTTGTCCGGTCATGCATGTAAGTTAAGAGTAGATATCTGAATCAGATTCGACTCTTATGTTGTTAAGATTGTTCTCCTTAATTTGGCGTTCGATCTCCCGCTAGCTTCTTCCAAAGCTTACCTATTCTGACTTATGATCGGTTTAGTGGGAACCTGTGTTTGTGTGGTGTGTTCGGGTCACTAAATCCGAACCATCTGTGACTTAAGTTACTCGTTCGTCTAACAGAACGGTAATGAGTGTGTTTAACGAGCTTGACATGAGAGTGAATCACTCTCTAGGCTCTTGTGTTATTTGACCCTTGTGGTTTGTTATCGTGGAGTGAAAATCCACTGTGTATGTGTTGTTGTGCTGTGCGCCATTGATGCTCAGCCATATGTTATGTTATGTTATGTATATAAATGAATGCCATGTTATCATGACAATTAGCTGCGCGTATCCCGGTAGCCGATGGGCTGCGCGTTAGCCATACCAGCCAAGGGTTGCTGACCCCCTCGGGGGATCCATATTTCTTATACTGCAGGATGAGGATCGAGGAAGCGGAGTGGCTTTAGATCCTAGGATGCAGGTTTACTTTTGTATATTTTTTGGATGTTGGCCCGGGATGCGCCTGTGCTCCTGTGGCGTTATATACGTTGGTTGTTGCAGTTTACAGTGATGTTATACAGTGAAGATATGTAAACACTCGGTATTGTATATGATGTATTTATGGTTTAGTTTTATGCTCGGGAGTCTGATCATCAGACCGGTACAATTGTATTTATTCTGCCTTGTCAACCACGTGGGTGGTTGGCGGCGTTGTAGCACCGAGGCGTTAGTTATTGTTTAGTTATTCTTCCCGCTGCGATTTCATTTAGTGTTATGTGCGTAGTAGGGGTGTTTACAAGGGCAGTGAGCAACTTAGTGTACGTGGGACTACTGTCCAAGTGAGTATATTCGGGTTGTCCTAATTGACGGCCGACAGTGCTAACCAAATCAAATGATATGTGAGGGCCCGGGAGGCCGAATGTTGTAATATGTGATGATGTTAATATACGACGTACGGGTTACCAATGCTATCGTATTGTATAATGTGTGACTGTGCTATGTGTATTATAAATGACTGTTTGGATTGGATGAATGGTTACATGATCATGCATGTTGTTACAGTATTTATTATACCTGTAAAATGATAAGCATGAAATGAAATCAACCTAATATCAAGACGGCTAAAAATGACAAGTGACCAATAGGGTCCAGGCCCGACATACTCAGCGTCTATCGCTGAGACTACACTTATTGTGCAGGTTTGACTTTCGTTGAAGCCGAAGTGCGGGAGCAGGGTAGTTAGGTTACTTTAATTATGGTGTAAGGAATCTTATGTAAGACGATATCAGTCCGTGGGTGTATGACGGTACGGTTGTATGTATTGGGATTTGGTTAGATGCTCACTTGTCGACTGTTATGGATGTGTACTTAGTATGATGTATAGGAGATATCTTGTCGTCACTGCGGTTGAGTAGTTATTGTTTAGCGTTGAATTTAATTACTGCTTCGTTACTCGCGTGGGGGCGAGTAATGGCAGGTGACCCGAGTGAGTTTAATGTCGTTGTTAGTTTTTCCGCTGTGAGACGTTTTACCTTCTGTTAACGTGAGTGACTATTACGTGTTAATTTGAGAGGGGTGTTACAAAAGTGGTATCAGAGTGGAGTACCGCTCTGATGACGAGATACTAGGTTAAGACAGTGAACTTAGGACTTGGGAAACACGGGAAACGTTGTGAGGTACGAAACGTCTTTGTTTTAATGAAGTTATGTGTTAGTAGAGCCTTTGGCTTGCAAGTGTTAGCCCTTGAGGCACACAAACGAGTTGATTGTAACATGATGTGTTATTGAGAAGACGAACGGTAATGCCGAAGTCTAGTGGCAGTGTGAGCCAGGAAGCTGGCCAAGGGCGTAATGGCACAGGAATACTACCCCCGTTACGGACCAGCTGAGAGCTCAACCAGGAAGAGACACAAACGTCATGAGTACTCTGGCGACAGTCCACTTCATGTGGAAGTCCAGTACGGACTACCGCCGACAGTACCCCTCCCGCCACAACCAAATGAATAGAATACAACTGAGACAGATAACCCCGAATATAGGGAAGAGGACTACCAAGCCCAACAGATCGTCTAAACACTCTCACACACTAGTAGAAAAGGGCCTATTTTGGCGGTTCCAATGGGCCTATTTCGGCGGTTGTGAACCGCCGAAATGAGCACCGCCGAAATAGGTGTACCTATCTCGGCGGTTCTTAGAGCACAAACGCCGAGATAGACCCATGGGATTGACCGATGCTGAGTTTGACCATGAGTCTATCTCGGCGGTTCTTAGAGAACAACCGCCAAGATAGACTCATGGTCAAACTCAGCATCGGTCAATCCCATGGGTCTATCTCGGCGGTTGTGCTCTAAGAACCGCCGAGATAAGGGTATTTTTTTTCCATCCTAGCTTATATATATATATATATTCACCGCATTTGTTTCAATGAGACCTGTAATAAAGCTTCATCCATACAGGGAGCTCCAGCACACATTTAAAAAGTTATAAAAGCTCCCAATTAATACCAACGACGCACCACAATTTGAGAGTTAACAAAACCAATGCAATTACACTTATTTACACACTTTCATTACATATAAAAAACAACATTACAATTCAAATCTACCATTACACCATCCACAAGTGTACATAGTTACAATTACATACTCTAAAAAGTCACAAAACATCTTCATGATCATCAATTCATTAAACTTGTGCAGACGAACTCCGACCATTCCTCAAGCATCTCAACAATTTGAGCATCATCATACTGACCACCTTTGAACACTTGTTCGTAAGCCTTGAAAAAAAATGAACATTAATCTAAACGTACAAGTCTAACAACATGTAAAGAGCATAACTGAAACTACAAAGAATGTTACCATGTCTAACGAGTGCTCTGGTAAAAGGTTTGCCGCTCCTACTATGTCACTCATGAATCTCATGACATAGTATCCACATTTTGAACCCCCAGGCTGCACCGGACACTATACAAACGCACATATTGACAGTTATAAACAAGTTTAAACATTATAACACAAATTTATCAATTAATAGAGTACCTTGACTAGGTTCCAAGGGATGTAACGCTTCATTGTTTTATTCTGGAGAGATAATGCAGCTCTCATGGAACTATATACAGCAGCAATACATATAGTTTTAAGCATCAGTAGCAAGTTATGAAACATTAATGTTAAGTAATAATAATTGTTGTTTACGATAACAAACTAATTACCCCAGTATTGCGGTGGAGATCTTCGGTCTCTTGGCAGCCTTACCAAGTGAGTCAAATTGCAAGATTCGTGGGTGCTTCAACATCACTAGCACAATCAATGACCAATGTCGACTGTCCACAAATTACACAATGTGTTGTAATCATTAAGCAACTAACACAAACTATATGTTTTAGATAATACTAAGAGAAATAGTCAAATATCATACCCTGAATGATATGGCAGCATAATAAATGACTTGTTAGAACATTCAAAGAGGGCATTCGTCATATACTGCATAAGGCCTTCCATATCACTTGTCATCTGGACTTCACTGCACATAGCAGGACACAGGAATCCGAATCTATGATCTTCATAGACATTGATCGCCTTATCATGCACCCACCTATGAGGCAATATCATTAGTCGATCATTAACTTTTTATTCAAACATCTAATTCATCATCAATCAATGAATTCAAAATACAAAAGGTAGAAGTCACTCACATGGCGGCTGACTTGATAATCGACACATTCAACCAATCCCTCCTGAAGCACTCCTTGAAGTCGGACATATACATCCCAAATCGATGTATATCTTCTCCTTGAACTACAAAGTGAAATATCCGCTCGGGATCTTCCACAGTGAGGGAATCACAATCAGTGGTAGCAGCAACAAGGATGAATGCAGAATCTGCATATTAGTCGGCAGGCCGGCCAATATTCTTTCTCCACCAAAGCAGGTCTAAGCACGAAATTTATGGATGCCTTTGATTGCACAGGCGCAGCAATTCTTTTTCCTTTGCCCTTATCAGTCTTCGGTCGGCTCATATCCTATGATATTAGTATAATTAAGTATATGGATGCAAGGTGGTACACCAATAGTTTTATAGCAAGGGTTAAGAGTAAATACCTGCCCAGGGAGTCTGACCAATCGTACAGGCCACTGCACTGTCGCAGTTTGTGCGGAACACAAGGTAGGTCTTTGTTTGACCGGCACCGGTAAACCGACGTCAGCATGCTCTGCAACAAATTCGTCCAGAAGCACTCGTGCATGGTAATGTCGGAGTGGTTCACCGTGCACAATATCACTTGGAAGAGAGGGGAAAAGTTTTTCCCATGCAATCATGACCTCTTCTACTCCAATTTGTAAAAACAGATGGCACTCAGTGGGTTCCTGAGTGTTATGTGGAACTTGTTTAGATAAAAATTGAGAATTCTTCTATGATGATATTAGTGATCAAGTGAAAAATCTTAATCGTCATGTACTCAATTGAAATGTTAGTCTAACCTTTAGAGATGCATAGGGAAACGGATCAGCCGAGTGGACACTACTTCTCACTACCGGTGCACTCTGCTGCTGAATGGGTGACTGATCAACTGGTGGTCGAGAAACCTCTTGGATGTCATGCTGCTGTGGCTGAAGCCTTGACATAGCGTGAGCGATCCTCTCGTCGACGTTCTGAGTAATCCTCTGCTCCATCTCAGCCAACGCTCTCAGGTGCTCCTCGTAGCTAATCGACTTTCCCTGTGCACTTCTGGACCCGGGTACGCCAAATGCCTGGCGGATACTAACGTGCCCACCAAACCAAATGGCACGACCTGGATGATCCTTCTTACCAAGAGCGCGTGTAAGAGGATCATCATTCCTATGTGAGGTCCAGGTGCCCTGGGTGAGCTGAGAGCTTAATTCACCCTAATACAACACACAAATACAGTTATTAGTTTAACATAAGTTCATATACAAATGAAATGAACAGTTTGACTAAAAATGAAATGATATCACTTACCATTTGAGCAATAACTGCTCTCGTGGCTTCATCATATTGAGGATTTTCGGGGAGTAGAGTTCTTCGGAATGTGGCTTAACTCCCACACTTTCATTCTTCTGCCACTGGCATCCAATGAGCCATCCGTGGGCAGATATTCCTTTTGCTCCCATTCTGGTACCCTTTGAGCAATACTTTTTCCACCTAAGTGGTGAGGGTACAGATTCTTCTTAGCATTTGCTTGTTGTTGCGCACGGAGAGCCTGCATAAATTAATGGGATCATGTTAAGTGAAATTGAACACAAAAAAACATAAGAAATTAAGATTAATTTATGTATGTATGACAATAAAGTGCACCTGGAACTCCGGTGTGTGACGCCTCTCAACAAATTGTACCCATTGCTCTTCTGTTATGCCCTCGTAAACCTCCCATGGTGGTCTCTCACCGTCTCCACCATGATCTGGATCATCTGGATCTTCTGGAGTAGGCATCTTGTAGATGTACTTGTCAGCCAACTTATTCTTGTGGTCCCGGAAACTTTTGACATCGCTGATAGCACATCCTTTTTAAGTGCGGGATCCACGGAGAAACGAGACTACGTACATGATCATTCAGTTAGTAAAGTAAACATAAATGTTCTATTATTTCACAAAAGATCATAGTAATAATGTAGAGATTTACCTGAAGACGCTGAAGAAAAATAGTATCCTTCAATGATTGAGGCACTTGCTTCCAGTTGTGGTTTATGTTGCAATATGACTTCACCAAATGGCTACCGTAAGCGGGTGAAGTCATTCTTCCAATTTCCATGGGGTTGGTTGAACTGATTGAAGTCCACCGGTTTTGTAGGAGGGCCCTTGTTAGCCTTCAGCCCACGTGTTGCACCACTCTTCTTTTGCTTCTTCACCTCTGGTGGGACAACTGACTCCTCTTCGGTCTGCTGTGAAGGGCCAGCCTCAGTCTCGTGTACTGCTAACTGGTCCTTCTTCTTCTTTCCTCCTCTTGTGACCCGCTTACTTGGTCTATTCTGCTGTGGCTCAGGTTCTCCAGTCGAGATAAGCCGTCCAATGGGGTCATCCATAGGGTGATCATCCACTGCAAAAAAAAAATAATAAAGCATTTTCATCAGATAAACTCATAACATAAATACTATGATGCATAACAATAACAGTTAAGATGATAGTACAGTCTACATTCTACTAACAACATTACCTGACACGTACAAAAACATAAATCATTTCATATTTTCTACCCAAACACCCTCATCATGGTCTGATCGTGCGTAGAGCAAATCGTTTTCGGTATCATCAATCGAATCCGGTAATCCAGTAGGAAACAAGGATGTTTCCTCTACAGTCCCATTTCATCGTTATCCTCATTTTCATTTTCGATTACAACCGGCCTTCTTCCTGGAAGAACAACAGACCATCTGCAGTCTTTCGGATCCTCAACATACCACACTTGTTCGCAATCCTTTCCCAGAACAAATTGATCATCATAACCATTGTAACCGTGTGACACCAAAGATCAACCATGGTAAGCCCTCCATCATTTTGGTACCCACGTCGGTTGTCCACCCACTTGCACCGGAACAACAGAAAGGAATCAATGTCATAGTCTAGTTCCCAGATGTCCTCGATGACACCATAATACCAATTACTAACTGGTTGAGATCGGTTACCGCTGTGGTACTCAGTGGCAGCAGCTTCAATTTTTACCCCACTATTCTGGTTTATCGATTTGGCATCTTGGCGTGCAGTGTAGTATGTATACCCACTAATATCATACCCCTCAAAAGATGTAATATTAGTTTCAGGTCCGATTGCCAAACATCTGATCTCTTCGCTTACAGCTTCTGGATCTGATGATGCTAATGTCAACACATGATCTTTGAACCATTGGATAAAAACTCGGTTTTGTTCCTTTGTCAGCCAAATGTGGCTTTTCAAAGGATTTTGATGCCTTAACTCAACCATATGGGTTTCCAAATAAGGTTCAACAACCTCAAGATGTTGTAAGACAAACAAATGTGCTTGATGAATAAGTAGACGCGAAACTTGCACGATCTTTCTACCAATAACACCTTTACCCTTAAACCTGCCATAGTGTCGTGGTTTTGGGATACCAATAGACTTTGCCTCACTCAAATAATCGGTCACAATTCCGTGACTTCCTCAGTCACTGTTGCTTCAACAATGCTCCCCTCTGGTCGATACCTATTCTTCATTCTACTTTTCAGAATACCCATGTACCGTTCAAAAGGGTACATGTACCGTAAGTATACCGGACCACAGAACTGTATCTCTCGAACGATGTGCACAATTAGATGTACCATTATATCAAAGAAAGATGGTGGGAAATACATCTCTAGTTGACATAATGTGATAACAATTTCACGTTGTAGATCATCTAGAGAGACGTTACGTCAATTGCCTTGGAGCAAACAGCGTTGAAAAAGAAACATAACCGAGTTAAAGCATTTCTGACATCAGATGACAATATCCCTCGAATTGTGACCGGAAGAAGATGTAACATCAGTACATGATAATCGTGAGATTTCATGCCTAAAAGTTTTAAATCCTTCATCGATACAATGTTCTTCCAGTTTGAAGAGTACCCAGACGGTACTTTTACCGAGTGCAGACATTTGCAGAAACTAATCTTTTCATCCTTTGAGAGCGTGTAGCATGCAGGAGGTAGGTAGATTCGTTTCCCGTTCTCTTGTGGGGGTAACTCCTTTCGTATACCCATGGTTTGCATGTCCTTTCTGATTTTCAATCTGTCTTTTGTTTTGCCGGGTATATTGAGTAAAGTCCCACTCACTGCCTCACCAACGTTCTTCACAATGTGCATGATGTCTAAGCAGTGTCTCACAGAAATATGACGCCAATAAGGTAGTTCCCAAAAGATAGAACACTTTTTCCAAATGTTTTTCGCCGGTTTTGATGTGTTTCCAAATACATCTGCAATGTCCTTAACCTTTTCGTACACTTCCTCAGAGCTCAGAGGTAGACGGGCCACACGAGTTTCGGCTTGACCATTGAACAACTTTCTCTTCGTTACTCGATAAGGGTGATCTTCGGGGAGAAGACGTCGATGACACATAAAACATTCTTCCCACAATGTTTTAAACGGTCCGAACAAGTGTCTTCCTCGCAAATGGGACATGCAAATGCTCCTTTAACCGTGTAACCGGACAAGTTCCCATACGCAGGGAAGTCATTGACGGTACAGAACAACAAAGCCTTGAGCGTGAAATTCTCTCTTGCATAAGCATCATATACCACGGTCCCCTCATTCCACAATAGCTTCAGATCGTCGATCAGAGGGGCAAGGTACACATCAATGCTATTACCTGGCTGCTTGGGACCAGATATCAGGAGATATAACATGATGTACTTTCGTTTCATACACAACCATGAGGGCAAATTGTAGATCACTAGCAGAACAGGCCATGTACTGTGTTGACTACTCAATGTGCCGTACGGGTTCATTCCATCATTACATAACCCAAGCCTCAGATTCCTATCTTCATGTCCGAAATGTTCTTTGTACCGTCTATTGATGTTTCTCCACTGAGGCCCATCTGCTGGATGTCTTAGTTTCTCATCACTCTTTCTACCCTCCGCATGCCATCGTAAGTTCTTTGCATCTTTCGGATTCGCAAACAACCGTTTGAATCTGGGTATAATCGGCAAATACCAAACAAGTTTTGCTGGAGGGCTTTTTTTCTGAACGGAGGAGTACTCACCATCTTTATGCTTATACCGGGACAACGAACATTTCGGGCAATTGTCCAGATGTTCGTATTCACCCCTGTACACACACACAGTTGTTTGGACACGCGTGAATTTTTGGTACTCTACTCCCATTGGACACACCCATTTCTTTGCCTCATACGTGGTCGTAGGGAGACCGTTCTCATCCGGGTAGCATATCATGAATCAGCTCGAGGAATGCCGTGAAACCTTTGTCACTCAATCCATATCTTCCCTTCAGGTTGAACAAATTCAATATAGCTGTCAATTTCGTGTACTTAGTGCAAGTAGGATACAACGTCGTTTTGGATGCGTCCAACAACCTTTGATACTCATCCGGTCGGTCGACAAAGTTATCCTCAACGTTACCAAGCATCTCGTCAATTTGTTCATCATGATAAGTCGACTCACTGTCAACATTGACTCCGGAAGCGCTTGGGAGTTCTGACTCGTTAGTAGTATCGAATGTCTGCTCGGTTCTTGAGTTACACCGATCGTGACTGTAGGAAGATGAAGCATTATCTTCAACACGTTCTCCATGAAAAATCCATTTTTTATAATGTGGCATGAAACCACGGGTCTTCACATGGAGTTGTACGAGGTTGATGCTTGAATAATGTCTAACCACACCACAATCAACACAAGGACACGGAATTTTCTCCGCCTTTGTCCTGTCCTTGTGTTGCACTGCAGCTTTGCAAAACTCTTTCAGCATTTTGTCAAAATGTTCGCCTCTATCACCATACATCCAGTCACGCTCATACTACATGTGCAACAGATCACAGGTGTGAGTTAGAGCCTTTGTAGAATATGGTCTGTATTAAGTTGCACATGTTTATTTCTTAATGGAGCATGACTGGGATGATTGTCAATTAGTCTAGCCTAACTCTAAGGTTTCAAACACAAAATAAACTAGCATTTTAAATTTAAGAAATTGTTGCACTTCTAAAACAGAAACCGATGTTTAAAACAATATTACGAATACTTTTTCTACAAAAAATTCGGCATGACCTTTGCATAATTGTACACATCCCGTGCTTATTATTCAGCACTCACCAAAGTCATCACAACCACAAACATTCCAACAATGGCAGCAACCAATATTAAAATAAATCAATTCTTTACTAGCTAACTGAAAACCAATTGCAAATTCAGATCATCAAATCAACATTTTCAATTCTCCACTGTATAAGTTCAAACCGGTTTAGAGATTAACAAAGAATCGAGAGTTAAAATAAGTACTTGTTTTTTAAGGATTTATGGATAGGGGAGACTGGTGCCTGAGAGGTAGGCTTCTGTGCGAGAGATGCAGCAATACCACTTCTGATATGTCTCTGCAAGGGAGCAACAAAATAAATTACAAAAGAAATGCATCAACAAATATGGAATGAAGCTAAATTATGTACTAGCACTTATATTTAAATACATAATTGCATTTAGTAAACAAAAAATAAGGTTAGTTACTTACTTGTGCACAGAGGAGGAAAGTGCAACAGTAATGGAAGAAGGCGGGAAACAAGAGAGGTGATTCACGGACTTGAATGTAGTGAGACCTGATAAAAAAAATTAGATATTGTTAGACATATACACATACATCAAACAATATTAATTACGAAGAGATTGTAAAAAAAAATCGGCATGACTTTTGCATAATTTACCTATCCCATGCTTATTATTAAGCATTCACCAACCATTCATCAACACAAATTTCCATCACAAATCAAACTAATACCAACTTTATCCATCAAACCAAATTTTAATAATTTATGGAAATCAAATACAAAGTAAAAAAAAGACACAACCATGCCTATTATTAAGCATTCACCAATTATTCAACAACACAAATTTCTATCATAAACCAAAATAATATAAACCAAATTTATTCATCAAACGAAATTCCAATAATTTGTGGAAATCAAATACAAAGTACAAAAGAGAAAAATGATAAGTTAGATTATATTACCGGTTCCAAAATGAATTGTTCTCCGCTTTCAATCTACCATCAAATGGTAAAGAACCTTCTTAAGTATTTATCTGTAGAGACACAAATACGTATAGACACAAGAGAAACTCAGTAGTTGTGTTTGTTCCTTATATGCAGTTAGGTTGCAATTTACAGTGAGTGAAGAGAATGAAGAGTTAAATTAAAAAAAATTACCGGTTCCTAAATGAATGTTTTCAGCCCCTCTTCTCAATCGGGCGTGCGAGACGCGTGTAGCAACACCAATCTCTACAGAGGCAACGCCATAAAGATATGAACAACATTCAGATCAATTAGAATAATTATATTAAACTTATGACTATACAATACTCATATATATATATATATATACACTACCGAATGTTTAATATTATTTACCAATGAATGAAGTTGTTCATAACAACTCATAAATGACAAGATCAAACTATAACTTACATAACAACCTAAATTGTATTTTTCATGTTTACAGTGTTATCCACAATTTTCAATATACCACTTATGCATCACACTCTGTATTAACGATAATATAATATCATAATCAAATATTAAATTATAAACATTATCGTTAGCTCATTCAAACAAGCACAATAAGATTTTTTTTTTAGTATAACTATAATACAATCTACAGAGAGTGGGGAACTTAGTGTCAAAGATGATACTCATCAACTCGACTACATTGTTTATGAAGACAAGGAGAAACTCTTAATTGCTTAACTTATATTACGTGTTTCGAACAGTAAACTTACATTTGTGATTAGTACAAATTTTGCTTAACTATATAACTAGCAGAGATCTCACTCACCAATGTATATTTACAATGTATATTTACTTATGAAATGTGAAATAAAAAGTAATTTAAGTGGACAAATAAGCTAACCTAAATACTTAAACAAATAATGCTCAAAAACATTGTTCCACCCCATATATAAGCATAATAAATCTAGCCCAAATAAGCTAAACCTAACTATACTTAAAGAAGGGCCAAAAAACAGCAAAAAATCACTCGGACATTTGTCGAACACCTTGTGTGCATACATAAATTTAATAGTTTAACAACCAAATCTTGCAAAGATTTCACACACACAATAAAATCATCATCCACAATCACAATGTGAAAACAATCTATCAATTTTAACAACCACATTAACAATTACGTAAAAAAAACGAAAATGAAAGTTAGGGTTGGCATACCTTGCCGCGTCGTGTTTGCTGGGCGGGGGAGGGCGGCGACACAACCGACGCGACAACCACCGGCGCGCGACGTCAGCGAAGGCGGGTGGAGGAGGCGGCGGGACGGCAGTAGGTGGTGGTGGCGTCGGAGGTTCGTCAAAATCGCCGCTGCTAACAGAGATCGAGAAGAGGGGTTAATTTAGGTTAATCGCGTAATGCATCGGGGCGGGCTTGGGGGGTTAATTAAAAGGACCTATTGCGGCGGTTCTTGTAGAAACCGCCGAAATAGGCCATATTTAATAAAAAAAAAATTAAAGAAACCTATTCGGCGGTTTCTAACAAAGAACCGCCGAAATAGGTCCTCAAATTAAAAAAAAAAGAAAAATAGAAAAACTATTTCGGCGGTTTCGTGTAAGGAACCGCCGAAATAGGTCTCTTTTATTTTTTTATAATTAAATATCGCCTATTTCGGCGTTCAAGCAGGAACCGCCGAAATAGAACCCCTGCTTTACAGAGCTAATACATCTCGGGCTCCTATTTCGGCGGTTATCTACAACCGCCGAAATAGGGGCGCCGAGAATAGACGTTTTTTGACTAGTGACACTAAAAGAATAATTTCTACTCCTGTAACAGGAATGAAAACTCAATACCATACCACCCTTAAGACCAAGCGTTATAGCAATTGGACACCACCAGAGGCGAGTACGACCACTACCATGACGTCGTGGAAAGGAGTCACCCAAGACCTTAGTGGCACACGGACCGGGAGCGCCACGAGCTCCGCGAGACCGTCACCCGTAATGGGGACCTTTAACCACCATATCATTATATCGTAATACCAAACTGTAAAAAAAGTGATTATATTGAACGTGGAAAAATTTTGTAAGTATACCGTCCTGTTATGTCCAAACTCCAATCCTAATCTTGTGTACACACGACACCGTGACGCTAGAAGTTTGTCATGACGACACTTGTGGAGAAACAAATTCCGAGCGTTTATGCTCTTGAGAATCTAATGCGGGGGAGGACTTGGATATTTGGGTGACAATGTGGTTAGGAAAATTTCTAATTCAAATACCGTCTTTTTCATGAACAATCATTCTAACGGTACCTAAGCAACCAATGCAACAGTAAGACAAACAAGTCGGGAACCGACAACTCTACTTGCATGGCGCGCTTGCCACTGCAAGCGCTGATTTAAACAATGTACCAGTAATTTCGTCTACCCCGCGCACTTGCTACTGCAAGTGCTGCAAACAACTACGACTGTAGTTACTACTACTATTATCATTACAAAAAAATCCTGTAAACTATGTAGACCAATGGTATGACACCATGGCTACCAATGATCACCAAACAGTTGTACACCTCTAAAGTAAACTACAGAACTACAATTGTTGCAATAAACCACTAAGATATGGCCTACAACCTCTGAAGGACCCGACGAGTCCGACTAATGCAATAAAAATGGCACACCAGCCCATAACAATAACAACTACTAAGCAAGAACGAATTAAATAACACCGACTTAAGGGCCAAGATAACATAATTTAATTACCAAACCATTTAATGGCTGAATTGGAAGTGGACGGTGAAACTTGATTCCCGGGATCAAAGGAAACCAACCACGAATTGGGGTGGAAGGATAGTTCAACACTGGTGCCACTAGTAGAAAATGAGGCTTTTTCGGCACCTCATTTTCGGCGGTTCCAACAGAACCCGCCGAAAATAGCTCGCTGGGAACATAATTTTCGGCGGTCGTTAAAAAAACCCCGAAAATTGGTCTTTTTCGGCGGTTCCAAAGACACAACCGCCGAAAATTGTTAATGATTTTCTGCGGTTCTTCGTTCTGAACCGCCGAAAAAGACCAACTTTTAAAAAAAATAAACCGGGGCTTTTTTCGGCGGTTCCTAGCTTAAGAACCGCCGAAAAAGAGTCTTTTAATCGACCCCCGCCCCGACAGAATACCCTATCGTCGTTATTTTCTCCTCTCACCTGCGCTAGCTCTCCAACCTCTCTCTGTCGCCTCCACCTCGTCCGCCCTGTTCCGTCCCCTCCTCCGCCGCCGCCGCCGACTTCCTGCGCCGCCGCCGTCGTCCTTCATCGACGCCGTCGAGGTGGGCGCTGTTCGACACCAGCAGAAACGATAACAGGTCCGAAAATTAGGGATTTGAGTCCGAATTTGAAATTTCGATTTGTGGTCGATTTGGGCATTATTTTGGTGCATATGTATAATGGTTGCTTGATTTATGTCATTTGGAGTATAGTAGATTGTTTGGTTTGATTGGAATTGCTATATGTGTGTAATTTTACAAAATAATGCATATGCCCGCAAAGTGTTCGATGAAATGGCTGACCGATTTCAGTGATATTTTTGTGCTTTTCTACCATTGTTTGTGTGAATTGTTGACAAGTAAGCGTCATTGGTGGTTTGTCGTGTGAATTTACATCAAAAATGTTGACTTATGGTTACTTAATTTTATAATTGATTTACATAAGTTATGATTATTGATTAAATATTGACAATGAATTAGATACTTCATAAGTTGCGGTGTAGCTACACTTCATCCTCACTTCTAACAATTCACCGGTTTAGCGACTGAAACGAGTCGTGGGAAATTTGTTGATATACATTAAGTAATATATTATTGAGTTGGTTCTATTTCTAATTTTGTTATTATTTTATAATTTACATATTGGCATAACTTATGATTTTATTGTGTCAATATCTAGACATCAGCATGTTTCAATATATATCTACTTATATCATCATCACATCTTTACACGAGTGCAATCCATGAATAGGGGAGAACTATGTGAGTTGCTGTTTTTCATCAATTAATTCATAAATAATAATTAAAATGTTTTGAGGTTTGTTTTTTTTGACATTAATTGTGATTTTTTTTACAATACTACACTATTATCCCCACTTATTATTAATATGGTTCGTTACAGTTATACCCTCGTCGTTGTACTCCGTCCTGTTACCTCCATCGGAGGTGAGCTAGCCCAGTTGAGGTGAGGGTAGTTCTTGTTGAATAATTGTACGTGGCTTTTTTTTTATAACTACAACTATTATTCTAATTATTATGGTTCACCGTTACTCCTTGTGAGCTCGTGTGTCGCCGTCCTCCGCCCTGTTTCCTCCCTCCTTGTTTCGCATACTCCTCGTCCTTCCAAAAACAGGCTAGTTTTGTTCTACAACTGTTATTCTAATTAATGTGTATCTAGCCGATTGGGGAATGGGCTACAGACTTCACTACAGAGCTAGGCATCATTGTGCGAGAGTATTGTGGTATTACTCTCACCTGGCCTCAAGTTGATGAAGGACTAAAGAGACAGATGTTTGAGATCGTACAGGTAAATAAACAATAGTTAAAGTATTTTTTTGTATAATTTGTAGGTATCCATCACTAACATTTGTTTCATTTATGGTAATATGCAGAAACGATATCAAATACCAGCAGAAAATGAGTACTACTCCATGGTCAAATCAATGATGCGCAAAAAATTTGCAGATCATAAGCATGATCTGGTTAAGTGGTTTATCACCAAGAAGCTTAAGAGGCCGGACGGCGACACACGCCAACCTTGGGAGATTTACACACCAATAACAAAGAGAAGTGGCAGGAGTTCTATGATAAGAAGATTGAGACAAAGGTATGTATTAACTATTAATAATTAATTATTATATAAATATATATTTTTTGAGGTACTTATTTTACATATGTATATATTTGGTCATCTTAATTGTGTGTTTATTTGTTAACAGGAGTACCGCGAAGCCCAATCCGCGAATGCGAAGAAGAATGAATATCATCACGTGTTGGGCGCGAAAGGGGTTAATAGAAGAGTGCCTGAATGGTGGCAGAAGGAGAGTTGCCATCAGATATGAGCACTCTTGATGAGCACCAGCTACGGGGTACGTTTTGGAAGCTTTCACGTACTAAGAAAGACCCGAAAACTGGAGAGCGTTTATATCCCTTCGAGAAGACGAAGGAAATTGTTGATAAGATGGTAAGTACTTTTCTTTACTTTCAAATTTTTTGACAAATTTATTTTATCATCTTAAAAATTATAATTAACTGCTTTCTACATTTCATTATAGGATGAGCTGAATGAACAAGTTACCCAAGGGACTTGGGTACCTGATCGACATGATGGCCAGTTGTCTCGTGCACTTGGAAAGAAAGATCATCCAGGCCGAGCTGTGGGGTTAGGGGTGTTAACATAGGGATAAGAAAATTTTTTGGTAACCCCGGGTCAAGGAAAGGGAGTACTCAAGGAGAAACAATTTCTTACGAGCAGCACATGCGTGCCATTAATGAAATGAGAGAGCAGTGGAAGAAGGAGGTCTTTGATGAAATACGTCAAGGCAGTCATGCATCCCAGCCATATGTTCCTCCAAGATATTCTGACCCTACTCCTGCTGGAGTGTACACAAGTGTGGATTCCAATGACCAGTATCCTTACGCTTATGTAAAGGTAATTTTTTATACCTTTAACTGTTCTATTAGTTGTCATATGTTTTATTACATATTTTTAGTTCAACATCTACTAATCTGATGAAATTGTAGGACCCGTGGAACTGTAACCTCCTGCTTCCACACAACAATGAAGAAATATGTGTCGTAGAAGGAAGGGTGTACCAATCAGGCCCTAATGACGTGACCCATGGAATACCACTGAAGCCGTATCATGGGAGAGTCTCTGTGGATGAACCGATTTATGAGGTTCCTGATCTACCACTCCCTGTACCTACGGAGGAGTACAGCACAGTTCGGTCTGCAAAGGGTGCATTCGTTCAGTGGCCCATTCGCCTGATTCAGAAGTGTGTGAAGGTATGTCTAATACTAACCACTAGTGTAGTTATTATTGTTCATTACATGAATATAGTATGTGTGGATGCTCAGTTCATGAGTAGTATTGAATGTGGGTTGTAAATAGGCATTAAGAAAGAAATCTGGATCTCCTGAGAAAAAGAAGTCAAAGATTGGATCTTCTGAATACAGAGCATCCACCAATGTTGTAGAAAGAGAAAATTTGGTGGACGATTCCGTATATGCACGCTTGGGGCCAAACATGAAAAGCTTGCATGATCTAATCCGTGACTTCCCAGATGGCAGAAATTCTATCCTACTCACTTTTGACGATGACCTTCTTCACTACGGACGATCTGTAGAAATCCACATGTATACGACTGATGTTAAGGACATCATACGATTTGATTGGGTGCCTGTTGCAGTGATGCATTCATTTATTCTGTAGTATTAGTTTTGTTTTTATAATTAAGTTATAAATTGATGTTCTGAAGCAATGTTGATTAATTTTATGTCTTCTTATTTATGAACAGGTTTTTGAATGACAAAATGCAATCTTTTGCCTTACCAAGTATGGATTTTTGTGTCCTGAAAGAGCATCATTCACTGCTCTGAAGTTCGATGCAGAAGGTTGTAGGGTGTACATACAGCGTGCGTTGACTAACAGCATCAGAGCGAGGAAGAAATATCTTATGCTTCCTTATCATCAAAAGTATTAACTTATGTTTATCATTTTAATTTGAATAAGTGTTGTAGTTATCTGTGCACACATGCATTATAATGACATGTGAGTGTTTTGGTATTACACAGTGGCCATTGGGTTTTACTGGAGTTGTGTCTGGATCGTTCGCGGATACTATTTCTTGATCCGTTGCAAACCGGAAATCCAAGAGACATCAAGATAAAGCCACAACTTAGCGTGTAAGTACATTATGAAGCAATTCTTTATGTATTTCAACTCCTTTAATTTAATTTTATTATGAATGGATATCCTAATTTAATTAATGTATATATGTTGATGATAATAATTATGCAGTTGGTATCAAGGTGTTTTGTTTGCAGAGCTTGGTGTAAGGTCACAAAATTCCATCCAATGGACTTCAGTGAAGGTAAATGTGTCATCAGTTACTTGTTTATTATTGATTGGTTGTAATCACAAATAAATGTCTTATATAATTAGTTCTGTTCTTCCTGTGTTTAAGTGTTCACGTCAACCCAGAGGTTCAGAGTGTGGGTATTATGTCATGAGGTATATGCATGACATAGTCACCCTATTTGGTGAGATGGATGATCATTTAGAAAAGGTATATCGAAGTTATATTTATTTTTCAATTACTAATATAATTGTTTGATGATTAACCAACTTTATCTTGTTTGTTTTTCAAAGGTTTTTCCTAGTGTTGGAGAATATCACGCAGAAACCATCAACGGGATGCTAGAGGATTGGGCGGATTTCGTCTCCATCACTTTGGTTTGTTTTTTGCTTTTTGTTCTCGAATTGTTATGTAGGGGTTGAGAAGATAGCATACCCCTTGTGAATGCAGTACCGCAAATGAGAACGGTCAGAAAGTAAAGAGCTGAGTTGCTCAAACAATCATGCAATCTACAATACACCCAACTAAAAGGAACAGGGAACAAATGTGAATACCCAAGTATGAGAACTTACCCTACGCCGTATCGGGAAGTATAGCTACGATGTGATAATGTTTAAACCTGGAGGAAAGAATTATGTATATACTCATGGAGATCGAGATAGGAGAACTGACATTGCTAGCTCAGCACGAACATTACATTGATCGATTACAGCCATACAGACGAACCAACATCTAACGTTTAACTGGTTAACAACCAAGTGCTACCTCTAGTGTATTACTAAGGACATGAGTCCAGGGAACAAAAAATAATAATGTTTTTAACCACTTTACCACCATACTACTAGAACATTAGCACCTACGACAAGATAACCGACATTGCGGATCAATCAACATCAAACTACAACAAGGACATCCATCAAAAGGGAGATTGACAATAGAATACTTCACAATAGTCGTGTGACGGACGCTACCAGTTTACTAAACGAGACATGGGACGACCGCACTCCGATAGGAGCATGTGGGCCTGACAGACTTATTTATAGGTTAGTCAGGTAAGTTGTAATGTATCAGTATGGTACCCCATGCATGTAGACAAGTAGTGTTAGGAACACGAGAAGTAGCCAACTCCGTGCTACGGACAGTGATGCAGATTACCTCGAAATGGACGAGAAGAACCGCAAATCAACCAACGGCTAGAGGAACCAGGAACCTACGTCACAGAGTAGCAGACGATACACAGTGAAGACAAGGAGACCCTTCGAAAATGACGAGGCTGATGACAGAAACAAGAAACCACTGTATGGACGAATAATACGTAGAACCCTCATAAGGATCATGCAAGTTCTTGCAATCCAGAGGAATCTACCAAATGATGTGAACTTAAACGCGTAACTACGCAATAATGGAAAAACAAAGCTAGTATGCTATCAGATGTTTTAACAAGAACATAAACGTTATAATGACTAACAAACCGTCGAATCGACTGTAATGTGATGCGCGCGGAAGCGACAAACACGAACAACTATCAATAATAAATACGTGGGCAAACTTAGACGAGTAAAACGCGCAGAGAATAATGTGAAATGGAAGATGAAGTTGCAGAACTCTAATACGAGCACAACATATCAATTTCCCTGGCAGGAAGCAGGAAGAACCATACCAACGTTGTTGCTAACCCGACACACGGGAAGAAAATATAATATATACCAACACGAACAATGTGTTACTCCGGAAAAAAACCACCAGGAGACATGGATGACAATCTTCATCTAAGTAGACATCAAGACTCGTACGTCTCGGTATTACCAAGAAAGGTGCAAAGAGCACTAAATACTAAAAATAGTCAATGTCATATGACAACTCAAGCTGGAAGTCAATGAGAGAAGATACGCGAAGATGCTAGTAATCCTAACGATGGGATATACAACAATACAAGGAATCAACTGAACCTATGTTCATGGATCTACACCTCTGTACGGAGCGAGTGGGCCCATTAGAACGAATTCGGGAGAGAGCACAAAACACGTGCCTCACCCTTTACATGTTTTAGAGCCCGGAGGGGCTAGAGCCCACCTATGTTCATACCCGTCTCTCTAAATATGAGGATAATCTACTCCAAAGGTGGGAGATACCACATGAGAGTTAGAAAACTCCATGAGAGCCAAGTATCCAACGCTCCTTGTGGAGCGGCTGTTGAATACTTGTGGGGTACGAGGGCGTAACCCTTTTTAAGGGGGGTAGAGCCTCTTGGCTGCGCACATGTTTGCCCTGAATTTTGTTGTTTCGTACGCGGAGCATACGATGAGTGTTTATTTTTTTTGTTTCGTATGCGGGGCATACAGTGAATTGGTAGTATGCGGGGCATACATTGTTTTGTTGGTGTTCATGTTTGCACTGAATTTTGCTGTTTCGTATGCGGGGCATACAGTGGTTTGTTGGTATGTTTGTTGGTATGCGGGGCATACGATGTTTGTTGCTTGTTGTTTCGAATGCGAGGTATACAGTAAACTGGTAGTATGCGGGCATACGTGTTTGTTGCTATTGTTTGCTCATTTTGTTGGTGTTGTTAGATACGCGGGGCGTACGTTTTTGATTGTTTGTGTGTGCTGTGCACTTGAATGTATGTGTCTTATGAAGTACTTATTTGGAACGATGTGTTTACATCCATGTGTGTAGTATTTTTTTATGATAATTGTGATATGTATATTCATATTATCTTATAGATTGATTACATATGGTATCACCTAGATACAAAATGAATCATTAAGTACTGAATGTGGAATGATGTTATAGTATGGACACCTCGGGGAGGTTGTCAGGGTTGGTAGAACTGATAGGAAATGATGGTGCTGATGGATCGCCTACATCCATATATGTTTGAATTAACGCCACAATTGAGGGCTATGTGCGGTATTAGCACAACGCGATGGGTGTAAATGATATATCACATAGATATAAATTATGGGATCATATGGGTAGTTGTTAACACACCTATTTGAACAAAGCGACTTCGGGACGAAGTCTTTTTAAGGGGGGTAGATTGAAATACCCCTACTTAATTAAATATGGATTGGACATATAACCAATTAAATTATGGCCTAAATAATAATGTGTACATTTTTATGAGCATGTAACGACTTGTGAGCGAACAAACAATTAAATTTTGTACGAGCATATACATGTCCGAAAATATGACGACGTTACAATATTATAACGTTGTACGTATAACTAAAAACGCGACATGACAATATAGTCGCATAGATACATATAGCTAAAACACGACAAAAAAATAGTCGTATTCATATATAGGTATAATTAATAACGTGACATAACAAAACAACCGCTTATATATATATGTATATACAACTAAAAACGCGACATATTAATACAGTCGCACATATACAAGGAATAAGCATAAAGAAGGCTGAAACAAAAAAAAAGAGCAAACATGCTCTAGACGGGATTAGAACCCGAGACCTTTTGTACCATTCCCGTAGCCTTAACCGGTTGAGCTGTGCTCGAATTCAGTAATAAACTGCAACGAATTATTACAAATAGCAAACCTACTCTATAAAGCAAATTGGTACACTTTTACATAATACTAAACTAATACTTTACCTTTTCAACTTGACCATTACCGCATGGTATGTCATTCTCATCGGGTAATAGTGCTCAACATCTACAAAAAATAACAACAGTCACCGATAAAGTGGTAAGTAACAACTAAAACAAATCTACCTAATTCTACCTATCTTGGCCGACAATGCCAGCAAGGGGATGGACCATTTCAGTTTGGGGAACTCCTCACCTTGACCACACCTACTACCACTCTCAGTCGATTTCTTCATCTTATTCTCGGCATACTACTCTTCTTCATCCCACAAAAATCGAAGCTCACTCCATACTGCTCCATAACCGAGAGCATCTCCCAGTCTCGATGCTTGCTGCTCCAACACAGAGCCGAGACAACACCCAGCTGCAGAGGAAAACCGTGGAGTAGCAGTTCCGGTTTTCTTCTTTGTTGCTCCAGAACCGTAAGGCAACATCCCAGCTTTTCCTTGCTACTCCAGTACCGAGAGAGACTCACCTTCCTTGCTGCTACCCACGGCGATAGCTCCAGTTCCTCCTTCTTGCTGAGTCCGAACCAAGAGTCACCATCTTCCATGGCTGCTGCTACTGGCAGTAGGTAAGTATTCTTTTTCGACTCAAAAGAAAATTCCATCGCTACCTCCCTGCTCCAGTATTCACGAACAAAACGGGAGAAGTTTAAACTCTTCCATTGCTTCTCTTCACGTACAACAGAGGGAGTTTCCTCGCTTGTTCACCACTACTTTGACGTGCAAACAGAGGGAGTTCTCATCCTTTTTATGAGCCTCTTCTTCCTGTCGTTTTCACGTATAAAACAGAGAGGTAAGTTCCAGCTCAACCTTGCTCCATTACGAATAAACAGAGGAAATGCCATTGCCTTCCTTCCTTGATCTACCGTACCGAATTATTATACCAAATACTACTAACTCCTTCTCCTTTTGTTTGTTTTCACGTCCAAACCAGAGGAAAAAACGCACAGACTTACGTATCAACCAGAACCGAGCAACCGTGACATTCTCACTGCTTTGATCATCCTCCTACCGGTTGGTTGCACTGAAACAATGGTGTTAACACCCTATTCTTATCACAAAAACCAGGTGCATACAGCCATGCAAACACCCTGCGTGACCGCGCTTTCAGTAAGGTAAAACCCCTCTATTTTCCTCCTTGTTCTACGGTTACACAGGTTAGTACATGTAATAGTTTTTTCCCAGCTTTTCTAACCTTTCTCGGCCTTCTTCACGAACAAAACCAGAGCAGCACCATCTCCATTTTCTACCCAGCAAACGAGCTAAGTTAATGTGTGAAGTGGGGGGGAATTGTCGCCTGAAAACAGAAGAAGAAAAGAGAAGTATTATACTAGTAGAACTAAGGTGAGACTCTCCATGAGACTGGCCTATTCTACCCTCTTCATTTCGTTAAGTTCTCCAGCTTCCCTGAGCTCCTTGTTTTTTTTCTCTTCACGTAGAAACCTTAGGAAATGCGCAGCTTGGAGAAGGAAACAGACCCACGTAATCCCGTTGCTTTAGCAAGCTCTCGGTAAGAGGAAATTTCATTCCTTTCTCCTTGCATTACCAGGTACATGTGCTGGTTTAAACACCAGTTTTAACATACACTCTTGCTCACTGAAAACAGGCGTGCAAGAGCCTAGAAAACCAGCTCCAAAATAAGGTAGAAACCATGCCTTATTCCTCCATGTATTACCGAGAGTACATACTAGATTTAAAGACCAGTTTTAACATTGTTTCGTGCACTGAAACCAGGCATAAACAAGCCTTGAGAACAGCTTCAAAACCAAGGGAAACAAGTCAAATAGAATATATATACCAAACCGTGAGCACATGTGAAGCCTAGGCTGATTTGGATTTGCTTAAAGACAATGTAAGTGTACTTAACACCTTTATCATAAGGGTTATATGTCATGAAGCTATTCAAAAATAAAAACCGTAGCATGATAATGTATGTAAGACATTTTGGTTACACATATATATATAATCGTGGGGTTTATTGGGACTATATAACGTAATTATGTATTCAAATGTTTAATAACATTTTGGTTGCTTAGTTGGAATGTTAATGACCTATAAGGTCAAGGAAATTAATTATGGGTCAAAAACATAATTTATAAAATATATGGGGCAAGGGAAGTAAAACCAAGACCAAACATGGTCTTAAATGACTTAAATATATATTATAATGTTTTATAACATTTCTAGTTGATAATGTAAGGTTTGGATGACATAATATGTCAAAAGGATAAATTAAATGATTTTAGGAAACATTAAAGAAAAACTATATGATAAACCGTGATCAAAATAGTTTTCTTATAACATTTATGTGTAATTTTATCCCATGTGAATTAATGTAACAAGGCCAAGCTTTTTAGGCCATTTAATTTAATTGCTATATTAAGTTAAAAAATGGATTTAAAATGAACTTAGAACAAAAAAATAAATATTAACGTAATAGTTGGGGTTTAATTATGATTTAAATAAATTTTGGGGTTTACCATCAATAATAACCGAAGACTATGCATTAAAACCTTATTCCATGAATTATATAAAATTTAATAAAGTTTCGAGGCAAAATGAAAATTATGAAAATTATAGGGGTCAAACTGTAATTATACAAACCCCTGGTCAAACTGAAAAGTATTGGGTCAACATGGACCATATTAGGAGGTTTGACCAAATTTAATGCCATAAACAATTAATTTATGAACTTATGTTAACATTATAGGTGGAATGTTGAATTTATAAAACTTATGGGGGTATAAAACGTAAATACCGAAAAGTAGAGGTGTAGTTTGGTTAGTATGATGGTTTATATCTTAATTATTAAATTTGGCAATTTTTGGGTGTTATATATGTGGGTATATTAGTAAAAGTGTATAATATATAGTTTTGTGACAAATAGAAAGTATATTATATAAGAAGGGGTCAAAATGAAAATAAGGAAAGAGATTTGTGGGCAGAAATAAGATTTTTAAAAGTTCATGGAGCTGTGCACAAATAATGGTAAGAAACTATTGATTATATTCGGTAATGAATATTAGGAACATATAGTATAACACATGTATAAACATTATGATGATATATGCGGTTATTTTGTAAATAAGGAAAAGATAGTGGCTGGAAAAGAAACCTACCAAACAGCTATGGGATGTTCGGTAATATGGAAGAAAATAACATATACAACTATATGTTATAATTATTGTAATGTTTGGATGATATAACAAATGTAGGTAAAAATGTTAAGAGGTTTGTGATAAAAGAATAAATATAAATAGTCGAAGGGTAAAACAGAAACAAACAGAACCTAAGGGACTGTTTGGTATTTTCGGAAATTTCAAACCATATAATATATTTACACTATACGATTTAAATGATATAGTATATGGTAAGTTAAGTATGCTATAAGAGTTGTGGTGAAATTGTGATACTTGGAAAGTATAGGGTCGAAAGGAATGGAATTAAAAAGATATGCATTTCCGGCAATTATAACAAAGCGTTATGAAACCTTGGGGTATATATTGATTACAAAGTTTTGATGTTATAAAACAAAGAATTTATAACATGGTATAAGTTATGTGGGTATATTGTGATTAATGGAAATTATGGGAATGAAGAAGTGTAAGAGTATTATATGTGTACACTATTTTCAGTACAAATATATAATTACCAAAACTATATGTTATAAAGTTTAATGACATAAAGATATCATACCATAGGATATCATGATATAAGTATAACACTAAATATGTTATGTGGTCAAAAGTGTAATGACCCCAAAACCACCCTAGGAGTTAGGGACGTTACACGCCGCGTATCTATTACCTAATAACGCCAGGCTCTAACAAACGAAACCCAAAACTGAAACAAAGTACACTTTTATTAACTAGAAACAGATTACAAGGTCTATCTGACATTACATGCGAAAGCCCAACTTCATTACATAACAGAATCAAATTACAAAGGGCCTTAAGCCACAACTACAATTACAAAGGGCCTTAAGCCACAACTACAATTACAAATTGAAAGACGAAGCAGAAAGCAGAGCGGAGTCTTCAAAGGAAACTTAAACCTGCAAATCAGACGGAAATAGGGGTGAGCCAAACTATAGCTCAGCAGGTGATAAACTTCATCAGCTGAGCATGCTCAAAACATATACTGAACATAATCATATACTAATACATAAGCTTAGCAAATCAGACTGGAAGTGTAACAGAAATCAGATAGAGAATGAAGCTTTCTCAAATCAGAGGAGTGACAAGTCAGAACCGAAATAGAAGTTTGTCAAATCAGAGCAGAGAAGCAGGAACTAAGCAAACTGAACAGAAGTCTTAAGTCAGAACAAAGCAAACCACAAACTCAGAAGATCATAACAGAAGCTCAGCCAAAACAGAGGTGGGACACTAGACACCAGCTGACACATCAGAAGGACTCATATAACGTCCTATGGATCCGAAGATCCCACAACAGAAGCCGTAGAGACAGCTATGGACCCGTCGGTCACTAAACATCCAAGGGACCCTGAGAGATAGAACAGAAGGGAACCCAAGGGAATAACAGAAGGAATTCCTGCGCAGCATGCTACGGGACAGCCAGACCCGACTATCCAAGGCTCAGAAGCTAAACATCTAGGTCCCAAAACAGAAGCTTTACAAAACGAAGCAGAAGCCTTTAACAGAACAGAACAGAGGGCCGAAGCACATCAAACAGATCATAAACCTTATCAAAACAAAAGTCATACACTGACTAGCAAACACGAGTAGCAAACAGAAGCGTAGAAGCTCAAACACTCTTTCTGAGCAAATCAGAGTTCAGAGGCTTGTCTAAGGCTTTCAAATTAAAGTACACATATACATGTGCCAAAACATATCAGAACAGATAGTACTCGAGAAAAGGAATCCAACGCCGCAAACGGCACTCAAAACGGAGCTCAAACGAAGGAGTTATGGTCAAAACAGTGAGACGTCCGAACTTGTGTCCTAACTTCGAAGTTAGGACACAAGTCGATTTGGAAACAGAAGGGAAATACACAGTGTCCGAACATCGAAGTTCGGACTGATGTTCGGACAGTTTTTCGGAAAGAGTTACGCGGGACGTCCGAGCTTCGAAGCTCGGTGATTTCAGAAAAAAACGGGGTGTCCGAACTTCAAAGTTCGGACTGAAGTTCGGACACGCCCAAAACTCGAAAAAACCAGAAGTTCAAAACATGCTGTCCGAACTTCGAAGTTAGGACAGAAGTTCGGACAGCACGAAAACAGCAGAACAGAAGCTTCGAACAGAACAGAAACATTACTAAAACCTCACCAATCTATACCAAAGTATTACCCACACCAAATCAGACATAAATACAGAGGAACCATGGGGTTTTTTCCATCCAAAAACGCAAACACAACGCATTAAATCTCACACACAAATCCCTGAACAATCCTTATAAATCCCAAATCAGCGGCACTCAGAATTCACAAAACAGAAGGAGAATTTACAGATGTAAATTCGCCATTGTCAAAGCAATACTTACATAACCAAAATACGCGAATCAAAATACTACCCACGGGGTTTTAACACATTAAAAACGCAAATCAGAAATCACCCAAATCACCACAAATCAGAGAATCAAATAAACATATACGGAAACATTGCTCGAAATCCCCGTGGGTGAACACACACAACCGAATCCATCTACCACCTACCTCACATCCGACGCAAAGCCATCTCTGCGGACCCTAACCAACAGACTCCTCGAATCTCCACTTGCAACAACGAACCCTCAGACCGAACAATTCCAGAATTCTAGAGTTAGAATCAGAAGAGAAAGAGGGGAAAACTTAATGGAGAATAGAACCGGAACTTACAAACCAAACCTGACAGACGATTGATATACGAACGGAATTCCACAAGCAGATCTCTAGCAATCAGTAATTGAGAGGAAATTGAAGAAGAGAAAGAGGAGCAAAGGGAGGTTATAGAGAGCGAGGAAGAACCGTCATGAGGGTGAATGTCAGGAATGTGAAAGGAGGAAAATAAACGTGAATTGAAAATGAGGAAGGGAAAAGGAAAGTTAGGAATAATAAGAAAAGAATTAAATTCCTAACTCCTTAAATGACAATAAAACTGAAAGGACATCCATAGCCCTCCTTCACAATAAATATAAAAAGAATAACTCTTTTAACTCTCCTTCCTCAAAGTTAACAAGATAACATCCAAAAGATGTCATAGACATTCTAATATAAGATTACAGTTTAATACGAACTCCCTTTGCGAATCAGAAGAAGTAATACAAGATAAAATAAGAAAAAAAAATTCTGGGGCATAACAACATACCCCCCTTAAAAAGAATTTCGTCCTCGAAATTCGACGAAACCCAGAATACTAGCAGATGCACTTCAAATGTAGGAACACTACAAACACGAACCAAGAGCTAACGCTCAGAAACAAACTCACTACTGATTGACTGACAGAAGAACGTGAAGATGATTACGAACGCATAGCTCTAAGGCACCGAAAGAACACTCACAAAGCTATCACTCGGAATACACTAGCTGATTCGATGATAGAGGAAGCAAAGCAGAAGATCACTGAAGGCGCAGCACAATGACACAGAAGGAACGCTGACATAGCTCAGAAGCTTTTACCACACATGAGCTGACACTCCGAACACACTGCCAGAGGAACTAAGCACAAGATTACTGATGGCTGATTTGTAGGCACAGGAACAACACTTACTCATTTCAGAAGCTCTATCCTTAAAGAGCTAGCACTCCGAGTTTACTGGCTGGCTCACTGACAAAAGAAGCGAAACAGATGATTACTGAAGGCTAGGCACTAAGGCTCAGGAAGCATAGAAAAGATGACCACTCGCTCGAGCTAACACACAACCTTACAGGCAGATTCACTATCAGAATGAGCGAAACACAAGATCACAGAAGGCAAAGCTTAAAGGACTAGAGCAGCACTCACACTTGTTGCTGACTGACAAACTGAAGGGACATAATAGAGGATTACTAAAGCTCAGCCTAGAGACACAGAAGGAATGCTCAACTCTCTCAGAAGACATCCTTCTACAAAGGACCAACCAAACAAATCTCTCAAACACACACCTCAAGCCACTCAGAACCAAAGCTCAACACACCCTCTGAAACACACACTGAAGCACCCATTTGCTCCCATCACACAACTCAAAACACTGAGCTAAGATTCTCACCCAAACGCAGAACTTCACAGGCTAAGCTCACACCACAACCCACTCAGAATTAAAGCACAACCTACACTCCAGAACACACGCTGAAGCACTCCTAAAC
Source organism: Limonium bicolor (assembly GCA_023374045.1). Taxonomy (NCBI): domain Eukaryota; kingdom Viridiplantae; phylum Streptophyta; class Magnoliopsida; order Caryophyllales; family Plumbaginaceae; genus Limonium; species Limonium bicolor. The sequence goes on from CM041782.1 coordinate 227,572,074, forward strand.
ACCCATCATACAACTCAGACCTCGCAATCCAAACCCACACCTAGACATAGAACATATAGACCAAGCGCACACCCGAACTCACACCCAACACATTACCTTACTCAACTCGTAGGCCATACTCACAGCACATCCAACCAGAGCTAAAGCACACACCTAGCCGGATCGCACAACTGAAACACTCTTGAACCACGTCACAACTTATCACACAACCTATCCTCACCAGAAGTCACACACGTGACTCCGCACAACACACTGCCCAATCAGAACACACAACTAAAAACCACCAAACTCACAATTTAGTTTCTCACACCATCCAAACTATTCCAATTCCACATGCCACACAACCCAAACAAATCTGACTAACACCCAGCACAGAAGACAACTCACACAACAAAAACACACCACTGAAGCTCACAACTGAAACTTGCATTCGGCCATCCTTTCCCAAAGGACCCGACTCCCTCGTATTCAGACTCAAGCACAAAAAGCACACAGACAATCAGACACTACGCTTCCGCTGCGCTACTCTGTTAGTGGACAACCACAGAGCAGACGCACTCAATAGACTCCAAGAAACAAGCAAATCATACAACAAACAGCAGTCAAATCACGCAGCAGGCAATACACAGCACAAAACAGGCAAGGACACGGAAGCGTAGGCATGCAGACACCCACAAACCCAAAGAAAGCCAAACCTGGCTCTGATACCACTAAATGTAACGACCCCAAAACCACCCTAGGAGTTAGGGACGTTACACGCCGCGTATCTATTACCTAATAACGCCAGGCTCTAACAAACGAAACCCAAAACTGAAACAAAGTACACTTTTATTAACTAGAAATAGATTACAAGGTCTATCTGACATTACATGCGAAAGCCCAACTTCATTACATAACAGAATCAAATTACAAAGGGCCTTAAGCCACAACTACAATTACAAAGGGCCTTAAGCCACAACTACAATTACAAAGTGAAAGACGAAGCAGAAAGCAGAGCGGAGTCTTCAAAGGAAACTTAAACTTGCAAATCAGACGGAAATAGGGTGAGCCAAACTATAGCTCAGCAGGTGATAAACTTCATCAGCTGAGCATGCTCAAAACATATACTGAACATAATCATATACTAATACATAAGCTTAGCAAATCAGACTGGAAGTGTAACAGAAATCAGATAGAGAATGAAGCTTTCTCAAATCAGAGGAGTGACAAGTCAGAACCGAAATAGAAGTTTGTCAAATCAGAGCAGAGAAGCAGGAACTAAGCAAACTGAACAGAAGTCTTAAGTCAGAACAAAGCAAACCACAAACTCAGAAGATCATAACAGAAGCTCAGCCAAAACAGAGGTGGGACACTAGACACCAGCTGACACATCAGAAGGACTCATATAACGTCCTATGGATCCGAAGATCCCACAACAGAAGCCGTAGAGACAGCTATGGACCCGTCGGTCACTAAACATCCAAGGGACCCTGAGAGATAGAACAGAAGGGAACCCAAGGGAATAACAGAAGGAATTCCTGCGCAGCATGCTACGGGACAGCCAGACCCGACTATCCAAGGCTCAGAAGCTAAACATCTAGGTCCCAAAACAGAAGCTTTACAAAACGAAGCAGAAGCCTTTAACAGAACAGAACAGAGGGCCGAAGCACATCAAACAGATCATAAACTTTTATCAAAACAAAAGTCATACACTGACTAGCAAACACGAGTAGCAAACAGAAGCGTAGAAGCTCAAACACTCTTTCTGAGCAAATCAGAGTTCAGAGGCTTGTCTAAGGCTTTCAAATTAAAGTACACATATACATGTGCCAAAACATATCAGAACAGATAGTACTCGAGAAAAGGAATCCAACGCCGCAAACGGCACTCAAAACGGAGCTCAAACGAAGGAGTTATGGTCAAAACAGTGAGACGTCCGAACTTGTGTCCTAACTTCGAAGTTAGGACACAAGTCGATTTGGAAACAGAAGGGAAATACACAGTGTCCGAACATCGAAGTTCGGACTGATGTTCGGACAGTTTTTCGGAAAGAGTTACGCGGGACGTCCGAGCTTCGAAGCTCGGTGATTTCAGAAAAAAACGGGGTGTCCGAACTTCAAAGTTCGGACTGAAGTTCGGACACGCCCAAAACTCGAAAAAACCAGAAGTTCAAAACATGCTGTCCGAACTTCGAAGTTAGGACAGAAGTTCGGACAGCACGAAAACAGCAGAACAGAAGCTTCGAACAGAACAGAAACATTACTAAAACCACCAATCTATACCAAAGTATTACCCACACCAAATCAGACATAAATACAGAGGAACCATGGGTTTTTGCCATCCAAAAACGCAAACACAACGCATTAAATCTCACACACAAATCCCTGAACAATCCTTATAAATCCCAAATCAGCGGCACTCAGAATTCACAAAACAGAAGGAGAATTTACAGATGTAAATTCGCCATTGTCAAAGCAATACTTACATAACCAAAATACGCGAATCAAAATACTACCACAGGGTTTTAACACATTAAAACGCAAATCAGAAATCACCCAAATCACCACAAATCAGAGAATCAAATAAACATATACGGAAACATTGCTCGAAATCCCCGTGGGTGAACACACACAACCGAATCCATCTACCACCTACCTCACATCCGACGCAAAGCCATCTCTGCGGACCCTAACCAACAGACTCCTCGAATCTCCACTTGCAACAACGAACCCTCAGACCGAACAATTCCAGAATTCTAGAGTTAGAATCAGAAGAGAAAGAGGGGAAAACTTAATGGAGAATAGAACCGGAACTTACAAACCAAACCTGACAGACGATTGATATACGAACGGAATTCCACAAGCAGATCTCTAGCAATCAGTAATTGAGAGGAAATTGAAGAAGAGAAAGAGGAGCAAAGGGAGGTTATAGAGAGCGAGGAAGAACCGTCATGAGGGTGAATGTCAGGAATGTGAAAGGAGGAAAATAAACGTGAATTGAAAATGAGGAAGGGAAAAGAAAGTTAGGATAATAAGAAAAGAATTAAATTCCTAACTCCTTAAATGACAATAAAACTGAAAGGACATCCATAGCCCTCCTTCACAATAAATAAATAAAAGAATAACTCTTTTAACTCTCCTCCTCAAAGTTAACAAGATAACATCCAGAAGAATGTCATAGACATTCTAATATAAGATTACAGTTTAATACGAACTCCCTTTGCGAATCAGAAGAAGTAATACAAGATAAAATAAAAAAAAAAAATTCTGGGGCATAACAAAAGCATAGTTTGTAAAAGACTAACATGCTAGTGCACATATATATATATATACACATTATGTATATCGAAATGAAATATAAACTATGATATACAATGACATAAGTGCTATGGTTAATGTATGATTTTACAATGGTTAAATAAACCTGCATAAAGAATAATATATACATAATATAAAGTTTCTTACTTCATTAGAAACTAATGTGTATACTTATAAATGCTGGCGCAAGAGTGATACACATATATAATATGGTTTAAAAACCATATAGTAGTCAATAATAAATGTTAACATGTAAGTATAATTGTATACCATAATGTCATAAAGATATTGAATGAACGCAACTTGTTACATGAATAAGAAGTTGTGTAACGAAAGGTGTATCTAGAATATAAACTATCATACTTACAAAGTAACGTTGCATGGAACGCATGCAACTATGGGTTATAAAATATAACCATGCATGCAACTATAAGTTATAACAATACTTAAGCATGCAATATAACGGTGAATTAACGTATACGTGAACGAACTTATAAAAGACGCTTTTTGAAGACTACGGTGGAAGCTGTAATTCCTAAGTTGAAAACGTAACTATGACGTTTGTATAGGAACCGACGCCTTCGCTAAACCGAATACTAATACTTACTACAAGTAAGGAATTTTAAAGATAGCTATACGTTAATTAGTAACAGTTGAAAATCCAGCGACATAGTACCGGGATTACAGACATTATTCGGAAATACCGAATCATACTGTCATGTGGATTGACATATAGCGTTCTTCGTATTGTTAGATCACCGGTTAGACGTGCGCGCTCAAGAAAGCTTAGTGGTCTACACTGCGCGAGCTCGACACGGTGTACGGTATGTAAAGGGGTTTGATCTGAGTTGTCCTGAGGAATTCCTCGGGCTCGGATTTGTTTGATAAATAACTTGTGTGAATGTATGTATGTGATTTATGTGTGTGATGTGTAGCTATGTTACTGCATTATTATTTATGCACGAACGTCCTACGGGACTAATACTACGTCGACTATAGATCGACTTATACAAAACTACATAAGCGAAATGTGTGATTGTGACCACCGTTGCCTGACCTAATACGCTAAGTATTACAAGTATGTAGTTAAAACCTAAGTAAAACACTTAGGAACGGGACACGACATGGTTGGTCTCTAGAGCTTTGACTCGAACGTTAATACTACCGAGAATAATTCTAGGCATGCGTAAGACCCATAGGGCAGCCAACAAATTAAGTGATGTACTCCATAACTAAAACTGTAACTGACTATCTGACTAACGAAGTTAACAGTAGAGTGTGAATGAATGTGATGATGTACCTTAATCCTGACAGTCACTGGCTGCTGGTCGCGCGTAGAGATCTCTGGGTTATCGCGTATCGGGTTTACCCTAGTTAATCCTGAACGAGCCTACATAGATCGCCAGGCGGAGTGTGCTACCGTTGGCACCAGGTCCTTAGCCACCTAAATGGACGCCTTTACAAAGGGTGCAAAGTGAAATAGTCCCAGAGTCTTCGGATGATCAGGGCAGTGAGCACCTTGTGTGTACGTGGGACTACTGTCCAAGTGAGTATATTTCGGGTTGTCCTAATTGACGGCCGGCAGTGCTAACCAAATCAAATGATATGAGGGGCCCAGGGGGGCGAATGTTGTAATATGTGATGATGTTAATATACGACGTACGGGTTACCAATGCTATCGTATTGTATAATGTGTGACTGTGCTATGTGTATTATAAATGACTGTTTGGATTGGATGAATGGTTACATGATCATGCATGTTGTTACAGTATTTATTATACCTGTAAAATGATAAGCATGAAATCAACCTAATATCAAGACGGCTAAAAATGACAAGTGACCAATAGGGTCCAGGCCTGGCATACTCAGCGTCTACCACTGAGACTACACTTATTGTGCAGGTTGTTGACTTTCGTTGAAGCCGAAGTGCGGGAGCAGGGTAGTTAGGGTTACTTTAATTATGGTGTAAGGAATCTTATGTAAGACGATATCAGTCCGTGGGTGTATGACGGTACGGTTGTATGTATTTGGGATTTGGGTAGATGCTCACTTGTCGACTGTTATGGATGTGGACTTAGTATGATGTATAGGAGATATCTCGTCGTCACTGCGGTTGAGTAGTATTGTTGTTTAGCGTTGAATTTATTACTTCTTCGTTACTCGCGTGGGCGAGTAATGGCAGGTGACACCCGAGTGAGTTAATGTCGTTGTTTATTTTCCGCTGTGAGACGTTTACCTTCTGTTAACGTGAGTGACTATTACGTGTTAATTTTAGAGGGGTGTTACAGGCATTGCTTCTTCGGACTTGTGAAGTTGCCGTCTGGAGTCGGGCTACTTGCTTCCTTTGGTTACCGGGTTGGTTATTCATCATTGGCTGGCTTGTTTTGTGGAGTTTGTAATGTTGCAAAAGGGGAAATATACGAAAATCTCAGTGGGGGGGTGCCTAGGGTGTAATGTCAGGGTTCACAAGATTTTGGCTGTGTGGTGCTGTACCTAGGTGCTTCGTCATCCCTAATAGTTGTGTATCCGTTCTTTGTTACTTTTCACAGGTTTAAGTGTAAATTTACAAAGTGTCTCCTTTGGTCGGAGTTATGACGTTTACCTCACCTTTGAATGTGACCTCTCTGGAGTCGTGTAAAAATGACACGCTGTTTCACTCTTGGTTTTACCGCTCAACACACTCTCGTAAAATGTTCACGAGAGACTTGTTCACGCGCTTTAAACAAAAGAAATAAACGTTATTGAAATACGCCATAAATTAATCTAAATTAATTTAGGGGATTTCTTTTATTAAACCCTAAATAATACTATTAAACATTAAATTATATATGGTATTATGAATTTAATAATAAGATTATATGTCAATAAATCTTGGAAAATTTCTAGACACTCCAAAGAATTTAGAAATATTTGGAGCATTGATTTGAATCATAAAAGTCAATACAAAATCATAGAAACCTTAAAGCTTCTTAAGCCTTGCTAGGGTTGATTTTTTTAGAATGGTCAAACCAGCCCATGAAACCTATACCAATAAAAATATTATGGAAAACCAAGAGATTGACAATAAGAACGTTAAAAATGGATCATCCTAGCTCAAGATATGATCTAGGGAAGTTTAGAGCCAAAATTTTGTAGGTTGCTGACGTGGCTAGGGTTTTCTGACTCAGCCCCTGACTCAGTCGCGCGCCTCGAGAGTCGTGCCAAGCCAAAATGCTTGTTTCCCCAAAAAAACGGCTAAGTCTTCTCAGCAACTATCAGAACGTTGCCCCATTTTCAGACCCCGATTTCTCAGCCATAACTTCGTATTTTTGAGTGCCGTCTTTTGCATTTAATTCCCCTACAACTCTACTTTCGAACCATTACTCACACTTGACCTAAATCTCCCCACATTCATCATCAAATCGATCTCAAGTTGCCTCCCTGAGTTCTGGAAACCCAGAAACCCAGAAAATCTAGAAAGGTAACTAAACTTCGCGGTATCATATCTTCTTCGTTCGTGCATTAAAATTCACGAACCATAGCTTGTTTTAAAGATCTTTAACTGCTCTACAACTCTTATGAAGGAACCCCAAGCTAGTTCTCAATCGTTTGAAAGATTAAGGGGTCTAAAGTCCTCGCCTCGATCACGTCAGGTCCTTGCCCAGTATTTTTCCAGAAATGACCTAGTAAATTCGGATCTTGTGAGATCTATAACTTTCTCCCTAGTTCATTATTTTCAATGATTCTTCCACTCGTGTTTAGAGTTACATATCTAGTTTAAACTATGATAGGTTTCATGGATCGAATCCCTCTCAGTTGGCACGGGTTGATCCGTGAAGTGGCGTACCTGAACTTCACATAAACTATCACAATTTTCTGGAAAACGCAAGGTATAAACCTGAAACTTTCGACTTATATCTCTTCATGTGTATTGCGAGTTGGATCTAGATCTTTTGGCTAGTTGTAGAGCTACATTTCCTCTATCTATTAAGCCTAAAATCATAGATTAACTCGATCTATAATGAATCTTATAGATCTGCAAAGTTCGACCTGAGTCACTCGTAAAGTCGAGAGTTTCTAGAAAATCGAATCAGATTTCCTTGCCGGCGCATCTCCGGTATGTTTCCGATCAAATACTCCGATGTTGACACTCGTTTTTACATTACCGGTCATACACAGTTGTTCAAATTTAAACCATAAACGCATTACATAGAGAATTTTTTTGAATTCGAACAGAACCGGTATGAACCCTAGTTTCGAATTACCTAGATTCGATTTCCAAGTGTCTTGCACTATAGATCATGAAACTGGTACCATTAGAATCGTCATTCAATTTCGAGTCGAACAAAACAAGAATCACTAAATTTCGTTCTGTAGATTGAGAGTAATCGACCAATTCCCATTCGGTAGATGGTTAAGTTTATCTGATGAACTCACGGGATATGGACCGTCCGATCGTGGATAATAAAATGGACGGCCGAGATTATAACGTAGAAGTTTAGTAATGTTTAAGTTAGTATAAATTACAGAATAATACTCTAACTTGATAGATTTTTTTAATGACCTTCCCTAATGTATTTTGTTACAACATTTTAACCATAGATTCCTTATAAAATCTAGTTTATTTTCATGTAAATTAATACGGATTATGTTTTTTAAACGTAAGTTATAATTTTTGTAAGTTCTGAGTATTATGGATTTATTTAGATAATTAACAAAGATATTTTTATGAAATAAAAGTTTTATAATATGTCTAAAATATCATAATTACTATATATTAAATTTGAGAATTTTTAGACAAAAGGAAATAGGTCTAAAATTGTTTTTCTGAAATTTTCATAAGTTACCTTGTGGTATATAGTTTTAATGTAATGAAAATTAAAGTATGATGGAATAATAAAATCTATAGGTTGGAAATAATATAAGAATACTGAACTACATTTAATACAGAGTGTTAATAAATATTTTTAGGTATAAACTTTTAAGTGAAGTAAAGAAATAAAAGAAATAAAAGATTATATTAGGTTAAATCAAGGAATTAAGTTAACCTACTTTTATTTTAATTATATACTATAGAAGTTAATATAAATAATTGAAACTAAGAAAATGACCTATCCTATAGATCGTATTTTGGATGTAGATGCGTGTACAAGTTAATAGGAATAATTAAATACAATAAAACTACATAAAGAATGTCTTAAATAAATCCTAATATATATACATTAAAAATAAATAAAATAAATAACATACCTTATAGGAAATATAATATGAGGAAAATATTAGAGTAAACCTAATTCATACGTAACAATTAAAATATTAAATGATATTGCGACATCTAGGTTGACTATTAGGAGAAATAAATATCTTAAACCTTAGAACTTTAATCAGGTATTAAAGTAAATTAGTCAATTGTAACTTAGGAGTTTAACTAAGCTAAACCTATGATCAAGAGTAAGTAATTGAAATAAAATTAAATGTACACTTTAGACATGTAAATTCAATAGCGTAGGTGGTCAAGTCAAACCCGGAACTAAATCGAGGTTTCACGTTCGAAACCTCGCAAAAATCCTTTTTAAAAAATTTAATCAATTAGCAAAAACGTAACGCGGACTTGGGCTATCCTACTGGGCCTAAGTCCGTGAACTCCAAAAGCCCACTTAAACAATTCAACGAGAGTTTGGGCCACTCTCAGGATAAAACCCTAAATCATTCCAGATTAAATGAAATGGGCCCAATAAAAGATTTAATTAACAAGATCTAGCCCAGATCCTTATGGAGAGAGTAATTATAAACCATTCACCGAGTATTAAAGTATTACATTACATCCTTTACCACATTTCCCAAAAGAATGAGTTTCTACCTACTACTCATCTATACCAATTCCCTTCCATCAATATCCAAAAAGGTGTACCCCATGGTACACCGGCTAATCAAAAATGTAGCCATGTACTACTTAGTACACCCATCATAAATTCAGTGTTTACATCCAAAAAAAGAAGATAAAGAAATAGAGTTGAGTCTTCGCATCCTCATCACTCTCGAGTACCTGGGTGTAGTAAAAATGGTGCCCCAAGGAGCTCAGCAAACGCTGCATATGGACTCCGCATATACCGCGTGCTAGCTAGGGCACGCCGACTATTTGACGTCCACTAAACATGCCATTTATTTATTTCATACACACATGCTTTTCATACAATTTACATGCTCATACAATTCATTACATAATTCAAGGCAACAATGTAGTAGCACACAACTTACTTACCTTCACAAGGTTAGCCAAATTATGCATCCGGGTTAATCGGAATGCTTTACTCTTTTACTCATTACTTACTTTTCCTCACTTACAATTACTTACTTTCAATTACTTTACTTACTCATTCTTACTTACTTACTTATACTCAAGTTAAGTCGTCGGGACCTCCGGCCCTGGGGACTACACCGTCCCACCTCCGGGATTTACTTGACTCACCAATCCGGGATGCTACCCACTTAAGGGATTTGGGCCGCGGACCAGTTTAAGAGTCAGGAATTGGAGCCAACCTCTCGTGACTCCGCATCCTCACGCGTGGCCGAAACTATATCGGACTTCTACTCATTCCAATTTAATTACCATTTTAAGTTAGGATGGTTAGCTTGTTAGGAATAAGTTAGAAGTCCAAGCACAATAAATAACGGTCACGGTACAATGCAACATACATACACGCATTCATTATCATCCATACATTTCATGAATTATACAAACTATGATTTAAAGAAGATATACAACATCATACACACTACATATTCACAAGTATGCATATTAACTCCGATTCGTGCATTTATCTTATTTGGTGATCAATTAGCACACAACACACAAATCAGAGTAACCAAGATAGCATACGGGGCATGAGGAATCCATACGTTCACCGTCGTACGTGTTTCCAAACGTGCTTCCGGTGTCACAAATCAAGTCCTATTATATACATACGATTAAATGATTAATCTAGCTATCATTACTTAACTCATACTTACTATGTCCTCATACTTCTTACACTTACACCTTACTTACTCATTTTCCTTTACTTAAGTTTCTATCTTCTTGCTTAAGGTTTGCATGCTTACTTACATGTACATATACATATATACATGGGTATACATATATATATATATATATATACAATTATTACTTAGATTAAAATAATTTTTTTTTGTAAGTGTAGGGCCGTCCGACCCACCGTCCGACCCAAGCCCTGGGTCGGACCATTCCAGTAAGATTTGTTCCCAGAAAATTACCCTGTCCGACCCAGCACTATTCCGTCCGACCCATACCCTCTGGGTCGGACCATTCCAGAAGGTTTTGGGTCTCGAGTCTAAGCTCCGTCCGACCCACGTCCGACTCACCGTCTGGGTCGGACGAAGTCAGAAACTTCGACCACTATATTTTTTGCCTATCCGACCCACGTCCGATCCATGGCCCTGGGTCGGACCATTACAGAAGGTTTACGATTGTTTAATTAAGCCATGTCCGACCCACGTCCGACTCACGGCTCTGGGTCGGACCATTACAGAAAGTTTTTAAGCCATGTCCGACCCACGTCCGACTCACGGCTCTGGGTCGGACCATTCCAGAAAGACTGGTTTTCGTTTCTTAAGCCCCGTCCGACCCACGTCCGACTCACCGTCTGGGTCAGACGGTTCCAGAACCTTGTTACAGATTTTGTTTTTCCTTCCCAATTTCACCCATTGCTTCCCCAATCTTCCTACATGCATCCTAACATGTTTTTGTACATTTAAACACCCTAAATCATGCTAATTCATTTCCTAACTCATTACACAATTCTATACTCATTCACTCACCTAATCTTCTAAGTTTCAACTCACACTTTCACTAGTTGTTTCCTAGTTGTGTTTTGCTACGATTTTATTCTAACTCTCTCCATCTACAACTCCCTCTTCAAATGTCATTGCTAACACCTCTAATGCACTACAACTACATTAACTATCTCTCCCCATCTTCCCTCTATCTATCTATCTCAAAATCTTTACAACTTACATCATTCACCTAGTTAAAATTTCACTAAGTGTTCTAATTCTAGATAAATTTTGCCATAGTCTCCCCTATATTTTTACACTCTCACCACATTGTTCACACTCACATTACTAACCAATCCACCTGTTTGTACAAAAAACAATATACTAAGTTCTTCCACACAAATACTACCCATTCAACATTATAAAGTTCCTGCACATTACATTAAATTCCCAACTAGTTTGCAACAGTTTTTAAGTGTCTTTTAAGGCTTCAAAATGCTTATATCTCTTACACATTATACTACCAATGCATTTCATTTTACAATACCAATTTTCATTTCTAGAAATCTGTTACATTATACATATACATACCAAGTTACACCCAAGAGCATTCTTACCTGTTTCTTCTCTAGCCTTTCTTTCTTCTTCTTTCTCCTTCCTTCTCTCTCTCTCTAACGGTTTTCAAACCAAACCTCCAATGCTACAGCCCATCAACATACATATTTCAATACTTAAACTAACATTAAACATCATTTGAGTTCTAATGCACCTACAATCTTACATTCACAGATTTACAACAAGCCTCTCTTTCCTCAACTACTATTTTGTTTAACCATATTCTCTCAATTCACAAATTTATTCCAATACTAAACTCCATCATTGTACTACTTCTTCAAACAAAACAACATATTCAATTTCATTTCACAATACCATAGATCACACACACATGACATGTTTTATCTCATACTCAAAACAAACTTTACTAGTATTTCATCTCTCTCTTCTATTTTCAAAGACATTGCATACTTCTTAACAAACTTACATGATGGTGATTATGAATCTAGGGTTTAGAATTTATATTACCTTGCAAGGGTTCAAATGGAGCTTGGAGTGGCTCAAGAACAATATTTCCAACTCCACCAACAAGCCAAAATCGGCTAGAACACAAGGAACAACAAGGGTTTAGTCTATGAATTTCGTTTTGCCTTTGAGGCTAGAAAAAGATGGAGTTTTTGAAGAAATTTTTACCTTAGAAGAACAAGGAGAAGGAGGGCCTTCTAATGGTGGTGTTGAGACTCCAAATGGGGTATACCCATAAAATCAAAAGTGCTTGTTTTTGAATTTTGGAAAGATGGAAGTGTAGCTCTTGGTGAGAGGATTACAATGGTGGTATTTTTATAATTTTTGGAAGAGTTTAAGGGAGGTTACAAGAGGAGAGAAGTGGCTATTTGTGTTGTTTTCCTCATTCTTCCATGGCTGCTCGGTTTGGAGAAGAAAGGAAGAAAATCAGAGAGAGTGAGGGAGGGAAATCGCGTGAGAGAAGAGAATGAGGGGAGGAGAGAGAGTTTGTGAGTGAGGGAGGAAAGTGATAAAGTAAGTTAGTTTTATTTATTAGTTTTGTTTGTTTGTAAATAAGGAGAATTAATAGAGTGTGTGAGAGTGAGAGGGGGAGCCCATCGGCTGGCATACACACACACACAACTTCACTTTTTATTTTAAAAGTGGACACATAAGTTTTGGTTATTTATACTTCTACCCCACAACTTCCCGTTTTTGACAGTTTTTACTAATTTCTCGTTTTCTTGATTTTATTGGTTCTAAAGCCTCACTAATATTTATTAATGATTATTTAGTTGGCCAAAATTGTTACGAGTCTATTTGACCCGCTTAAAGACACGTTTTCCCGGTTACCTCGAAAAACGCGCTTTAAGGTTCGGTAATGCTTTTAATCCATTTTAAGGATCCGTTTTCTTCGGGATTTGTTCCCTAATATTTATTTATACTTAATTAAGCCTCTAAATTACTTATTAGCCTAATTAATCACTATTTTTAATTACGGGGTATTTCAGTAAAATTGTGTAACACCCCAACTCATAATGCCATACTTATCCCATAAACATCCATTCACTTATATTAACTTGCAGCGGATTTCTTACAATATTTGGTGTTACCGCCGTTAGACACCCACGTGACCAACTAGGCATACTAAACCTCCAAGATCTAGCTACGTTCTGATGGACCCGAATATACTGAACGTTAGTACTTACAAGCCTTAACCAATTACATAACAATCATACAATCTCCTTACGTAAACAAAATTGCTGGTACGATCCTCCCATGGCCCCCACGCTAACGTGGCTACGACGATAAATTGTCGATAGCATGGAGGTTGATTAGATGCACAACATAATAGAAAGTGCAATAAAAAACAACCAAATATGAACAATCAAAGTTCAAACACAATGAACGACTTAAAGGCGTTCCCTTAATAAGTGAGTTAGATTTTAACCCCTTAAATTATGTTTCCTCTTAATCTCAGTCCAACCTTATCTTACCTCAATCTTAATCCGTATCTCAGTCTTAGAATACAACCATTCTTTAAATAGAAATGGTTGTATCTTACCTCAAACCTTATCTCAAATCTTATCTCAGCTCTTAATTAAGTCAACCGTTCTTTAATTAGAATGGTTGTTCCTTAATTCATTGTTTATCTTTGTCGGGTCAAAAGTAACCCTAGCCAATGAGTTATCAGCTCCATTGGGTTAAATAAACAATATTTCTTAAATTTGGGATTTAGGTAGTTCCCACCACACCATCTCAGTATGCCTCCCTCCTAAAACAAGAAGTCCGAGGAGGTCGAGTCTATATGTCGACTCTAGGCGACGAGTCCGAAGACAAGTCATATTTGGAAGTCGGTATCTGATAAGGATACCGACCTCCCCCAATACACATGTGTCGGTACCATTCCGGATTCCTCACTCCCCCCAAGTTCTAGTTAGTAGAAGTCTCAATGTTAGTGTTTGTTTGTTAACCTCTTTCGGTTACTAATAAAACGAAATTCGGGAGTGTTCTTTATTCCCACACAATTCATTACTAAGCAATGTTAGTAAGTTCTCACAGTAGGTTGTGTTAGTGTATCACAATCACACAACAAACATAATATTCCGGTTGCATGCTTTATCTTGTTTAGTCGGCACACATAAACAAATAGCACACAAGCCGAGGGACACCTCGTTTGCAAGCAGGTCACAAGAGAACCATACCGTTCACCATTGGTCGTTCGGTTGCTTACTCTTCTCCGGAGTCCAAATTCTCAAACCCTTGAGCATTCATCGAATTGGGTGGTTAATTACTTTTAATTAACCTAGCTTACTTAATCACTAATGATTTCCAACTAAACACCACTAAGTCATTGTAGTTTAAACTTAACCACTTATGTTATTTGCTTCTCATTTTGCCTTATACTTGTTCACACCTCCAATGGCCTTAAAATTCCACCAAACAACTCTTAACAACCTTATAATAGCATTACCCAAAAAGCCCCCACCATTTACCACTTAAAAAGCACATTCTCTTTGCAAATTGGTCTGGTCCGGGACATGGCCCGGACCTAAGGTCCCGGACCAATGTATCTGAACACTCTCGGCCACATTTTAACTATGGTCCGGGACTTGGTACATACCTAAGGTCCCGGACCAGTTCTGGGGTGTACTCTCGGCATGTTTTTAGTGCTGGTCCGGGACTTTATCCAAGGACCAAGTCCCGGACCACACTTTAAACTGTCAAGTTTTATAGTTTTGAACCTCTTTCCACACTTGTTCTTTTGCCCAATCTTCTTCTAATCTTTCCCCAAGTATCCACACATGTTCTAACACCATTTTAGCACTTAAAATCCTCCTAACTCATGGATCAACTCACCTCCAAATTCCTTGATCACCATTCAAGTTCTTACTAAATCCTTAACACTTATAACTTAATTCCTTACACTTCCAACATGTAAATTTTGTCTAAAACTTCAACTAACCAAAGTGTTTCCTTTCAACCAATCTAACTACTCCTCAAACATCATTATTCATCCATCTTTCCTTTGCTAAACCTTCCAAGGTTATCTTGCATCACCATGCACAAATCTCTCTCCTTTCCACTTGTTACTCATCACTTCTAAACTCTTAAACATACTTATACCTTTCTTTCCATCCTCTTAGCACCTTAACATTGTTTTTCATTTACCTTGACCATCTTACACCCTCCTTAGACATCTTCATCTCCTTTTCTCAATTTTCTCACCATTCTCATGGTTAAACACTCTTATACTTTCCTAGTCATTTCCTTGACAATTTACAACATTCTCCTACAATTTTCACTTCCAGCACCCAAGTCCACTCATTACCATCCAGACTATAACCTTATTAACCCACTACTAGCACCTTCACCACTTACACAAGCTACTCAAAATCCTCATTGTTATATTCTCTAGTTCATACCTAAATCATCTTAAAACATTATACACCATTTCCTCCAGATTTTTGTTCAAGTCTTAACATTCCTCATACCATGATTTTGGCGTGTTTAATACACCCACCTAACCTCTAATTCCTCCTAGGCATCTCTAGGCCATTCTAAACCTCAAGAACACCTTTGTTAACTCATTTCCACTCAAATTCCTTTTAATGGTTCCTAGTAAATCCTAGGTCATATTAATTCACAACCACCACTTAAACACTTTGTTTTCTACTCAAATTTTGCCATAGCTCCTCTAGTATATTATCATGCCCAAATGCATTGTTTTTCTCATTCAATCATCTCACACACATTAAATCTTTTCTCATCATATTTTCTCACCCAAATCAACTCATTTATAATAAACTCAACATAATGCAATAATCTTAAATTGCATAGCACTAAGGCTCTTAAATGACATGGCTCTTAGGCCCTTAAATGACTTAAACTTAAACACTGGATTTCCCACATATAAAAGCTTTCAACCTGCAATTACACACATCAATGCTCCCATAGCAACATAAGTGTTCTTATAATTCACCTTATACTTATCTTACTAACTCATTCCCATCGCCTCTTTAGTCAAGAGTTCTCAAGCTTGTTTAAATCCTTTTTCCTAGGTTATATAACCCATTATATAATGTAAGCTTTAAGCTACATTTGGTATCTACATAAACACCATTCCTTAGGAGACTAATTTACATTAAGGCAAGCAATTTACCTTATGTTTCTATCCTTTCCCTCATTTTCTTCCTTTGACTTCCTTGCCTAGATTTCGGCCAAGAACTTTAGTTCCCTTACCAACCTTCTAACCAACATTAAATTAGGGTAATGAGTACTAAGGAACATGCCTAGACTCATGGAATTCATTCCTAGGTTTACAAGAATTCCTTAATGCACAAAAATGGATGTTTACCTTAGGAATTTGGAATGGACTTTGATAATGAAGCAAGGTAAGACCTCCTCAAGTCTTTTGAAGAATGAATCAAGGCTATAACAATGGCAAGACAAGACTCCCATGAGAAGTAAATTTTCGGTAATGGTGAAGAAGTGATGGAAACATGATTTTTCTTACATTTCCCTTACCTTGAATGAATGGAGAAGCTAATGAACCCTTCAAGCTAATTTTTCCTCCTCTAATGGAGATTTCCCATGGCACCAAAATTAAGCTTTTCCAATTCTGAAAAGATAGGAAGCAAGGCCTTGGTCTAACTAAGAGTTATCTAAGCTTATTTTTGGATTTGGAGCTAAAATGAAGATTTTGTGAGCAAATGAAGGTGGAGCAAGAATGGGGATGCTTGGAATGGTTTGAGAGGATGAAGAAGGTGAAGAAAACTGCGGAAGAAGAGAATGAATGAAGAAGAGGAGAGAAGGTAGGCTAAAAGAAGATATTTGTCTTATAAAAGATGAATAGTGAATTTACTACTTTCCCTCTCATTTCCTTTAGTTGGCTGTCTCCTATGGTGACTCATCACCTTACAACCGTCCCCCCCTTAGTATATAAGTTATTTATGGACTTGGTTGACCATCTTATTGACTAATGTTGACTTAAGCTTAAACTAGGCACTATTTGGCACTATTCACAAAATAGTGCACAAATTTGTGAAATTTTTGGTTTCTCATTGATTTAGGCTTCCTAATGTGATAATAATTAGTACACATGTTGATTAAGGTGTAATCATGGGCATTTAGCCACTCAAAACTCATTTCTAAGACAATTTCTCAAAAAGGTGCTTTAAGGAGTCTTAAAGCACATTTTGTGTTTAAGCTTGTTTTTGAGCTTGGTTTTCTTTGGTAATTGATTTAACATGTCCATTATCATGTTAATAAGGTCTTATAATGATATTTGGGTGCTAGTCAAAGTCACTCCAAGCTTAGAGCACATTTTTGCTTAAATTGCCCTTATGGCGTTTTCTTGTGTTTTCCTTGGTTTAAATTATCTACCAATGTTTCTAAGGCATGTTTTAGCGTTATTCTATCATAACCTGATGTTTACTTAGCATACTTAGGTTTGGGGTATTTCAATCTACCCCCTTAAAAGAACTTTGTCCCCAAAGTTCCCATGCATCTTATTTTATTAGAATACATGGCTTACCTCATTCCATAGATCATATAGATCATACTTATATGTACTTAATCTTATTGACTCCTTAGGTCTGTCATATGCTTATACTCAAATATCACATAACATGCTTAAGCATGTATAGCACTCAAAATTCCCTTTGTTCCTTTTGATGGTTACAACAATCACATAATTTTCATCGTATTCTCCCATGTCAACGGTCCGCAGACAAAGGCACATTCGTCCTCGCCTTCACTGGCTAGAATATGAAACTTCTCTGTTCTCCCCATGTCACAGGTCCGAAGACAAAGGCTCATGCGTCCTCTACTTCATGGGCGAGACTCAGTAAAAATGAAATCCTTTTTACGAGGTCAAGTGAGGAATAATTCCTCTAATTGAAAATACAATCAACTCCAATTCCGTTTTATCCTAATTCCTCTATCCTTAGCGTGATTTAATTGTGACCACTGGTAGGGAGTTTCATGAATCATTCGACCCTGATGTGATCAGCATCAATGTTGAACTTTCCTTCCACCCCAATTTGTGTTCGGTTTCCCGTGATCCCTAGAAAATCAAGTTCCACCTCCCACGTCATTTTCAAACATCAAGTAATTCACTCATTTCCAATTTTCTATCTTTTTAATGATTCTAGTCATAATCAGTACATCTTCAAGGTGTGGACTCAGTCCATCAATCATTCCCAGTTCATCTCTTAGTAATTACCTCAGGATTCTTACTCCTTCAAAATTTTAAATCAGTATCATAACAATTCTCACCATCTTATACCTCATAGCATTACTATTTCCTACCTCATACTCATATCAAATAATATCTCATAGTGTTATCTTATTCTTATCTTACACATACTTTCATATCGACTCATATCTCATATATTCCTTAAGTCTCCTTAATCATCTTCACTAGTTCTCTTAACTTGTACTCACACCGGAGTTAACAAGATAGGTACTTTATATGTATGGTATTCGCATATTCTGTGCGCAATAACCATAATTAATCTCAAAATGTTTATGTAAAACAAATTCTCAAATTCTTTTGTGCTATGCACACCGTAGTTTACGTACTCGGTACATAAACATACGCTAAGCGGTTTTCGCTCTACCCCCCTTAAAATGGATTACGCCCACGTAATCAACATTATATCATCCTTGAACATAGGTTCAAGATGTCTAATTCTCATCAAGCATTCTAGCTTCCATGTTAACTATCTCACTTATAATTCGATCAGAGGGTCATAACTATGTTAATGGTTTAGTCTCTGTATCGAGGATTCTTAACGGTACTTATACCACTTTCTTAACTTAGTTTGGTCTAACCTCAAAGGTTCCAAAGCGTTCAGCTGATAAGTCTTATATTTCTTCCATTGGAAGATGCGTGGTACATCATTCCTTTTCTTCGTTCATTAGGTATTTGGAACCTCTTTAAGCTACCGGTCTGCTAGCTTCCGCTATGCTACTTTGATAATCTTAGGCCTAACTGCCTTTCTTATCCTTCATAGTATTATATATCCTCATCCGGCATGCTTATAATTTAGTACTAAAGATCTCTTAATGGACACGTGTTATCTTTATATATACACGGCCTTAATGAGTTGTAACTTGTCTTTCCATTCTTCCTGAAGATCTTACGTTCATACTCTTAGTGTTCTCTCAAGTGTCTAAATCATTTTTTCTAACTGACCTTTGGTCTGAGGATGATTCCTAATCTGAAACTACTGTTTAGTGCTTATTGCGCTTTACAGTTTAATCTTTACGTCTTAAGACATGTCCAATGTCTGTACTTAATAATCCGTGCTCTTCACACTTCATAGTTCTTAATTATTTGTTCTCTGATTCCTTTGTGTTGTTGGTTCAACTGAATTCCTTCTCTTCAACTGTTGTGGTGGTAGCTGCTCTTGTCTGATCTTGCGTCGTTGACCGTGGTACGGAGTCGGCTACTTCCCGTGTTCCTTACACCACTCGTTTACATGCATGGGGTACCTTACTGGTACATTACTACTTACCCGACTAACTCGTAATGAGTTTGTCAGGCCTGCAAGCCCCTGTGGGGTGCAGTCGTCCCACATCTCGTTTAGTAAACTCGTAGTGTCCGTCACACGTTTAGCTATTGCTAATTATGAAGTATTCTGTTATCAATCTCCTCTTTCATCATTCCATAATAACACTTATTGTTCTTCCTGAACTTAATCAAGGGAAATTCATTTATTGTGTTCTTGGGTATGGTATGCTCTAGCTCTTTTCTGTATTCCGTACTGACTCGATCTCTTAGTAACTGAGGTCTCTTTCCATAGAGCCGCTTATCTTGTTTCGCATATTTTGATCTACTAGGAATGTACTTCCAGTTCCTTAAGGAATGGAAAGTGTGCTTCCTGTGAAATCTTACCTCACCTGGTCTAGACTACTAGCATCAATGCACAGTTCGTCTACCATCTTATTTCCTTACTTATATCGGTCTCAGCTCATAGATCTAATTTCCTTTGTGTCAATATTTGACAGTTTATATATGATGGTCGCTTTACTGCGTACCATGACTTAGTCCACTTATATAGGTATTGTCCTTATGACCTCTGCTACCGTGGTAGTTGGCCTTTACCATGTTGCCCATTGATGGTGCAACTACTTACTCACTTATTCTAAAATCTTATCTTATACTCAATCCCTTCCTGGTGTAAACACACTGGGGTCCTCTAATTTCGGTGTTTGGCGGTTGCCGTACCGTGTTGTAAAATGGTTATCTCTTAATATGAAGGTGTTCTGCTTCAATTTCGGGTTTGTAAGTAGGTCAGTCTCTCTCACGTTCTTCCATTCCTTTACCGTGTAATTCAACCGGTTACTGAAGAAGTCATCCGTTTAATCACAAGCTCTTCTGAGCATTGGTCACTTGACGTGTCATACCGTGCACTCACAATGTCTTTCTCTGACGATTACTGATTGTTAAATCCTGGGTGTTGGATATGAGGTCTGTCTCTCAGCCTTCCTTATTATTTATGTGTAACTGGAATGTTCTAAGGTAATTTCAAGGTTTACGGTTCCCATTCTCTAATAGAGAGTATTCTATCTCTAAGAAGTGAAAGCCCTTTTTGAGGGGTTTATTCCCACTCATGGCCTCACAACAAGGAGAGGTATCCCCACCCTAAAAGGAATGGTTCGTTCTCCGCTCCTGTCAATAGTACTATCTCATTATTCTCATTGGTGCCCTTTCCTGGTAATATCTCCACAATCTAAGTTATAGGTTTGGTAACCGTTCATATCTACGAATTGTAGTTCCTTCATGGCTTAAATAAGCTCTCTTATAACTTACTGCGCCTCAGGCTCTAATGTGGTCAACATCCTTGGCTCGTAGGCTCTTAGTGCTTAATGTCATTGGGTGTGAGCCGGTGCTCGGTCCACTCCTTGTACTCTTACTCATCTGTAGGTTATCCTCATAAGATTCTAGCTCTTTTAATTCTCTCAACCGTTAGGTTACATGTTAAATGTAGTATCAGGTTTCATGGTAAGTTGCTGCATCCTGCTTCTTGCTATGGAAGTTTATTCAGGTGATCTGAGGTTACTTAGTGTCTTTGACAATACTGTCATTCCATAGACTTGCGCGTTTTTAAATAATTATGGACTGGTTCGTATTAGGCATCTGCCTTACGGTGTCTAAATTGAGTAATTGTCCTTGTTATCATGTGTTTCCATTTCAATGCTCCGTTCAACTCTCGTTGACTACACCACCCATTGATGAGTGATCATGCTTTGGTGTTAATGAGTTAGGCAAACAATACTAACTGTCGTTAATCAGTTGTTCGGCTCGACTATGCCCGCTCTGTGGGGGTAGTCCTCTGAGCTTTCCTCTGTCGGGATTGTATGTCTTTAATCCTTAGTAGGTTATAACTTAAGTTTACTTCCTCTGTCCCTGTTTCCGGGGTTTACCAACATCTTCAATGAAGAATGTTTATTACTGGTATTCTTAATGGTCATCTCGGGAGTCTTATCCCGTTCTCGTTGGAAGACGTTGTGTCAGCAGTCTCAATGGTATCTTATAATACATTCCTTGTATGTTATTACTTACATAGTGTTTTGCTCGGATCACTGAGCGATCTCTTAGGTTTTTCCCTTCAAGGTTCGGAATCGGTGTTCTTACCCGTACTGTTCGTTGTTGTTGTTGTTGTAGTAGGTTGTACTGTTACTAAATTTTATATCATTGAGTATTCCGTCCAAGTTCAGCTCCCTACTGACTGGTGTGTCGACTCACCTTATCAAGGTCAGGCCGTCAGGCCTTTCCAAGGTCTTATCCTCTGGTTCTTATGGATTTACAACCCGATGTTAATATGTATTACGACTGTAGCGTTCCACCATCTCGCCATGATGGCTTTCCGTGTAGCTTAACCGTGGTAGCACTTGCTACAGCAAGTGCGCCATGCAAGATGGGCTGTTGGTACTGTGTACATTGGTAGTGATACTTCCTCCTAATTTTTATACCTTTGGTAGTCCTCGGGACTCCTTCGATGCTCTCTTATTTTGGATAACTAACCTTCCGGCAGTTTCCGGTTGTGTTGACAGTACTGTCATTTGTCAGAGTGTTCCTCTTTCTGAGGGAACCCCTCGTTACTTACTTATGTCTTAATCCTCGCTCCCGTCTTCACGCATTTTGTCGTGGTTACTAAGTAGTGATTCTCCTTTAGGCACCACATCGTAGTCCTATTCCGGTATACAGTTGTACGCGTCTTTATTGTCGCATGCGCTATGTCGGCCAGGATTTGTAACCTTCCTCATTGTATGGGGTTTGGAGTTCCCGTTTCTAACTGGACCTTTCGGTAGTCTTAATTCTCATGCTTTGTATTATCCCACTGTTATGCTCATTCGGACCACTGTCCGGTACTCATGTCGCTTATCTTTTCTTATCCATTGCACTCATAGTGCTTTTCTTACCATTGGTATTGCGGTGTATCTCGACTGCGTAGCATGTCGACCCATGTTGCCGGTAATTTCTGTTCTTTTATTGGCAAAATCCCGTTGGCAGCGCCTGTTTCATCAATGCGCTCCAATTTAAAAGTTCAAGTTCTCGTATACTGTTGTACAACGATGTGTTTCTCGTATGGCTTAATGTTATCTAACTGCCAGATCGGGATTCCCCAAGTAAGATAAAGCTTTCTTCTCTCTGGAGTTTGTTCCACGTATTCAAGGTTAGGGATGTGGAGGGCGTGTTTAGGTACTATGGATATCTGGTAAGCACCGGAAAGTCCTAACTAACGCACCTCTCGCTCTATAACTCGACCCTTAACCCATATTTCAATCTCAACCTCAGTATTCTCCTAAGTTCGGTAATTCTTGTCATCAGAGCGTAACTACGTTCTGATACCACTTTTTGTAACACCCCAACTCATAATGCCATACTTATCCCATAAACATCCATTCACTTATATTAACTTGCAGCGGATTTCTTACAATATTTGGTGTTACCGCCGTTAGTCACCCACGTGACCAACTAGGCATACTAAACCTCCAAGATCTAGCTACGGTCTGATGGACCCGAATATACCAAACGTTAGTACTTACAAGCCTTAACCAATTACATAACAATCTTACAATCTCCTTACGTCCTATACAACTTACTAACATCTCATACCATTCACTAAACGAGTGTACAGGCACATCTCGTACAACTAAAAGAAGACAACCCGAAGTAAATTCTACCCGATCCTACTCTCAGGACCGTCGTCTTCTGTCATTCACCTGCGAAATAAAAACAGCGCCCAAAGGGGGTCAACAAAATTGCTGGTACGATCCTCCCATGGCCCCCAAGCTAACGTGGCTACGACAACTAATTGTCGATAGCATAGAGGTTGATTAGATGCACAACATAATAGAAAGTGCAAAAAACAACAACCAAATATGAACAATCAAAGTTCAAACACAATGAACGACTTAAAGGCGTTCCCTTAATAAGTGAGTTAGATTTTAACCCCTTAAATTATGTTTCCTCTTAATCTCAGTCCAACCTTATCTTACCTCAATATTAATCCTTATCTCAGTCTTAGAATACAACCATTCTTTAAATAGAAATGGTTCTATCTTACCTTAAACCTTATCTCAAATCTTATCTCAATTCTTAATTAAGTCAACCGTTCTTTAATTAGAATGGTTGTTCCTTAATTCAGTGTTTATCTTTGTCGGGTCAAAAGTAACCCTAGCCAATGAGTTATCAGCTCCATTGGGTTAAATAAACAATATTTCTTAAATTTGGGATTTAGGTAGATCCCACCACACCATCTCAGTATGCCTCCCTCCTAAAACAAGAAGTCCGAGGAGGTCGAGTCTATATGTCGACTCTAGGCGACGAGTCCGAAGACAAGTCATATTTGGAAGTCGGTATCTGATAAGGATACCGACCTCCCCCAATACACATGTGCCGGTACCATTCCGGATTCCTCACTCCCCCCAAGTTCTAGTTAGTAGAAGTCTCAATGTTAGTGTTTGTTTGTTAACCTCTTTCGGTTACTAATAAAACGATATTTGGGAGTGTTCCTTATTCCCACACAAGTCATTATTAAGCAATGGTAGTAAGTTCTCACAGTAGGTTGTGTTAGTGTATCACAATCACACAACAAACATAATATTCCGGTTGCATGCTTTATCTTGTTTAGTCGGCACACATAAACAAATAGCACACAAGCCGAGGGACACCTCGTTAGCAAGCAGGTCACAAGAGAACCATACCGTTCACCGTTGGTCGTTCGGTTGCTTACTCTCCTCTAGAGTCCAAATTCTTCAACCCTAGAACATTCATCGAATTGGGTGGTTAATTAATTTTAATTAACCTAGCTTACTTAATCACTAATGATTTCCAACTAAACACCACTAAGTCATTGTAGTTTAAACTTAACCACTTATGTTATTTGCATCTCATTTTACCTTATACTTGTTCACACCTCCAATGGCCTTAAAATTCCACCAAACAACTCTTAACAACCTTATAATAGCATTACCCAACAAGCCCCCACCATTTACCACTTAAAAAGCACATTCTCTTTGCAAATTGGTCTGGTCCGGGACATGGTCCGGACCTAAGGTCCCGGACCAATGTATCTGAACACTCTTGGCCACATTTTAACTATGGTCCGGGACTTGGTACTTACCCAAGGTCCCGGACCAGTTCTGGGGTGTACTCTCGGCATGTTTTTAGTGCTGGTCCGGGACTTTATCCATGGACCAAGTCCCGGACCACACTTTAAACTGTCAAATTTTACAGTTTTGAACCTCTTTCCACACTTGTTCTTTTGCCCAATCTTCTTCTAATCTTTCCCCAAGTATTCACACATGTTCTAACACCATTTTAGCACTTAAAATCCTCCTAACTCATGGATCAACTCACCTCCAAATTCCTTGATCACCATTCAAGTTCTTACTAAATCCTAAACACTTATAACTTAATTCCTTACACTTCCAACATGTAAATTTTGTCTAAAACTTCAACTAACCAAAGTGTTTCCTTTCAACCAATCTAACTACTCCTCAAATATCATTATTCATCCATCTTTCCTTTGCTAAACCTTCCAAGGTTATCTTGCATCACCGTGCACAAATATTTCTCCTTTCCACTTGTTACTCATCACTTCTAAACTCTTAAACATACCTATACCTTTCTTTCCATCCTCTTAGCACCTTAACATTGTTCTTCATTTACCTTGACCATCCTACACCCTCCTTAGACATCTTCATCTCCTTTTCTCAATTTTCTCACCATTCTCATGGTTAAACACTCTTATACATTCCTAGTTATTTCCTTGACAATTTACGACATTCTCCTAGAATTTTCACTTCCATCACCCAAGTCCACTCATTACCCTCAGACTATAACCTTATTAACCCACTACTAGAACCTTCACCACTTACACAAGCTACTCAAAATCCTCATTGTTATATTCTCTAGTTCATACCTAAATCATCTTAAAACATTATACACCATTCCCACCAGATTTTTGCTCAAGTCTTAACATTCCTCATACCATGATTTTGGTGTGTTTAATACACCCACCTAACCTCTAATTCCTCCTAGGCATCTCTAGGCCATTCTAAACCTCAAGAACACCTTTGTTAACTCATTTCCACTCAAATTCCTTTTAATGGTTTCTAGTAAATCCTACGTCATATTAATTCACAACCACCGCTTAAACACTTTGTTTTCTACTCAAATTTCGTCATAGCTCCTCTAGTATATTATCATGCCCAAATGCATTGTTTTTCTCATTCAATCATCTCACACACATCAAATCCTTTCTCATCATATTTTCTCACCCAAATCAACTCATTCATAATAAACTCAACATAATGCAATAATCTTAAATTGCATAGCACTAAAGCTCTTAAATGACATGGCTCTTAGGCCCTTAAATGACTTAAACTTAAACACTGAATTTCCCACATATAAAAGCTTTCAACCTGCAATTACACACATCAATGCTCCCATAGCAACATAAGTGTTTTATAATTCACCTTATACTTATCTTACTAACTCATTCCCATTGGCTCCTTAGTCAAGAGTTCTCAAGCTTGTTTAAATCCTTTTTCCTAGGTTATATAACCCATTATATAATGTATGCTTTAAGCTACATTTGGTATCTATATAAACACCATTCCTTAGGAGACTAATTTACATTAAGGCAAGCAATTTACCTTATGTTTCAAGCCTTTCCCTCATTTTCCTCCTTTGACTTCCTTGCCTAGATTTCGGCCAAGAACTTTAGTTCCCTTCCCAACCTTCTAACCAACATTAAATTAAGGTAATGAGTACTAAGGAACATGCCTAGACTCATGGAATTCATTCCTAGGTTTACAAGAATTGCTTAATGCACAAAATGGATGTTTACCTTAGGAATTTGGAATGGACTTTGATAATGAAGCAAGGAAAGACCTCATCAAGTATTTTGAAGAATGAATCAAGGCTAGAACAATGGCAAGAGAAGACTCTCATGAGAAGTAAATTTTCGGTAATGGTGAAGAAGTGATGGAAACATGATTTTTCTTACATTTTCCCTACCTTGAATGAATGGAGAAGCTAATGAACCCTTCAAGCTAATTTTTCCTCCTCTAATGGAGATTTCCCAGGGCTCCAAAATGAATCTTTTCCAATTTTGAAAAGATAGGGAGCATGGCCTTGGCCTAACTAAGAGTTATCTAAGCTTATTTTTGGATTTGGAGCTAAAATGAAGATTTTGTGAGCAAATGAAGGTGGAGCAAGAATGGGGATGCTTGGAACGGTTTGAGAGGATGAAGAAGGTGAAGAAAACCGTGGAAGAAGAGAATGAATGAAGAAGAGGAGAGAAGGTAGGCTAAAAGAAGATATTTGTCTTATAAAAGATGAATAGTGAATTTACTACTTTCCCTCTCATTTCCTTTAGTTGGCTGTCTCCTATGGTGACTCATCACCTTAAAACCGTCCCCCCCTTAGTATTTAAGATATTTATGGTCATGGTTGACCATCTTATTGACTTATGTTGACTAAAGCTTAAACTAGGCACTATTTGGCACTATTTACAAAATAGTGCACAAATTTGTGAAAGTTGTGGTTTCTCATTGATTTAGGCTTCCTAATGTGATACTAATTAGTATACATGTTGATTAAGGTGTAATCATGGGCATTTAGCCACTCAAAACTCATTTCTAAGACAATTTCTCAAAAAGGTGCTTTAAGGAGTCTTAAAGCACATTTTGTGTTTAAGCTTGCTTTTGAGCTTAGTTTTCTTTGGTAATTGATTTAACATGTCCATTAGCATGTTAATAAGGTCTTATAATGATATTTGGGTGCTAGTCAAAGTCACTCCAAGCTTAGAGCACATTTTTGCTTAAATTGCCCTTTTGGCGTTTTCTTGTGTTTTCCTTGGTTTAAATTGTCTACCAATGTTTCTATGGAATGTTTTAGCCTTATTATATCATAACTTGATGTTTACTTAGCATACTTTGGTTTGGGGTATTTCAAATTGTAAGCCCAAAAGTCTACTGACTTCAACCGACCTTGGGACCGGACTTGGCAAGGTCGGTCGAGGCATAAATTTCGAAACCAGAAACTTACTGACTTGGACCGACCTTGGGACCTACCTTGCAAGGTCAGTTGAGCCTTAAATTTACGGAACCAGAACACACTGACTTGGACCGACCTTGGGACCGGACTTGCAAGGTCGGGCGGGTCTGAATTTTTCCAGCGATGTATACATATACATATAGTAGCACACCATTAATGGAGTAAAAATGGTAAGGAAGTAAGTATATGAGTAAGGAATCAAGTTTAGGAAGTAATAAGTAAAGAATGATTTTCATAATCAAGTATGAATGTAAAGAAGTAGTAAGTATACATTAGAAGTATTAATGAAGGAATAAGTTGGATCAATAATAGATCATTGATCATACAACTTCATGTATGTATAGGACTTGGATAGTTGAATTCCGAAGGAAACCGGAAGTACGAGTACGACGGTGAACAGTATGATTACTTCATGCCCTGTATCCTAACCTGGTTACCCCGATTTGTGTGCTTATGTGATCACCCAAAATAAGATAAATGCACGAATCGGACTTTTATTGCACTTACTTGTGCTTGTTTTATATTGTTCTTGTTATATTGTCTTGAACATTTATTTTGTATAATTCATGAAATGAATGGATGAGAATGAAGTGTGTGTGTATCTTGTTGTGTACTTGTGTAATGTATTAATCCTTGGTATGGATGTGATGACTTCTACTAATTCCTAACCACCTAACTCCTAACTTGAGTATTGAGTAAATTGGAATGAGTAGAAGTCCGATATAGTTTCAGCCACGCGTGAGGAGGAGGAGACGCAAGAGGTTGGATCCAAATCCTGGCCTGAATCCTTTCTATGGACCAAACCCCTTAAATGGGTAGCATCCTAGATTGGTGAGCCACCCTAAAGCCCGGTGGTGGGACGGTGTAGTCCCTGCCCGGAGGTCATACCGACTTGACTTGAGTAAGTAAGTAAAGTATTGTATGAGTAATGGGCTTGGCTAGTGTAAGTCATTGACCTCGAGTAAAAGAGTAATGTACACCCGATTAACCCGGGTGTGTAAAGAAGCTAACAAGTATTGTGTAAGTATTGGAGAAGCGTATCTCCGTATCCTGGTAAGTATGAATGGTTGACTTGTATTATCTTCCTTGTGTGTATTGAATGAATGTATGTATGCTTGAGATGTATTGTAATATTGTGTATGAAAGCATGTATGTATGTATAAGTAAAATGAACCGCATGTATTCGACCAAGTAGTCGGCGTACCCTCGCTAGTACGCGGGGTATGCAGATTTCATATGCAGCGTAAGCTGAGCCCCTTGGGACACTGTTTTTATTTTACAGGTACCCAGAGCTATTGTGGTCGTTGTAAGAGACCGGCTGCTATGTTTAGTTAGCTAGGGACAATTTCTGTGGATAGTAAAGAATTGTATAAGGCTTGTAGCCCTTGAAGTATAAGTGTACCAAGCAGTACACCCTTTTTGTATTTAGAAAGGTATGTAGAATTGTGAGGAATGGGTAATATGACAACTCGTAAGGAGTATGTGTAGACATGTGGAAATGTTGAATTTCGGTATTATACTTAGGATACTTGGTATATTGTAAGGTAAGGATTGAGCAATGTATTGAATGGAGAATTGTAGTACTCGGTTTGTAAATGAAGTATGGATTGTATTTGTTTAGTACTCGGGTATTCCGGTCCATCAGACCGGTGCTGTAATGGAAGTAGGCCTTGTTAGTCACGTGAGTGGCTAACGACATTGTATCCCCCGCCGATGTGTAAGAAAGTATCCACTGCGTAAGTATGTAAGTACGAGGAGATTAGACGGTAATGACGGGATTAGTGGCAGGGGTGTTAGAAAAAGTGGTATCAGAGCGATACTCCGCTCTGATGA
This sequence comes from Limonium bicolor, assembly GCA_023374045.1. Classification (NCBI taxonomy): domain Eukaryota; kingdom Viridiplantae; phylum Streptophyta; class Magnoliopsida; order Caryophyllales; family Plumbaginaceae; genus Limonium; species Limonium bicolor. Next base: position 227,601,615 of record CM041782.1, read on the forward strand.
CTGGAAATACCGAGTTTAGGAAATACCGAGTTAGGAATTAGAAGCTTAGAGCTAAGAGCTGAGTGATAGCGTTAGAGATACGCTAGTTAGGAACTCCCGGTGTGTACCGGATACCTACAACATCAGACCCGCCCTCCACATTCCCCGTTGTATAACTTGGAAAGGAACGCCAGAGAGAAGGAAAGTCTTTCATACTCGGGAAAACCCGATCTGGCAGTTGTGAAATAATCATACGGTAAACATGAATCCGATATATGGTAGATTCCAAGAATTGAAAGCCCCGGAGATGATTCCCGGTCGAACAACAATACCCGCACTTGATGGCGGTCGAATGAGTACCCTAACCACAAGGAGACTGCAAATTACGATAGCACGGGGCGACCTGCTTAGCAGTCACAAGAACCTGTGTAACACCCCTACTGGTAGTCACACAATTAACTCCTAACCCGTCTCCATTACTAGTACACAAGCAGCGGAAATCCAAACTACAACCGGGGGTGATACAATGCCGTTAGTCACCCACGTGACTAACAAGGCCAATCCAAACTCAAATACAACAACAAATACAATATCGGTATGATGGGTCTTATATACCGAGTACTACAAACCAAACTATACAATCCATTCCTTGATCCATACTCAAGCAAATACAACTTCAACTCTTTTATACACAGATACAATATCCATTCCATACTATACTATACCGAGTATCTACAATTCTCAAGTCTATCCATGACCTTTCGGTCTTACAAATCCACAATACATATTTATAATTCCTTGAACAACTACCCATATCAATGCCAACCCCGTCCTACTCTCGATCGGTTGACGGCTTCGTTGTACCTGGAAAATAAAAACAGCGCCCCAAGGGGCTCAACAAAATTGCTGCATATGACTTCCGCATACCCCGCGTACTAGCGAGGGTACGCCGACTATTTGGTCGAGAGCATGCGGTTCATTTTAGTTCAAACAGCATGCAACACAACAATACATTATATATGTACATTCACCCAATACTCCACATTCAATCCAGGAATACAATACACACAGATATCACATCCAGCTTGGTTAAGTCAACTACCTTCTTCTTAAACCTTGAGAGACCGTATCTCAAGTGGGTTTCATTCTCGTTAACCACCAACTTTCATCCCAACCGGGTAGTTTACTTGTCTCCTAGATCTTTAGACACTCTCGGTCCTGTTCTAGTTTTCTTAATTATTCTACTCTTGAACAATTTTAGGTTAAGCCTCAAAGGCCTCCGGGCAGACACATATATAGGTCTCACCCCGGGCTTTTATAATCTCAACACGTGATTAGAAACATTCTCTCATGTTCCCTCTTTCCTATCCCATAATACCCAGCTTACCTCTTTAGACGGGTAAGCTCTGCCAGTCTTACTCCAGTCGGGCACCACTGTGTGGCATACGGCCCCGCAGGGCACCACTATGTGGCACACGGCCCGGTAACAAGGGAGTTTGACCACGGATTCAGAAGCAAACGCTCTGTTACTTCCTCTTCCTTGCACGCGTGACTCACAATCCCCCTAACCCAACTCTCGGGTTAGTAACAATAGGTACTCATATATTCTTATATATATAGATATCAATCAGCCGCATCTCTCTCGATGCTATCATACAACTTAGGAGATTTTCCTATTTCGTTGTATCCACCGATTTAAGGGTCGCCCCTACACTTCCATTACTTAGAAACTATGTCGTTTTCTACGTTGAATCACACCCTTGCATAGGAGGTCGACTATTGATATTAAGGACGTTCTCTAGTCTCGTGTGTCGCTTGTTCTCATTTCGAGTAAATTTATAAGTTTGATTTATCGGTGTCCATTAATCGAGGGTTTTCGTGTGTTACCTCGCTTTCATTTCTTTACAACCTGACTCTTTCTTTGAGTCTCTAATCAAGCAAGACTCAACTATGAGTCGCACTACAATACACAATCACATGCAGGCAACTCATTCACAATTCACCCATTTCATGAATTATACAAACTTTAATTCAAATAGAAACCAACAAGCAACAATGCAATACAAGCACTAACTAGTGAAAACAATCCGATTCGTGCATTTATCTTGTTAGGTGATCACACAATCAAAGAAGCACACAAACCGGGGTAACCAAGTTAGGATACAGGGCATGAGGAAATCATACCTTTCACCGGGGTTAACTTCACCGGGTGTTCCCTCGTTCCTCGGTTCACACTTGTTCCTCTAGCCTTACTCTTGAACCACAGACTACATGCCAAATGGTTCTATTAATATTAAAGCATTACAGTATGTACATAATTGCTACTCCCATACTTACCCCGTTATCCCATTATTTCGGTTTAACTTAGTGTACTTAAACTCACAACTTTCTCACTCACTTCCAACACTTGTTTATACTTCTTAGGACCTTTAAAGGTCACCAAACAACTCCTAAAACCAATACCAATCAATCCCCCATCTTCTAGGCACTTTAAAACTCATTTTGTGCATTTTTGTAGGTGGTCCCGGACCATTACAGAAATCTACTTTCGGCCTATTTTTACAAGTGGTCCGGGACTTGGTCCTGGACTTAAGTCCCGGACCAATTCCTGCATTCACTCTCGGCATGATTTTTGGTGCGGTCCGGGACTTGGTACATATCCTAAGTCCTAGACCCTGCAAAAAACTGCTATTAAGGTCATTTTTCAACCCTAAATCAACCGTTAAATCACCCTCAAACTTTCCCTAATCATTCCACAAGTTTTCTACATAATTAATCACCCTAAAACATGCTCTAAACCACTCCAAATCCTTGGTTTAATCCACCATCCAATTCTTGCTCAAATTCAACAAATCCGAATTCTCACATTTTGCATTATGCACTCTTATGCATTTCTAACTTCTTCTTGCTTGTTTTTACCCCCTACCAACTGTAACACCCCTACTATTAATACAAACATTACCGTCCAAACTCCTCGTGCTTTCAGAGTCATGCAGCGGATACATACTTACATACAGTGGGTGATACAACGCCGTTAGTCACCCCGTGACTAACAAGGCTACTACTTTTACATACAGCATCGGTCTGATGGACCGGAATCCCGAGTACTACACATTTACATCACATACTTCATTCATCAATCGAATACTACAATGTTCCATTCAACGCTTTACTCCATCATAACCATACAATACAAAATACAAAACCGAGTATACTAGGTACCCCATTACAAATACAATGCCCTTCCAAGTTCACGTGTACTCATTAAGAGTCTACATCTACCCATTCCTCACAACTACTTCTTCCTAAGTACAAGGGGAGTACTACTTAGTACACCTCTACATTCTACTACTAGCCGCCCAAGTGTGGCCACCGGTCTCCTACCTTGACCATATCCTCTTCGGGTACCTGCACACTAAAAACGTTCCCCCGAGGGGGTCAGCTTTCGCTGAGCATGATAACCGCATACCCCGCGTACTAGTGAGGGTACGCCATTGATTTCATTCAAACATACATGCATACATGCTCTTATACATACTTTTACAATACACTACGCAAGGTATACATACATACACGTCATTACACACTCTTCAATACATACATGGTAACCCATACAAGCCATCAAATACATTCTTACCTTTCCGGGATCCGCACTACACAATACATATACAATACATATGAAATACATACACAATACACCATCCTTGTTAGCTCATGTTGGTCCACCCGGGTTAATCGGGTGGAGATTACTCTTTTACTCGTTCCACAGTACTTACACATACATACTCATACTCATACATACTTACTTACTTACTCTAACTCATGTTAAGTCGTCGGGACCTCCGGCCCGGGGACTACTCCGTCCCACCACCGGGATTTACTTGGTTCACCAATCCAGGATGCTACCCATTTAAGGGATTTGGGCCGTGGACTAGTTTAAGAACCAGGAATCGGATCCAACCTCTTGTGTCTCCTCATCCTCACGCGTGGCCGAAGCTATATCGGACTTCTACTCATTCCAATTTATTCCTTACTTATGTTAGGAGTTGGGTAGTTAGGAATTAGCAGAAGTCATTCATTCAAGCCACATACACAATGCATTGTTCACATATACACCCATTCAAAATACATTACAATATACAAGTACACTACGAAATACAATACACTTCATCATCATTCATATATTTCATGAATTATACAAACTATTGTTCAAGACAAATTTCAAGAACAATGTAAACAAGCACAAGTAAGTGCAATATAGTCCGATTCATGCATTTATCTTATTAGGTGATCAAATAAGCACACAAATCGGGGTAACCAGATTAGGATACAGGGCATGAAGAATTCATACCTTTCACCGTCGTACTTGTGTCCCAACGTTCCACCGGTGTTCACAAATCAAATCCTATGTTATACATACAATCAAATGATTAATCTAACTATCATTAACTAAACTCGATTACTCTTGCGTTTCTTAATACATACTTGCTATATCTTTACTACTCTTACACTTGTATTTTGTTTACTTACTTTACTTTGATGTGCTTACATATATATGTACATATGTATAGGTAGGTATACATATACATATATATATTCTAGTAATAACCATTTAGTTTTTCTTCTTTTTTTTTGACTGGACCGAACCTGCAAGTCCGGTCGCAAGTCCGGTCCATTCCAGTAGCTTTCATTGCGGAAATTTTTCTGGCCCGACCGAACTTGCAAGTTCGGTCGCAAGTTCGGTCCATTCCAGAAGGTTTCAGACGGGGAATTCTTCTGGCTCGACCGAACTTGCAAATCCGGTCGCAAGTTCGGTCCATTCCAGAAGGTTTCAGACGGGGAATTTTTCTGGCTCGACCGAACTTGCAAGTCCGGTCGCAAGTTTGGTCCATTCCAGAAGGTTTCCGTCTTAGTGATTCTGGGCTCGACCGAACTTGCAAGTCCGGTCCGGCCCAGTACTTCAGTTTTAAAATCTGTTTTCAGTTGATTTCTTTACCCATTGTTTCCCCAATCTTTACCAATACTTCCCCACATGATTTAGCACTAATTAAGCCCTCTAAATCGCCTTAATTCATCCACCAAATCCATTACTAAATCCATCAAACAACTTACACAATTCCCTCACTTCTTTTCCAACACTGGCAACAGTTTTTGTTACACTTATGCTACAGATTTTAAAACTCAACTCTCACATCCAATACTTCTACTACCAATACCATTACTAGCATCCCAAATACATTTCCAAGCCATTACATTACCTATACCCAAGTTCAACTCTCCTCTTACCAATTCTTGCACACTAATCTTTCCTAACTTCTCCAATGCATGTTACTACACTTTGCTACAGATTTTGCACTCCTTATTTCTCATACTACTACTACCTCTTCATCACTACTAAGCATACCTACTAACTCCAATACACACCTCGGTTCTCCCATTCACCAAGTCATCCATAAATGTACATTTCCTACCAAAATTTTGCCATAGTTCACCTACATTTCTTACTTCTCCACATATGTACTTTCTCATCAAACTCATTCCTAATCTAGCCAAACCACAAGGGTTCTACCAGCACGCATACAAAATCTTAGCACACCAATACTTCCTCAGTTACAATACCAATACATCCTTACTTCCTCAATCCACATTACTAATGCACATACACAATACACTTGGCTCCAAGGCCTACAATTCACATACTAGTTCACAAATACCAAAAATTCCACAATTACATTACCAATACATTCTTTGGGTTCTTTAAATCGGTTTACCCATTTCCATTACTCTAATGCATTAAATTTAGCCTTCAAGAAAGAGCTCTTACCTTAAGCTCTTATTTCCTCTTTCTTTTTCCACTTCTTCTCCTCTCTTCCTTGTACAATTCGGTCACATGGGGAATGGAGTTGCCAAACTCCATTCCCATCACCCAAAGCACACATAAACAAGTGTCATCAAAATACTAACCCTTAAATTAATGCTAGTTCATTGAAATGCTTAAAGCAAGTTTCTAGGGTTTACCTTTGGGGTGTGTTAGGAGAGGTTTTAGCCCTTGGTTCAAGAAGGAGAATCTACCACCATTGCAAGGTGAAATTGATGCTCAAAAGAGAGAGAGAAAACAAGGCATTACAATGGGCAAAAATCGGTTACCAAAGGAAGATGGAGAAAACTTGAATCTTTTATGGAGATTTTTACCTTGTTGGAAAGAGGACTCCAAGCTCCATAATGGTGCTTTTCTCTTCAAATGGGGAAAACCCATGGAGATGCATCCTTTTCGAATTTTGAAAAGAGGGAATGATAGAGGAGGATGAGGGGATTACAAATATGTGATCATTTTTGAGTTTGGAGCTTACATGAGGGTGAAGCATGAGGATGAAGAAGGGAAGCCATTAGAGCTTCTTGTGGAGCTCCCAAAATCGCAGCAGCCAGAAGAGAGAGGGAGAGAGAAATCGGTGAGGAGGAAGGAGAGAGATGAGAGAGTAGAGAAATGAGTGAGGTGAGAGAGTAAGTGGGGTACTTTTACCCTTTTTACTTTTTGCTTTTGTCTCTTAATTAATTAGCTAGTATGTGAGTGTGTGTGAGGCCTTTTTAACTTATTAATACCGGCCCCCTTACTGTTATACTAGCTGGAGCATTTTTCGTCTTCTACAGAAACGCTCGCTATTTTACCCGGTTTAGGTACTATTCACTAACCGGGCTCGTTTTCCGGAATTTTCCTTGTTTAATTATTTTTATTGGTTATTAAGCTTCCATAAATGCTTAATAATTATTATTTAATGATTTATAACTTTTACGGGTCTGTTTGACCACTTAAAGTCACGTTTCCGGGTTTTCTCGAAAAACGTGCTCTAAAGCACTATTAGCGTTTTAATTCATTATTTGGATCCGTTTTCTTCGGGAGTTGTTCCCATATATTATTTAGGTCTTGTTAAACCTTTGGAATCCATATAATACGCTATCCGGGGTCTCATACCTCCTATGGTTATTTAACGCTTATTTAGCGTTTTTTGCTTTTTAAGCGTTTCTTTATTTCTTTTGGATTTATTTTTCCTCACCAATACTACTTAAGCGTTATTAGGCTCTTAAATAAGGATTAGAATAATCTTAATCTCTATATTTAAGTTTGGGGTATTTCAATCTACCCCCCTTAAGAACTTTGTCCTCAAAGTTGCTCAAGGTTATGGGATTACGATACTTGCTAATTCATACTCGTCTATGCCAAAGGTCGTACATTCTTCCTCCTTACTGATTCTCAAATCCATTACTCAATGTTTCTACTTTCCATACCATGCCAATGTACAATCATTACTCGAATTCGCATTACTACCAACCCTCCAGTTCCTCATTACAAAACTTACACATACATACAGTGCAAAGCTATCCCCAAAGCAATGCAATACCCATTACAATCCCGCAGGCACTCAGGTCATCTAGACACGGGACTCCTCTATGTCCCGCTGCCCTTGGAATAATACAACATAATATACTACTATCTTCTCCCGTACAAGCCTCCAACAATTACTTAGTCTCCAGTCTATGGAAAATCCTTCCCAACGGCTACTTAGAAATCCTTCTAAAACATACAACTCCAAATTCCAATTTATATTCATTACTTCTATCCTAAGCGTGATTCTTGTGACCACTAAAGGGGAGCTTCAAGAATCGTTCGACCCTGATGTGATCAGCACCAGTGTTGAACTATCCTTCCATTCCAATTTGTGTTCGGTTTCCCTTGATCTGATCAGGATCAAGTTCGACTTCCCACATCAGTTTCAAACAAGCAATTAATTAGTTGTTTTCATTTTCTATCTTTTTACTCTTTCTAGTCGTGATACGAATTCATACATCTCCAAAGGATGGAATCAATCCATCAATCATCCTCACTCTACTTCCCAAATGCTTTACTCCGTGGTTCAATACCTAAATGCTCATTTCATCAACCTTCACTACTTCCATCCATTACTCTCCATCGTTTCAATTATTCTAACTAGGAATTACCATACTTGTGAAATTTAGTTGTCCTCAATTTACTTCCGATAATTTACTTACGAATACACTACTCTTAGTATTCATTCCTCAACTACTCTCATTCATTTCGTACTACTTCTTCAAAGGCTACAATACTTGTGGAGCTCCGTCCTCTACTCGTTACTTTTCTTTTACTAATACTCTTACATGGTGTTACAAGGTAGGTATATCCATCGGATGGTATTTGCATCTCTCGTGCCTAATTACCATAATTTCAATATGCATGGATACTTATGTTTAATTTAACATAGTACCAATCATCCAATCAATTCTCATTTGTGCTATGCACATTATAGTTTATGTGTTTTATTCATGAAACTTACATTAAGCGGTTTTCGCTCTACCCCTCTTAAAAGGGATTACGCCCACGTAATCTACCCTATGTTATTATTATTAAACATTGGTTTACTCAATTCGGGCAATCTGAAGCGTTTTAGCTTCTTTACGGTTTATTACGTAATATACCCTTGTCAAAGGGTCCTAATCGTAACAATGGTTTAGTATTTGCACCAAGGATTCCTATATGAGTTTATTTCACTCATAATTAATTCGGTTCCAGCTTATTTAGGCTTCAAGGCATCAATAGCCATTCTACTATACTTACTAGGTATATTATTTCCTAGCTAGGGCCCACTAGCTTCTGCTGCGCGACCCTGATAACTCGGGTTATTCACCCTTCTTGTTATCCTTAATGTGCTATGCATCATCTTTTTATCCGTCTATTATGGGAATAAGGTTTACTAAACGATTGCGGTATTCTTTTACCGTGTTTGAACTATAATTAGTTTTAGATTGTAACCAGCTCTCTGGTAATCTACTGCACATGCTATCCGTGCTTTCATGATTATTCGCTAAGTTTCTCCGACTTATTGTCGGGCGAGGTTAAGTCACTACCTAGTTGTAGTGCTTCCTCTGGTGTCAATAGTTTCTGAATTATACCAGTTCTTCTGGTTCAATACAAGTGTTCTTTACTTGTATGACCTTGCATTTTTATGCGTCGGTCCTAGTGACTTGTTACGTCTCCTTTCACCTTTTATTCCAATGAAATTCACATCTTGTGATTGTTAGTGTGTTTCACACTCTTCGTGCTTCTTTGGCCTTAGGCCGCACGGTTTGTTGCTAAGCTTGCTTAACTGGCTTATGCCATGTTGTTGGTGAAAGAAAGGTTTACTACGGTTTACATTTTCCATATCCCTAGCCATCCCATTAGATCATTAGCTGCACAAGTGCAATACCAAAACACTCAGTCATACAGAGTGCAGAGGCGTAAATGCTTGACAGTAAGTCACTTATGTGATAGGAAAGAATATTTCTGACTGTCCTCCATACTTATTCTCCATGTCATTATCTACTACTTCCTCATAGCAGTCGCTTGTTGCGCACCGTATTCTTACTCATTGTACCATTTCCTTATGGTGTAAATACACTAGGAGGTTCCTAGTTCATATGTATGATGGTTGTCGTAGCGTACCGCAATGTTATTATCTTCCCCATGTGGAGATATTTTATTTCAGTTTACGTTTTATGTGTAGGTTAGCTTACCTCACATTCTATCATCATTTATGATATAATTTACCAAGTATCTTGGTTGACCAAGGATGAGGTAATTCATCGGGTTATAAGCTCTCTCGAGCGTTAGTCATTTGTGGTGTTCCGTGTGTATTCACATTGATTGTTTTGATAATTATTGTCTTCCAGTGCTGAGCATTGATTATAGGCTCTAGCTGTGCGGTTTTACTTTTGTATGTACATCACCGGAACATCCCAAGAAACTTCAAGGGTTTTCCGGTCCGTTCTTCAATTGAAGGGTATTTCATCACTGGTAAGTGAAGGTTCTTGTTGAGGGGTTTGTTTCCACTCATAGGTCTCATGACAAGGTTTACCATGTTGGTGTTTATACAATGGTTCACCACATGCTTGAGTGCATATGGAGTATGCTTACTCCTTAAGTCGTAATGGTTTGGAAATCTCATTTCCTTATTCCATCACCCCTTGGCAATATTTATAAGCGTAGGCTTTACTGTTATAATAGATGGAAGCCTTTCTAAGGGTTCACATCTTCACCACATTGGTGGTCTTTGGCTAACGAGGGGTACCTTCCTTTGGGTTTCTCGTAGTGTCCAAGTGGGGACTAGGCCAATATTGGCGTTATCGCGATTCTTATGTCTCTGTGTACCATTGCTACAGAAGGCATGAAGGTAATTAACGGCTTGTCAACTGTATACTAGACTGATGCTCTAGTGACAGTGACACTGAGTTGGTCATTACTCCAAGCCACTCATAAAGTTGGGTTTGAATTGATGGTCCAGTTGTTGATTTCTTGTCGTATGAGGCAATACCTCTTGCAAGTCTTGTTAACAAATGGTGCCGGTTTTGCAACCGTTTAAGTTTATATAACGTATTTGATTTACGGCTTCTGAGCCTTATTGCTGCAAGCTATGCTCTTTGCAAGCTGCTTATACATGTTTCCACTCCATGTATACCCCATAGGTTGGAGGTATTGCTGGGCTCCGTGGTAAGTCGTGACATCACGCTTCCGTTCATAGGAGGCCCCTTCAGGCATTCTGATGTCAATCAGTGCCTTTCGGTGGCTGAGGGTATTCCTTGTTAAGTGAAATCCCTTCGGTATCCTAACCGAATATTCGTTCTAGTTGTCGTTCTCTCTTCATGACACTTTGTCCGATTAGTGTTAACTCAGACACCCTTCGAGGATTGCTCCTGGGTGTTGTTAGGTGATGCCGCTACATTCGGCTAATGTTTATGATATGTTATCCCTATACCGCCTTGTGGTATTGTATTTAAGCTATCCCCTTTTGGGTTATAACGTCTCCCGTCGTTGGGTAGACCGTCTATACTTGCTCCTAGTGCTTGAGACTAGGTTTAAATATCCTCTCCGATGATGGATTGTGCTTCGTGGTAATCTTGTGATTGCTCTTGGGAGTTTTGTCCCGTATGTTGAGTATCGTGGTGTTCACGTTAGGCGGTTGCCTTACCGTGTCTAGGCTGGGTAAACTTCCCAGCTATCACGTATTTGTTTGATGTCATTGAGACATATCCAATATCTATACTTACTAGTTTGTGCTCTTTGCACTCCCTAGTTCTTATTCCTTACTTTCAGATGGGTTCTCTGAGTTCCTTTATGCTTGATTGTCTGAGGTGTCCAGCTGTTCTGGTTTGAATTCACTCATGATCCGTAGAACGGAGTTGACTACTTCCCGTGTGTCGTACACTACATGTATACATACGTGGGGTACCATGTTGATACGTTACCACTTACCCAACTATATGTCAGGCCCGCAAGCTCCTTCGGAGTGCGGTTGTCCCACATCCCATAATTGGGTACACTCGTAGTGTTCGTCACACGCCTAGGTGAAGCATTCTATTGTCAACTCCTCTTGTATCATTCCATGATACTCACCGTAAAGCTGTTGGTTTGGTTTTAAAATCCAAGGTTTTAAAAGAAGGTTTGTGGTTTTGAAAGAAAACTTGGTTTGAAAATAATGGTTCGGTGTTAAAAGATGTTCTGCATGGCATAGCCATGCTGAGGTCTTGACCAAGTCTAGTTTCTCGCAGACTGGTATGTACTAAATACAGTGGTCGGGCCGTTAAGCCTTCCCAAGGTTCCATACTTCTAGTTGTTAGGATGTGTGATCCTGTAGTTGTTTCATTACGGTCACCGTACATTACTATGTACTTGTGACGTGTTAGTGCTCCTTCACATATTCATGTTCTTACTACACTTGCCGTGGCAAGTGCGTGGTACTGGTGGTTTTTGGGTAATCCTATACCGATCACGGTATGGTTCCCACTCGTATTTGTTAGTCTTGTTGACTCTTCCCTCAATCTTATTGATCTATAGTTGGTATACTCAATCCCTTAGGTAGCTTCTTGGTGGTCTAGACATGGCTGTCGTAGATCTGGATACTTCTCCACTCCTTGGAGATTCCCGTTCTATTTTGTTTAGTGTCGTTCCTTGTGGCTCATTCCCACACATTTGTGGTGGTTACTGAGCCTTCCTTGTTTAGGTACTACTCTTGTAGTCCTATTGGATTATATCCCATGGTTGTTCTTGTAGTTGTCTGAGCTATGTCGGCCAGGTATTGTAACCCTTTGGCGTTGTACTTCCGGAGTTAATCGCTTCTGACTATGTCCTTAGTCAGTTGGTATACCGTTGGTGGTATTATTTAGCTACTGCTGCCCCGCAGACTTGTGTCTCGGGTTCCGTTACTACTCTTTTTCCCATTTTGTTGCACGGTTAGTGCTTCCTTCCTGCTGCTAGTTGTCTAGCTAGGTTTCGCGACTGCTAAGCACGTCGCCCCATGCTGTTGTAAGTTGCAGCCTCCTCGTGGTTGGAGTGCTCATCCTACCGCTATTAAGTGCGGGTATTATTGTTCCACCGGGATCCATCTCCGGGTCCTCCAATCCTTGGAATTTACTATATGTCGGTTCTTGTGACTTTGTGATTGTTTCACAACTGCCAGATCGGGTTGCTTCGAGTATGAGAGGACTTTCCTTCTCTCTGGCGTCCTTTCCCAAGTTATTCAATGGGGTTTGCGGTGGGCGGGACTGGTATTGTAGGTATCCGGTACTCACCGGTGGTTCCTAACTAGCATATCTCTGATGCTAACCCTCAGCCCATAGCCCTAAGCTTCTAATTCCTAACTCGGTATTCCTAAACTCGGTATTTCCAGTCATCAGAGCGACACTTCGCTCTGATACCACTTTTTGTAACACCCCTACTATTAATACAAACATTACCGTCCAATCTCCTCGTGCTTTCAGAGTCATGCAGCGGATACATACTTACATACAGTGGGTGATACAACGCCGTTACTCACCCACGTGACTAACAAGGCTACTACTTTTACATACAGCATCGGTCTGATGGACTGGAATCCCGAGTACTACACATTTACATCACATACTCCATTCATCAATCGAATACTACAATGTTCCATTCAACGCTTTACTCCATCATAACCATACAATACAAAATACATAACCGAGTTTACTAGGTTCCCCATTACAAATACAATGCCCTTCCAAATTCACGTGTACTCATTAAGAGTCTACATCTACCCATTCCTTACAACTACTTCTTCCTAAGTACAAGGGGAGTACTACTTAGTACACCTCTACATTCTACTACTAGCCGCCCAAGTGTGGCCACCGGTCTCATACCTTGACCATATCCTCTTCGGGTACCTGCACACTAAAAACGTTCCCCCGAGGGGGTCAGCTTTCGCTGAGCATGATAACCGCATACCCCGCGTACTAGTGAGGGTACGCCGACCACTTGGTCGAATACATGCGGTTGATTTCATTCAAACATACATGCATACATGCTCTTATACATACTTTTACAATACACTACGCAAGGTATACATACATACACGTCATTACACACTATTCAATACATACATGGTAACCCATACAAGCCATCAAATACATTCTTACCTTTCTGGGATCCGCACTACACAATACATATACAATACATACGAAATACATACACAATACACCATCCTTGTTAGCTCATGTTGGTCCACCCAAGTTAATCGGGTGGAGATTACTCTTTTACTAGTTCCACAGTACTTACACATACATACTCATACTCATACATACTTACTTACTTACTCTTACTCATGTTAAGTCGTCGGGACCTCCGGCCCGGGGACTACTCCGTCCCACCACCGGGATTTACTTGGTTCACCAATCCAGGATGCTACCCATTTAAGGGATTTGGGCCGTGGACTAGTTTAAGAACCAGGAATCGGATCCAACCTCTTGTGTCTCCTCATCCTCACGCGTGGCCGAAGCTATATCGGACTTCTACTCATTCCAATTTATTCCTTACTTATGTTAGGAGTTAGGTAGTTAGGAATTAGCAGAAGTCATTCATTCAAGCCACATACACAATGCATTGTTCACATACACATCCATTCAAAATACATTACAATATACAAGTACACTACGAAATATAATACACTTCATCATCATTCATATATTTCATGAATTATACAAACTATTGTTCAAGACAAATTTCAAGAACAATGTAAACAAGCACAAGTAAGTGCAATATAGTCCGATTCATGCATTTATCTTATTAGGTGATCAAATAAGCACACAAATCGGGGTAACCAGATTAGGATACAGGGCATGAAGAAATCATACCTTTCACCGTCATACTTGTGTCCCAGCGTTCCTCCGGTGTTCACAAATCAAATCCTATGTTATACATACGATCGAATGATTAATCTAACTATCATTAACTAAACTCGATTACTCTTGCGTTTCCTAATACATACTTGCTATATCTTTACTACTCTTACACTTGTATTTTGTTTACTTACTTTACTTTGATGTGCTTACATATATATGTACATATGTATAGGTGGGTATACATATACATATATATATACTAGTAATAACCATTTAGTTTTTCTTCTTTTTTTTTTTGACTGGACCGAACCTGCAAGTCCGGTCGCAAGTCCGGTCCATTCCAGTAGCTTTCATTGCGGAAATTTTTCTGGCCCGACCGAACTTGCAAGTCCGGTCGCAAGTTCGGTCCATTCCAGAAGGTTTCAGACGGGGAATTCTTCTGGCTCGACCGAACTTGCAAATCCGGTAGCAAGTTCGGTCCATTCCAGAAGGTTTCAGACGGGGAATTTTTCTGGCTCGACCGAACTTGCAAGTCCGGTCGCAAGTTCGGTCCATTCCAGAAGGTTTCCGTCTTAGTGATTCTGGGCTCGACCGAACTTGCAAGTCCGGTCCGGCCCAGTACTTCAGTTTTAAAATCTGTTTTCAGTTGATTTCTTTACCCATTGTTTCCCCAATCTTTACCAATACTTCCCCACATGATTTAGCACAAATTAAGCCCTCTAAATCGCCTTAATTCATCCACTAAATCCATTACTAAATCCATCAAACAACTTACACAATTCCCTCACTTTTTCTCCAACACTTGCAACAGTTTTTGTTACACTTATGCTACAGATTTTAAAACTCAACTCTCACATCCAATACTTCTACTACCAATACCATTACTAGCATCCCAAATACATTTCCAAGCCATTACATTACCTATACCCAAGTCCAACTCTCCTCTTACCAATTCTTGCACACTAATCTTTCCTAACTTCTCCAATGCATGTTACTACACTTTGCTACAGATTTTGCACTCCTTATGTCTCATACTACTACTACCTCTTCATCACTACTAAGCATACCTACTAACTCCAATACACACCTCGGTTCTCCCATTCACCAAGTCATCCATAAATGTACATTTCCTACCAAAATTTTGCCATAGTTCACCTACATTTCTTACTTCTCCACATATGTACTTTCTCATCAAACTCATTCCTAATCTAGCCAAACCACAAGGGTTCTACCAGCACGCATACAAAATCTTAGCACACCAATACTTCCTCAGTTACAATACCAATACATCCTTACTTCCTCAATCCACATTACTAATGCACATACACAATACACTTGGCTCCAAGGCCTACAATTCACATACTAGTTCACAAATACCCAAAATTCCACAATTACATTACCAATACATTCTTTGGGTTCTTTAAATCGGTTTACCCATTCCCATTACTCTAATGCATTAAATTTAGCCTTCAAGAAAGAGCTCTTACCTTAAGCTCTTATTTCCTCTTTCCTTTTCCACCTCTTCTCCTCTCTTCCTTGTACAATTCGGTCACATGGGGAATGGAGTTGCCAAACTCCATTCCCATCACCCAAAGCACACATAAACAAGTGTAATCAAAATACTAACCCTTAAATTAATGCTAGTTCATTGAAATGCTTAAAGCAAGTTTCTAGGGTTTACCTTTGGGGTGTGTTAGGAGGGGTTTTAGCCCTTGGTTCAAGAAGGAGAATCTACCACCATTGCAAGGTGAAATTGATGCTCAGAATAGAGAGAGAAAACAAGGCATTACAATGGGCAAAAATCGGTTACCAAAGGAAGATGGAGAAAACTTGAATCTTTTATGGAGATTTTTACCTTGTTGGAAAGAGGAGACTCCAAGCTCCATAATGGTGTGCTTTTCTCTTCAAATGGGGAAAACCCATGGAGATGCATCCTTTTCGAATTTTGAAAAGAGGGAATGATAGAGGAGGATGAGGGGATTACAAATATGTGATCATTTTTTAGTTTGGAGCTTACATGAGGGTGAAGCATGAGGATGAAGAAGGGAAGCCATTAGAGCTTCTTGTGGAGCTCCCAAAATCGCAGCAGCCAGAAGAGAGAGGGAGAGAGAAATCGGTGAGGAGGAAGGAGAGAGATGAGAGAGTAGAGAAATGAGTGAGGTGAGAGAGTAAGTGGGGTACTTTTACCCTTTTTACTTTTTGCTTTTGTCTCTTAATTAATTAGCTAGTATGTGAGTGTGTGTGAGGGCTTTTTAACTTATTAAAACCGGCCCCCTTACTGTTATACTAGCTGGAGCATTTTTCGTCTTCTACAGAAACGCTCGTTATTTTACCCGGTTTAGGTATTATTCACTAACCGGGCTCGTTTTCCGGAATTTTCCTTGTTTAATTATTTTTATTGGTTATTAAGCTTCCATAAATGCTTAATAATTATTATTTAATGATTTATAACTTTTACGGGTCTGTTTGACCACTTAAAGTCACGTTTCCGGGTTTTCTCGAAAAACGTGCTCTAAAGCTCTATTAGCGTTTTAATTTATTATTTGGATCCGTTTTCTTCGGGAGTTGTTCCCATATATTATTTAGGTCTTGTTAAACCTTTGGAATCCATATAATACGCTATCCGGGGTCATACCTCCTATGGTTATTTAACGCTTATTTAGCGTTTTTCGCTTTTTAAGCGTTTCTTTATTTCTTTTGGAATTATTTTTCCTCACCAATACTACTTAAGCGTTATTAGGCTCTTAAATAAGGATTAGAATAATCTTAATCTCTATATTTAAGTTTGGGGTATTTCACCAACCTCACCAAATCCATCAATGGCCATTACAAATCATTCCTACATAAATGCACTTCTAAAATCCAAGTCCAACTCTTATTTCCTAAGTCTTGCACACTTGCTCTTTTCTAGTTTTTCCAATGCATTTCAATACCTATTTGCTACAGATTTTTACCTCCTTCCCTCTAGTTCTCCAAATGCCATTTCAAGGCTATCACTCAACTCTAATCAACACTACAAACACCTAGGTTCCCCAATTCACTAAGTCATCTTAAAACACTTGTTTTTCTACCAAAAGTTTGTCATAACCTCCCCATAAACCTTATATGTCCAAACTCATCTTTTTCACCATTTTCAATCCAAAACTAGCCACACCCTTACAAGGGTCCTACCAGCACATAAGCTCAACCAAAAATTCACCACATTAGCAATATAGCTCCAAATCCAAAAGCAATGGCACTTAGGCCCTTAAATCCACACAAATTCACAATCTCTCTCAAATTAAACCAACTACATTATTTCACATAATTTGGGCTCATTATTTTAATTTAACCCATCCCAATTTCTAAAACAATTAAACAAGTTTTAAGATGGGTTTCTTACTTTAATTTCATAAGTTCCTCTTTTGAATTCTCCTCTTGCTCCTTCTCTCCTCAATTCGGTCAAGTGGGAATGGAGTTGTGTTGAATGGAATCTACACATTATATATATATATATATATATATATAGCAAACTATTAGGCAAGTGCACCTAGTCGGAGTAGTACAACAAGTGTCGTATCCACAGGGAAATTGTTCAATTATCCTATTCTCGGTATTTAGTAAAAACAGCAAATAAGGGGTTTAGCCGGAGGCAAGCTTGATTTGTTGTTGGATCAGTACAGAAATAATAAACACAGTAAAATAAGGTGAATTAATTGATGTGGATGGAAAAAGGCATCATAGGATAGCGGGGGAATTGCCTAAATTACTTAAACAAATTTATTACCATGTCTCAATTATTTATTGTCTATTAGAGTTAATAAGTGTCAGTTACGAACTCTTAGTAATATCCTCAGTATTTTCCAGCTCAATCCGGAGTGTAAATACCAAGGTTTATTCCTTTGTGGTACTTTGACTATCTCAAAATCATATGTTGATAGTTACCATAAAAATGCAGTAGTTTGTCACGCATAGCATTTAACAATATTTGTTGAAAGGAATTAAAACAAGTTTAATAAGTGAGACAGGGGATAAATACTTATTTAAGTAATATTAGGATCAAACCCCCATCCTAGGATACAAATAAAATTACTCAGACATTAACGGAAATAAAAAGATAGCACAGATAGAATTAGCCATTATTTCGGAGAAAGAACGGGTCTGCACTCGCTCGCACTTCTGCTGCCTCTCTCTTTCTTTTGTTTTTGCTGAGTACGTGAGTATGGAGTGTTGTGTGTTACGGGAGAAAATGAATGGAAGAGAATGGTGGAGTGTGATGAGCGATCGTCTGTTTTCTTTAATCTCCCGTACATGTTTTATCGTTGAAGAAGCTGGGTTTATATAGAAGCAGGGGAAGGTTGAAGATAGAGCTGGAGAGGAGACAATGGAGCACGTGTAAGGGATTTAAGGCCGACGCCTGATATTGCTGATGGGGTAGATAGATATGTTTGCAGGCGCCGTAAGAAAAATGAGGAAGACGGTTGGCGTAGTTGCAGGTCTATTTGTTATCCGGTCTTTTCTCCACGGACATCACAACTCTTCATTCTTTCTTGTCCGGTGAAATATCCACGGACACATCGTGTCCTTGCTTACGTACGGGCTTATATCCGCGGACAACACACGGACGCTTCATCTCTTGTCCGGCCAAATATCACCGGACTTGCCACGGACTTTGTTGTGTCCGCCCTTATTAACCCGGACAGGACACGGACGCCCTCTTGTGTCCGGCCTTTCTTCCGCGGACAACACACGGACGTGTTGTCCCTTGTCCGCCCTTTGTCCGGCCAAACTTCCATGGACATGGTTGTTCCTTGTTACTTAAAATGTTCGTTTCAGCTCCGTTTTAAGATTCGTTTGCGCCTATGCGTTCGTCTCTTCGTCTACTTTGCTCCTAGCTTGGTTTTCCTCATGTTTAACCAATAAATTTGTGAGATAACCAATAAAACATAAATAAAAGGAAAACTAACCAAAGTGGAGAAATGAGCAATGAAAACGAATAATTTGTCACTCTCATCTCACAAACGAATAGAACACCGAGGATTATAGTGGTTCAGCCAATAATCCGGCCTACATCCACTTCTAGACAATTTCTTTATTCATTTCTTTAGGGTTACAATACTAGAGAGCTTTTCTAGAGGTTTCTCTCTCCTAATGTTGTGTCCCCTTACAAATGAGCCCCTCTACCTCTATTTATAGACTTTCTAGGATGAAGCCTACTTTTAATCCTTGTACATGTGGCATTATTCTATTGGAGAAACCCATTATCTTTGATATTTTCCTTTATAAAACCTTCTAGACCGAAAACACAGGATGCGGAACATGGCGCCCGGTCGCAGAGTATAAGGCACGGGATGCGGCGCCCGGTCACAATGCCCGGTCCTTGAAGGGGCCTGGGGTCTGGGCTGAGACCCTAGATCTGGACCGTCTTGGTTCTTCTGTCTCGTCATATTTTTCCCTCTTCATCAGTCCCACAAGTTCTATTTTTTGGAACTTTAAAAAGTGGAACTTACAAAAAAGAAGATAAAAAGTTGCATGCCTTCTACCTTTCCCTTCTCCTATCTCCTAGTCCCACAAGTTCTTTTTCTATAGCTTTTACAAAGGAAAATGAACTTACAAAAAGGTTGGTACAATCAAAAGTCCCACAAGTGCCTTTTCTGCTGAATCTGACAAATTGGAAATTCTGGGACATGAATCTTCGAGATAATATATCTTGATTGATAAATCCCACAATATCTTGATGGATAAATCCCCTGATGCTCTGATATATAACATGTAAGAATGCCAGAAATCCAGAAGTCTAGAAATCTTAATAAGAACCATTCCCTTTTTCAAGGGTAAGATAAGATAATGATTCAATCCTTGCTCATACTAGCCAAAGGATGATAATTCCCTTAAAGCAATAATAAAGATAACATATTTTCCCATCTTTGCTTATGCTAGCCAAAGAATGGTACTTCCTTTTAATATATTTTTCTCATTTTTGCTTGTGGTAGCCAAAGGATGGTACTTATGATCATACCCTTCTAAAGTCTTTCTTTTAGAAGGTATTGGATCGAGATACGGTGTGGCGTCCCACACCTAATAATTCAGCCATTACAGGCGACCAGAGCTCCTGATGGATCCAGAGATGGGGTTTTTTGGTGGCTCTATGGCCAGGTTTCATTTCAACCCAAGGTAGCTCTATGGCCGGGTTTCATTTCAACCCAAGGTGGCTCTATGGCCGAGTTTCATTTCAACCCAAGGTGTTACTTTTTTCCAGAGGGCCTATGAAAGTGTTGGGAAAAAACTACACTGTAATTAATATAGAATTATAACAAACTATTAGGCAAGTGTACCTATTCGTAGTAGTAAAAAAGTGTCGTATCCACAAGGAGATTGTTAAATTATCCTAGTTTAGGTAGTTACTAAAGACTGTAAAAGGGGTTTAGCCGGAGGCAAGCTTGATTTGTTGTTGGATTATTAAAGAAATAATAAAAACAGTAAAAACGGTTGTGGATTAAGTGGATGGAAACTGTGCTAAGGAAGGTGAAATTGCCCGGTTATAACTCAGATAATAAATATAATCCTAGTTTGCTCTTATTTGTCTGTTAAGAATTTTATCTTGTGACCTTTCTAAATCATAGATAAGGACAGCTCTTAATTAATTCATTAAACTTCTTACAATCAGAAAAAGTCTAAAATCATTAATTAGCTTTAAGTGAGAATTCTTTTTATAACAGCGATGGATTTTATCTGCTAATCAAGGAGAATAAAATCTAACGTTTGTCTCTCTTTGTGGTCTATTCTCTAATTTTACAAAATCATTGAAATTAGAGAAACCGTAAATGCATAAAAATGATCAGTTCTTAAACATTTAATAATAGAGAGAGACAAAACAAATATTAATAAGCAAACTCGGTATTATAGATACGCTGAGTTATTTTGGGTTAAACACCCATCCTAAGCACAATTATGAGATTACTCAGCCATTGACAGAAATAAAAACAGAGTAGAGATTGAAATAGACATTATTCAGGAACTGCTGGCGAAGAACGGGTCTGCACTCGCCTGCCTCTTTTCTTCTTTGTAAATATACTGCTTCTGTTTGAGTGTTTGAGTACGTACGTGTTTATGGTGAAATGGTGAAAATAAATAAAAGATGAAGAAGTGTGGTGTACGAGAGGAATTAAATGGAAGAGAATGGAGTGTGGTGTTTATTTGATTTCTTCAGACTGTGGTCGTACGCTCTGTGTTTGTTGCAGTATTGGTGTTGGTTTAAATAGAGAATTGAGATAGGCATCCGTACGTAAAATTGATTGAGCATTCATTGCTATCTTCATTTATTGCAGAGGGGACAGACAGCTGCACGCGTGAGAGATTCATGGTAGGCGGTGCTGGAGTAGATAGATAAGGCGAGTTGCAGACGACGGCGCGAACAAGAACTGAAGAACCGGTCGCGTGAATTAATCGCCCTGAAGAACCGCCCCGGTATTAGGCGGTCTCCTCTGTTGTGTCCGCGAGTGAACCAGGCGGTAGCCTGTGTCTCGTCCGCCTGATAAGGAGGCGGTAGCCTCAGTGTTGTCCGCGAGTTAAGAGGCGGTAGCCTCTATATTTACCGCGAGGCGGTAGCCTCTCTCACGTCCGCCTCCTTGAGAGGCGGTTGCCTCTATCTGTTCCGCCTCCTTGAGAGGCGGTTGCCTCTATCTGTTCCGCCTCCGTAACCGCCCATTTAAGAGGCGGTTGAATGAGAGATGTCCGCCCATTTCAGAGGCGGTTGGGTGTGTGATGTCCGCCCCATACTGGGCGGTAGCCTTTGTGAGACGTCCGCCTGTTATCTCCATGTATAGCTTATTTCTTCTACCGGCTCTAGATTCTTCGTTTGGGCTCCGTTTTCTGAGTCGTCTGTGCCTATGCGTTCGTCTCTTCGTGTACTTTGCTCCTAGCTTGGTTGTTCCTCATGTTAAAACCAATAAATTGTGAGATAATCAATAAAACATAAACTAGAGGAAAACCATAAGATAAGTGAGAAATGAGCAGAAAAGTGCTGATATAATATATGAAATACACCTATAAAACATGCTCATTTAGACACTTATCACACCCCCACACTTACCTTTTGCTTGTCCTCAAGCAAAACCATGTACCCAATAAGTAGGGAATGCTCAATATTAACAAATACTATTATGAAGGGTAGGATAAAGAAGTCAATAGTACATGATCTTTAAACTTTTTAGAGGAGTGTGATCCATCACCTACTGGTGGCATAGGTGTACTCAGGGCAAAAATAAAAATTAGAGTTTCGGGGTATGATCCGGAGTACTTCAATGTTACTTGGTTTAAGGTGACTTTGAGAACTTTTACCATGGCCAACTTCTCTCAAGAATGGGCATTGAGGAGAAAACAAAAGGAAAAATAGATTTATGCATTTGTTTCACTTTTGCATAAGAGATGAGAAGATAATATGTAGGCATCAAGCCTTTGTTCTTAAGAACACTCAACTCTCTTTGTTGGTTACCAATGGTGTCTCGTAAGTCCCTTATTTATTTTATTTTTTCTTTTTGACAGAGAAGCACCCATTAGCAATCCCTAAGAAAGAAGACAGAAAGAACCCCTGAGTAATAAAAATCCAACCATTTCAGATCATTTGGTCACACCGCATAAAAATGCTCCTCAAAAGTAATCAAAATTTTAAAATTTTTGTACATTTTATACCATTTATCCCACAATTCATAACAATATTTATTCCTAAAGAGAACAACCCACATATACAGGGTCCACAATATTGAATTTGAACAAACGCAAGATAAGCAGAGAGATTAAGCATTTAAGCACAAAATGTCACCGAAAAGGGCACACTCCCCCACACTTAATTTGAACAATGTCCTCATTGTTCACCAGAAAAACAAGGGAAAGATTCAGAAGGCCTTTTCGGTAAGTAGATAAAATAGAGACAACACATTGGTCACAAATATTCATTTAAGCATATAAACTCTCCTCTGCATATTTTATTTAAATAAAAGCATAATTAAAGAAACTAGTACTCCCCTGATATTTATTTTTGCTGGCGTGTATTGGACTTCCCCCACACTTGAGCTTTAGCCTCAAGTAGCGTAGCTTGGTTGCGGTGTAGACATGAAATTGCACCTGCATAAAACACTAGAAGCAACCAACTATAAACGGGGTTAAAAGTTAGCAAAAATAAAATTGAAGGGAATCTGAAAATTAAAACAGCATTAAAGCATATAAAAGATAAGTTCGTCCGGGTTGCCTCCCGGGAAGCTGCCCTTGTTTAACGTCTTTGGCTAGACGCTTTGAAGCGTACTCAAATCTGAGTATCATGTAGGTTTATTGTGCGAGCATCAACTGTCTCAAGATTACCACCCTGGTAATGCTTTAGTCTAGATCCATTGACCATGAAAGTGTGTTTTTTCGAATCCACTAACTCAACGGATCCGTATGGGGTGACCTTGGAGACAGTAAATGGTCCAGCCCAATAGGATTTGAGTTTACCCGGAAACAACTTTAACCTGGAGTTGTACAACAGAACCAAATCTCCCTCATGAAACTCCCGCTTAAGGATCATCTTGTCATGCCACTTCTTGGCTTTCTCTTTGTAGAGGCGGGTATTTTCATAGGCATTCTCTCGAATTCTTCTAATTCAGTGAGCTGGAATTTCCTTTTGTCACCTGCTCTTAGAAGATCAAAGTTGAGGGCTTTCACGGCCCAGAATGATTTGTGCTCGAGTTCGACTGGTAAATGACAAGCTTTGCCAAAGACTAGTCGATATGGGGACATGCCGATGGGCGTCTTGTAAGCTGTTCTATACGCCCAGAGTGCATCATCCAGCTTCAGGGACCAATCTTTTCGGGAAGAATTAACCGTCTTTTGTAGGATCCACTTCAATTCTCGGTTAGAGACTTCAGCCTGGCCATTCGTTTGAGGATGATAAGGCAAGGCTACCTTATGTCTCACTCCATATTTGGTCATCAAGGCTGTAAACTGCTTATTGCAGAAGTGGGATCCTTGGTCACTGATGATAGCACGTGGGACTCCAAATCGTGTAAAGATGTTTCTCTTCAAGAACCTGAGTACTACCTTTGCATCATTTGTGGGAGAGGCGATAGCTTCCACCCATTTAGTGACATAGTCGACTGCCACCAAGATGAAAAGGTTTGAACAAGACGAAGGAAAGGGACCCATGAAGTCAATGCCCCACACGTCGAAAGGTTCCACCTCGAGTATGATGTTGAGAGGCATTTCGTGTTTTCTGGAGGTATTCCCAAGTCTTTGGCAGTCATCGCAGGAGGCTACAAAGGAATGACAGTCTTTATGTAAGGTTTTCCAAAAGAAACCTGATTGAAGTACCTTAGCCGCTGTTCGAGCTGGCCCATGATGTCCTCCTGCTTCAAGAGAGTGACAATGACGTAGAATGCTGTGGATTTCATCTTGGGGCACACATCGTCTCACCATCCCGTCTGCACAGACCTTGAAAAGGAGAGGATCCTCCCAGTAATAATGTTTGACATCGGAAAAGAACTTCTTTTTCTGTTGGTAGGTTAACCCATGTGGTAATACTCCTCGTGCGAGGTAGTTGGCCATGTCAGCGTACCATGGATCACCGGTGTCACCAATCATAAAAACGCACTCATCTGGAAAGAATTCATTGATGGAAGTGCCATCACTTGGTGCCTCTATGCGAGATAGGTGGTCTGCTACTACATTCTGCACTCCTGGCTTGTCTCTGATTTCAATCTCAAATTCCTGTAGTAGGAGTATCCACCGGAGGAGTCGAGGTTTGGCATCTTCTTTGGCAAATAGATACCTCAGAGCAGAGTGATCGGTGTGAATTATGACTTTGCTCCCCAAGAGATATGATCGGAATTTATCCAGAGCAAAGACTACTGCTAGAAGTTCCTTCTCAGTAGTTGAATAATTCTTCTGAGCGTCGTTGAGGGTTCTACTTGCATAGTAGATGGTTCTCAAGATCTTCTCCTTCTTTTGGCATAAAGCGGCACCCACGGCATAGTCGCTGGCATCGCACATAATTTCAAACGGAAGGCTCCAATCTGGTGATATCACAATGGGCAGAGATGAGGCATTCTTTTAGTGTGTTGAAGGCTTGTAGGCATTTGTCAGTAAAGTCGAACTTGACGTCTTTAGCTAGGAGTTCACATAGAGGTTTTGAAATTTTGGAGAAATCCTTGATAAACCTTCTATAGAACCCAGCATGGCCAAGGAAACTCCTGATGTCTTTTACCGTCGATGGTGGTGGTAATTTTTCAATAACTTCGACCTTGGCTCTGTCGACTTCAATTCCTTTTGAAGATATTTTATGCCCAAGAACTATTCCTTCTTTAACCATGAAATGGCATTTTTCCCAGTTAAGCACAAGTTCGTTTCTTCACATCGGGCGAGGATGGCATCCAGATTATTCAGACAGGATTCGAAAGTGGGACCAAAGACAGAGAAGTCGTCCATGAAGACTTCGATGCTCTTCTCAAGATAGTCGCTGAAGATTGCCATCATGCATCTTTGGAATGTTGCTGGGGCATTGCATAGACCAAAAGGCATCGATTGTATGCAAATGTCCCGTACGGGCATGTGAATGTGGTTTTGTCTTGGTCTTCAGAAGCAATGGGTATTTGAAAGTATCCTGAATAACCATCCAGGAAGCAGTAGTAATCTTGCCCGGCCAATCTTTCAAGCATCTGATCGATGAAGGTAAGGGAAGTGGTCCTTCCGCGTTGCGCTGTTCAGTTTCCTGTAATCGATGCAGACTCTCCATCCCGTCGTGGTTCTCTGAGGAATTAGATCACCTTTGTCGTTGGGGACCACAGTGAGACCTCCTTTTTTCGGGACCACTTGAACGGGGCTCACCCATTTGCTGTCGGAGATGGAGTAGATTATCCCGGCGTCGAGAAGTTTGAGCACCTCTTTCTTTACTACGTCTTTCATGTTGGGATTCAGCCTTCTCTGTGGTTGGACTAAAGGCTTGTAGGTATCTTCCATGTATATGTGATGTGTGCAGAAATGGGGGTTGATACCTTTAATGTCCGAAATGGACCAGCCTATTGCCTTCTTGTGGTTCTGAAGGATCTTCACAAGCTGTTCTTCCTGTGTACTTGTTAGAGATGAAGAAATAATAACAGGCAAAGTACAAAAGTCAGAAAGATAAACATACTTCAGATGTGATGGCAATTGTTTCAGATCTACGAGAGGGGGTTGTTCAATGGATGGTGGTAATTTCTGAGTAGATAGCTCTAATGGTTCTGGGGGTGGGTAGCGTGTTTCTTGTATGATTTTACTCTATCCAGAGCTGCTACCATTTGGATTGTGTCAGGGTATACTAATCGGTTATCACAGATTTCAGACAAGGCATTTTCAAGAGCGTCATTACGGATAATAGCAGATAAATTATCCTGCACAATAGAGTCGACAACGTCTATGGAAAAGGTATCTTCTAAATGAGCGGGTTTCTTAACAACCTTGGACATGTCGTATTCTAAAGTTTCGTTATGCAGCCTTAAAATGATTTTTCCTTTCTCAACATCGATTAGTGCTCTTGCAGTTCTCATGAAAGGTCGTCCTAAGATTAAGGGCACCCTAGTGTCTTCTTCCATGTCAATTACAATAAAGTCAGCGGGGAACACAAAGGTTCCTACAGTAACAATCAAATCTTCTATTATTCCTTTTGGGAATACTAAAGATCTATCTGCTAATTGTAATTGAATAGAAGTTGGTTCGCATTTACCAATTTTAAGTTTGTTGAAAGTTGACAGTGGCATTAAATTGATACTAGCTCCTAGATCACATAACCCACTACCGCAATCAACATTATCAATTGAACATGGAATAATTGGCAAACCTGGGTCTCCAAGTTTTGGAGGGAGACTCTTGAGAAGTACTGCTGACACTTCTTGAGTAAGGTGTACAGTTTCCACTTCCTGCATCGATCTTTTGTTGGTGATGATATCCTTCATGAACTTTGCGTATATTGGCATTTGTTTTAAAGCATCGGCAAAAGGAATATTGATCGTCAGCTTCTTGAAGTGAGTAAGAAACTTTCCAAACTGTTCATCTAAATTTTTCTTTCTCATTCTGTTTGGAAAAGGAAGTGGGGGAAGAATTTTTGTGAGAGGGGAAGGAGTAGATTCAGGAGACTCCTTCTCCTCGGAGATATTTTTTGTAGGAGGAGAGGCTTCTTCAGCATCTTCCTGTTCTTGTTCTGAATTTTCTTGAGGTTCATGAGCTTGCTGCTCTTGATTATCAGTATCATCTCGGGGGAGAGATGAGTTGAGCGGCCTACCACTTCTTAACGTTACTGCCTTGGCCTGTTCCCTTGGATTTGGATCTGGCTGACTAGGGAAGGCACCGGGTGGCCTTTGTGCAAGCTGCTGACTGATTTGCTCCAACTGTTGGTTGGTTTGCTGTATCTGGGCTTCAACCCTTCTGTTAGTGGCTTCTTGATCCACGAGCCTGGTGTGGGTCGTAGTCACGAATCCTTTCATTAAGTTCCTGAATTCCTCATTTGGATCAGAAGAGGTTGTGGTTAGTTGTTGTTGCTGCTGCTGCTGGAAACCAGGAGGGGCACCTAGTGCTCGATAACCCATGTTAGAATTGGTTGGGGTCTGTTCCCCTGATAGGTACTTGAATTGTTGTTCTGCCCTCCTTGGTTTTGATCATTATTCTTCCATGAGAAATTCGGGTGATTTCTCCATGGATAGTTGTTGTTGAAAGTTGTTGTTGTAGGAATTACCGGGACGGTTTCCTATGAAGTTTGCATCCTCGTACTGTCCTTTACCTTCGCACTGAGGGGTTTCATGAGGACCGGCGCATATGGCACATCCTTCTGTAGGTGGAACTGACGATGAACTTGTAGGTGGGGAAGCTATTGTTTTTACAATTTCGTTTTGTGATGTCGTTAGCTTTTCCACCATCTTTGTAAGGGACGAGATCTGAGCCGATAAATGATCTGTAGGCTCAACATGGAGTAGGCCTGCTGCTCGTGGTGTTCTGCCTTTGGATCTCGTCCACTGTCTCGTATTGCTCGTCATGGTTTCGAGAAGGTCCATTCCTTCTTTAGGAGATTTCATCATGAAACTCCCTCCTGCAGAGGAATTGACGAGTAGTCGGTTCCCATCATCCAGACCGTTGAAGAAGGACAGGCAGAGGGATTGATCGTCAAGACCATGGTGGGAACACTTCATAAGCATATCTTTAAATCTGTCCCATGCGTCGTACAACGTTTCTCCCGGCTCCTGACAGAAAGTATTAATTTCACCGATCAATTGCCTCGTTCTACTGGTTGGGTAGTATTTGGCAAGGAATTTTTGGGCCATTTGAAGCCATGTGGTGATTGATCGGGAGGGAAGACTTCGATACCACCTGTTCGCTGAATCCGACAACGAGTGAGGAAATAGTTGTAGACGGATTCTTTCTTTAACGTTGCCGGTTTGACTAAAGGAATTGCAGAAGTCTAGGAAGAGACTCAGATGATTTGGGGCTTCATCTGGGTTCGCTCCACTAAACTTGCCTAGATCCCGGACGGCGGTTATGTAGTGGGTTTTGAAAACCCATCGTCCGGCTTCTTCTGGTGTTAGTTCAGGGAGAACTATAGCTGATGCTCTTCCTTCGGTATTCGGTTGGTGGTAGTCAGAGAGAGCACGGTGTTCTGGCTGAATTGCATGGTCCATTTCATTTATAACTTCGTTATTGGCCATGGCTTGGTTTCTCAGGTTTCTCTGCGCTTGAAATAAAGTACGCTCGGGTTCGGGGCTCGGACTGATTGGTGGAGAGCCTCGAGTTCGAGTATTTGGCATGCACAGAAGATAACTTGTGGTTTGCGGGAAGCTGCAAATTAGTTAGTAAATAAAATAAGAAAGACAGAAATATTGGTTAGGCTGATAAACGTTAGGAGTTAGTATACAGAAATTATAAGTTAGTATACTGGGGAAATGAAAGTTAAGGACAATGGAAATGAAAGTTAAGGACAATGGAACGAAATGACAAGAAATTTAAGTTAGTAGTTAGAGACAATGAAAAGGAAAACAATGGAACGAAATGACAATGGAACGAAATGACAATAATATTAAGATGTTAGAAATTAGTTGTCCAAAGTCCGAAGTCAAATGTCCAAGTCAGGTCCGAAGTCCGATGTCCAATTCAGATGTCCAAGATTAACAATTTAATAGTATTAACAGATTATTACTATATAGCGAGTGAACTACCAGAAACTAGGGAAATTGATGGAATCAATCTCCCCGGCAACGGCGCCAAAAACTTGTTGGGATAAAACTACACTGTAATTAATATAGAATTATAACAAACTATTAGGCAAGTGTACCTATTCGTAGTAGTAAAACAAGTGTCGTATCCACAAGGAGATTTAATTATCCTAGTTTAGGTAGTTACTAAAGACTGTAAAAGGGGTTTAGCCGGAGGCAAGCTTGATTTGTTGTTGGATTATTAAAGAAATAATAAAAACAGTAAAAACGGTTGTGGATTAAGTGGATGGAAACTGTGCTAAGGAAGGTGAAATGCCCGGTTATAACTCAGATAATAAATATAATCCTAGTTTGCTCTTATTTGTCTGTTAAGAATTTTATCTTGTGACCTTTCTAAATCATAGATAAGGACAGCTCTTAATTAATTCATTAAACTTCTTACAATCAGAAAAAGTCTAAAATCATTAATTAGCTTTAAGTGAGAATTCTTTTTATAACAGCGATGGATTTTATCTGCTAATCAAGGAGAATAAAATCTAACGTTTGTCTCTCTTTGTGGTCTATTCTCTAATTTTACAAAATCATTGAAATTAGAGAAACCGTAAATGATAAAAATGATCAGTTCTTAAACATTTAATAATAGAGAGAGACAAAACAAATATTATAAGCAAACTCGGTATTATAGATACGCTGAGTTATTTTGGGTTAAACACCCATCCTAAGCACAATTATGAGATTACTCAGCCATTGACAGAAATAAAAACAGAGTAGAGATTGAAAGAATTATTCAGGAACTGCTGCGAAAACGGGTCTGCACTCGCCTGCCTCTTTTCTCTCTTTGTAATATACTGCTTCTGTTTGAGTGTTTGAGTACGTATGATGGTGAAATGGTGAAAATAAATAAAAGATGAGAAGTGTGGTGTACGAGGAATTAAATGGAAGAGAATGGAGTGTGGTGTTTATTTGATTTCTTCAGACTGTGGTCGTACGTGTGTTTGTTGCAGTATTGGTGTTGGTTTAATAGAGAATTGAGATAGGCATCCGTACGTAAAATTGATTGAGCATTCATTGCTATCTTCATTTATTGCAGAGGGGACAGACAGCTGCACGCGTGAGAGATTCATGGTAGGCGGTGCTGGAGTAGATAGATAAGGCGAGTTGCAGACAACGGCGCGAAGAAGAACTGAAGAACTGGTCGCGTGAATTAATCGCCCTGAAGAACCGCCCCGGTATTAGGCGGTCTCCTCTGTTGTGTCCGCGAGTGAACCAGGCGGTAGCCTGTGTCTCGTCCGCCTGATAAGGAGGGGTAGCCTCAGTGTTGTCCGCGAGTTAAGAGGCGGTAGCCTCTATATTTACCGCGAGGCGGTAGCCTCTCTCACGTCCGCCTCCTTGAGAGGCGGTTGCCTCTATCTGTTCCGCCTCCTTGAGAGGCGGTTGCCTCTATCTGTTCCGCCTCCGTAACCGCCCATTTAAGAGGCGGTTGAATGAGAGATGTCCGCCCATTTCAGAGGCGGTTGGGTGTGTGATGTCCGCCCCATACTGGGCGGTAGCCTTTGTGAGACGTCCGCCTGTTATCTCCATGTATAGCTTATTTCTTCTACCGGCTCTAGATTCTTCGTTTGGGCTCCGTTTTCTGAGTCGTCTGTGCCTATGCGTTCGTCTCTTCGTGTACTTTGCTCCTAGCTTGGTTGTTCCTCATGTTAAAACCAATAAATTGTGAGATAATCAATAAACCATAAACTAGAGGAAAACCATAAGATAAGTGAGAAATGAGCAGAAAAGTGCTGATATAATATATGAAATACACCTATAAAACATGCTCATTTAGACACTTATCAGAAAGCGCCATGGACCAGAGGGCCTATGAGAGCGCCATGGATTTTCATCTTCTATGAGACGACCAGAGGGCCTGTGAAAGCGCCATGGATTTTGATAATACTTTTGAATTTTTGTTGTCATTAAAACATTCCAAGCAGCTGCTTAGGGATAATCGTTGGTGTAACTTAGTGGTATGATCTTTGAAAATTTCATCCGGTCTTGTGTCAGTATGTTGCCCCGTCATTTGTTGTAATGTCCTTTGGCTGAAGATGAATTGGGATATTATCTGTCGGGGACAAGACTGACTGTTTTTGATTTTCTGTCAAAAATTACCCCCCATTAACTGAGACCAGACTCTTGTGCTATGGTGCCCGTAGTGTTGGCCAGACATTGTGCATAGCAGCACTTGATAGATGCAGGTATGAGCTGTCTATTCTTGGCAAGTGAGCTGAGACGCCCTTCTGAGTCCCGCTTCATGGTTCATGGAGTTCCTTAGACCATAAACAAGATGTAATTGTGGTCAGAGTTTTAGAGGATTTTGGAATAAACAGCAGCGACTATCATAAATAACTAAATTTGACAGCTTTTAAAGAACACTGACGCTCTTTTCAGACGAGTGGAAATAAACAGCCATGACACATGCTTATTACGTAACGCTGGTTCAAAACAAGAACAAATATTCATGGAACATCTTTAAGCATCGAGTATCACAGCAGCGTAAAGAATAGGACAGATTTGAACACAAATTTCTAATTTGTGTAATTTTAAAGTAGTGTAGATCAACACAAGGAAGGATTCGGATCAGGCCTGCTATGGGCAATCGTTACCAGGTCTGCATTTGTTAAACAAAGGCAAGGGATTTGAGGCAATGATAGCATTACTCATTGCTAGAGGAATATAAAAAACAGGAATAAAAAGGCATTATTAACGCAGATCGTTAAATGTTTTAAGTATATTCATATCAGAAGAGGAAGCAGGAAGTGAACAAAACAGAAAGTAAAAAACTGGCACTCTACCAATTGTCAGCCCACAACTGTTTTAAAATATAGCTTAGTAATTTCTATAGCAGTCCATAATCAAAGGCGTGAATTCAGATAGCAGATAATGTACTTTATGTACTGATAAATAAGAGAACTTTGGCAACTTGGATTAAGTAGGTGCAGTGAATTTATTGGCCCTGTAACAGGAGAATCTTTTCTATGTTTTCAGCGGGGTGTATTTCTAGGGAAGGACAAATAACCATAGTTTCTATCTCAATAGATAATCATGACGAAAGGCTCATCACTTCAGCTTAGTGTTCAGGATATCACAGGCTGTTAACCCTCACTAGCAGATTACAGAAGTAGGTGAATTTTTGATGTCGTTCAGCAAAATACTGTATCATAGTAAGATTTTCGAATATAAGCAAAACAGATGGAGGGAAAAAAAAAATAAGTTTTGATGGCTATTTGACATATGCAGCACGGTTAGCAGCGGTATTTCAAAATAAGAAAAGATATATATATTATATACGCAAATCTAAAAATGAATGCTTCTAGCTTATAATTGACTGGACCTTCGAAAATAACAACAGAAAAAGGGCTTTATGGAGCATGTACAGCCTTACGAATTCAGGGAAAACAGAGAATGATTTGAAAACTTAATAAAAACTAAGCTGCTGTAATTGAGAATTAATGGAAACTTTTCTTTGAAATATAGAATACAAATTGTTTAAACAGTAAAATACTGGAATAAGACTTACTGAACCGTTTCTATCTATATCTAATTTGCACAGGTTGAAGGTAACAACAAACTACCAGGCCAGTCCTTATGTTACAGATAGCTTTATCTCGGACTAATTAATAGAGGTAAGATAATTTTTTTCCAAAGTGAAACTCAAGGTTAAAAAACTATGCTAGAACAGGAGCAAAATATCTTTACGAAGTGGCGAATAAATCATAACTTATCTTAGACCGGATTTTTCTGATTTCAGACGTTTATGACGTGGTTATTTAACACTGTCAAACGTGTGTAAAACAGTCTGAAGTAGAGTCATAAATGAGAATGCGTGCCATAGTTCATAATGGATATGGTTAAATAGAAGGTAGAAAACTGGAGTGCACCTTCGCTTTATATGATTTCAGCAAAATGACATCTGAAAAGGTATGAGAAATAATTCAAAGCTTGATATGACTAACCTTTTATGTTTAAAACAGGTAAAATCAATTTTTGTAAAATCAACCACGATTAGTTTTGTATACCAGTTCTTTATAAGAGGCTGAAGTTTTAATCATTTTACACCATTGCTGCGCTCGTCTAGTGCAGAAAACTTTGAATCATATTAGCAAAGCAAAAAGATTTAATTGGAAACTAAGTGCTTGCCAAAACAGATCTTTTGGTCAAGCAGCAGCAGTATTTAGAAGTAAACGATATGGATAGAGAGTGAGCATTTGACTGTAAGATTGAACTAGGCAGCTTAAGGTTATAGTCTTAAATTCAGAAGGAAAGTCAAAGTGTAACAAATCGGTGAGAACATTCAAAATGATGTTTGTTTTATACAGAAACTTCCACCAGCAGATACCGGAGTTCAGTCTAAGGGGCCGTGAGTGTAAAACTTTGGTAGAAATCAGAGGTATTCATAGCTGATAAACTCTCAGTATTATCTCATATATTCGAAAAGCGCTGGCAACTTAGTATTTATCAAAGGAGCAAGCAAAAAAAGTAAAAAGCTTGTAGCGTAGAGAACTATTCCACAAAATTAAATTCAAATAGATCCTTACTCCGCTTACAGACATCATTATTCAGTTTATTTAATATAGCCTTGGTAGCAGCGAACTTTTAAGGGAATCACGTCTTATTTTATGGCTGGCCAAGATACCCCTATCTTTCAAATTCCTAAATTCCTTGAAGTTTTTGTACTCATAGTGAATCAAAACTTTATGAAAGCTAAAAAGAAGTACAATCGATGATAATATTCAGGATGATAATTGCTAGACAAACTGTAGCAGGTTTTACATAGGGGAAAAATTTTGTCCATAAATGATTAGTTTGAGAAGTTAAATAACAACAAGGACCAAAATATTAATAATATTGAAAGAAAAGCTCAGGTTAAAACGTATGATCTAGATTAATAGAATGCACCCAGAAGCATCTGGGATCTGGTTTTGATTTCACGAGATTTTTAAAAGACAAAGCTGAGAATATCATATCTAGAACTCCTTTGGATTTGAAATAGTAGATGACAACTTATACCTAAGAAAGCAAAAGCGATAAGCAATGTACAGGTAACCCTGAAATTCAGATCAGAAACGCAAACATCTTTAATAGAAAACTGAACAACGATTAAATTGGATTCGCCGATTTGAAGCTGCAGTATAATTTTAGTAATAAAACTGAAGTAAAACATCATTTGGGTTCAAAATCAGGCTGAAGGTTTAGCCAAGGTTATTCTTTATCATACATCTATTAACATTCTATCTTGTTACAGATGAAAACAATGTGAAACAAAGCCCTGAATGACCCTGTTGTGGGAGTAAATGTATGATGCTAAATATGAAACCACCCAAACAGCAGCACAACTCAAAGTTACACAATATACAATCATTTAAAGTATTATGTGTGAAGGAAAGACTTATTAATCATCCAAGTTTGAACCAGTCGAAAATAAACCTGGATCAGTTTTAAACAAATGAAGAATATCATTATCCAAAGATTTAATCAGCTGATTAGTTTCCAAAGGGAAACACAAAAGCACACCTCTTAATCAGTTTTATGTAAAACAAAAACGTTTGCTTAAGTCTTCCCTGTTACGTTCTTCAATCAGTCTAGTAAAAGTAGTAGATGATTTTAATAGCTATTGACAGAACTGCTAGGAATTCCCCCCTTCTTTTTTTATTAATCATGGCAGTTTCTGCCATAGAAACTCAACAGATGAAGGGCAAAGGGTTAGTAGTATTAATTTGCAAAAATGGCTGTCGGTTACGAAGAAGCAACAACACTTGGTTGAATTTGAGCAAACAGAGAGTAATTATATTGTACCTCTAAGAATTTGAAAACGCAAGGCTTGGCAAAATATAATCATACTTGACGAAACGCTGATATTAAAACTTATCTGTTCAAGGGTTAAAGACTTATCTTAGTGATTAGCATAGGATGTTCCCTTCCTACTTTGTCATCGGCTGTCTGACTAGAATTTCTGCCATGAGACGTGCTTTAAACAGCTGTGAATCTTTAGTGATTATAGTTGTATCAATACTGCCCGAGAATCGGAGTCGTAGCTTCCTCACTTCCGGTTTTCATTTGTGTCGCTTTACTTGTTGAAAAACGGTGCCTGGTGATGCCGCCCGGTCAACGTGCACAACTCTGGTCGATGCTGCCCGGTCGTGGATGGAAGATCGCCCAGTCACTTGAAGGTCCCGGGTCGTTGAAGGTTATCGATGTTTCCCGGTCATGGCTTGTGACATCGCCGATCAAGGGTGCCATTGCCCGGTTGAGGAAGTTGCCTGGAATCTCCCGGTCGAGGAAGTTGTTGCCCTGTTGAGGGAATCACCTGGAACCTCCCGTCGAAGACTTTGGCTCTCTGGTCGTTGAAGGAAAATGCCTCCCGGTCATGGAGGGGAACATCGCCCGGTCGTGTAGAACATCTCCCGGTCGATGCTGCATCTGCTCTCAGTCAAAGCGACGCTATGCCCAGCGATGCTGCGCTGGCTTCAAAGCAAAACGACGCTGCGCCCGGTTGACCTTGTCATATCCAATTTGCTTTCCTGGATGACCGATCTTGAGGAATTCGTTCTCCGCAACTCCTTGTCGCCTAGGCCTGAATAGGATGTCACTGGGGTGGTTGTAGCAGCTTGCGCCCTGGAAAGAAGTACGAAGCTATTGGAATGCTGGCCGAACTCGGATGTCGCCCACGCTGGATTTATATCGCCCGGTCAACTCCTGTCCACAGGTTCCTGACTGCTGCTGCCGGATGCTTTGGCAGATAGCTTTGTTACTTCTGTTGATGAGCTTGAGACGATGCGCCCGGTCACAAATCAAGGCACCGCCTGGATTTAGAAGTGGAGTCTGAGAATTAGTCTCTTTACAGGGACATCTTTGTCATGAGATTCCCGGCGGTATACCTCTTGGAAATTGTCAACGATTCATCTCCCTGCTTCTGAAGAAAGTGTAGTTTAAAATGATTTTATCAGTTTTGTTTTTGAATATAGCTAATATGAAATCATCAGTTTTATTAATTAAATGATATCGAGCACTGGGCACAGGATTAAAAAAGAGACGAGCGTCCAATATTTTTAATTAGATCTGGGGTTTGATCTATTCGCCGATGGTATCCTTGGTCAGGCCTCGCGTTGTGGATATCGTCATGAGCTGAATCAGAGCTTTCTGGATTGTCTCTTAATCTCAAATCTTGGAATCTTGCCGATTTTAAGTGCGCTTGTTGCTCAATTCTTATCAGTCGATCCTGTAATCCCAGGGCTTTGACCATGGCGATGCGCATCGGTGTAATACTCGCCCTAGAAAGTAGATTCCCCAATACTTCTTGATGATCGATCACATAGTCTTTCGATTTGTCGCCTCAAATTGCTTCTGAAGTTTATGGCTTCTTCATCCGATCCAACTCGAAAATTCTCCTTTAGGCGAGAGGATACATAATTGATACGATATACCAATTTCTTCCCATCGACTCTAACGCTCGTCATTCACCATCCTTCACGAGTGTGCCGACCAAAATTGGTGTATGAAACTCGCGTCGGTGTGTAGAAATTAAATCCCTAGATCTGAAGTTCTTTGAGATGAACGCGAAGGATCTGATTGGTCTTAATTCACGGTCGTCTTTGAAGATTACGACGAACTATGTCAGTGAACTTTGTTGAATTGTGAATGAAATCGAAGACAAATCTAAGCGTGGTTGAATTGTGGTTGCTGATTTCCAGCAGTCCGATTCCCACGGATGGCGTCAAATGAAAATGAATAATTTGTCACTCTCATCTCACAAACGAATAACACTGAGGATTATAGTGGTTGAGCCAATAATCCGGCTTACATCCACTTCTAGACAATTTCTTTAGGGTTACACTACTAGAGAGCTTTTCTAGAGGTTTCTCTCTCCCTTGTGTCCCCTTACAAATGTGCCCTCTACCTCTATTTATAGACTTTCTAGGATGGCCTACTTTTAATCCTTGTACATGTGGCATTATTCTATTGGAGAAACCCATTATCTTTGATACTTTCCTTTATAAAACCTTCTAGACCGGAGACACAGGATGCGGAGCATGGCGCCCGGTCGCAGAGTATAAGGCATGGGATGCGGCGCCCGGTCACAATGCCTGGTCCTTGAAGGGGCCTGGGGTCTGGGCTGAGACCCTAGATCTGGACCGTCTTGGTTCTTCTGTCTCGTCATATTTTCCCTCTTCAAGCA
Source organism: Limonium bicolor (assembly GCA_023374045.1). Lineage (NCBI taxonomy): Eukaryota > Viridiplantae > Streptophyta > Magnoliopsida > Caryophyllales > Plumbaginaceae > Limonium > Limonium bicolor. Next base: position 227,639,175 of record CM041782.1, read on the forward strand.
AGAAAAGTGCTAATAATATATGAAATACACCCATAAAACATGCTCATTTGGACACTTATCACACCCCCACACTTACGTTTTTGCTTGTCCTCAAGCAAAACCGTGTACCCAAGCAAGTAGGGAATGCTCAATACTAACAAATATTATAATGAAAGGTAGGATAAGGAGGTGAACAATACATGATCTTTAAACTTTTTGAGGAGTGTGATCCATCAACTGCTGGTGGCACAGGTGTGCTCAGGGTAAAAATAAAAATTAGAGTTTCGGGGTATGATCCGGAGTACTTTAATGCTTCTTAGTTAAGGTGACTTTGAGAACTTTTACCATGGCCAACTTCTCTCAAGAATGGGCATTGAGGAGAAAACAAAAGGAAAATAGATTTATGCATTTGTTTCACTTTTGCATAAGAGATGAGAAGATAATATGTAGGCATCAAGCCTTTGTTTTTAAGAACACTCAACTCTCTTTGTTGGTTACCAATGGTGTCTCGCAAGTCCCTTATTTATTTTTATATTTTTTTTGACAAAGAAGCACTCCTTAGCAATCCCTAAGAGAGAAGACAGAAGGAACCCCTGAGCAATAAAAATCCAACAATTACAGATCATTTGGTCACACCGCATAAAAATGCTCCTCAAAAGTAATCAAAATTTAAAATTTTTGTACCATTTATCCCACAATTCATAACATATTTATTCATAAAGAGAACAACCCACATCAGCAGGGTCCATAATTTAAATTTTGGACAAACGCAAGATAAGCAGAGAGATTAAACATTTTAGCACAAAATTTCACCGAAAAGGGCACTCAGCCCCACACTTAAATTGGACAATGTCCTCATTGTTCACCAGAAAAACAAGGGAAAGTTTCAGAAGACCTTTTCGGTAAGTAGATAAAATAGAGAAAACACAAAGGTCACAGATAGACATTTTAGCACAAGGAGCTCTCCACAGCAGAATTTTAGCAAAATAAAAGCAAAATTAAAGATACTGGTACTCCCTGAGATTGTTTTTGCTTGCGTTATAGGAGTTCCCCCACACTTGAGATTCAACCTCAAGTAGCGTGGCTTGATTGCGGTGTGGACATGAAGTTGCACCTGCATAAGACACTAGAAGCAACCATACTATAAACGGGGTTAAAAGTTAGCAAAAACAAAATTTAAAGAGAACCTGAAAATTGAGAGAGCATAAAAGCAAATAAAAGAAAGTTCATCCGGGTTACCTCCCGGAAAGCTGCCCTTCTTTAACGTCTTTGGCTAGACGCTTTGGTTAGATCAAACCTGGGGGTGGTTATGAGGAGGAGATCCAAAGCATGACTCGATGGTATTTTTGAGTGTCCACCTGGATGCATGTTTTCTTTTCTTATCCCACTTTTCATCAGGGATTGGTGGTGGTATCTCTGTAATGGACATTCCGTCAGGAAGGGTGACAAAGAGAAGTGGGGATGATGGTGATTGAGTGTCCCTCATAAACTTGAGATCCTTGGATTTGTTATCTGGAGACCTTCCTGATGCAAACTCCAGCTTTTCATTATAAGCTTGAAGGGTGATTATCCCCCGGGCCACCCAAATGTGCACATTGGTTGTGGCAAGGAAAGGTCGTCCAAGGATGAGAGGTGTAGTGGAGTTCTCTTCGATGTCCAAAATGACAAAATCGCATGGGAAGTATAAGTGTTCCACTTTAATGATAACATCTTCCACCACTCCGCTTGGGTAAGCTACCGAACCATCCGCCAGTTGAAGGGTCATCTTGGTCTTTTTCATTTCTCCAATTCCCAGCCTTTTGAAAGTGGAGAGGGGCATCAAATTTATGGAGGCACCCAGATCGCATAGGGGTATGGAAATGAGGTGCTACCAATTGTGACTGGAATGGTGAAGCTGCCTGGATCATTGCATTTCGAAGGTAGTGTTTGTTTCAGAATAGCTGAGCAAGCTACATTGAGTGGTACGGTACCGACTTCGGCCAATTTAGTTTTGTTGGAGATAAGGTGCTTGAGAAATTTTGCGTAGTTTGGCATTTTGGCAATGAGGTCTACAAACGGTATGTTAATGTTTAGTTGTTCCAGCATTGCCAGAAACTTCCCATATTCATTATCCAATTTCTGCTTTAGGAGTCGGTTGGGAAATGGTAGAGGCGGTTCTTGTGGAGAAGGTTTTGGAGCTGATGGAATAGTGAGGATGCTGGAGATGTCTTTTCTACTGGGACCTCAACTCTTTCTTCATTATCCTCTTTGGATTCTTCTGACCTTTACGGGATGTGAATCTCGTTGGTTTTTCTACGCTTCTCAAGGTTATCGCCTTAACCTCTTCTTCTTCTTCAAAATTGAGCTTTTCATTTTCATAGCCGGCCACCAAGTCCTTAAGGTAGGTATTCTCGGACTGAATGCGATTTTTATAGACTGTGGCGGTGCTTTCCAGTTCAGCTATATTCATTTTGGAAGTTTCGATTGCTATTACCCACTCTTGAAGGGAAGGGTGAAGTTTTGGAACCTCAACTGTTTTGGCCACCTCTATCTTTTCTTCATTGTGTTCCTTCACATAGATGCATTTGGCTTGCTCTTTTGGATTTGGCTGCGGTTGGCTTGGGAAAGTCCCAGGTGGTCTTTGAGCAAGGTGTTCTTCCATTTGATTGAATTTACCTTCGATTTTTTGGTTGAAAGCTTCTTGCGCATAAAGCTGGCTTTGAGTCATAGACATGTATCCCTTCATCATCTCTTTGAGTTCCGCGTTTGGATCAACAGAGGATGAAGATGGTTGTGTTGTTGGTGGAAACCTGGAGGGGCACCTTGTGCTCTATAACCCATATTAGAGTTTGGTTGGGGTCTATTTCCCTGATAGGTATTGGAAGTTGTTCTGCCCTCCTTGGTTTTGATCATTGTTTTTCCATGAGAAATTCGGGTGATTTCTCCATGGGTAGTTGTTGTTGATGTTATTGTTGTAGGAATTACCGGGGCGGTTTCCTATGAAGTGTGCATCTTCGTACTGGCTTTTACCTTCGCATTGATGAGTTTCATGAGGACCGGCGCATATGGCACATCCTTATGCAGATGAACCTGGAGGTGAGGAAGCTATTGTCTTTACGATTTCGTTTTGAGATGTTGTTAGCTTCTCCACCATCTTTGTAAGGGACGAGATCTGGGCCGATAAATGATCCATAGGCTCAATGATAAGCCGCAGACTTATCATATTTTATGCACTAGAATTAGTATTATATTTATCTAAATAAAGTTATACTTATGTTATTTATGCTTATTATGTGTTAAAATTTAATATTGTACAGTCTTATTTTTATGAGTTTGTGCAAGGAATGATTTTCTAGGCAAAAGTTCAGTTGAAGCCGGACTCATGCCGGGTAGCTTCTGCACGGCATAAGTACAGAACAGAAAAGAGGCATTGCCGGACCTAATGCCGGGTAGATTCCATCCGGCATAAGTGAAGAGTCGCCACGGTTGACCAAGCGATAGCAGTTATTGACCGTTGGTGAAAAGGATGATGCCGGGTGTGATGCCGGGTATATCCTACCCGGCATATGCACTGTTTCGCACGGAATTGACGGTTTCGACGTTAACAGTTGGCGCATTTAACGTTGCCGGCTACTGGTGACCCGGCACGACGCCCGGCAATGACACAATTAATGCCTATAAATAGGCTGAGGAGGCAACAATTGAACACATTCCAACATACTATACAACTCCATCCACGTCCTTATTTCCGCAATTCCATCTGTTGGTGTCCAAGGCGTTTCTACGAATCCATCCACAAGAAGAAGAGAAGATTTCTTTTCGGGTTGAGGCTATGTTCAATCTCCTTATATTAGTATTTCTTATTTGAGTGGATGGTGAAGTAGAGACCTTGTTAGGCTTGGGCTTTGGTAGGGATGAATTCCTCTATGTAAACATATGGTTATTTCAATACAAATTCAAGCGTTCATTAAGATTTTGGTTATAGTGCAAGTGAATTAGTTGATCACTCATTCTCTTATGCAATTCTACTTGGGAGGAATTCCCAAGAGTAGGATAGGTAGCAAATCTTAGTGGTCTTTGATGTTTTTCATCTATAATTTAGGGTTAGCATAAAGATTGCGAGTTAATCCCATCTTCCCCCATCTCCTTGTTCATTTCGTGGCATGATATATGCTCGATTTGTTAATGGGTTTTGATTTCTTGTTCGAAGCAAGGGAATGGTTTTCACCATATGAACGTGCCGGATGCACTGCCGGTGCTTCCTGTCCGCCACATCAAGACTTTGAAATATGCCGTGCATCTGATGTCGGGCAGGACATCCGGCGCAATCATGTGGGTTGGTTAAGTTCGTGTCTTGAAGTTGCATTGCGTGATCATGTTGTTACTTAGGGTGGTTTAGTCCTAAACCTCGCATTTAGTTAGGATTTTAGTTAATTAATTGTCACTTACATTTCCCCCCTTTTGTTATTATAGAATAGGCTTTTGCCCGGATTAGGACTAATTTTCTCTAAAAAAAAAAAAAAATGTCACTTGGGTACGATACTCTCGGTCGTAATATTTACACTATACTCCGACCGGGTTTTATTTTGCTACCCGTAGTAGAGTTGTAGGATTAGGTTATTATTTTATTCATTTTGTATATAGATTATCTACAATTTCTCTGTTAGCAAATTGGCGCCGTTGCCGGGGACTTGGAATTAGTCCAAGTCCTAAATTCGGTAAAACGCCCTATTCTTTATTCTTTGATTCTTGATTCCTTGATTCTTTAATTTATTTTCGCACTTAGTTTGCAGATTTGAATGTGCCGTGCGAAGTGCCGGGCATCTGTCACCCGGCAAACCCGGAGGAAGTCCGATGCCGGACAGAATTTGCCCGGCATCATGTCCGGCATGTTCAAATTGTTTTCAAAATTTCATACGCTGTTGAGTTTAACAAATCTTAATGTATTCTTGTCTACTCCTTTCATTATTTTCCTCTTATATGAGTCCCTATACTATGTTTTTATTTTGAATTTCGATTTTTGCGCATGCCGTGTATTGTGCCGGGTTTGCTACACACGACATTAGTGGAGGAAGTCCTATGCCGGACGGGTTTGATCCGGCATGTCACCCGGCATGCTCAATTTCTCTCAATATTTTTTCGCAAATTGTAGGGACAATTAGGAGTAATCTCCTACAATCTCTTATTTACTCTACATTTATTTTGATTATCCTTTACATTATCTTCTAATTAAGTTATGTTCGATTTTTGGTCACGCCGGGCAACTGCCGGTTTGTATACACCCGGCATTAGTGGAGGAAGTCCACTGCCGGGTACGCGTCACCCGGCCCTCTGTCCGGCATAACCAAAAATTTGCTCATTCGTGTACTTTCATAATTTTAATTATGTCATTATATTATTTCTTTTATTATTACGAATATTATAACGTTTTCTTCTTGCTCCTCCTGAAGTTATCCAAGTGAATGCTTCTTCGGTCAACGAATTCTCCTGACAATTTAGCCAACTTTGATCCGGAGATCGAGAGAACCTTGCTTCATACTTTAAAGCAACAATGAATCCTACAAGAAGCAGATCCTACACCAATGGCAGCACCTACCGTCCGCAACAAAACCGGCCTTCTAACCAAGGCCAAAAGCCAGCAATCGACCTCCCACTCCTCGCTCAAAATGAATATGATGAATGGCAAAAACTTAAGCCATATCATCAAATACGATGCATCAAGGAATTGGGTATGTTCGACGGTACAAACCCGGACGATGCTTTGCTCCACATCACTAAATTCTTGCAACACACAAACAGCCTAACCTCCACAAACAATGTCCTCAATACGCCAGACTTGCTCTCTTCCCCCATAGCCTACGGGGAACGCCAGCAAATGGTACCACAGTCTAACCCCCAGTACCATCACCACATGGGAGGACATGGCAACCAAGTTTTATGAAATTCTTACCCCCTAGTCGCACCTGGAGATGATCGCCGACATTTACAACTTCAGACAACCAGCTCGGAGAACATCTGTGAGACTTGGGACAGATTCAAGGGTTGCTGCGCACATGTCCACACCACGGCCTCACCAAGGAACAACTATCCAGTTGTTTTACAAGGATTGGTCAACCAATGCAAGACATGATCTTTCCTCCCTTGGTGCAGATATATTAAAGAAGCCTGGAGATCAATTCCTTAGTGGGTTGAATCTCTTTGCGAAGAGATTAGGGAATGGGCCACCGGAGGAACAAGGGGCAGTACCGCTGGTATATCAGGTGGAGAGGGTGACTCCAAATTGGCCAAATTATGCAAAGTCATGAGCAGTTGTTGGAGAGCAATGCTCAAACGTCCACGAAGGTTAGCGCTCTACAGAAAGTGGTGGAGCAAATAGCGATGAATCAACTTCCTCAACAGCGAACGTGGTTAGTGCACGACCACACGCTCCAAGCCCTGACATGCCCAACTTTCAGAATGTTGAGGAAGTCAATTATGTGAGTAACCAAGGGTATCGGCAGCCATGGCAACAGGGGAACCAACCCCCTCAACACTTTCAGAGTCAAGCCGGCTACCAGGGAGGTCCAAGACAATTCAGACCATCCCATCCTGCATCATCATCAGAGGCTGAAATGGCTGAACTTCGTGACATGATGTCAGCCCTGATGAACAAGACCCAGGATACTCACAACGAGATCTCGACCATTCGCAAGGAGCACAAATCGTTGCAGTTGCAATTACAGCAACTTCTGACGCAACCAAGACAGCAAGGTCAACTCCCGTCCCAAACGCAAACAATCCACGGGAGCATGCGAATTCGGTCACCATTCTACCTAGGATCTCCAAGGATGCCAAATAGCCTAAAAGGCTAAGTGTAGGGCGGTTCCTCCTCACGCCTTCACTATCAACAGGGGAGCCCTTCGTATCATTTAATTTTTTTCTTTTAATTTTATGTTATTGTTTTTAAATTGCTTTCTTTAGTTGTTTCAAGTTTCTAAAAAAAAAAAGTTTTACTACTCGTTTTCTTTGAACACTGGGGACAGTGTTCCTGCCAAGTGTAGGGCAGGGACCCCCCTTAAAAAATAAGTTTTTATTAATATGCATAAGTTTTGCGTTTTATTCAATGTTTTACTAAACTTTTTGCATGTTTTTGATCGAGATAAGATTAGGAATGACTAAAAGCTTGTTCTCTCAAGAGGTAAGCTTTCTAATGACTTATAGATTCCTGTTTTTAACTTTTTGATTCTCTTTATTAACATGAGTACATGATCTTGCTCCTAACTCTTTCCTTTATGTACTTATGGGTGTTATACTTTTCTTTCCAAATTGTGAAAAATCTTTTGGGTGAAAATCTTAAAAAGGGTTTTTGTGCAAAAGAAAGAAGAAGAAAAAGAAAAAAAGAAGAAAAAAATCTTCTTTCAAAGGAAAAGCAATATATTCCTAGAGGTTGCATAAAGTGCCTCAGAATAAAAGCAAGAAACGAGAGTTTTTCCTTTTATTTTTCTCCTAAATTCCCCGTTCTTCAATGCAAAAAAAATCATGGTTGATTCAGAAACTCTTGCAAAATAGGGCTGATTCATAAAACCATTGATGAGAGTCTTGGCCACATTCAGAAACTCTTGAAAAATAGAGCTGAATGATGGAAACCGGAAAAAGGAGAGATTACAAAAATCCCTTATGCAAAATAGCCCAAAAGTTTTTGATCGATTTTGAAATTCCTTGTTTATACCCATTAGTATGTTTTGACAAGATAAGGTAGATTAAGTGATACTTATGAATTAGAGTCATATAGTTGGAAATATTTATCTACATTTCATTCTAGAGTTTATCTGTTTTGTGCATAAGTAATTAGTCCGTTCTAATCTGTTTTGCTCGAGGACTAGCAAAAGGTAAGTGTAGGGCCTTGATAAGCCGCAGACTTATCATATTTTATGCACTAGATTTAGTATTATATTTATCTAAATAAAGTTATACTTATGTTATTTATGCTTATTATGTGTTAAAATTAATATTTGTACAGTCTTATGTTTTTATGAGTTTTCTGTGCAAGGAATGATTTTCTAGGCAAAAGTTCAGTTGAAGCCGGACTCCATGCCGGGTAGCTTCTGCACGGCATAAGTACAGAACAGAAAAGAGGCATTGCCGGACCTAATGCCGGGTAGATTCCATCCGGCATAAGTGAAGAGTCGCCACGGTTGACCAAGCGATAGCAGTTATTGACCGTTGGTGAAAAGGATGATGCCGGGTGTGATGCCGGGTATATCCTACCCGGCATATGCACTGTTTCGCACGGAATTGACGGTTTCGACCGTTAACAGTTGGGCGCATTTAACACGTGTGCCGGCTACTGGTGACCCGGCACGACGCCCGGCAACGACACAATTAATGCCTATAAATAGGCGAGGAAGGCAACAATTGAACACATTCCAACATACATATACACTCCATCCACGTCCTTATTTCCGCCACATTCCATCTGTTGGTGTCCAAGGCATTTCTACGATCCATCCACAAGAAGAAGAGAAGATTTCCTTTTCGGGTTGAGGCTATGTTCAATCTCCTTATCCCTTATGTTTCTTCCTTATTTGAGTGGATGGTGAAGTAGAGATCCTTGTTAGGCTTTGGCTAGGGATGAATTCCTTCTATGTAAACAATATGTTATTTCAATACAAATTCAAGCGTTCATTAAGATTTGGTTCTTAGTGCAAGTGAATTAGTTGATCACTCATTCTCTTTATGCAAATTCTACTTGAGGGGAATTTCCCAAGAGTAGGATAGGTTAGACAAATCTTAGTGGTCTTTGATGTTTTCATCTATAATTTAGGGTTAGCATTAAAGATTGCGAGTTAATCCATCTTCCCCCATCTCCTTGTTCATTTCGTGGCATGATATATGCTCGATTTGTTAATGGGTTTTGAGTTTCTTGTTCGAAGCAAGAGAATGGTTTTCACCATATGAACGTGCCGGATGCACTGCCGGGTGCTTCCTGTCCGGCACATTCAAGACTTTGAATATGCCGTGCATCTGATGTCCGGCAGGACATCCGGCGCAATCATGTTGGTTGGTTAAGTTCGTGTCTTGAAGTTGCATTGCGTGATCATGTTGTTACTTAGGGTGGTTTAGTCCTAAACCTCGCATTTAGTTAGGATTTTAGTTAATTAATTGTCACTTACATTTCCCCCCTTTGTTATTATAGAATAGGCTTTTGCCCGGATTAGGACTAATTTTCTATAAGTCCCTTGGGTACGATACTCTCGGTCGTAATATATTTACACTATACTCCGACCGGGTTTTATTTTGCTACCCGTAGTAGAGTTGTAGGATTAGGTTATTATTTTATTCATTTTGTATATAGATTATTACAATTTCTCTGTTAGCAAATTGGCGCCGTTGCCGGGGACTTGGAATTAGTCCAAGTCCTAATTCGGTAAAACGCCTATTCTTTATTCTTTGATTCTTTGATTCCTTGATTCTTTAATTTATTTTCGCACTTAGTTTGCAGATTTGAATGTGCCGTGCGAAGTGCCGGCATCTGTCACCCGGCAAACCCGGAGGAAGTCCGATGCCGGACAGGATTTGCCCGGCATCATGTCCGGCATGTTCAAATTGTTTTCAAAATTTCATACGCTGTTGAGTTTAACAAATCTTAATGTATTCTTGTTACTCCTTTCATTATTTTCCTCTTATATGAGTCCCTATACTATGTTTATTTATTTTGAATTTCGATTTTTGCGCATGCCGTGTATTGTGCCGGGTTTGCTACACACGGCATTAGTGGAGGAAGTCCTATGCCGGACGGGTTTGATCCGGCATGTCACCCGGCATGCTCAATTTCTCTCAATATTTTTCGCAAATTGTAGGGACAATTAGGAGTAATCTCCTACAATCTCTTATTTACTCTACATTTATTTTGATTATCCTTTACATTATCTTTAATTAAGTTATGTTCGATTTTTGGTCACGCCGGGCAACTGCCGGTTTGTATACACCCGGCATTAGTGGAGGAAGTCCACTGCCGGGTACGCGTCACCCGGCCCTCTGTCCGGCATAACCAAAAATTTGCTCATTCGTGTACTTTCATAATTTTAATTATGTCATTATATTATTTCTTTTATTATTACGAATATTATAACGTTTTCTCTTGCTCCTCCTGAAGTTATCCAAGTGAATGCTTCTTCGGTCAACGAATTCTCCTGACAATTTAGCCAACTTTGATCGGAGATCGAGAGAACCTTGCTTCATACTTTAAGCAACAACGAATCCTACAAGAAGCAGATCCTACACCAATGGCAGCACCTACCGTCCGCAACATCAACCGGCCTTCTAACCAAGGCCAAAAGCCAGCAATCGACCTCCCACTCCTCGCTCAAAATGAATATGATGAATGGCAAAAACTTAAGTCATATCATCAAATACGATGCATCAAGGAATTGGGTATGTTCGACGGTACAAACCCGGACGATGCTTTGCTCCACATCACTAAATTCTTGCAACACACAAACAGCCTAACCTCCACAAACAATGTCCTCGAATACGCCAGACTTGCTCTCTTCCCCCATAGCCTAACGGGGAACGCCAGCAAATGGTACCACAGTCTAACCCCCAGTACCATCACCACATGGGAGGACATGGCAACCAAGTTTTATGATAAATTCTTACCCCCTAGTCGCACCTTGGAGATGATCGCCGACATTTACAACTTCAGACAACCAGGCTCGGAGAACAACTGTGAGACTTGGGACAGATTCAAGGGGTTGCTGCGCACATGTCCACACCACGGCCTCACCAAGGAACAACTATCCCAGTTGTTTTACAAAGGATTGGTCAACCAATGCAAGACGATGATTTCCTCCCTTGGTGCAGATATATTAAAGAAGCCTGGAGATCAATTCCTTAGTGGGTTGAATCTCTTTGCGAAGAGATTAGGGAATGGGCCACCGGGAACAGGGGCAGTACCGCTGGTCTATATCAGTGGAGAGGGCGACTCCAAATTGGCCAAATTGATTGCAAAGTCATGAGCAGTTGTTGGAGAGCAATGCTCAAACGTCCACGAAGGTTAGCGCTCTACAGAAAGTGGTGGAGCAAATAGCAATGAATCAACTTCCTCAACAGCAAACGTGGTTAGTGCACGACCACACGCTCCAAGCCCTGACATGCCCAACTTACAGAATGTTGAGGAAGTCAACTATGTGAGTAACCAAGGGTATCGGCAGCCATGGCAACAGGGGAACCAACCCCCTCAACACTTTCAGAGTCAAGCCGGCTACCAGGGAGGTCCAAGACAATTCAGACCATCCCATCCTGCATCATTCATCAGAGGCTGAAATGGCTGAACTTCGTGACATGATGTCAGCCCTGATGAACAAGACCCAGGATACTCACAACGAGATCTCGACCATTCGCAAGGAGCACAAATCGTTGCAGTTGCAATTACAGCAACTTCTGACGCAACCAGACAGCAAGGTCACTCCCGTCCCAAACGCAAACAATCCACGGGAGCATGCGAATTCGGTCACCATTCTACCAAGGATCTCCAAGGATGCCAAATAGCCTAAAAGGCTAAGTGTAGGGCGGTCCTCCTCACGCCTTCACTATCAACAGGGGAGCCTTTCATTTAATTTTTTCTTTTAATTTTATGTTATTGTTTTTAAATTGCTTTCTTTAGTTGTTTCAAGTTTTAAAAAAAAAAAAGTTTTACTCACTCGTTTTCTTTTGAACACTGGGGACAGTGTTCCTGCCAAGTGTAGGGCAGGGACCCCCCTTAAAAAATAAGTTTTTATTAATATGCATAAGTTTTGCGTTTTATTCAATGTTTTACTAAACTTTTTGCATGTTTTTGATCGAGATAAGATTAGGAATGACTAAAAGCTTGTTCTCTCAAGAGGTAAGCTTTCTAATGACTTATAGATTCCTGTTTTTAACTTTTTGATTCTCTTTATTAACATGAGTACATGATCTTGCTCCTAATCTTTCCTTTATGTACTTATGGGTGTTATCTTTTCTTTCCAAATTGTGAAAAATCTTTTGGGTGAAAATCTAAAAAGGGTTTTTGTGCAAAAGAAAAGAAGAAAAAGAAAAAAAAAGAAAAAAAATCTTCTTTCAAAGGAAAAGCAATATATTCCTAGAGGTTGCATAAAGTGCCTCAGAATAAAAGCAAGAAACGAGAGTTTTTCCTTTTATTTTTCTCCTAAATTCCCCGTTCTTCAATGAAAAAAAAATCATGGTTGATTCAGAACTCTTGCAAAATAGGGCTGATTCATAAAACCATTGATGAGAGTCTTGGCCACATTCAGAAACTCTTGAAAAATAGAGCTGAATGATGGAAACCGGAAAAAGGAGAGATTAAAAATCCCTTATACAAAATAGCCCAAAAGTTTTTGATCGATTTTAAATTCCTTTATACCCATTAGTATGTTTTGATAAGATAAGGTAGATTAAGTGATACTTATGAATTAGAGTCATATAGTTGGAAATATTTATCTACATTTTCATTCTAGAGTTTATCTGTTTTGTGCATAAGTAATTAGTCCGTTCTAATCTTGTTTTGCTCGAGGACTAGCAAAAGGTAAGTGTAGGGCCTTGATAAGCCGCAGACTTATCATATTTTATGCACTAGATTTAGTATTATATTTATCTAAATAAAGTTATATTTATGTTATTTATGCTTATTATGTGTTAAAATTAATATTTGTACAGTTTATGTTTTTATGAGTTTTCTGTGCAAGGAATGATTTTCTAGGCAAAAGTTCAGTTGAAGCCGGACTCCATGCCGGGTAGCTTCTGCACGGCATAAGTACAGAACAGAAAAGAGGCATTGCCGGACCTAATGCCGGGTAGATTCCATCCGGCATAAGTGAAGAGTCGCCACGGTTGACCAAGCGATAGCAGTTATTGACCGTTGGTGAAAAGGATGATGCCGGGTGTGATGCCGGGTATATCCTACCCGGCATATGCACTGTTTCGCACGGAATTGACGGTTTCGACCGTTAACAGTTGGGCGCATTTAACACGTGTGCCGGCTACTGGTGACCCGGCACGACGCCCGGCAACGACACAATTAATGCCTATAAATAGGCTGAGGAAGGCAACAATTGAACACATTCCAACATACATATACACTCCATCCACGTCCTTATTTCCGCCACATTCCATCTGTTGGTGTCCAAGGCGTTTCTACGAATCCATCCACAAGAAGAAGAGAAGATTTCCTTTTCGGGTTGAGGCTATGTTCAATCTCCTTATCCCTTATGTCTTTCTTCCTTATTTGAGTGGATGGTGAAGTAGAGATCCTTGTTAGGCTTTGGCTAGGGATGAATTCCTTCTATGTAACAATATGGTTATTTCAATACAAATTCAAGCGTTCATTAAGATTTGGTTCTTATTGCAAGTGAATTAGTTATCACATCATTCTCTTTATGCAAATTATACTTGCGGAGGAATTTCCCAAGAGTAGGATAGGTTAGACAAATCTTAGTGGTCTTTGATGTTTTCATCTATAATTAGGGTTAGCATTAAAGATTGCGAGTTAATCCACTTTCCCCCATCTCCTTGTTCATTTCGTGGCATGATTATGCTCGATTTTGTAATGGGTTTTGAGTTTCTTGTTCGAAGCAAGAGAATGGTTTTCACCATATGACGTGCCGGATGCACTGCCGGGTTCTTCCTGTCCGGCACATTCAAGACTTTGAATATGCCGTGCATCTGATGTCGCAGGACATCCGGCGCAATCATGTTGGTTGGTTAAGTTCGTGTCTTGAAGTTGCATTGCGTGATCATGTTGTTACTTAGGGTGGTTTAGTCCTAAACCTCGCATTTAGTTAGGATTTTAGTTAATTAATTGTCACACTTACATTTCCCCCCTTTTGTTATTATAGATATAGGCTTTTGCCCGGATTAGGACTAATTTTCTATAAGTCCCTTGGGTACGATCCTCTCGTTCGTAATATATTACACTATACTCCGACCGGTTTTATTTTGCTACCCGTAGTAGAGTTGTAGATTAGGTGATTATTTTATTCATTTTGTATATAGATTATCTTACATTTCTCTGTTAGCACTCAACATGGAGTAGGCCTGCTGCTCGTGGCGTTCTTCCTTTGGATCTTGTCCACTGTCTTGTATTGCTCGTCATGGTTTCGAGAAGGTTCATCCCTTCTTGAGGAGATTTCATCATGAAACTTCCTCCTGCAGAGGAATTTACGATTAGTCGGTTCCCATCATCCAGGCCATTGAAGAATGAAGGGAGAGGGATTGATCGTCGAGACCATGGTGGGAACACTTCATCAACATATCCTTGAATCTGTCCCATGCGTCGTACAACGTTTCTCCCGGCTCCTGACAGAATGTTGTGATTTCTCCTATCAACTGCCTTGTTCTACTGGTTGGGTAGTATTTGGCAAGGAACTTCTGGGCCATTTGCAACCATGTATGGTTGATCGGGAGGGAAGACTTCGGTACCACCTGTTTGCTGAATCTGACAATGAGTGAGGAAATAGTTGTAGACGATTCTTTCTTTGACGTTGCCGGTTTGACCAAAGGAATTACAAAAGTCTAGGAAGAGACTTAAATGATTTGGGGCTTCATCTGGATTTGCTCCACTAAACTTGCCTAAATCCCGGACGGCGGTGATGTAATGGGCTTTGAAAGCCCATCGTCCGGTTTCTAGCGGTGTTAGTTCGGGGAGAACTATGGCTGATGCCCTTCCTTCAGTATCCGGTTGGTGGTAATCAGAGAGGGCACGGTGTTCTGTTGATTTTCATGGTCCATTTCATCTATAACTTGGTTTTCGGCCATGTCGATTTCTCTGGTTCTGGTTTCTTCTTGTGTTAAATAAAGTGCACTCGGGTTCGGGTCTCGGACTGATAGGTGGAGAACCTCGGGTTCGAGTGTTTGGCATGCACAGAAGATAATTTGTGGCTTGTGAGAAATTGCAAAATTAATCAGTAAATAGATAAAGAAAAGCAGAGATATTGATATAGACTAATAAACTTTAATTAAACATACTTATATTTTTTATTTTTTTATTTTTAACAAGAGTAAAAAACAGAAAATAAGTGAACAAAAAGGAAAAAATAATGCAGTTTAAGTAAATAATAAAATTAAAATTAAAAAATGGCAGTATTAAATTGCGAGAATTTAAATGACAAGGAAAATTAAATAACATAAATTAAATGTTAGTGATTAGAGTACAGAATTTAAATGTTAGTGACAAGGGAATTTAAAGAACTGGAATTTAAATGACAGAATTTAAATGTTAGTAATTAGTTGACAGAATTTAAATGACAAAAATTAAATGACAGAATTTAAAAGTTAGAAGTTAGATTGCTGAAATTTAAATGTTAGAAGTTAGATTGCTAAAATTTAAAGGACACTGGAAATTTAAATGACTGGGAATTAAATGATGGTAAAGTAAATGACTGAAAATTAAATAACTGTAATTAATGCGATATGTAAATTGCTGGAATAAGTAAATAACAGAAATTAATAGAAATAGAAATAAAAAACAACAAAATAATATAAACAGAATATTATAGTATAGCAAGTGAACTACCGAAAACTAGGGAAATTGACAGGAATCAATTTCCCCGGCAACGGCGCCAAAAACTTGTTGAATGGAATCTACACATTAATATATATAGATTTATAGCAAACTATTAGGCAAGTGCACCTAGTCGGAGTAGTACAACAAGTGTCGTATCCACAGGGAAATTGTTCAATTATCCTAGTCTCGGTATTTAATAAAAACAGCAAATAAGGGGTTTAGCTGGAGGCAAGCTTGATTTGTTGTTGGATCAGTACAGAAATAATAAACACAGTAAAATAAGGTGAATTAATTGATGTGGATGGAAAAAGGCATCCTAGGATAGCGGGGGAATTGCCTAAATTACTTAAACAAATTTATTACCATGTCTCAATTATTTATTGTCTATTAGAGTTAATAAGTGACAGTTACGAACTCTTAGTAATAGCCTCAGTATTTTCCTGCTCAATCCGGAGTGTAAATACCAAGGTTTATTCCTTTGTGGTACTTTGACTATCTCAAAATCATATGTTTATAGTTACCATAAAAATGCAGTAGTTTGTCACGCATAGCATTTAACAATATTTGTTGAAAGGAATTAAAACAAGTTTAATAAGTGAGACAGGGGAAATACTTATTTAAGTAATATTAGGATCAAACCCCCATCCTAGGATACAATAAAATTACTCAGACATTAACGGAAATAAAAAGATAGCACAGATAGAATTAGCCATTATTTCGGAGAAAGAACGGGTCTACACTCTCTCTCACTTCTGCTGCCTCTCTTCTCTTTCTTTTGTTTTTACCGAGTACGTGAGTATGGAGTGTTGTGGTGTTACGGGAGAAAATGAATGGAAGAGAATGATGGAGTGTGATGAGCGATCGTCTGTTTTCTTTAATCTCCCGTACATGTTTTATCGTTGAAGAAGCTGGGTTTATATAGAAGCAGGGGAAGGTTGAAGATAGAGCTGGAGAGGAGACAGTGGAGCACGCGTGAGGGATTTAAGACCGCGCCTGATATTGCTGATGGGGTAGTTAGATATGTTTGCAGGCGCCGCAAGAAAAATGAGGAAGACGGACGGCGTAGTTGCAGCTCTATTTGTTGTCCGGTCTTTTCTCCACGGACATCACAGCTCTTCATTCTTTCGTGTCCGGTGAAATATCCACGGACACATCGTGTCCTTGCTTACGTCCGGGCTTATATCTGCGAAAACACACCAGACGCTTCATCTCTTGTCCGGCCAAATATCACCGGACGTGCCACGGACTTTGTTGTGTCCGCCCTTATTTACCCGGACAGGACACAGACCCCTCTTGTGTCCGGCCTTTCTTCCGCGGACAACACACGGACGTGTTGTCCCTTGTCCGCCCTTTGTCCGGCCAAACTTCCACGGACATGGTTGTTCCTTGTTACTTAAAATGTTCGTTTCACCTCCATTTTAAGATCCGTTTGCGCCTATGTGTTCGTCTCGTCTCTTCGTCTACTTTGCTCCTAGCTTGGTTTTCCTCATGTTTAACCAATAAATTTGTGAGATAACCAATAAAACATAAATATAAGAGGAAAACTAACCAAAGTGGAGAAATGAGCAAGAAAAGTGCTAATATAATATATGAAATACACCCATAAAACATGTTCATTTGGACACTTATCAAGTTGCCAAACTCCATCCCAACATTCAAGAACACAAAAATACATACAATTAAAATCCTAAAACCTTGGAAATTCTCTAATCCAATGAAGGAGCTTGAAGCACAAAATTCTAAGGTTTACCTTGGAGTTTAAGGAGGGGTTTTCACCCTTGAATCAAGAAGATGGCTCCACCACCATTGAAGGTTGAAATGAAGCTCCAAAACAAGAAGAAAATGGGGTATCAAAGAGGGGCAAAATCGGTCAAGAATTGAGGGTGAAGAAAAATGAGTTTTTCTTGAATATTTTTACCTTAGGACAGAGAGGAGACTCCAAGCTACCCATTGATGCCATTTTCTCTTCAAATGGGGAAAACCCATGGAGATGAAGTCCTTCCTTTTTGGATTTTGAAAAGAGAGAATGATAGAGAATGATGAGAGGAACAAGAATATGTGGTTATTTTTGTGTTTTGAGCCTTAATGAAGCTTGGGCATGAGGTTGAATATAGAGTAGCCATGGGAGCCCTTCAAAAACGTCCAAACCAGTAGAGAGGAAGAGGGAGCCGGCTGGAGGAGGAAGGAAGGGAAGAAAGAGAGGAAAGAGAGGAGGGAAAAGAAAATAAAGGAGGAGAGAGAGTGTGCTTTGCTTTTGTACTTTTTTCCTCTTTTTTCTTTTCTTTCTAACTAGCTAGTATTAGAGAGGGGGGGATGTTCTATCCAATAAAAACCGGCCCCTATTATAACATGTGAGCTGGAGCGTTTTTCGTCTTTTACAGGAAACGCTCGTTTATTTGCCCGGTTTAGCACTATTCACTAACTGGGCCCGTTTTCCGGATTTTCTCGTTTCTTTAATTTTAATGGTTATTAACCTTCCATTAATGTTTATTTATAGTTATTTACTGAACTGTAATTTTTACGGGTTCGTTTGACCCCTTAAAGTCACGTTTTCGGGTTTTCTCGAAAAATGTGCGCTAAAGCTTTATTAGCGTTTTAACGCGTTATTTGGATCTGTTTTCTTCGGGAATTGTTCCCATATATTATTTAGGACTTATTAAGCCTTTTAAATTCATCTAAGACCCTTGTCGAGGTCGTATTCCTCCTACGGTCACATAACACTTAATTTAGCGTTTTTCGCTTTTAAGCATTTTTCTTGTTTCTTTTGGATTTATTCTTTTTACCAAAATTCATTAGGCACTAATAGGCCCTCAATATCGTATTAGAGTAATTTGATCACCCTAATTAGGTTCGGGTTATTCATTTTACCCCCCTTAAAGAACTTTGCCCACAAAGTTGGTGAGTCTAATATCGTTAGTCATTTAGACATATCGTGTGCCGAGGTCATTATCTTTATAACCCTACAGGCTCAAAGTCAGTCCAGCCAGTGTGTACATACCGGTACACACCAAATCAGTTAACAAGCAGTTTAACAACCGTGGGTACCTACCAACACCACACAACATACATCCCAGTACCATGCAACGTGCGTACACATCAGTACGTCACAAAACAATTTACCCCATGCACATACCAGTGCAACACAAAACAATTGTCAACCATGCACATACCGGTGCAACATCAAATAATTATCATAGTGCAATTTACCGTGTGTACATGCCCGTACAACACAAGCATACATAACAGTACAATCCCACACTAAACCCAATCCATGCTCACTACATTTATCATAGCTGGATTACTTATGACCACTTACAGGGAGCCTCAAGAATCATTCAACCCCGATGTGATCAGCATCAGTGATGAACTATCTCTCCGCCCCAATTTGTGTTTCATCTCCTTGATCACTAGTAAATCAAGTTCGACTTCGCACTTCCGTTAAAAACATCAGGTATTTCAATCATTTACCATTTTCTATCTTTTAGTCATTCTAGTCTTGAAAGCAAAGCAAAACATCTCCAAGCGATGGAACTCGGTCCATCAATCATCCTCAATTATCTTCAATCAACCACCTAGGAATTCAATTCCTAGGTTCTACTACGTCAGTTTCACACCTACTCATAAATTGTTGCTTACTTATCTGCAACTACTTTACCTAAGAAATTCAAACACATAATGCCAATTAGTTTTCTATCCTCCAATTGTTCACAAATCAAATCAACCCAATTCACCTAGGGGACTCAATTCCTACTAGGTTCAACATCGGTTTCATACCGATTATTATCAACAAATTTCCCAAATATACTCATCCATACCATGTCTAATCCTAAATCAAATACTATGTCTAATCTCGAATAGACATATACCATCGGGGCTCTCATTTCCTTGGAGTTTCTCTACTCCTTTCCACTTCAAATCTCACAAATAATCATAATTTCCACAATGAGTGAGTAAAAATGTTTATGTAACATAAGTACCCATCATCGAAACAAATTCTTTTGCGCTATGCGCATAGTAGTTTACGCCCTTATCACGTGAACATACACTTCGCGATTTTTGCTCTACCCCCTTAAAAAGGGATTACGCCCACGTAATCTACCATGTGTCAACATTGGACAGAGGTCGAAGGCATTCAGCCGTCATGGAGTGGTTCAACTTCCATGCGGTCTATTATACAATGTATTTCGGTCAAAGGGTCTTAACCATATTGTTGGTTAGTCCCTGCACCAAGAATTCTCATCGGAGTTTGTTTAACTCTTAACCTGGTTCGGTTTAGCCTTAGGGGTTCAAGGCGTTGATAATTAGCCATTCATTCACTAGGTGTATTAAACCTTAGAATTTAGGCCCACTAGCTTCTGCTGCGCGACCCTGATAACTTAGCGTTTCTTTACCCTTCTCATTATGCCTAATGTGTTATACATCACCCCCTTTTTATCCCTTTTTATCTTGGGAATAAGGTTTATTAATCAAGCGTGGTATTCTTTTACCGTACGCAAACTCAATGAGTTACAGGTTTTTTATCCAGCTCTCTGGGATCAATGTACATACTATTGTGTACTTGAGTGATTATTCACTTGATTCCTCCGACTTTTGTCGGTTGAGGTTAATCCACTACTTAGTTGTAGTGTTTCCTCTGTTGTCAGTAGCTTCTGACTTATGCCCACTAAACTGGTTTGTACACGTGTTCTTTACTCGTACAACCTTGCATTTCTATGCGTCGGTCCTTGTGACTTCCATAAGTCTCCTTTCTACTTTTACCACAGTTGACATTTTCCCAAATTCCTAGCTATCCCACTAGATCATTACTGCACAAATGCAATACCAAATCACTCAGTCCTACAGAGTGCAGAGGCGTAAACACTTGGCAGTAAATCTCTTATGAGATTGCAATAGGAATGCACATTACTTCCTTGTGAGTTGCTTCATCACTTGGTGCAGACCCCTGGCTCGTTGCCCGGTCTGTCTACCGTCTTTTTCCTCAACTCCATCTCATTGTGTGACTTATTCATATGTATTGGTCGCTTGCTGCGCACCATATTCATATTTATTTACGACTTAGTTTCCATGGCATCCACTATCACTTAGCTTCTGCTCATGTTTTACTACCGTTTAGACAATGGTTCGCCATTTACTTGGCTGACTATAGCGTATGACATACTTTTATATCTCTGAGCTCCTCGAGCGTTATTGGTTTTTACACTTCAGGTTCATATTTCACGTATTTCTTCTTAACCGATTACTCCTCGGTTTCCAATAATTGCTATCGAAGCCTATTTCACATTGTTTGGCAATAATTGTATGCTCAAGCTTCTCTACATTAGTAGTTCTAAAAGAGATACATCCTCTTCTTGGAGTCTATGTGTTTACCGCTCTCGCGGTCTCACATTAACGAGGGGTATCTTTGCTCGTTAGTTATTAAACTATTTACTGGTGCCGTTCTTGGCAACTCTCCCTATGGTTCACAATGGTTTGCAACCGTTGGAATATGTATTGTAGTAGGTTCATGGCATACTAGCCACGTTGCCTAGAGTTCTGCTCATAGTAGGCGGTTTACAAGTATTACTTCTCCTTATACCATCAAATGGTTTGGAGGTAACATTGGGCTCCATGATAAGATCATCGCATCACGCTTCCGTTCGTTGGATGCCCCTCAAGTGTCTTGGTATTGATTGGTACCTTGCAATAATTCAGGGTATCCCCTGGGTACGTGGGATCCCTTTGGTGTTCTAACCGAGTGTCCGTTGTAATTTCATGTGTCCTTATCACGACATTATTCTACACCCTTCAAGGATTGCTCCTGGGGTGTTATCATGTTATGCCATTACCTTTGGCTAACCTAAGAGTATGTTCAAATTGTCCCGTTTAGGGTTATAATGTCTCCCGTTCTTAGGGTAGGCCATGTGTGCTTCTCTTATGGTTTAACCAGTTTGGTATTTCTTTCAGTGGTGAACGGTATCCTCCGGTACCTTAGATGATCACTCTAGGTATTTCACTTTGTTCCTTGAACATTTGTGTGTTCATGATAGGCCTTGCCTTATTGGTTTCGGCTGGGTTTCCATTCCCACTAATATGATTTTTCTTCAATATCCTTGAGACATATCCAATGTCTTTGATCAATCACTAGTGCTTCTCGCACTTTTTAACTCTTAATTGTCCTCATGGAGTAAGTTTTTGGCTCCGTAGCTTGTAAGCTAATCTGAGTTTCTTCTATTGTTCAAGGTGTCCAACTGTTCTGGTTTGAATTCACTTATGGTCCGTAGAACGGAGCTGACTACTTCCTGTGTTTCGTACACTACATGTATACATACGTAGGGTACCTTATTGGTACGTTACCACTTACCCGACTAAATCACAATTGGTCTGTTAGGCCCGCAGGCTCCTTTGGAGTGCGGTCGTCCCACATCCCGTATTTGGGTACACTCGTAGTGCTCGTCACATGCCTAGGTGAAGTATTCTATCGTCAACTCCTCTTGTATCATTCTATGATACTCACCGTGATTCTTTTGGTTTGGTTTTAAAAATCTGAGATTTTAAAAGAAAGTTTATGGTTTTGAAAGAAAATTTTTTTTTGAAATAAAATCCTGGTTTTGAAAGAAAATCTCATGGCGTTGCCATGCTTGAGCTCCTGACCAAGTCTAGCTCCCTGCTGACTGGTGTGTTTGTTAGTATAATGGTCGGGCCGTTAGGCCATTCCAAGGTTTCATTGTTCAAGTTCTTAGGATTGGCACTCCTATGATTGCTTCCATTGTCATGGTGGTACTTTAGTAAGTACTAGTTGTTGTCAAAAGTTTCCCAATTCGCCTTGTTGTTGCTGCACTTGCCTTGGCAAGTGCGCGGGTACGTCGGTTTTTAGGTTACCATATACCGGTTGCAGTATTGTTTCCATCCGTATTTGGTGTTTATTGGGTCTTTCTTTGGTCCTTTGAACTTAGTGATCAATTCCTTGAGTACTTCTCAGTGTTCTTGGTAAGGTTGTTGTTAATTCGGGTGCTTCCCGATCCTTGTGGTACTCCATGTACCTTGCTCCATAGCTCGTTCCCACATTTGGAGGTGGTTACCGAGGTTTATCAGATCCTTAGGAACTACGTGGTAGTCCTGTTAGTGTAAGCTTAATGATTACTCGCATAGTTGTCCGAACTATGTCATTTGGGTATTACCGCCCTTTGGCGTTGTAGGTTTGGAGTTATCTATCCTTGACTAAGTCCTTAGTCGGTTTGTATACCGTTAATGGTATTATCATGCGTTTGCAATCCGTAGACTCTCTTTGTCCCGGGTTTTGTTACTCCACTTTCCGCTTCATTGCGTAGTTATACTTCTTTCTTGTTGGATGCACATGGTTCTCGCGACTGCGAAGCACGTCGCCCCATGGTGCCGCAAATTTCATTATCCTGTATTAGGATCTTCAATCTACTGCCGTTCAGTACGGTTATTGTCGTTGAAACGGGAACCGTCTTCGGGATTTCTAGTTTTTGAGATCTACCATATGACTGGTTCTTTCTGTTTAGAAAGTTCATTCTAGAACTGCCAGATCGGATTTTCCCGAGTATGACAGGTCTTTCCATCTCTCTGGCGTTCTTTCCCCCAACTTTACAACGGGGTTGCGGAGGGCGAGATTGGTTATGTAGGTATCCAGATCACACTGGAAGTTCCTATCTAGCGTACCTCACACGCTACCACTCAACCCTTAGCCATAAGTCTCTAATTCCTAACTCGGTATTTTCCTAAACTCGGTATTTATACCATCAGAGCGATACTTCGCTCTGGTACCACTTTTGTAACACCCCTACCGGTAATCAAACAATTAATCCTAACCCGTCTCCATTACTAGTACACAAGCAACAGAAATCCAAACTACAACCGGGGGTGATAAATACCGTTAGTCACCCACGTGACTAACAAGGCCAATCCAAACTCAAATACAACAACAAATACAATATCGGTCTGATGGGTCTTATATACCGAGTACTACAAACCAAACTATACAATCCATTCCTTGATCCATACTCAAGAAAATTCAACTTCAACTCTTTTATACACAGATACAATATCCATTCCATACTATACTATACTGAGTATCTACAATTCTCAAGTCTATCCATGACCTTTCGGTCTTACAAATCCACAATACATATTTATAATTCCTTGAACAACTACCCATATCAATGCCAACCCCGTCCTACTCTCGATCGGTTACGGCTTCGTTGTACCTGGAAAATAAAACAAAGCGCCCCAAGGGGCTCAGCAAAATTGCTGCATATGACTTCCGCATACCCCGCGTACTAGCGAGGGTACGCCGACTATTTGGTCGAGAGCATACGGTTCATTTTAGTTCAAACAGCATGCAACACAACAATACATTATATATGTACATTCACCCAACACTCCACATTCAATCCAAGAATACAATCCACACAGATATCACATCCAGCTCGGTTAATTCAACTACCTTCTTCTAATACCTTGAGAGACCGTATCTCAAGTGGGTTTCATTCTCGTTAACCACCAACTTTCATCCCAACGGGTAGTTTACTTGTCTCCTAGATCTTTAGACACTCTCGGTCCCGTTCTAGTTTTATTAATTATTCTACTCTTGAACAATTTTAGGTTAAGCCTCAAAGGCCTCCGGGCAGAGACATATATAGGTCTCACCCCGGGCTTTTATAATCTCAACACGGGATTAGAAACATTCTCTCATGTTCCCTCTTTCCTATCCCATAATACCCAGCTTACCTCTTTAGATGGGTAAGCTCTGCCAGTCTTACTCCAGTCGGGCACCACTATGTGGCACACAGCCCCGCAGGGCACTACTATGTGGCACACGGCCCGGTAACAAGGGAGTTCGACCACGGATTCGGAAGCAAACACTCTGTTGCTTCCTCTTCCTTGCACGCGTGACTCACAATCCCCCTAACCCAACTCTCGGGTTAGTAACAATAGGTACTCATATATTCTTATATATATAGATATCAGTCAGCCGCATCTCTCTCGATGCTATCATACAACTTAGGAGATTTTCATATTTCAATGTATCCACTGATTTAAGGGTCGCCCCTACACTTCCATTACTTAGAAACTATGTCGTTTTCTACGTTGAGTCACACCCTTGCATATGAGGTCGACTATTGATATTAAGGACGTTCTCTAGTCTCGTGTGTCGCTTGTTCTCATTTCGAGTAAATTGATAAGTTTGATTTATCATTGTCCATTAATCGAGGGTTTTCGTGTGTTACCTCGTTTTCATTTCTTAACAACCTGACTCTTTCTTTGAGTCTCTAATCAAGCAAGACTCAACTATGAGTCGCACTATAATACACAATCACATGCAGGCAACTCATTCACAATTCACCCATTTCATGAATTATACAAACTTTAATTCAAATAGAAACCAACAAGCAACAATGCAATACAAGCACTAACTAGTGCAAACAATCCGATTCGTGCATTTATCTTGTTAGGTGATCACACAATCAAAGAAGCACACAACCGGGGTAACCAAGTTAGGATACAGGACATGAGGAAATCATACCTTTCACACGGGGTTTACTTTACCGGGTGTTCCCTCGTTCCTCGGTTCACACTTGTTCCTCTAGCCTTACTCTTGAACCACGGACTACATGCCAAATGGTTCTATTAATATTAAAGCATTACGGTTTGTACATAATTGCTACTCCTGTACTTACCCCGTTATCCCGTTATTTCGGTTTAACTTAGTGTACTTAAACTCACAACTTTCTCACTCACTTCCAACACTTGTTTATACTTCTTAGGACCTTTAAAGGTCACCAAACAACTCCTAAAACCAATACCAATCAATCCCCATCTTCTAGGCACTTTAAAACACATTATGTGCATTTTGGGGGTGGTCCAGGCACCTGGTTCGGACTCAAGGTCCCGGACCATTACACAAATCAACTCTCGGCCTATTTTTACAAGTGGTCCGGGACTTGGTCCTAGACTTAAGTCCCAGACCAATTCCTGCATTCACTCTCGACATGATTTTTGGTGCGGTCCGGGACTTGGTACATATCCTAAGTCCCGAACCCTGCTAAAAACTGCTATTCAGGTCATTTTTCAACCCCAAATCAACCCTTAAATCACCCTCAAACTTTCCCTAATCTTTCCACAAGTTTTCTACATAATTAATCACCCTAAAACATGCTCTAGACCACTCCAAATCCTTGGTTTCATCCACCATCCAATTCTTGCTCAAATTCAACAAATCCAAATTCTCACATTTTGCATTTTGCACTCTTATGCATTTCTAACTTCTTCTTGCTTGTTTTTACCCCCGACCAACCTCACAAATCCATCAATGGCCATTACAAATCATTCCTACATAAATGCACTTCTAAAATCCAAGTCTGACTCTCATTTCCTAAGTCTTGCACACTTGCTCTTTTCTAGTTTTTCCAAAGCATTTCAATACCTATTTGCTATAGATTTTGACCTCCTTCCCTCTAGTTCTCCAAATGCCATTTCAAGGCTATCACTCAACTCTAATCAACACTACACACACCTAGGTTCCCCAATTCATTGAGTCATCTTAAAACACACGTTTTTCTACCAAACTTTTGCCATAACCTCCCCATAAACCTTATATGTCCAAACTCATTTTTTTCACCATTTTCAATCCTAAACTATCCACACCCTTACAAGGGTCCTACCAGCACATAAGCTCAACCAAAAATTCACCACATTAACAATATAGCTCCAAATCCAAAAGCAATGGCACTTAGGCCCTTAAATCCACACAAGTTCACAATCTCTCTCAAATTTAACCAACTACATTATATTACATAATTTGGGCTCATTATTTTAATTTAACCCATCCCAATATCTAAAACAATTAAACAAGTTTTAAGATGGGTTTCTTACCTTCATTTCATAAGTTCCTCTTTTGAATTCTCCTCTTGCTCCTTCTCTCCTCAATTCGGTCAAGTGGGAATGGAGTTGCCAAACTCCATCCCAACATTCAAGAACACAAAATACACACAATTAAAATCCTAAACCCTTGGAAATTCTCTAATCCAATGAAGGAGCTTGAAGCACAAAATTCTAGGGTTTACCTTTGGAGTTTAAGGAGGGGTTTTCACCCTTGAATCAAGAAGATGGCTCCACCACCATTGGAGGGTTGAAATGAAGCTCCAAAACAAGAAGAAAATGGGGTATCAAAGAGGGGCAAAATCAGTCAAGAATAGAGGGTGAAGAAAAATGAGTTTTTCTTGAATATTTTTACCTTAGGAGAGAGAGGAGACTCCAAGCTACCCATTGATGCCATTTTCTCTTCAAATGGGGAAAACCATGGAGATGAAGTCCTTCCTTTTCGGATTTTGAAAGAGAGAATGATAGAGAATGATGAGAGGAACAAGAATATGTGGTTATTTTGTGTTTTGAGCCTTAATGAAGCTTGGGCATGAGGTTAAATATAGAGTAGCCATGGGAGCCCTTCAAAAACGTCCAAACCAGTAGAGAGGAAGAGGGAGCCGGCTGGAGGAGGAAGGAAGGGAATAAAGAGGGAAGAGAGGAGGGAAAAGAAAATAAAGGAGGAGAGAGAGTGTGCTTTGCTTTTGTACTTTTTTCCTCTTTTCTTTTTCTTTCTAACTAGCTAGTATTAGAGAGGGGGGATGTTCTATCCAATAAAAACTGGCCCCTATTATAACATGTGAGCTGGAGCGTTTTTCGTCTTTTAAAGAAAACACTCGTTTATTTACCCGTTTAGCACTATTCACTAACGGGCCTGTTTTCCGGAATTTTCTCGTTTCTTTAATTTTAACGGTTATTAAGCTTCCATTAATGTTTATTTATATTTATTTACTTAACTATAATTTTTACGGCTTCGTTTGACCCCTTAAAGTCACGTTTTTGGTTTTCTCTCGAAAACGTGCGCTAAAGCTTTATTAGCGTTTTAACGTGTTATTTGGATCCGTTTTCTTCGAGAATTGATCCCATATATTATTTAGGCCTTATTAAGCCTTTTAAATTCATCTAAGACCCTTGTCGAGGTCGTATTCCTCCTACGGTCACATAACGCTCAATTTAGCGGTTTCACTTTTAAGCGTTTCTTGTTTCTTTTGGATTTATTCTTTTAGCCAAAATTCATTAGGCACTAATAGGCCCTCAATATCATATTAGAGTAATTTAATCACCCTAATTAGGTTCGGGGTATTTCAACCTGGCTGGTCAAGCACCAGTAGGAAGAGGAGCACTAAGCGTGCAACGAAATGGAAAAAGGAGCAGTAACAAAACCCGAGACACAAGTCTACGGGGCAGTCATAGCTAAATAACACCACCAACGGTATGCTAACTGACTAGGGACATAGTCAGGAGTGGTTAACTCCAAAACTACAACGCCAAAAAGGTTACAATACCTGACCGATATAGCTCAGACAGCTACGAGAACACTCACGGAATATAATCCGACACAAATGCAGAAATAGTGCCTAAACAAGCTCAGGCTCAGTAACCACGGTAAACGTGTGGGAACGAGCCACAAGGAAACATAGAACAAATAAGTAGGGATCTCCAAGAATTGGAGAAGCACCCTGATCAATGACAGCCATGTCAAGATCACTGAGAAGTTATTAAGAAGATTGAGTAACCCAAGTAAAGATTAGTGGATCAAATGAACAGCCAACAAGGCTACCGAATATTCAAGTGTAACACCCCATCCAAAGCCTATCGTGGTTATCGCAAAACTGAACACTTAATCGAATTCGTCGCAGCGGAATTAATAAACACCTGGACCTTGCCACGGTCTGATCGTTAGAATATACCGGCCTTATCAATTACAACACTTATCCAAAATAGTGACCAACCCAAACATCACCATCCAAAATACCACAACCAACCGAGTACAAGTAGCTAAGTCATAATCACAACCTTACATCAGTTTAAATATAGACAGACGGGTGCACAAGCGCAACCCGTACTCAAAATAAACATCCCATCCTAAGTCTAAACGCTCCTACTCTCGTGGTGCGTCCTCATGGGTCTCTTACCTGCAAGTGTAAAAACAGCCCCCAAAGGGGGTCAGCACGAATGCTGGTACACCCTCTCATGGCCCCCAAGCTAACGGGGCTACGACGACTAATTGTCGATAGCATGGGAATTGATTACATACACAAGCATGATACGAAGTGCAATAACAATAATCCACAAATGAACACAAATGGTTCGCAAACAATGTACGACTCAAGCGTTCCCTTATCAAGTGGGTTAGTAACCCCCTCCTTAGTCCTCATTTTCTTAACCTCAGTTCCTTACCTTACCTTAATCTTAATCTCAACTTAATCTCAGTATACAAACCGTTCCTGGAAGGGATTGGTTGTAGCTTAATTCGAACCTGGGATTTAGGTGATCCCACCGCACCATCTTAATGCCACCTACTCTGGACGGGAGTCCAGCGTAGCTGAGCCGGCAACCGGCCCTAGGCTACAAGTCCGAAGACAAGTCCTTAAGCGGAGGGCGGATCTGATTCAGATACCGTCCCCCTTTCCTTAGCATGCATGACCGGAGTTCGGTCCCGGGTTTCCTCACTCAAGTTCCAGTTAGTAGAAATCTTAATCACCATGTGCTAGCTAAGCCTTAACGGGCATTAACCAACAACCACCAAAACTTAACTCTTATTCTTAACTCAGTAAGTACTAAACTTGGTTAGTAACAATCTCAAGTCTCGCGTGTTAGTGCAAAGCTAACACATACACAACGAGAACAAATATAACCGGTTGCATGCTTTATCTTGTTTTAGTCATAGCAATTAAACAGATAGCACACACCGAGGGACACCTCGTTAGCAAGCAGGTCACAAGAAAGATTGTACCGTTCACCGTCGATCGTCGTTTGTTTAACCTTCTCCGGCGTCCCAACTCACAAACCTAAAACATTGATTCGTTTTTAGGCCATTAGTTATTTGCACCTTACTTAACTCACTTAGTCCCTAAAGGTTCCCATTAAATATCCTCTTAAGTCCTTACCACTTACCCTTTTAAACTTAGTCTTTTTAAACATTAAGGTTCTTACTTAACTTAACTTAATCCCTTAGGTTCTTAGGGTACTAATCATTACCACCCCACCAAAGGTATTCCTTATTACCTACTACCATCCTTAGAATTCAAAATTTCTTTTTTTTTATTTTTAGGCTCGACCGAACTTCCGACCGACCTTACCCAAGGTCGGTCCATTCCAGAACACATTACCGTTTGAAAATTCTACTACCCCGACCGACCTTGCAAGTCCGGTCCCCAAGGTCGGTCCATTCCCGAGAGTTTCCCCCGTGGGAAATCTAAGCTCGACTGAACTTGCCAAGTTCGGTCCCATGTTCGGTCGATTCCAGAGACTTATTACTGTACAAAATTCTAGGCATGACCGACCTTGCAAGTCTGGTCCCAAGGTCGGTCCGTTCCAGAGACTTAATTCCTTCACAAAATACAAGCCCGACCGAACTTGTAAGTCCGGTCCCCAAGTCCGGTCGGTTCCAGAAACTTCCTCCGGCAGTGTAAATTGAGCTCGACCGACCTTGCAGGTCCGGTCCTAAGGTCGGTCGGCTCCAAAACCTTGTTCTAAATTCCCATTCAACACCAAACTTCTCCTCATATATCCTAATATGTTATAACCTCATTTGGGCACCTCAAATACACCTTAAGCCAACCACTAAACACTTTAAATCACTCACCAACATCCACTTTAATCATTATGCATTTTTCCTTGTAACCATGCCAACACTTGTAACATTTTCCACTAGGTTTCTAGGTGGTGGTTCATACCTAATGTAACCACTATGCGATGTTTCCCCACCACTATAACATCATCTCCCAAGCATCTTTCACCATCTAAAACTCTTTTATGCATTTACTTAAAGTTCCTTCACAAGCTTATGCTTCCATTCATCAACACATTGTTTCCTTCCTAATGGTTTACCAACATTTGCCTAAGTCCTAAATACTCAAATGCATTCTCTTGCTTCCTAAATCCTTCATAGTAATGCCTAAGTCATTATAACTCATTAAAACACTTTATCTCACCCCTTTTCATCAAGACAACCTCTAGACTTCCTAGTACTTCCTTAGTCATTAAGTTCCCTTAGAACATCTTAAACACTTAAGTTCTCCTTTAAATTTTTGCCATGGGTTCTCTAGTATATAGCACATCCTAACACTTGGTTTTTCTCCATCAACCAACCAATATCTCTCAAATTCTCATCACAACACCTTAACACACAATTTACACCAAAACTACACCACATCATCTTATAGTGCATAAACTTAAATGCTTGGCACTTAGGCCCTAAATGACAATAATCTTAACCACTGAATTTCCACATATATTTGCCTTCAACCTGCGAATACACACAACAAGGCTCCCATTGAAACAAAATGCTTCTTGTAATTCACCTTGATATTCCTAAACTATCTCTTTTTCCTCATTTGCTCCTTAGTCACAAGTTAACACTCATGATTTGTTTCTCCTAGGTCATATATAACCCTTTTCTAATGTAAACTCTACACTAAACTCATCACATACTAAATCCCATTCCCTTAAGCAATAAAACACCTTAAGGTAAGTAATTTACCTTGTTCTTTTACAAGCTTAAAAAAACTTTCTTCCTTAGGTTTTTCCTTGCTCAATCTCGGTCACCAATATATATCTCCTTGCCAAAGTTCTAACCAATATCCAATGACTCCAATGAGTACTAGATAATACATTAACCCTAAGGAACAAACCCTAGGTTAAAAAAAATGTGCTTTAAGGTATTAAGGTGATTGTTTTACCTTGGTTTCTCAAGACAAACTTGGATATGTGAAATACCCCGAAATTAAATATAGGGATTAAATTAATCTCATATGTATTTAAGGCCTAATGGTACCCAATTATACTAGCAAGGAAAAATAAATCCAAAAGAAATAATAAACGCTTAAAAAAAAACAGAAAATCTAATAAGCGTTAAGTAACCATAGGAGGAATGAGACCCTCGGTTTAGCATGTTATATGGATTCTAAAGGTTTAATAAGACCTAAATAATATATGGGAACAACTCCCGAAGAAAACGGATCCAAATAATGAATTAAAACGCTAATAGAGCTTTGGAGCACGTTTTTCGAGGAAACCCGAAAACGTGACTTTAAGTGGTCAAACGAACCTGTAAAATTATAAATTATTAAATATAATTATTAAGCATTTATGAAAGCTTAATAACCAATAAAAATAAAGAAACGAGAAAATTCCGGAAAAACGGCCCGGTTAGTGAACAGTACCTAAACCGGGTAAAATAACGAGCGTTTTCTGTAAAAGACGAAAAAACGCTCCAGCTAGTGTGACAGTAAGGGGGCCGGTTTTATCAGTCAAATAGCTCCCTCACACACACATGTAACTAGCTAACTAATAAGAGAGCCAAAAAGCAAAAAGCAATAAAGTAAAAACTACTTTATTTCCCTTCCCTCTCACCTCACTCTCACATTTTTCACTCACTCTCTCTCTTTTCCTCTTCCCCTCCATCGTACTCTCCCTCTTCCTCCTCCCTTGGGCTGCGATTTTGGAGCTCCCCCAACATCAACAATGGCAACCCCACCTTCTACCTCATGCTCCATCCTCATGTAAGCTCCAAATCAAAAACAAATACATATTTGAACTCCCCTCGTCATCCTCTATCGTTCCCTCTTTTCAAAATTCGAAAAGGATGAATTTCATCTCCATGGGTTTTCCCTAATTGAAGAGAAAAGCACACCATTATGGATCTTGGAGTCTCCTCTTTCCAACAAGGTAAAAATCTACATGAAAAACTCATGTTCTCTCCACCTTCCTTTCATAACCGATTTTTACCCATATGTAATACCTTGTTTTCTCTCTCTTTTTGAGCAAAATATCAACCTAGCAATGGTGGTGGATTCACCTTCTTGAACCAAGGGCTAAAACCCCTTCTAAAACTCTCCAAAGGTAACCCTAGAAATCTTGTTTTAAGCATTTATATGAACTAACACTAATTAAAGGGTTGGTATATTAATTATAGTTGTTTTGTGTTCATTGGGTGATGGGAATGGAGTTTGGCGACTCCATTCCCCACATGGCCGATTTGGGCAAGAAAGAAAGAAGAGAGAATTGGGAAAAAGAATGAAGGAATTATAAGCTCAAGGTAAGAGCTCTTTACTAATGTTAATTTTAATGCATTAGAGTAATGGAATGGTAAACAAATAAAAGAACCCAAACTAAGGTATAGTATTGAAGTGTATGAAGTTTTGAGTATTTGAGAAATAGTATGTGAATGGTAGGCCTTAGAGCCAAGTATGTTGTGTACGAGTATTAGTATTGATGTTCGTGGAGTATTGGTGTATTGGGATGGATTTATATTTGTATTGATTGCTGGTAGGACCCTTGTAAGGGTGTGGCTAGATTAGGAATGGAATTTGGTGAGAAATGGTATGTGTGGCTAAGTAAGAAAAGTAGATGGACTATGAAAAATTTTGGTAGGAATATGTGCATGTATGGATGACTTGGTGAATGGGAGAACCAAGGTATGTACTGAAGATAGTAGGGATGTTTAATGACCATGGAGTAGTGATTAGGGTATGAATGAAAGAATGTAAAATCTGCAACAAGAGTGTTGAATGGTATTGGAGGAACTAGAAGAACTTATGTACTTGACCTAGGGAAGAGTGTTGGACTTGAAGAGGTGATACAATGCATTGTAGGCATTGGAAATGGCATTAGGAGAGTGAATTATGTAGGGGGAGGTAGGAACTAAAATCTGTAGCATAGTGTGTAAAAATGCCTTGGAGAAGTTAGGAAAGATTAGTGTGTAGGAATTGGTAAGAAGAGAGTTGGGACTTGGGCAGTTGGATTGTGGTATAGGTAATGTATAGGGCTTGGAAATGTATTTGGAATGCTAGGAGTGACTTGGTAGAGGAAATATTGAAGGTAGGAGGTAGTAGAAAAATCCGTAGCATTAGAGAATGAAAAACTGTTGTAAGTGTTGAAAGGAAGTGAGGGAAATTGTGTAAGTTGTTTGATGGATTTAGTAATGGATTTGGTGGATGAATAAGGTGATTTAGAATGTTTAAATGGTACTAAAACATGTTAGGATGTAAGTAGGAAGATTGGGAAACAATGGGTGAAATTGGGAAGGAAAAACAAAATCTGTAACAAGGTTCTGGAACCGTCCGACCCAGAGTCTGGATCGGACGTGGGTTGGACAGGGCTTAAACACCGAGATGTAAATTTCTGGAATGGTCGACCCAGAGCCGTGGATCGGACGTGGGTCGGACAGGCTAAATTTTTCCGTCGTCGAAGTTTCTGACTTTGTCCAACCCAGACGTTGGGTCGGACGTGGGTCGGACGGAGCTTGGACGGCAGGACCAAACCTTCTGGAATGGTCCGACCCAGAGGGTATGGGTCGGACGTAATAGTGCTGGGTCGGACAGGGTGAATTTCAGAGGACGAATTCTACTGGAATGATCCGACCCAGGGCTTGGGTCGGACGGCCCTATACTTACAAAAAAAAAACAGTAAGCTTATAACTAGTATACATGCATATATATATATATATATATGTATACCCACCTATACATATGTATACACATGTGTATGTAAATTATGGACAAGTAATGGAAAGTAAGTAAAATGAATATAAGTGTAAGGAAGTAAAGGCTTAGTGAATAAGGATTAGTAAACACAAAAGTGGTTGAGTTAAGATTAATAATGGTAGATTAATCATTCGGGTGTATGTATATCATAGGATTTGAATTGTGAATACCGGAGGAACGTTGGGATACAAGTACAACGGTGAAAGTGAAAGGTATGATTTCTTCATGCCCTGTATCCTAATCTGGTTACCCCGATTTGTGTGCTTATTTGATCACCTAATAAGATAAATGCACGAATCGGACTATATTGCACCTAAGTGCTTGTTACATTGTTCTTGATATTTGTCTTGAACAATAGTTTGTATAATTCATGAAACATATGAATGATGATGAAGTGTATCGTACTTGTAGTGTACTTGTATATTGTAATGTATTTGTATGTATGTGTATATTTGTATTGTATTATTGTGGCTTGGATGTTGACTTGTGCTAATTCCTAACTATCTTACTCCTAACTTAAGTGAGTAAATTGGAATGAGTACAAGTCCGATATAGCTTCGGCCACGCGTGAGGATGCGGAGTCACAAGAGGTTGGCTGCAATTCCTGACTCTTAAACTGGTCCGCGGCCCAAATCCCTTAAATGGGTAGCATCCCGGATTAGTGAGTCAAGTAAATCCCGGAGGTGGGACGGTGTAGTCCCCAGGGCCGGAGGTCCCGACGACTTAACTTGAGTAAGAGTAAGAGTAAGTAAGTATGGATCCGTAAGTAAGTATGTGTATGAGTATGTATGTGTATGAAGAAGTAACGAGTAAAAGAGTAATCTCCACCCGATTAACCCGGTGTGGACCAATGAAGCTAACAAGAATTGTATATTGTGTATGTAATGAGTATGTGTAATTCGGAAGAGGTAAGTATGTATTGGTTGGTTTATATCGTATCCCTTGATGAACTGAATTGTATGTATGTATGTTGTGTAAGTATTATGGTACTGTGTGTAAGAGCATGTATGCATGTATGCTTGTATGAAATGAACCGCATGTATTCGAC
Organism: Limonium bicolor; assembly: GCA_023374045.1. Lineage (NCBI taxonomy): Eukaryota > Viridiplantae > Streptophyta > Magnoliopsida > Caryophyllales > Plumbaginaceae > Limonium > Limonium bicolor. Next base: position 227,674,273 of record CM041782.1, read on the forward strand.
CAAGTGGTCGGCGTACCCTCACTAGTACGCGGGGTATGTGGTTATCATGCTCGGCGAAAGCTGACCCCTTCGGGGGACATTTTTTAGTGTGCAGGTACCCGAAACGAATATGGTCAAGGAAGAGACCGGAGGCACACCCTGGTATTTGGAAGTAAAGTAGCGTGTGAGGAACGGGTAGTAAGTAGTCTCTTAGTGAGTACGTATGAACTTTGAAGAGATAGTACATTGTATAAGGATCTTAGTAAACTCGGTATGTAGATTATATTGTATTGTACTTGGAGTATTGTATTGAATGGAGATTGTAGTAGCATTTGGTAAATGGAGAATGCATTGTAGATTTGTAGTACTCGGGATTCCGGTCCATCAGACCGATGCTGTATGTAGAATCAGTAGCCTTGTTAGTCACGTGGGTGACTAACGGCATTGTATCACCTAATGTATGTAAGTAGGTATCCGCTGCGTGCATCTAATGAGTAAGGAGATTGGACGTTAATGACTGTATTAATAGTAGGGGTGTTACAATATGAAGCAAGAAGGACCTCCTCAATCCTTTGAAGAGTAGAAAAATAAGCTAGAACAAGGCATTAAAATGAAGCCTCATGAGCATGTATTTTCGGTCAAGAAGAAAAGTGATGAAAACCTAGATTTTCTTACACTTTCTTTACCTTAAGAGAATGGAGAAGCCAATGGAGTCTCCAAACTTGAATTCCTCCTCTAATGGCGGTTTGGCTTGGCACCAAATCAAAGCTCTTGAAGTTTTGAAAAGATAGAAAGAGAAAGAGAGAGCTTGAGCTAGCTAAGAGGAATATGTAATTTGTTTTGGTTTTGGAGCTAAAATGAGTAAGTAGTGTGCAAGAGAAGATGGAGCTAGCATGGAGATGTGCTTCACGTTAATGGAGAAGGGAGAGAGCAGCTCAAAACCGTGGGAAACAAGAGAGAATGAAGAGGTGAGGAGAGAGGTGAGTAAATGAGATATTTATGTTAAAAGGGTGAATAGTACTTTTGCTTTATAACTCTTATTTGCTTAATGACTAACAAAGGTGGTGACTCACCTTGTAAAAACCGTCCCCCATTAAGTAACAAGGGGTACTTAAGTCTTTGTTGACCAAATATCTCACTTATATTGACTTATGTTATAAACTAGCTTAATTAATTTACTATTCACAAAACAAGGCACATTGTTGTGAAATTTTTGATTTCCCATTGATATAGACTTCCAAATGTGATACTATATAGTACACATGTTAATTAAAGAGTAATGATGGACATTTAGCCATTCAAAACTCATTTACAAGACAATTTTCAAAAATGTGCTTTAAGACTCCTTAAAGCACATTTTGTGTTTTAACTTGTTTTCAAGCTTGGTTTTCTTTGGTAATTGATTTAAAATGACCATTAGAATATTACTAAGGTCTTAGAACAATATTTGGGTACTCTCCCAAGTCTCTCCAAGCTTAGAGCACGTTTTTGCTTAAACTGCTCTTTTGGTGTTTCCTTATCTTTTCTTTGGTTAAAATGGTTTCTTAATGTTTCCAAGGCATTATTATCCTCCTTATAACTTAGTTATCTTTTAAACACCATATCTAAGTTTGGGGTATTTCATCAAGGAAACAATACCGCGATCTGTATTGGTTAACCCAAAAACCACCAGTACCACGCACTTGCCACGGCTAGTGCACTAATAACAGGATTATTCGGAAAAACTTTTAACAAACCACCTGTACTTAGTAAAGTACCGTGATCGCAATGTAGCAACTACGGGATCACAAATTCCAAGGGCTTGAAGAATGAAACCTTGGAAGGGCCTAATGGTCCAACTATTGTAGTAAGAAATATACCAGTCAGCGAGAAGCTAGACTTGGTCAGAATCAACCGGCATTGAAGTGCCATGGAAACTTTCTTTCATACCCAAAACTTTTCGTTAAAACCCAAATAATTCTTTTAAACCCCATATTTTAAAAACCAAACCCGAAGTTTCACAATAAGCTATCATAGGACGATATAAGAGGAGTTGAAAACTGAATACTTCACCTAGGCATGTGACGAACACTACAAGTGTATAACACGAGATGTGGGACGACCGCACTCCGATAGGAGCTTGCGGGCCTGACGGACCTACTTATAGGTGAGTCGGGTAAGTAGCAGTGTATCAATAAGGTACCCCACATATGTATACAAGTGGTGTACAGAACACGAGAAGTAGTAGACTCCGTTCTACGGACCGTAAGTAAGTCCAAGCCAGAACAGTTGGACGCCACAGAAGATCAAGGAGGAAGAACATAGTTGAACTAACGAGTATAAAGTGACCCAGACAATTCATCTGAGGATCATGAACAAGAACTATAAGATGTAAGGAGCAGAGATTATTTAATCTAGACATTGGATATGTCTCAAAAATTTCAAAGTGAATGCATGGAAGCTGGAATGAATACCCAGCCACAAACAGTAAGGCGGATGCCTACACGGACACATTGATGTTCGATGTATGGATAGAACTCTCAGAATAATCACCATGACTACCGGGAATATTAATCTTCACCAAGAGGATGTTTGAACGGTGTGGAACACAAGGAGAAAGTATCAACAGTCTACCCAAGAATGGGAGATGCTATGACCCTAAACGGGATAGTTCAAATACAATACCGCAAGGCGGTGTAGCTAATACAACATATCATGAACACTAGCCAGATGTAATGGCGTAACCTAACGACACCCAGGAGCAGTCCTTGAAGGGTGTATAAGTCAACAGTGGTTGAACGGAATATTGTGATGAGAACACAAGTGTTAAAGCGAATACATTCGGTTAGGACACCGAAGGGATTCCACATAACGGGAGATACCCTAAATCACTAAGAGGCACCGATTAATACCATACTGCCTAAAGGGCCTCCTATGAACGAAAGCGTGATGCCACGACTTGCCATGAAGCCCAGTAATACCTCCAACCTATGGTAGTATACAAGGAGTGGAAACATGTATAAGCAGCCTGCAAAGAGTATAGCTTGCAACAATAAGGCTTAAAAGCCATGAACCAACTACGTCATATAGACTTAAATGGTCGCAAACCTACGTTAAATGATAAGGAGAACTGTCGAGAATGACAAGTAGAGAAATGTTATTTCCTACAATGAGCAGAGCGACAATCAAATCGCTCAATTTTAACCTAATATAATGAGTGGCTTAGAATAATGGCTACCTCCGTGTCACTGCCACTGGAACATCAGTCTAGTATACAGTTGATGAAGCTTTTAATTGCCCTTCATGCCTTCTGTAGCAATGGTAGCACGGAGGCATTGGAATCGTAATGATGACAACACTGGTCTAGTCCGCACTTGGACACTGCGAGAAATATGAGGGAAGGTACCTCACGTTAACGGAAGACCACCAATGCGGTGATGATGTGAACCCTTGGAATAGGCTTCCACTTACCATAACAACAAGCTTGAGCATGTAGTTATTTCCAAGAGACAACTGAATAAGGAAAATAAAATTTCCAAACCACTATGACCAGAAGGAGGCTTTGAGAGCAACTATAACACCCCAACCGCTAATCCTATGCTTACCGTCCAATCATCCCATAATCCAGAGTTACTTGCAGCGGAATTACTACCTACTACAGCGGGTGATACAACGCCGCTAACCGCCCATACGGCTAGCAAGGCTATTACTACTTACAGTGACGGTCTGATGAACATAGTATACCGAGCTACTAAAATATTACTTACCATTACCGGAATATAACGTGCTTACAATTCTTGGATCACCGAGTATTTAAAGTGTATTCAATTGGAACCTTCCAATACTCCCAAAAGAATGAGTTTTAACCTCTACTCATCTATACCAATTGAAATCCCTTCACAGTATCCCCAAAAGGTGTACCCATGGTACACGGCTAATCAAAACTACAGCCATGTACTACTCAGTACACCAATCATCATTCAATGTTTACAATCCAAAAAGAAGACAAAAGAAATAGAACTAAGTCTTCACATCTTCATCCTTCGCGAGTACCTGCGTGTAGTAAAAATGGTGCCCCAAGGGGCTCAGCAAATGCTGCGTATAAACTCCGCATATACCGCGTGCTAGCTAGGGCACGCCGACTATTTGACGTCCACTAAACATGCAGTTCATTATTTTCATACATACATGCCTTACATACAACATACATGCTTATACAATTCAATACACAATTCAAGGCATCAATACAATAGTGCATACAATACTTACCTTCACATTGTTAGCCAAATTACGCATCCGGGTTAATCGGAATGCTTTTACTCTTTTACTCATTACTTACTCTCACTTACACTTACTTACTTTAATTTACTTTACTTACTCATTCTTACTTACTTACTTATACTCAAGTTAAGTCGTCGGGGGACTACTCCGTCCCACCTCCGGGATTTACTTGACTCACCAATCCGGGATGCTACCCACTTAAGGGATTTGGGCCGCGGACCAGTTTAAGAGTCAGGAATCGGATCCAACCTCTTGTGTCTCCTCATCCTCACGCGTGACCGAAACTATATCGGACTTCTACTCATTCCAATTTAATTACCAATTTAAGTTAGAATGGTTAGCTTGTTAGGAATAAGTTAGAAGTCCAAAGTCAACACATTCGGTCACAGTACATTGCAACATTCATACAAGCATTCATATCAACCATACATTTCATGAATTATACAAACTAGATTTAAAGACAATATACATCGATATACAACACTACATATTCACAAGTAAACATGATAACTCCGATTCGTGCATTTATCTTATTTGGTGGTCAATTAGCACACAACACACAAATCAGAGTAACCAAGATAGCATACGGGGCATGAGGAATCCATACCGTTCATCATCGTACTCGTATTCCGAACTTTCCTTCGGTGTCACAAATCAAGTCCTATTATATATATATACAATTGAATGATTAATATAACTATCATTAACTTAACTCATACTTACTATGTCCTTATACTTCTTACACCTACACATTACTTACTTATTTTTCATTATCTTAAGTTTTATTTTCTTACTTAAGATTGGCATGCTTACATACATGTACATATTTACATATGTGGGTATACATATATATATATATATATATATATAATATTATTTAATTTAAATAATTTTTTTTTGTATGACTCGACCGACCTTACCCTGGGTCGGTCCCAAGGTCGGTCGAAGTTAGTAAGGAATTACGCTGGAAAATTACAGGGCCGACCGACCTTGCAAGTCCGGTCCCAAGGTCGGTCCATTCCAGTGAGTTACCTGGTGAAATTTTTAGCCCGACCGACCTTGCAAGTCCGGTCGCAAGGTCGGTCCATTCCAGTAGCTTACTCGACGGAAAATTTTGAGTCGACCGACCTTGTAAGTCCGGTCGCAAGGTCGGTCCATTCCAGTAGGTTACAGACGGGAGAATTCTCTGGTCCGACCGAAGTTGCAAGTCCGGTCGCAAGTTTGGTCCATTCCAGAAGCTTTCCCGTCTTTGTAAATCTGGGCTCGACCGACCTTGCAAGTCCGGTCCCAAGGTCGGTCCGGCCTAGTATTTGCATTTTTATTTCTGTTTTCAGTCCTCTCTTTTACCCATTATTTCCCCAATGTTCCTACACTTATTCCCACATGTTATAACACTAATTAAACCTCCTAATACACCTTAGTTCATTCCTTAACTCTCTATACATTTCTATACTAATTCACTCACATAATTTTCCAAGTTTCCCTCAACACTTGAACTAGTTTCCTCTCCAGTTGCATTTTGCTACAGATTTTAACACTAACACTCCTCTTCTATATCTCACTCTTCTATTGAATTTCTAACACTCCTAATGCACTTAGAATACATTAACAATCTCTCTCAACTTACCCTCTATCTTCCTCAAACAAAATCTGTTACAACACATCTCATTCACCTAGTTTCTAATCCACTAAGTGTTCTATTCCTAGGTAAATTTTGCCATAGTCTCCCCTATAATTTTATACTATCACCTCATTGTTTTCATTCATATTTACATTATCTCACCTGTTTTCAACAACCAAAAATATACAAGCTCCCATATACAATACCAATACTAAACACTTATAAAAATTCCTGCACTCAACAATCCAACAACTATGTTTTAACAAGTCTTGAAATGTCTTTTAAGGTTTAAAACATTTATATTCTCTTACACATTACACTACTAATACATTACCATTTTACAATACTCATTTTAATCTCCTAAAATCTGTTACACATACATATACAAGACTACACAAAGGTGAGCATCCTTACCTTGTTTCCCTTCTAGTTTGGTTTTCCTTCTTCTTGCTTCTTCCTTCTTCCTGTAACGCCCCTACTTATCATAAATGCAGCGGAAATAAAATACTAAGGCGATTACAGATCATCGGGTTCCAAACACCCGGCACCAAACCTCACCAATTACAACTTATGACAGTACAAAAGCTACGGTCTGAACTCGAGAGAAAACATAACATAAAGTAATAATAACAAAATACAATAGCTCCCAGAATTCCTAATTCCCATCCCATACACTCACTCTCTTCGTGGCCACCTGTTTAACAATTCATACCTGCAAGATGAAACCAAGCAGCCCACCCGAGAGGGGTGAGTCAGTTCCCTGGAATGGAACTGGTACAACTCCCAAACAACAGTTTAAAAGCATAACTCTTAAAAAAAACAATAAGATGAAGCCAAACACTTAGAACAAAAGCAGAAGAACAAGGCACACCAAAACACCAAGTCAAGATATCAAGTCAAGGATAGGGATAAATAACAAGAAGTAAAGTGAGTCAACTTAAAAGAAACCACGCCAGAAGTTAGTGAACATCCATTGCTTAAGTTGGATTCAGTTCCAATTAGGATTAGAAAGACCCAAGTAGTCACAAGGACTAGGAATGAAAGAAGATATCCAAGAACCATAACTCAAGAGTGGAATACCCAATTGGGAGAGATGGCCCCCACCGCCAGTCAGTTGTCACAAGGACGAGGTAAACAGACCTCCGCTGTCAGTTGTCCATATGGACGAGGTATAGCAGACCTCCGCTGCCACCGACCCGTTCTCAGTCATCGGTGAAAAGTGAGTGCACCACTTATTAGAAATAATCCATACCCAATACCAAGATTGACATTTTCCCATATTCCCACTAGATTATTAACTGTACAAGTGCAATACCAAAACACTCAGTCCTACAGAGTGCAGAGGCGTAAACCCTCAACAGTCAATATCTAATGAGGCAACCAGATAAGAGGAATCAATGATCATGTGAGTTGTACACCCAAGGCTCAGTTAGTCACATCAAGCTGAGTTAGTCACACAACCAATTTCTTTTCAAGATTCATTCAAGCTCATTTGGCGTTTCTCAAAACATTCCATAAAATTTGTCACAAAAAAGTATCTGAGTACGAGAAATCGTACAAAACATTCCATAGAGTCCAAGACACAACAAGCTGAGTACGAGAAATCGTACAAAACATCCCATAAAGGCCAAAACCCAACAAGTGAGTACGAGAAATCGTACCTGGTAATCGCTGTAGCAGTTCTAGTCGACTTGTGCAAATAATCAACAATACTCTGAGGAATATTAAAGGTAGTCTAACATCAATAACTTGTAACCTAAGTAAACTTAAATAAATTCCTCACTCTTATTTCTAAGTCTCAATTGTCTTTTAAGCCCTCACTTAAATGTTATGTATAGCCTTTGACTTATATTAGAATGTTGTATAACCCAAGGTTGTAAGACTAGGGAATGTATGTTATTAACACTTGTTAATTGTTACACTCTTATCCACTTTATTCATACTTAACCCTAATTCCCAATTCAAGACTCTTGAGACCCTTATATCATAAGTGCATATTATATTATTCATCTAATCTTAGAATCTCAATAATAATTCTTAAGCTTAATACTTTTATTCTTAATTTAGAATAAATATCGGGTTATGACCTATGATAGGTTTATCTTAGAATATTATACTATTATCTCACAATGTAATGATTATGTATTTATCAGTATTACCAAATAATCCATTATGATTAAGTTTTCCCCTCAACTTAATTAAGATCTACATCCTGTATATTGGAAACATGGTGTTATAGATGCATTTTATGATAACCTAATTGAGTTACTACACTCATTTATCATATGTTTAGTTTAGGATGACTTTTATTACAACCATCTAATAATCTTATCATAAGATGTTAAATTGCTTCTCATCTTGAATAACTATATTATAGTTAACTTAGATTTATCGAACTCTTACATTTAGTATTTCCAAGGTATATTATTTACTTTATCATTAACTATATAATAAGGCATTTTAAGATAACCTTTATTTATCCTTGCTTACATTTAATTTCCCAAATGTTTTATTTTTACACACATTCCCGCTATAGACTATGTATAATCCTTTTATACTAAATTTTAATAAACTTACGTCTTAAAATACACTTTTCATATGTTTACAAAACCTAAGGTTTCAAAGGAATAACTTAATAAATTAATCTCCTTTATTATGTTTTAGGATGAACATTATATCTTAACATAAGGTAGAATTTATCTAAGAATTAAACTCTCATTCACAAGTGAAATTGTCAATTACTTAATAAGATAATATGTTCTGAAAAATCCCCATACCTTATACTCAAATGACACATTAATATTTTTAGCGTCGTAAAGTAGATCATATAATCTCTTATGTAACTTAGTTTTATCTAATAAAGGTTCAAAGGTTTTAAGTATCAAATTCCTATTTATAAACCTTTCTATAAGTTCTAACTACTAAATTCCTCACTTAATTGTAGACTCACATCCTAAGTATTGGTAATTAATGTTATAAATGTTTTTCATATGGCTTATCTAATGCCAAGAAACTTAAGGATTATTATTTATATAAATTTCCAAATCATAGTTTAATGTAGTTTTATATCATAATCCTTTTAATGATTTTAACTTAAAACATTAAGTTATATTTCAATACCTTAAATGTTAAGAAATGATTAAATCTAGACTTACTAATCCACCTCACATTCATATGTAAAAGTATTTTATTTATTTTATTTTTTTATATATTAAGAACATTTAGATGTAAAAGTATTACATTTATTTATCATTAATTATAGAATAAGATCTATTTGTGTAACATTTTATGTAATCTAATCACAATTTTCCTAAGTTTTAACTTATTAATTACTTAACCCAATTATAGACTTACATTATGGTCGTTGACTAATACTATACATGTATTTTAATACGGTTTATATAAATCTTAGAAATTCAAAGATAACTCTTTAAGTTTAATAATCATAATTTAATACCGCCTCATATAATATTCTTTTATTAGTATTATGTAGAGGTTTAGTTTATCTCATTAATTCCTTCATATTATATTTTGTATAAGGTATTTTATTTCTTTTATTTATGTAGTTTTTTTTTATGTGTATATATATTAGGATTTATTCAAGGCATTCTTGTGTAGTTTTATTGCACTTAATTATTTATACTAACTTTTACACATAGCTACACCCATTATATGGTTTATAAAATAAAGTATTTTCATTAGTTTCAATTAAGTATATTAACTACCATATTATATAATTAATATAAATGTAGATAATTTAGTTCCTTGATTTAACCTAAGTTACTATTTTATTTCGTTTATATATACGTACATCTATATAATATATTACTTCAATTAAAAGTTTATACCCAAAATATTTATAAACATACTGTTATAAAATATTAATTTAGTTTCCTTTATTTTCCCTACCTAAAAAAAACTTATTAACAAACCATACTTTAATTTTTTGTTACATTAAAAACCATATATTATAAGTTATTCTTATGAAAATTCCATAAACATAATTTTTAAACCTATTTACCCTTGTCCATAAATTCCCAAATTTATATATAATAACTATAACATTTTAGACATATTATAAAATTTTTATTTCATAAAAAATATCTTTTTAAATTACCCAAATAATTCCATAATTCTCGTAACTTGCAAAAATCATAACTTATGTTTAAAAACTCAAAACCCATATTAATTTACATCAAAATAAACTAGATTTATAAGGAATCTATGGTTAAAATTTCAAGTCAAAATGCATTCGGGAAGGCCATTAAATAAATCTAGCAAGTTAGGACTTTATTCTGGAAAGTATATTAACTTATTATAACTTAAATACCCACGATCTAATCTCGGCCGTCCATGTTTATTAACTGCGATCCAACGGCCTAGAACTCGCGAGTTCATCAGGCAACTCCCCTTCTCACCCGAGTACTAATCACTCTATATCTCCCAATCTACAGAACGAAATTCGATGATTCTTGTTCCTATCGATTCGTAATCTAATTCCGGTTCTAATGGTACCTATTTCCCCAATTTTCATGCAGAATTGAGTAGTTTCGAATCTGGGTTCGAAGTTAGGGTTCACGGTTTGAGTTCGAATTCAATTTCGACAAATTCTCTCATTGTAAAGCATAATAGACTAAATTGGCATGTGGGTTTGATCGATGATGAAATTTCGAATAGAAACCATGGAGAAATTTGATCGGAAACTCACCGGAATTGCATTAACGGGGCGAAACCAAATCGGGAAAAACTGGAAATCGTTATTTCATGTGCGGTTCAGGTATGCCACTTCTCGAATCAACTCGCACCAACTGAGAGAGATTTGATTCATGTAACCTATCACAATCCAAACTAGACATGTAACTCTAGATGTTAGTGGAAGAATCATTGATTTTGATGAACTAGGGAGAAAGTTACAGATCTCACAAGATTCGTGTTTACCTAGTTGGTTTCGGGATGAACTGGGCAAAATTACCGCCGTGATCGAGTAGGCATCTTTAGACAGATTTATCTCCCAAACTAGTGCGAATCAGCCTTGACCATCAACATGAAAGTTATAGAGGGATTAGAGATCTTCAAAACAAGCTAAAGAACAAGAAATTGTGGATGATAAATGAAGAAGTTATGGTGTGACGAAGTTTACCCGATTTCAGGAAAAACTGCAGTTCTGGGTTACGAACTCGCGAGGAGGTAACTTTGGATCAACTTTCCGATCATTGTAGAAGGAGTTAGATGGTGTGTGAGTAATGGTTGGAAAGAGGAAAGATAGGAGAATCGAATGAAACAAACGGCATACCAAATGGTGGAGTAGAGAAAAAGATATAGGTGTCTAAAGATCGACCCATGGCATGCCATAACTGAAGGAAATCTGAAAAGACTAAGTTAAATCGGGGCTGACTGGGCGCGGCTGACTCAGCCAGTCTTGGACACGTCAGCAACCTCCCAAATTTTGGCTCTAAACTTCAATTTATCATAACTTTGGCTAGGATGATCCGTTTTTAACGTTCTTTTTATCGATCTTCATGGTTTTTCTTAACCTATTTATTGGTATAGGTTTCATGGCCTGGTTTGACCATTCTCAAAAAGTCAACTCTAGCAAGGCTTAATAAGCTTTAAGGTTTCTAGAATTTTATATTGACTTTTATGTTTCAAAACAATGTTCCAACACTTCCTAAAATCTTTATAATATATTTGGAGTGTTTAGAAATTTTTCCAAGATTTATTGACTTATAAATCTTATTATTAAATTCATAATACTATATAATAATGTATAATAATTAGGGTTAAATAGGAGAAAACCCCTAAATAAATTTCACAATTCCATATAATAATTTAATATTCATAATTCCATACCATAATTAAATTAATAGTATTATTTATGGTTTAATAAAAGAAATCCCCTAAATTAATTTAAATTAATTTAGGGGTATTTCACTTCCTTCTCTCTCTCTCTCTACCGGTTATAGTCTCTCAACAATCTAACATTACAACCCATTCATAAATACATTTCAATACTAAACTAACCCTTAATGTTTCTTTAAGCTTAATGTACATTTTAGGGTTTAGAAATCTCATTACCTTGTAAGGGTGTAAATGAAGCTTGGAGTGGTTCAAGAACAAGATTTCCAACTCCTTCAAACAGCCAAAATCGGCTAGGGTACAAGGAACAACAAGAGCTTAGTTTTCTAAATTTCGTTTTGCCCCACAAGGGCTAGAAAAGATGAGTTTCAAGAAGATTTTTACCTTAAAAGAACAGGAGAAGGAGGTGGTGTTAATGGTAGTCTTGAAGCTCCAAATGGGGCATACCCACAAAATGAAAATGCTCTTTTCAGATTTTGAAAAGAGGGAAATGTGCTCTTGAGGAGAGGAAGACATGGTGTAATTTTTGTAATTTTTGGAAGAGATTAAAGGGGGTTACAAGGGAGAGAAGTGAGTATATTTGTGAGTTTCTTCAAGCTCCCATGGCCATTGGTTTGCAGTGGAAGAAAGAAAGAAAATCAGAGAGGAGGGGGGGAGCTCTACGTGAGTGAAGGGAATGAAATGGAGAGAGAGAGAATAAAGGTGGTGGGGGGGGGTTTACTTTATTATTTTGTTTGTTTGTAAATAAGAGAGATAGGTGAGTGTGTGAGGGGGGAAAATCGGACAAACCAGCACACACCCATACCACCTTACTTTTTATTTTGAAAGTGGACACATAAGTCTTACTTATTTATGTTTCTACCCCACAACTTCTCGTTTTTGACAGTTTTTACTAATCTCTCGTTTTATTAATTTTATTGGTCCTAAAGCTTCACTAATATTTAATAATGATTATTAGTTGATCAAAATTATTACGAGTCTATTTGACTCGCTTAAAGACACATTTTCCCCGGTTACCTCGAAAAAACGCGCTTTAAGGTTCGTTAGTGATTTTAATCCATTTTAAGGATCCGTTTTCTTCGGGATTTGTTCCCTCATGATTTTTTATGCTTAATTAAGCTTCTAAATTACTTATTAGCCTAATTAATCACTATTTTTAATTACGGGGTATTTCAGCAATTGTGAAAACCGAAGAAGAGTGATTTAGAAGCAAACACGGAATGTGTATAATGTGGACTGTAGAAGCACATCGCTTAAAGAGCATAGAGACTTGAAAGAGTAAGTATACTCCATACGCAATTAAGCATATGGTGAACCATTGTATGAATGGCGGAAGTACATAAGCAAAGACTAACATAGTAAACCTTGTCACAAGACTTATAAGTGGAAACAAACCTCTCAACAAGAATTTTCACCCATCAGTGATAGAATACTCTCCAATTGGAGAACATGACCAGAAAACCCTTGAAGTTTCTTGGGATGTCCCTGATAAGTGTGAAATTGATATGGTTTTATAGGTGCTAAATTCTTATTTATGGAACCTTTTTATGTGCTTTTTCACACTTATCCTATGCTTTTCATGACTCTTGCTTTGGGAAAGAACTGATTCCAATTTATATGTTTAAAGCAAGAAATGATGGTAGAAATGCATAGATCTCCTCACAAGCTTTCCAACGCCGCAAACGTGGAACAAATCGGACCTCATATGAAGAATTTGGACCCCTGTCAAAGTTGTGTCCGTTGCGATATATATATATATATTTACAAGACTGCCATGAGAGGATTGAGAAGAAGAAGGGGGAATATTGGAAATATAAAAGAAAGTAACTCCAAAGGTTTCCAAGAGTTTGAGATGTGAAAGGTCTTCATTTACTTCGAGAAACTGAAGGAATTTAAAAATATCATCAATGAGTTAAGTGAAGAGTCATTATATTTAACTTATAAATATGGAAGACTTTGGAGAGAAAATCATCCACTCATCCACTCATCCACAATTCACGATTTAGGATTCAAAATTCAGATTGGAGACACCACGACCTAGTTTTCTTCTCTGCAGAGCCGTGCAACTGAGGAGGAATTTCTCTGCTCCGATTTCTTCATTTTTGTTCAACCCTACAACTAGCAAATCTTTGGGATTCGACATAGAGATGATTTCTACTCCTTCTTCTCTAATTGTTTCCTCTTTTGATATGCTCGGCTAAGGGATTAAAACTCCGGGGAAGGGTGGTTGTAAATAGTTAGGTTTTGTAGAATTATTATTAGTTGATTTGGGATCTATCAGGGTTTGTTTCAGATTATATATTGTTTGCGCTATCAATGAAACTTGCTATTTTATTTTTAGCTTTGTGAAATTTGTCAAGATCTGATCCGTGATTGACAATTAGGTCGTTATAATCTGTTAATCTGTGGATAGCTTAATCTGATTGATGAGTTAGCCTTCAGATGCAATTTAATTCATATGCGTAATCCCTCTACGTTAGTAGTGATAGGTTTATGATTTAATCTTTCGCGTTCTACACAGAGGAGTTCTAATTGGCTAGGATTTAGTCTTTTAAAAACTTGTCAGAATTTGGCGAACCCTATCCCCAATCAACTGGTAATAGAACTACGAGACTTAACTAGGAAAAACCACCTGAACCCGGAGTTCCGCTTTCGTTATATATTATCAGTTATTCTTTGCTTGTTTTTTATTTTATTGATCAACAATTTCCCCCGATTTACAGCTTTTGCTAGGATTAGATTTGTTTTCTTAGTCCCCTGGTTCGATACCCGGTTACTCATATTTCTTTACTGCTACGACGGGGAATTATTTTGCAACCCGTAGGTTTATTTTATTTATTAATTTCTAGGATTAATTTCGTAGTTTTTAGTAGATCAAAAATTCCGTTTGCAAATTGGCGCCGTTGTCGGGGACTAGATTTTTGTCTAGTCCTTAGCCTTGGTTGTTAATTGTTTTGATTTTCTTTTATTTGATTTATCTTGTTTTATATTTAGTTCTTTATATTTTAAAGTTATTTTAATTATCTAATTTATTTTATTCTTTTTTCTTTTTTAGCTATTCTCCTAATTTTATATTAATCTAATTTATATTTTAGTTTATTCGGGATTTAGTTTATTCTGTCATTATTTCTCTCTTGTCTTAATTTCATTATAAATTAATTGCTTTTTGGTTTTGTTTTCCAAATTTTTCTTTTTTGTTCTAGTTGTCTCCTCAATTTTACTTTATTCTGTTTTCTTTTACTTTATTTTATTTTATCTATTAGCTTAATTTATTTTTAGTTATTTCGTTATTTTACATATTTTACTTCTCCATTTATTTTTTAGTACTAATTCTCTATTATTCTGCTTTGTTTCTTCTTCTCCTTACCTTTTGCAGCTAGTTGATGGTGCATACCCATTCGCGGTTAGACACTCACCTTGATTGGGACAAAGTTCTAGACCCGGAGACCGAGCGCACCTTTCATCTAGCTCAACGTCAGCAGAGATTTCATAGACAATTAGAAATGGTGGCTCCTGTAAATGGTGCTCAGGCGATGAGGAAATTTTAATCGACCTGAAGCTGTGCCTTGAAGAAGTCCGGTAGTCCTCCCTGTGCTCACACCTGTGCTTACAGAGGAGTGGAAGGGCCTGAAACCTTTCCACCAGTCCAAGGTTGTTTCGGGAGCTACCTGGAGGCACATTCAATGGCACTAATCCCAATGACACTTTGGATCACGTAAATCTCTTCCTTATTCACATTGATCAGATTGGGTGTTCTGAAGGTTTTTTGGAATTTGTTTGGTTGAGTCTCTTTCCTAATACCTTATCTGGTGAGGCTGTTAATAGGTTTTATCGTCTTCCTTCTGGGATTATCACGACATGGGAACAAATGACTACCAGGTTCTACGATAAATATCCTATTTTTCTCAAACTATTGATGTAACACCCCTCTCCTTAAACACGTATTAATCTCTCTCGTAGCAAAAAATAAAACATCTTACAGCGGAAGAAATAATAACAACAATAATACTCACTCGGGTGTCACCGGCCATTACTCGCCCATGCGAGCAACGAAGCCAACTATATCCAACAACCAACATAAACAAACTGCTAACCGCTGTGATAACGAGATAACTCCTATACATCATACTAAGTCCATAAACCATAAACGTCGACAAGTGAGCGTCTACCCAATCCCGAATATACATAACCGTACCATAATACAATTCCCAGTCTAACATCGTTATACAAATAAACTCCACGTGTGGTAATTAAAATAAACTCTAACTACCCTGTTCCCGCACTTCGGCTTCGGCGATAATCAACAACCTGCACAATGAGTGTAGTCTAAGCGATAAACGCAGAGTATGCCGGGCCTGGACCCTAATGGTCACTTAGTCATTTTAACCATCTTATTATTAGATTGGTTTCATGCTTTACCATTTTACAGTTATAATCAATACTGTAATGAACATATATACATAGTCATCCATCCAAACATTCATAAACACCTAGCCATCCATCCAATCCAAACATTCATTTAATGTCACAACAACATTTGTATATCGAACATATCGAATAATAATACTGAATAAACGCCGTGGCGAACACCATCCTTAGTTAATTAATTTGGCCTTCAAGGCCCCATCCATCCAAACCATACTAATTAAATACCAGTTGGGCGTCATGTTAGGACAACCCGATAACCTCACCATGGACAGTAGTCCTCCCGTACACACAAAGGTGCTCATTTCGCCAGAGGTCCGGAGGCCCCTGACTATTCTCTTTGCCTCGTAAGGCGTCCATATAAAGTCCGTAGCCACCTGACCCACGATCCAAATAGGACTCATTGGGTATAACCTGGAGCGGAACCCGATCAGGTACCCCTCAGTGATCACAAATGCGCAACCAGGTAGTTCGTAAACTACACTGGATTCCTCACCTCAACTCACCACCATCTCTCTCTCATAATGTTTAAGATATGCTCTTAGTCTTATGGAGAATATAATTTATTAATTAGCTGCCCAATGGGTCTCACGCATACCTAGAAGTAATCTAGGTCATATTCATGTTCGAGATCCATGCTCTAGAGACCGACAATGTCGTGACTCGTACCTAAGTGTTTTACTTAGGTTACCATATACTTAATATTAATACTAATGGTATTATATCAAGTATCCGTCTTGTCATCACAATCACGTATATGTATGTTTATATAAGTCGATCTATAGTCGACGTAGTGTTAGTCCCGTAGGACGCTCGTGCATAAATAATTAATGCAGTAACACACATAATCACATACACGTATCCAAAACACATAACACACAATTTATATCAACCAAATCCGAGCCCAAGGAATTCCTTAGGACAACCCGGATCAAACCCCTTTACATACCATTCACCAAGACCTAGGATGCGCAATGTAGACCACTAGCTCGCCAAGCGCCTTCGTCTGAGGTATGATCTAAACGGTAATAAAACTATAAGTCAGTCTCCATGACTAACTACATCCGGTATTTCCGAATAATAAGTAACCCCGACAGTTCATCCCCAGATTTCTACAGTTAATTGTCACGGGTTTCTCTAAACCGGTCGGCTTTGATACTTAAACTCGTATGTCGAAATGTTTCGACTGTTAAGTTTAATTCATTGTATTTCTTTAATCTTATCCATCATTGAATTTAGGTATATAACCTATAGTTGCATGTATGCATGCATGACTTATTATATTGTATTATTTTTCCACCATCAATTATAACACATTGTATTATAACCCATTATCTTTAGTAAACTATATTTCCATTCAAAACTTATAACTTATAGTTTGTAACTATTTTTGTAATAACCACCACCATTATATTATATGGTTTTCCAACCATAATATATCCATCCTTATACACATTATTCTTGTATATGTATATATGTACCATATAGGTAAGTTTCATGATTTATAAAACTCTTATATTATATGTTACATTTTATCATCTTATATCAGATGATCATTCCCATTAGTTGTATTATATTATACAACTTATATTAAGATTATTATCCTAATATTATGTAACAATTTATGTTGTATAATTACAACTCCTAAGGTTTAATCAATAAATACCTTAGTTTATAAATCTTATTTATTTATAGTTTGTCACATTATTTAATGTGAATATCCTTACTTATTAATTCCATTAAAACCACATTAATACCATATAATTGTTATAACATTTATAACATTGTAGACCTTGGTCTAAAATTCATATTCCAATCTTTTATAATTCGGTACAACCCTTTTCTTTATTTTAATTTCATTTTGACCACATAACATTATGTAATGTTATACCATATACTAATATCATATAATATGATATTTGTATTTCTTTTAATTTATAACCTATAGTTTTTATACAAAACTATTTATATTGCCGCATAGGCATATACATTTATACCTTATTCTTTTCTATAATCCATAGTTTCCTTTATTTACAAAATCACCCCATAATTTATACCATGTTATATATATCATATAATATAACATTTTTAACTTATAAAATGGTATAACCTATGGTTTTATTTTTGTAAAATTTCCGAACAGACCATGTCTATTTATGAATTAATTTCCAACCCCTTTAACTTTCCAAATTTATAATTTGACCCCATATATAATGTTATGTAATATATCATATATTATAACATTTTAAACCTTTATATAATATAACCTATGGTTATATATTATTAAAATTGCGAACAGACCCTAGTTGTTCTATATTATTTTTGTAACACCCCAACTCAATCCAAATGTGGTCTCGCAACTTAACAGCATATATTCATATACATGTCATAGCGGAATTCTTTACACTCCAGGACCTTGCCACGGTCTGACTACAGAATATACCGAACAGTAATACAACAACCTTAACCAATTACATTTCCTACTTACAATCCCCTCATATCCTATACATCTTACTAACTCAATTGCCTTACGAGTGTACATGCACAACTCGTAGGCCACACTTAACCCTTCACACTTGTACCCCTTCATACTATCGCGACGGCCGCCTCCTGATGTTCACCTGTGTAGTAAAAACAGCCCCAAAGGGGTCAGCACGAATGCTGGTACGATCCTCTCATGGCCCCCAAGCTAACGTGGCTACGACGACTAATTGTCGATAGCATGGAGGTTGATTAGATGCACAACATAATAGAAAGTGCAGTAAACAACAAACCAAATATGAACAATCAAAGTTCAAACATAACGAACGACTTAAATGCGTTCCCTTAATTAGAGAGTTAATTATTTAACTCCTTAGGTTATATTTCCTCTTAATCTTAGTCCATCCATATCTCACCTCAATCTTAGTCTTATCTTAATCTTAGAAACAACCATCCTTTAATAAGGAGTGGATGTAGCTTATCTTAATCTTAATAATACAAACCATCCTTTAAAAAGGAATGGTTGCAACTTATCTTAACCTTACCTTAATCTTAATCTTAACTTATTCTCAGTATACAAACCGTTCCTGAGGGAAATGGTTGTATTCCTAAGTCCAAACCTGGGATTTAGGTGATCCCACCGCACCATCTTAATGCCACCTACCCTGGACGGGAGTCCAGCATAGCTGAGCCAGCAACCGGCCCTAGGCTACAAGTCCGAAGACAAGTCCTTAAGCGGAAGTCGAATCTGCTATAGATACCGACCCCCTTTCCTTAGCATGCATGACCGGAGTCAGTCCCGGGTTTCCTCACTCAAGTTCCAGTTAGTAGTAGTCTCAAGACCATGTTTGTTGGTTAACCTCTTTTCGGTTTATATCAAACCCATATTAGGGAGTGTTCCTTAGTCTCACTCAATTCCTTACTAAACGTTGGTTAGTAAGTTCTCACGATATGTTGTGTTAGTTTTCAAACATCACACAACAATACAATATTCATAATATTCCGGTTGCATGCTTTATCTTGTTTAGTGAGCACACAAAAACAAATAGCACACAAGCCGAGGGACACCTCGTTAGCAAGCAGGTCACAAGAAAACTGTACCGTCACCGTTGGCCGTTCGGTTGCTTGCTCTCTCTCCCCGGAGTCCAAATTCCAAGTCCTAAAACATCATTCAGTTTTAGGTTGTTAATCCCTTAACTCAATTCAACTTACTTATCTTACTTAACTTACTTAACCCTTAATGATTCCAACCTAACACCTCTTAAGTCTTACAACTTAATCTTACAACTTACCCTAAACTTTTAAGTTTATACTTATCTTAATCCTTAGGTCTTACAACTCTATAACCTCTAATCTCAATGCCCTCTAAAGGGGACCATAATACCACTAAACTTCCTTAGGGTTTTCTTTTTTTTTTCATTTTATCATCTCCTTACTCACCAACCTTAGGAACACCTTACGGTAGGTCAGTCGTAATACACGAGACTCAAAAGCGAACACACCCACCAACTTAGTCCGGTCCCAAGGTCGGTCCATCCCGAGAGTTTCCCCTCCACTACCCCAATTGCCAACGCCGATTGCAAGTTGGTCAATGTTCGATCGGAGTCGAGACATCATTTCGTACACACAAACAACAGCCCGACCGAACTTGTAAGTCCGGTCCCCCAAAGGCGCGGTTCCAGAAACCCCCTTCCGAGTGTAAACTGAGCTCGACCGACCTTGCAGGTCCGGTCCCAAGGTCGGTCGGCTCCAGAACCTTGTTTCTAAATTCCCATTTGACTCCAAACTTCTCCACATTTCCCCCATGTGTCCTAATACCATTTAGGCACTTAAACTCACCTTAGAACTTCCACTAAACTCTCCAAAACAACTTCCAAAGATCTTCTCAAACATTTACTAAATTCTTACAAACACTCCTAACACTTGTCATATGATTCCTTACATTTCCAACTTGTAACCTTACCAAAATTCAACCAACCCAAGTGTTCCCTCCTTAACAGTTTGAGCACTTCATAAACATCATCTTCCATCTTTAATTCATTTACCAAGACTTCCTCAAGTCACCTTGCATATCCATGCACAAATTCCTCTCCTTTCCTTTGGTTACTCATCACTCTTAAACTCTTGAGCTTACCCGTACATTTCTTTTCATCACCTTATCATCTTGACCTTGTTCTTCGTTTACCTTAACCATGCAACACCCTCCTTAGACTTTTCCCCACTTCTTTTATGCAGCTTACTCACTATTCTCATGGTCATACCCTCCTATACGTTCCTAGCCAATCTACAACCTTCTCCTTCAATCTTCACTCCCATCACCTAAGTCCACTCATTACCATCTAAACTAAAACCTTATTGTTCCACTACTAGCATCATCACTACTTAGACAAGCTTCCCAAGACTTTCATTGATATATTCCCAGTTCATACCTAAATCACCTTAAGCATTATACACCTTCTCCTTAAAACTTATGCACAAGTCTTACATTCCTCATATCATGATTTTGGCATGTTTAATACACTCACCAATCCTCTAATTCCTCCTAGACATCTCTAGGTCATTCTAAACCTCAAGAACTCCTTAGTTCACTAATTTCCACTCAAATTCCTCATAATGACTCCTAGTAAATCCTAGGTCATATTAATTCACCACCATCACCTAAACACTTATTTTCTATTCAATTTCGCCATAGCTCCTCTAGCATCTTATCATGCCCAACACATTATTTTTCCTCATTCAACCATCTCACACACATCAAGTTCTTTCTCATCATATCTCATCACCCAAACCAACTCATCACAACAAACTCAATATATTGCAATAATCTTAAATTGCATAGCACTAAGGCTCTTAAATGACATGGCTCTTAGGCCCTTAAATAACTTAAACTTAAACACTGAATTTCCCACATATAAAAGCCTTCAACCTGCAAATACACCCATCAATCTCATGGTAGATATAATGCTCTTAAAATCCATCTCAACTTATATTACTAACTCATTCCCATTGGCTCCTTAGTCACAAGTTCACAAGCTTATTTAAGTTCTTTTCTTAGGTTACATAACCCATTACCTAATGTAAGCCCTAGGCTACATTGGTACCCATCTAAACTCATTCCTTAAACCTTAACCACATTAGTAAGTAATTTACCTTGTTTTCTCAAGCTTATCTTATCTTCCTCCTTAGACCCTCTTCTTGAATGAATATCGGCCACCACTTAAACTTCCTTTGCCCATGTTCTAACCAATATTCAATGACTCACATGAGTACTAAACAATACACTAACCTCAAGGAATGAAACCTAGGTTAGAATTTGTTCTAAGGCATAAAAGTGGATGATTACCTTTGAAGTCTCAAGATAGACTTTGGCATTGAATGAAATAGGACCTCCACTAGTCCTTGGTGAATAAATCAAGCTAGAACAAGGCATAAAAAACAAGGCCCCATGAGTAGTAATTTTCGGCCATGTAAGGAAGTGATGGAAACTTGTTTTTTCTTACATTTTCTTTACCTTAAGAGAATGGAGAAGCTAATGAGCTCTTCAAACTTGATTTTCCTCCATCAATGGAGTTTCCTCTTGGCACCGAAATGGAGCTTTGAAGGATTTGAAAAGATAGAAAGCTAGAGCTTAAGCTAACTAAGAATATATGTGTTTAGTTTTTGATTTGGAGCTAAAATGAGTGAGTTGTAGACAAGGCAAGGTGAGGCAACAATGGAGCTTGTTCTCTCGGTTTGGGAGGATGAAGAGCATGAAGAAAACTGTGGAAGAAGAGAATGAATGAAGAAGAGGAGAGAAGGTAGGCTAAAAGGTAAGATATTTGCTTTAATAAAGCAAATAGTATACTTCTTTTACTATCTCTTCTTTCTTTCTTCCTTATTTGATGAAGTCTATGGTGACTCATCCCTTTAGAAAACCGGCCCCCCATCTTAAATAAGGCTAGTCATGGTCTTTGTTGACCAACTAATTAGCTTATATTGATTAAAACTTAAACTAGTCACTATTTGGCACTATTCACAAATTAGTGCACATATTTCTGAAATTTTGATTTCCCATTGATTTAGGCTTCCTAATGTGATACTAATTAGTACACATGTTGATTATAAGAGTAATGATACATATGTGATTATCTAGAGTAATGAAGACATCTACATTAAAGATTCAGACAAAATTTCTCAAAAATGTGCTTTAAGACTTCTTAAAGCACATTTTGTGTTTAACTTGTTTTCAAGCTTGGTTTTCTTTGGTAATTGGTTTAAAATGACCATTAGAATATTACTAAGGTCTTATCATGATATTTGGGTACTCACCCAAGTCTCTCCAAGCTTAGAGCACATTTTTGCCCTAATTGCCCTAAGGCACTTTTTGTGTTTTCCTTGGTTTAAATTATCTACCAATCTTTCTAAGGAATATTATAGCCTTACTACATCATAATTTGATGTTTACTTAGCATACTTAGGTTTGGGGTATTTCAATCTACCCCCCTTAAAAGAACTTTGTCCCAAAGTTCCCATGCATCTTATCTTATTAGGATACATATCTTACCTCATTCCTCAGATCATATAGATCATACTTATGTATACTTAAACTCATTGGATCATTAGATCCGCCATATTCTTATACTCAAATATCTCACAACATGCCTAAGCATGTATAGCACCCAAAAATTCTCATTGTTTCTTTGATGATTAAAACATTCACATAATTTCCAACGTATTCTCCCATGTCACCGGTCCGTAGACAATGGCTCATTCGTCCTCGTCACCATGGGCCAGAATACAAAACACTCTGCTCTCCCCATGTCACCGGTCCGAAGACAAAGGCTCGTGTCCTCGACTTCATGGGCGAGACTCAGTAAAAAGGTAATCCTTTTTACGAGGTCATGTGAGGAATAATTCCTCTAATTAAAAATACAAGCAACTCCAATTTCGTTTTATACTAACGCCTCTATCCTTAGCGTGATTTAATTGTGACCACTGGGTAGGGAGTTTCAGGAGTCATTCTACCCTGACGTGATCAGCATCAGTGTAGAACCATCCTTCCACCCCAATTGTGTTTGGTTTCCCTGATCCCTAGAAAATCAAGTTCCACCTCCCACGTCATTTTCAAACATCCAAATAATTCACTCATGTCCAATTTTCTATTTTTTAGTTCTTCTAATCATAATCAATACATCTCCAAAGTGTGGACTCAGTCCATCAAACCTTCCCGATTCATCTCTTAGTAATTACCTCAAGACTTAAATTCCTACTAAGTTCTATAAATGTCCCATACCAATTCTCACCATCTTATATCTCATAACATTACTATCTTCTTCCTCATGCTCATGTCAAATTGTATCTCATAATGTTATCTTATTCTTATCTCACACATAGATTCATATCAACTCATATCTCATATATTCCTTATTCCTTAAATCTCCTTAATCCTCTTCCTTAATTCTCTTAACTTGTACTCACCACCGGAGTTAACAAGATAGGTACTTAACGTGTGTGGTATTCACATCATCTGTGTGCAATAACCATAATTTATCTCAAAATGTTTATGAAACATATTCTCAAATTATTTTGTGCTATGCACCCCGTAGTTTATGTACTCAGTACACAAACATACGCTAAGCGGTTTTCGCTCTACCCCCCTTAAAATGGATTACGCCCACGTAATCAGCATTATATCATCCTTGAACATAAGTTCAAGATGTCTAATTCTCACCAAGCATTCTAGCTTCCACGTCATCTATCTTACTTATAATTCGATCAGAAATGACTTAGTCTCTGTATCGAGGATTCTTAACGGTACTTATACCGTTTCCTTAACTTAGTTTGGTCTAATCTCAAAGGTAGTGATCTGCTAGCTTCCGCTGCACAACTCTGATGGTCTTAGGCTTAACTGTCTCGCTTATCCTTTACAGTATTGTATATTTTCCTCCAGCGTGCTTATGGTTTAGCACTAAAGGTCCCTCAATGGTCACGTGTTATCTTTATATATACACGGCCTTGATGAGTTGTAGCTTGTTTATCCAGTCTCTCTGGAGATCTAATGTTCACATTCTTGGCGTTCTCTTAAGTGTTTTAATCGTTCTTTCCATCTAAGGAGGACCCTTAATCTAAAACTACTGTTCATTGCTTATTGCGCTTCACAGTCTTATCCTTAACTTTTGAAGACATATCCAATGTCTGTACTTAACAATCCGTGCTTCTCGCACTTCATATAGTTTTAATTATTTGTTCTCTAATCCTTTGTGTTGTTGGTTCAACTGAATTCTTCTCTTCGACTGGTTGCGGTAGTAGCTGCTCTTGTCTGATCTTGCGTCGTTGTCCGTGGTACGGAGTCGACTACTTCCCGTGTTCCTTACACTACTCGTCTACATGCATGGGGTACCTTACTGGTACATTACTACTTACCCAACTAACTCATAAATGAGCGTGTCAGGCCTGCAAGCCCCTGGGGTACAGTCGTCCCACGTCTCGTTTTAGTAAACTCATAGTGTCCGTCACACGTTTAGCTATTGCTAATTATGAAGTATTCTGTTGTCGATCTCCTCTTTCATCGTTCCATAATAACATTTATTGTTCTTCTTGAAGTTAATCAAGGGAAGTCCATTTACTGTGTTCTTGGGTATGGTATGCTCCAGCTCTTTTCTGCATTGATTCTATTTCTTAGTAGCTTAGGTCTCTTTCCATAGAGCCTCCTATCTTCTTTTCATATTCATTCTATTAGGAATGCACTTCCAGTTCCTTAAGGAATGGGTTGTGTGCTTCCTGTGTAATCTTACCAAACCAGATCCAGACTACTGGCATCAATGCACAGTCGTCTACCATCTTATTTCCTTACTTATATTGGTCTTAACTCATAAATCTCATTGCCTCTATGTCAATATTTGACGGCTCATACCTAACGGTCGCTTTACCGCGCACCACGACTTAATTCCCCTTATATAACCATTGTACTCACGACCACTACTACCATGGTAGTTGGCCTTTACCATGTTGCCCATTAATGGTGCAACCTCTTACTCACTTATTCTAATGTCTTACCTTATACTCAATCCCTTCTTGGTGTATGGCGGTTGTCATAACGTGCTATAAAATAGTTAACTCTTACTACGAAGGTGTTCTGCTTCAATCTCAGATTTGTAAGTAGGCTAATTTCTCTCGCTTTCTTTCATCCTTAGTGATGTTTACCATGTAACTTAACTGGTTCCTGAAGAAGTCATCCACTGAGTCACAAGCTCTTCTGAGCATTGGTCACTTGACGTGCCATAATGTGCACTCACAATGTCTATCTCTGACAATTACTAATCCTTACATCCTGGGTGTTGAATATGGGGTCTATCTGTGGAACCTTCCTTATTACTCAAGTGCATCTGATATGTTCTAAAGTGATCTCATATTTACAGTTTCCATTCTCTAACAAAGCGTATTGCATCTCTAATAAGTGAAAGCCCTTTTGAGGGGTTCATTCCCACTCATGGCCTCACAACAAGGAGAGGTATCCCCACCCTAAAAGGCATGGTTCGTTCTCCGCTCCTGTCCTTAGCATTATCTCAATATTCTCATTGGTACCCTTTCTTGGTAATATCTTCCCCAATCTAAGTTATAGGTTTGTAACCGTTCACATCTACACATTGTAGTCCCTTCGTGGCTTAAACAAGCTCTCTTATAACTTACTGTGCCTCGGGCTCTGACGTGGTTAACATCCTTGGCTCGTAGGCTCTTAATGCTTAATGTCTCAGTTCATTATTTGTACTCTTACTCATCTGCAGGTCATCCTTATAAGATTCTGGTTCTTTGAGCACTATCCACCGTTAGGTTACATACTAAATGTAGCATCGGGTTTCATGATAAGTTGCTGCATCCTGCTTCCTGCTAGGGAAGTTGTTCAGGTGATCTGAGGTTACTTAATGTCTTTGACAATACTGTCATTTTACTAGACTTATGTCTTTTAATAGTCAAGGTTAGGTTCGTATTAGGCGTTTGCCTTACGGTGTCCAAGTTGGATAATCCTATCATCTTATACTTCCATCTCAACGCCTCGTTCAACTTCCGTTGACTACGCCACCCGTTGATGATCAATCAAACTTGGGTGTTGATGAGTTAGACGGACATATTAGCTGTCATTCATTAGTTTGTTCGGCTCGACTATGCCCGCTCTGTGGGGGTAGTCCTCTGAGCTTTTCCTCCGTGGGATTCATATGTCCTTAACCCTTGGTAGGTTATATCTTAAGTTTATTTCTTTTATCTCTGTTTTCTGGGCTTCCCAACATCTTCATTGTAGAATGTTGTTATTGGTATTCTTAGTGATCAAACTGGGAGCTTTATCCCATCCCTGTTGGAAGTCGTTCTGTCGACTGCCTTTATTGTATCTCTTGATACATTCCATGTATGTTGCTACTTACGTAGTGTTTTTGCTCGAATTATTGAGCAATCTCTTAGGTTCCTCTTTGAGATCCGGGTTTGGTGTTCTTACCGCACTATCGGTTGTTGTTGTCGTAGTACGTTGTACTGTTGCTAACATCCATATGGTCTAATATTATGTCCAAGTTCCGCTCCTGGCTGACTGGTGTGTCACCTCATCTTATCATGGTCAGGCTGTCAGGCCCTTCCAAGGTCTCATTCTCTCGTTCTTATAGATTTACAATCCGGTGTTATTATGCATTACGACTGTAGCATTTCACTATCTCGCCATGATGGCTTTCCGTATAACTTAACCGTGGTAGCACTTGCTATGGCAAGTGCGCCATGCAAGATGGGCTACCGGTACTGAGTGCGTCGGTAGTGGTACTTCCACCTAGTTCCCATATCTTTGGTAGTCCTCGGGACTCCTTCGATGTTCTCTTATTTTGGTTAACTAGCCATCTGGCAGTTTCTTGGTTGGTTTGACAGTACTGTCATTGTCAGGGTGTTCCTCTTCCTGAGGGAACCCCTCGTTACATACTTATATCTTAATCCTCGCTCCTGTTCCCACACATTATGTCGGGGTTACTAAGTAATGATTCTCCTTCAGCCACCACGTTGTAGTCCTAACTCGGTATACCATTTGTATGAGTTTTTACCGTCGTCTGCGCTATGTCGGCCAGGTTTGTAACTTTCCTCATTGTATGGGGTTTGGAGTTTCCGTTTCTAACTGAACTTTCCGGTAATCTTAACTCTCATGCTTTGTATATTATCCCACTGCTATGCTCATTTGGACCACTGTCCGGTACTCATGTCGCTTATCTTTTCCTTTCCATTGCACTCGTAGTGATTTTCTTATCATTGGTATGGTGGGGTAACTCGACTGCGTAGCATGTCGACCCATGTTGCCGGTAATTTCCGTTCTCTTACTGGTAGAATTCCCTTGGTAGCGCCTGTTTCTCTGTTGCACTCTAATTAAAACGTTCAAGTTCTCATAAATTGTTGTACAATGGTGTGTTTTCATATTGCTTAATGATAACTAACTGTCAGATCGGGTTTTCCCGAGTAGGAGAAGGCTTCTTCTCTCTGACGTTGTTCCACGTATTCAAGGTTAGGGATGTGGAGGGCGGGTTTAGGTACTATGGATAGCCGGTAAACACCGAGAAATCCTAACTAACGCACCTCACGCTCTATCTCTCAACCCTTAACCCATAACTCAAACTCAACCTCAGTATTCTCCTAAGTTCGGTAATTCCTGTCATCAGAGCGTAACTACGCTCTGATACCACTTTTTGTAACACCCCAACTCAATCCAAATGTGGTCTCGCAACTTAACATCATATATTCTTATACATGTCACAGCGGAATTCTTTACACTCCAGGACCTTGCCACGGTCTGACTACAGAATATACCGAACATTAATACAACAACCTTAACCAATTACATTTCCTTCTTACAATCCCCTCATATCCTATACATCTTACTAACTCAATTGCCTTACGAGTGTACATGCACAACTCGTAGGCCACACTTAACCCTTCACACTTGTACCCCTTCATACTCTCGCGACGGCTGCCTTCTGATGTTCACCTGTGTAGTAAAAACAGCCCCCAAAGGGGGTCAGCACGAATGCTGGTACGATCCTCTCATGGCCCCCAAGCTAACGTGGCTACGACGACTAATTGTCGATAGCATGGAGGTTGATTAGATGCACAACATAATAGAAAGTGCAGTAAACAACAAACCAAATATGAACAATCAAAGTTCAAACATAACGAACGACTTAAATGCGTTCCCTTAATTAGAGAGTTAATTATTTAACTCCTTAGGTTATATTTCCTCTTAATCTTAGTCCATCCTCATCTCACCTCAATCTTAGTCTTATCTTAATCTTAGAAACAACCATCCTTTAATAAGGAGTGGATGTAGCTTATCTTAATCTTAATAATACAAACCATCCTTTAAAAAGGAATGGTTGCAACTTATCTTAACCTTACCTTAATCTTAATCTTAACTTATTCTCAGTATACGAACCGTTCCTGGAAGGAAATGGTTGTATCCTATGTCCAAACCTGGGATTTAGGTGATCCCACCGCACCATCTTAATGCCACCTACCCTGGACGGGAGTCCAGCGTAGCTGAGCCGGCAACCGGCCCTAGGCTACAAGTCCGAAGACAAGTCCTTAAGCGGAAGTCGAATCTGCTATAGATACCGACCCCCTTTCCTTAGCATGCATGACCGGAGTCAGTCCCGGGTTTCCTCACTCAAGTTCCAGTTAGTAGTAGTCTCAAGACCATGTTTGTTGGTTAACCTCTTTCGGTTTATATCAAACCATATTAGGGAGTGTTCCTTAGTCTCACTCAATTCCTTACTAAACGTTGGTTAGTAAGTTCTCACGATATGTTGTGTTAGTTTTCAAACATCACACAACAATACAATATTCATAATATTCCGGTTGCATGCTTTATCTTGTTTAGTGAGCACACAAAAACAAATAGCACACAAGCCGAGGGACACCTCGTTAGCAAGCAGGTCACAAGAAGAACTGTACCGTTCACCGTTGGCCGTTCGGTTGCTTACTCTCTTCCGGAGTCCAAATTCCAAGTCCTAAAACATTCATTCAGTTTTAGGTTGTTAATCCCTTAACTCAATTCAACTTACTTATCTTACTTAACTTACTTAACCCTTAATGATTCCAACCTAACACCTCTTAAGTCTTACAACTTAATCTTACAACTTAACCCTAAACTTTTAAGTTTATACTTATCTTAATCTCTTAGGTCTTTACACCTCTAATCATCAATGCCCTCTTAAAGGGGTACCATTAATACCACTAAACTTCCTTAGGGTTTCTTTTTTTTTTTTCATTTTAGGGTCGACCGACCTTACCGACCGACCTTACCCAAGGTCGGTCCATTCCAGAACTCATTACCGGTTGAAAATTTCACCCCGACCGACCTTGCAAGTCAAGTCCGGTCCCAAGGTCGGTCCATTCCCGAGAGTTTCCCCGTGGGATATTTAAGCCCGACCGAACTTGCCAAGTTCGGTCCCATGTTCGGTCGATTCCAGAGACTCATTTCGTACACAAAACACAAGCCCGACCGAACTTGTAAGTCCGGTCCCCAAGTTCGGTCGGTTCCAGAAACCCCCTTCCGGTAGTGTAAACTGAGCTCGACCGACCTTGCAGGTCCGGTCCCAAGGTCGGTCGGCTCCAGAACCTTGTTCTAAATTCCCATTTGACTCCAAACTTCTCCACAAGTTCCCCATGTGTCCTAATACCATTTAGGCACTTAAACTCACCTTAGAACTTCCACCAAACTCTCCAAAACAACTTCCAAAGATCTTCTCAAACATTTACTAAATTCTTACAAACACTCCTAACACTTGTCATATGATTCCTTACATTTCCAACTTTAACCTTACCAAAATTCAACCAACCCAAGTGTTCCCTCCTTAACAGTTTGAGCACTTCATAAACATCATCTTCCATCTTTAATTCATTTACCAAGACTTCCTCAAGTCACCTTGCATATCCATGCACAAATTTCTCTCATTTCCTTTGGTTACTCATCACTCTTAAACTCTTGAGCTTACCCGTACATTTCTTTTCATCACCTTATCATCTTGACCTTGTTCTTCATTCACCTTAACCATGCAACACCCTCCTTAGACTTTCCCCACTTCTTTTATGCAGCTTACTCACTATTCTCATGGTCATACCCTCCTATACGTTCCTAGCCAATCTACAACCTTCTCCTTCAATCTTCACTCCCATCACCTAAGTCCACTCATTACCATCTAAACTAAAACCTTATTGTTCCACTACTAGCATCATCACTACTTAGACAAGCTTCCAAGACTTTCATTGATATATTCCCAAGTTCATACCTAAATCACCTTAAGCATTATACACCTTCTCCTCAAAACTTATGCACAAGTCTTACATTCCTCATATCATGATTTTGGCGTGTTTAATACACTCACCAATCCTCTAATTCCTCCTAGACATCTCTAGGTCATTCTAAACCTCAAGAACTCCTTAGTTCACTAATTTCCCCTCAAATCCTCATAATGACTCCTAGTAAATCCTAGGTCATATTAATTCACCACCATCACCTAAACACTTTTTTCTACTCAAATTTCGCCATAGCTCCTCTAGCATCTTATCATGCCCAAACACATTTTTCCTCATTCAACCATCTCACACACATCAAGTTCTTTCTCATCATATCTCATCACCCAAACCAACTCATCACAACAAACTCAATATATTGCAATAATCTTAAATTGCATAGCACTAAGGCTCTTAAATGACATGGCTTAGGCCCTTAAATAACTTAAACTTAAACACTGAATTTCCCACATATAAAAGCCTTCAACCTGCAAATACACACATCAATCTCATGGTAGATATAATGCTCTTAAAATCCATCTCAACTTATATTACTAACTCATTCCCATTGGCTCCTTAGTCACAAGTTCACAAGCTTATTTAATTCTTTTTCTTAGGTTACATAACCCATTACCTAATGTAAGCCCTAGGCTACATTGATACCCATCCAACTCATTCCTTAAACCTTAACCACCATTAGGTAAGTAATTTACCTTGTTTTCTCAAGCTTATCTTATCTTCCTCCTTAGACCTTCTTCTTGAATGAATATCGGCCACCACTTAAACTTCCTTTGCCAATGTTCTAACAATATTCAATGACTCACATGAGTACTAAACAATACACTAACCTCAAGGAATGAAAACCTAGGTTAGAAATGTGTTCTAAGGCATAAAAGTGGATGATTACCTTTGAAGTCTCAAGATAGACTTTGGCATTGAATGAAATAGGACCTCCACTAGTCCTTGGTGAATAAATCAAGCTAGAACAAGGCATAAAAACAAGGCCCCTTGAGTAGTAATTTTCGGCCATGTAAGGAAGTGATGGAAACTTGGTTTTTCTTACATTTTCTTTACCTTAAGAGAATGGAGAAGCTAATGAGCTCTTCAAACTTGATTTTCCTCCATCAATGGAGTTTCCTCTTGGCACCGAAATGGAGCTTTGAAGGATTTGAAAAAATAGAAAGCTAGAGCTTAAGCTAACTAAGAATATATGTGTTTAGTTTTTGATTTGGAGCTAAAATGAGTGAGTTGTAGACAAGGCAAGGTGAGGCAACAATGGAGCTTGTTCTCTCGGTTTGGGGAGGATGAAGAGCATGAAGAAAACCGTGGAAGAAGAGAATGAATGGAGAAGAGGAGAGAAGGTAGGCTAAAAGGTAAGATATTTGCTTTAATAAAGCAAATAGTAACTTCTTTTACTTATCTCTTCTTTTCTTCTTATTTGATGAAGTCTATGGTGACTCATCCCTTAGAAAACCAGCCCCCATCTTAAATAAGGCTATTCATGGTCTTTGTTGACCAACTAATTAGCTTATATTGATTAAAACTTAAA
This sequence comes from Limonium bicolor, assembly GCA_023374045.1. Classification (NCBI taxonomy): domain Eukaryota; kingdom Viridiplantae; phylum Streptophyta; class Magnoliopsida; order Caryophyllales; family Plumbaginaceae; genus Limonium; species Limonium bicolor. The sequence goes on from CM041782.1 coordinate 227,706,732, forward strand.
CTAGTCACTATTTGGCACTATTCACAAATTAGTGCACATATTTCTGAAATTTTTGATTTCCCATTGATTTAGGCTTCCTAATGTGATACTAATTAGTACACATGTTGATTAAAGAGTAATGATGGACATCTAGCCACTCAAAACTCAATTCTAAGACAATTTCTCAAAAATGTGCTTTAAGACTTCTTAAAGCACATTTTGTGTTTTAACTTGTTTTCAAGCTTGGTTTTCTTTGGTAATTGGTTTAAAATGACCATTAGAATATTACTAAGGTTATCATGATATTATCAGTGATATTTGGGTCTCACCCAAGTCAAGCTTAGAGCACATTTTGCCCTAATTGCCCTTAAGGCACTTTTTGTGTTTTCCTTGGTTTAAATTATCTACCAATCTTTCTAAGGCATATTCTAGCCTTACTACATCATAATTTGATGTTTACTTAGCATACTTAGGTTTGGGGTATTTCAATTTTTCTAACCCACCAAGTTCCTATAATTGCCATTTGGCCCAACTTATAACATATAGTTTTGTAATATCATTAAAACTATATATTATACACATATCTTACTAAATACTCTTATATAATTCCAAAAATCACCAAATTTTACCCAAGGGTTATAATTACCCTTACTAACCATATACTTTCGGTATATTACTATTCCACCACATATATTTTTCCAAAGTGTCACCATGACATATTCACTATATATTTACATATATAGTTTATTTTAATTCCGAAACCAACCAAATAAATTCCTAAAAATTCCTAATATCCCATGGGTGTTTATAATACCATTTTACACCCTTTATTTTCGGTGGTAATAACATATTTACCACATATGTTACAAAATTGTTACAATTAAATACTTATCTTATTATAAAACCTTAAATAAGTTATTTAACTTATCTAATTTGGTCAAAACCTACCATATGGTCAAGGTTGACCTCCTTAATATTGCCTTGACCATTAATTCCCATATATTACGGTTTATACCCATATTTTCCAGAAATTAGCATTTAACCCCAAAACTTTATAAAATCTTATAATTTTTTTTTAAATCCTTTTAACCTCAAACTTTCGGCTTTATTAATATATAGCCCCCAAATTTAATTTAATTATACTTTAACCCCTTATACTATGCGGTATATATATTACCTAAACTTAATTAAAACCTTATAAATACATTAATAAAATGGCCTAAAGTACATGGCCTTATTACAAACATTAGCTTATAAAATAAATTACACATAAATGCCCAAAAATGCTTTAAACTCTCGGCCTTACCACATAGTTTTCCATATTTACCAATTTTCCACATAATGTCTTAAATTTGACAATTATGTTAGTTAATTACTTAATAAATTTACGAAACCATTCCTTAATCACCTAAGGTCAAAATAAGACCTTAATAACCATATTCACTCACGACATATATATACACATATGTATAATGTAACACCCCAACCGTTAATCTCGTCGTTACCTCTTAAACCGTTACTAATTACTCCTACTCACGCAGCGGAACTCTAATTACGACGAGGGGGTGAAACAACGCCTTAGCCACCCATGTGGCTAACCAGGCCTTTCTTACATACCGTAACGGTCTGATGAACTGGAACAACCGAGTACCCAACAGAATACAAACTCAACTCATCACTTTGCTATACCGAGTCTACAATATACGGATGCCGATAACATACTCGGACTTACACCTCATTCAAATGCATAAGTAATTACAATCTAACTACCCATGCTTCATAGCAGTCCCCGTCCTACTCTCTCGAACGGTGGTCAGCTTCAAGTACCTGCACACTAAAAACGTTCCCCCTAGGGGGTCAGCTTACACTGAATATGAATTTCGCATATACCGCGTGCTAACCGCGGTACGTCGACTACTTTGGGTCGGATATACATGGAGTTCATTTTAATCAAACAACATGCATCATAGCAATACAATATATATGTATATTACACAAGGAATCTACATCCAATCACGGAACACAATTCCTAACTAACATAACAAGGTTGTTAGTTGTATCTGTCTACTCTTAGGCCTTGAGGGTTATACCTCACTATGCCTTGTTTACTTATTCAATACCTCACCCGCTCTCTCGGGTTACTTATTCATACACACCCATTCTCTTGGGCTACTCGTACTATACTCACCCACACTCGGGTTACTTATTCTCATTATCTCACCTACACTCTTGGGTTATTTATACTCATTATCTCACCCACACTCTTGGGTTATTCATACTCAAGCTCTTGTAAATTCTCGAGACACTACAAGTCTCCTACGTCACGCTTGTTACTCTGAATACATATTTAGGCCAAAACTCATGGCTCTCAAGCATAGTCTTACTTCCCCGGTTTTGACCCTACTCCGGGTCTAGCATGGTGGGAAGGTTCAACTAGCTCACGGAACTCTCTCTTAGTTCCTATCTCTTTTTACTTAGGTCCGACTACTCTCATTCTCATACACTCCTCTCTCGGAGTTATAATAATATTATGTATATTAGTCTAGAAACATCACTCTCGATGTTTCTAATGACTTGGGAACATTACTTTAGTTCGGTTAATCTTAGGTTTTAAGAGTTACCCATACATTCCACTTAGTCATACTTTCGGTTATTTTCTTAAATCGGTAAAATCCTCGTATAGGAGGTCGACCGTGTCTCAAGGGTATCACATAGTCCTTCAGGTCTCTTTTACCTTTCTTATATGTTCACAACATTGGACTAACTCTAATCCTCTCAATGGAGGTTCATCATCTCCCCACTCATATTTATTTCGTGGATTGTTTCAATAAGGTTTTATAACCATTATCGGGTATTTACTCAACCCGTACATCTCCTCACATTCTAGGGAGTTCATATGACTACGTTATCGTTGTACTTTAGTCGATAGTGGATGTGTTTGCACGTTTTCGTTATCATACGCATCGACCCGATCTAAGGGTCTCTAGCCAGACGTTACTCATTAGGAGTCGGTCTTTACTCTATGTTAGACCTCACCGGTATTCAAGCATTTAGCTCATACAATATACATCAAGACATACATAAACAACCAATGGTTCAATTTCATGCTTTAGTCTTGATTAAGCCGGCACACAACACACAATCAGAGTAACTCGGTTAGCATACGGGGCATGAGAAAATCATACCTTTCACCGGGTTTTTACTTTTACCGTGTCATCTCACCATGCTCGGTCACGCACGACTCTCTGATAATGTTTCAAACATTATTGTTAATACTGAACTCGTACGGTACAAAGTAAAATGCTATTCTCGTATTTACCCCGTTATCCCGTTAACTCGGTTTTACTCTTGTCAATTTGAGTTCTCATTTCTCAATCACTTATAACACTTTCTTACACTTCTTAGGGCCTTAACATGTCATCAAACAAGGCCTTAACATCTTATAACATCATTAACATTCAAACCCCCAATTTAAAACCTTTAAAGCACTCACGGCATGATTCTGGGGTGGTCCGCGACTTGGTCCTTACCCTAAGTCCCGGACCAATTCAGTAGCTAACTCTCGGGTGAAAAACAACACATGGTCCGGGACCTTGTCCTGGAGTATAGTCCCGGACCAAAGCAGGACTTGTACTCTCGGCCTTAATTTAGGTGTGGTCCGGGACCTTGTCCCCATCTTAAGTCCCGGACCAAGGTGGGCATTGAACTCTCGGTATGAAAACAGGGGGTGGTCCGGGACTTTGTCCATGGACTAGGTCCCGGACCCTGCTACAGATTTTACAAATTTGACTTTCTAACTCTGTTCAAGGTCCTCTCTTAGCTCATTGATTACCCAATCTTCACCAACTATAATCCTCATGTTTTAGCACCTAATTACTCATCTAAACCACCTTAAACTAGTCACCAAGTCCACACACTAAGCCATGCTTAATTCACTCCAATTCACTTTATTTCATAACTTGGTTTTCTTGTTTTCTAATACTCTTGTAACAGATTTTGGTATTGCCTCCCACCATTCAATACTCCTACAATAATGCCATTCCTAGCACTCCGAAGACATTATTTCCACTACTTTCACACTCTTCTTCATACTTTGGTTTTCAAACCATTAGCCACTCACTTAACATCTCTTAAACACACCTAGTTTCTCCCATTAAATGAAACACTCAAGTTCATAATCTCCAAGGAAATTTCGACAGCACTTGCCTACTTCTTTAGCATATCCACCACAATGAATCAACTCATATACTCCTTCATCCCTGTTAATGAACACAAACAACTACAATACACCAAATTCCCTCTTGTTTACACATATACACTAGCTTAGCTTCTAGGTTTTTTGCACTTAACCACATTAAAAACAATCTCATTCCACTAACATCATTGTAGTATCATAACTACACCCATTCAAGAGCATTAATTCAACTCTAAAATCAGTTTCACAAGCCAAATAAAACTAACACAATGTAAGCTCTTTACCTCATTTATTTTCGGTTTTCACCCCTCTTCTTCCTTTCTCTTGTTCCCTCTTTCTCTTCTTTTCACAACACGCAAGGGGGTCTAGATTGCCATCTACAATCATATCCCCATACACACATATTGAGCTTATTAATTCAATTTCTTCCTCACAAAAACTAGTATCACAAGAGCTAGTTTTTAGGGTTTTAACATAAAGATTACCTCAAGGTGTCCAAATGGAGAGTTGGGCAATCAAAGGATGGAATTTCCAACACTCCACAAAGCATGGAAGAACCGGCTGAAATGGGGGAAAAATCAACATGGGCAAAAATTTGATTTTTGCAAGGAAAAGCTACAAAGGATGAAACTCTTGCTTTTATTTTTACCTTAGAGCATCAAGGTGGTGAAGGAGAGTCAAAATCAGCTCCTTAAGCTTCAAGAGGCAAAACACCCATGGAAGTTAAGGTGGAGGAATCAAGATTTTGAGGGGGTGAAAAACGTAGCCCTCGCCGATACGAATCTAACGGTACAATTTTTGTGCGATTCGGTGAAGAAATGAGCAAGTGAGGAGAGATTGAAGATGGGCTGTTGCTCACGTATGGAATCGCCATTTACAGAGGATGAAGAAGAAGGAGCTCTGGTGGGGGAAGGAAATTACCGTGAGTGATAGAAGAGAATAGGGGAGTGAGGGTATTAAAGCCTCATTTAACTATTCACTCCCTTTACTTTAATATTTTGTCCTTTTGTGACTAAATAAACTAGCTTGTTTATTTAAATGTGTGTATGTGTACCAATTAAAACCGGCCCCACCTTAGTAGTGACCGGGTCATTTTTCGACTTTTCGAATTAAACGCGTTTTTATCTCCCGGCTTTGACATTATTCACTTACCGGGTCCGTTTTCCGGAATTTTCTCGTTTAATTAATTTTAATGGTTATTAAGCTTCCATTAATACTTAATCATAGTTATTTAATCAACTATAATTTTTATGGGTCCGTTTGACCACTTAAAGTCACGTTTTTGGGTTTTCTCGAAAGATGTGCTTAAAAACTCCGTTAGCGTTTTAATCCATTATTTGGATCCGTTTTCTTCGGGAATCATTCCCGTATACTAATTAGGCCTACCAAGCCTTAGGAATCCATCTCGGACCCTAACAAGATCATATATCTCTTATTCTCATTTAACGCGCATTTTAGCGTTTTTCGCTTTTCAAGCGTTTTCTCTTTTCTTTTGGTTTTATTCTCTTTACCAACTCTCTTTAGGCAACATTAGGCCTTTAATAATTTTATTAGAGTAATTAAATCACCATTATCAGGTCCGGGGTATTAAATATAAACACATATTAATATACAAAGTGTAGGTTTAAGTGATTTATACCTTATTTTTGCCAAGTTTAGGCCTTGTTTGGCCTCGAATGTTTGGAGATAAATTTTCCACAGCTTAGTTTACATGTTTTCAAACAGCAATTAAGGCATGATTAGTCTCCAAACAAGAGCTATCCTTAAGAAGTTTTTAATGTATATTTTCAAGGTAAAATTTACCTTAGAATAACAAGGTAACCAAGGGTAGTCTTCGGCCTATTTATACAGAAGATAAAGAGTATCAAAAGAGCTACTAAATCAAGCTTTAAAACCGGTACAACTTAGATTAGAAGATGGCTAATTTTCACCTTGATTAAAATACCAAAAATGGTGTTTTTGGCTTGGATTTGGCTATTCTTGAAGCTATTGATATACCAACTGAATAAGCATATTAAGAAGAAGATTATAAGCCTAGGAAAACAAGCTTTCAAACCGGAATTGAAGAGAATCAAAAGTTAAGTGTTTAAAGCACATTTTTATACCTTACGAACAAGATTAGAATTTTCCACCTCCTTCCCTTGTTACAGCCGAGAATTGCCCTCCTTTCAACCTCCAAAACAAGCTAGAAACATGGATGGAAATGGTTGATGCTTAGCACCATGGAAAGAGGAAAGAAATGTGAAGAGAATGAACATAAAATGGCTTAATAAGCTTACCTAAGTCACTTGGTGTTCTCTTCTGAATTTAGTGTGTTCCTACGGTTTTGGAGAAGCAAAAGAGAGGATGGAGCTGCTTGGTGTCGGCTGGGAAGAAGATAATGATAGGAAAGAGAAAGAATTAAGCTTATAAGGTAATGTTTACTACTTTATTGAATAGTAATTAGATGACTCATTGTTAGATATTTTAGGTTGCTTAATGGGTGGGTATGACAGCCTAAGGAGGTCGGCAATGGGTGGTTTGGTCAATAGGTGACATTTGACCATGGTTTAGACTAAGTAATTAAATGTTATTTTTGGGTACTATTCACCCAAAATCACCCATTTTGATTTTATTTTTTAACTTTGATTTAGACTTTATAATATAGTCTATCATGTCACATTAATGATATAAAGAATGTAATCTAGTCTTTAAAGTGACAAAAGGTCAATATCCTAGAGCTCATACACAAAAACGTGCTTTAAGGTGTTTTAGTGCACATTTTGTATCACAAGGTGTTTCTGAGCTTAGTTTTCTTTGAGAACAGTTTTGTTGTGTTCCTTACATGATAACTGATCTTAGGAATCCAATTTTATATAAAATATAGGTCATAAGACCTTTAAGGTTTTCTTAGAGCACATTTTTGCCCTACTTGACCTTGAAGCATGTAAATGCTTGTTATATGTGTTGGAGTGTTGTCCAATGATTGTAGCATGTTTATGTATGTGTTAATATGCTTAGGACAAAGTTTTAGGTCCTAATAAGTTCATTTGGGTATATTTACCCTAAACAGTCAAAGGGTGCAATATCTTGCTTTGTGTTGACCGTTGTTGTTCTCAATTGACTTTTAAGGCATGTTTAGGACTTAATTAATGTGATTAGATGTTTAATCCATGTTTTATTAGTTTGGGGTATTTCAATTGACTTGGTAGCTGCTTGCTTTTAAACAGACAGGAACTGAGACGATATGTGAGGCATGGGATAGGTTTAAGGAGATGCTTCGCTAGTGCCCACACCATGGCCAAGACATGACCTGCATTGCTATGACATTCTTCCACGGGCTCCACCATATTCAGAAGGGCTGAGGTGAGATCTGCTCTAGGTGGTGACATCCTCAATCAATCTGGCACTGACTTCATGACGGCCCTGGAGACTTATATTGATGAGGTGCGCCAGTGGGGATCAGAAGGTAGCAGGTCTATGACAGTTGGGGCAAAGGGTGTGCAAAATCTTGATCCTTGGATGGCACACATGGAGGAGACCCAAGCACAACAAACTACTCTGGTAAGCTCTCTGGTTAAAAGATTTGATGATTTTATGATTAATCAACAACCAGTGCAGCAGGTGAAGACGATAGCTACCAGCTCGTCAGACCCTCTTTGTTGTCAATGTGGGGGCGCTCATGCTTTTGAGATGTGCTCACAATTAGAAGAGATGAGGCAAGCTGAGGAAGCTCATTTTGTGTGGCATGGGAATTACCAACCTTGGAACAGAAATCAACACCCAAATCTCAGGTATGGTAATCCCAACAATGCTTTGATTCTAACCTTTTGCAGGGCAATCAGCAGGGACCACCTGGGTTCTCTCGACCTTCGTATAATCAAGCCCACCCACAAGGCCAGTTTCAGCAAGGCCAGCGCTCCTATCAGCCAGTTGTACCTCAACAGCCTGCTAAATCCTCCTCTGATGCAAAGATGGACCAACTTCAGGAATTGATTGCATCCATGGCGAGTAATCAGAAGACTCACACTGAAACACAGAACAATATCAATCAATCCTTGATGGCTGGTCAGAAGAGTTTAGAGAATTCTGTTCAGAGTATGCAGTAGCAGATGAATCAAATGAACCAGATACTCCTTAATCAGCAGCAACAGCGACAACCAGGCACATTTCCTTCCCAACCTCATCCAAACCCGAAGGAGTCAGCTAAGGCGTTGGTTGTTTGTGAAGAGGAAATATCTCTTGTGGTTGATCTTGAGGATGATACTGTATCTGCTGCAGTAACTTTGAGGAGTGGAAGGCAGTTGGAAGATAAAAGTAAAGACATAGTGGCTGAAGATCAAACTGGTGAACAGATCAACCCTTCTTCAGTTGATATACCATCAGGGTCTTCAGTCCCTCCTGTGGTATATTCTGAGGAGATCCAGGCTCCAATTCTTCCTACTCCCTCTCCTTCTCGCATTACTATTGATGTGTCTTCTTCCTCTCCTAAGCATGTTGAACTTCCATTTCCTTATAGGATGAAGAAGAAACAATTGGATGAACAATTTGCTAAATTTCTGAGCATTTTTAAGAAGCTAACACTTGATATTCCTTTGATTGATGCTTTGCTGGAGATGCCTAATTATGCTAAATTCTTGAAGGATCTTCTGACAAAGAAAAAGAAATAAGAGGACAAAGAAACAGTCCACCTAACAGAGGAGTGCTCTGCTGCTCTTCTTCGAGCAGTTCCTCCTAAGCAAAAGGATCCAGGCAATCCCATTGTCCCTTGTTTTATTGGTGATGTAGACTGCGGCAGTGGCTTGTGTGACTTGGGTGCTAGCATCAACATCATGCCCTATGCCACCTTCTTGAAGGTAAGAGGTGGAGAGTTGCAGCCCGTCCCCTTCAAGCTCCAGCTAGCCAACAGATCTAAGATCAAACCAATGGGTATTGTTCGTGATTTAGTAGTTGGGGTGAAACGTTTTATTTTTCCTGCTGATTTTGTTGTGTTAGATATGGATGATGATGTACAAGTTCCTCTTATTTTGGGTCGACCTTAATAGAGTACTGCTAAAGCTGTTATTGATGTGCATGATGGTAAGATTACTTTGCGGTATGAGGACGAAAAGATTGAGTTTGACATGAAGAAGATGATGAGGTCAACTTCTAATTCTGCTCATTCTGTGATGTCGGTAAGTCTGGTGAATGATGATGAGGAAGATTGTAATTTGTTAGATGATGATGATGACATGTATTATTTTCCTTCTTCCTTACTTACTGTTTCTGAGCCATTGGAGCAAGTTCTTGTTGCTTCTTTGGAAGAAAAGACTGCCAATCTTGAGGTTAATGCAGTGCTTGCTCATGTGGAGAGAGGAAAGGCTGGTTTTCAAGCTTATCGCCCTCCGTTGGAGAGGCTTGATAGAGAGATTCAGAGGCCCATTCCATCTGTTGAGCAGCCACCTACACTTGAGCTTAAGGAGCTCCCTTCTAACCTTAACTATTCTTTTCTTGCTGATAATAATTGCTTGCCTGTCATTGTTTCTTCTTCTTTGACTTCTAGGCAAGAAAACAAGTTACTTGAGGTTTTGTTGAGGCACAAGAGAGCGATTGGGTGGACGTTAGCTGACATTAAGGGCATTGACCCGGCCTACCGCACACATCATATCTACATGGAGGAAGTTTACAAGCCTGTCAGACAGCCACAGCGTCGGCTCAACCCCAACATGCAGGAAGTAGTCAAGAAAGAGGTGTTGAAGCTTCTAGACGCTGGTATCACCTACCCCATTTCTGACAGTACATGGGTGAGTCCAGTACAGGTAGTTCCTAAGAAAGGTGGGTTTGAGGCTGTTCGGAATGACAAAGGTGAGTCAATTCCTCAAAGAAAGATCACTGGTTGGCGTATGTGTATAGACTATAGGCGTTTGAATTCTGCCACCAGGAAAGATCATTTCCCTCTCCCTTTTATTGATCAAATGCTTGAGAGGTTGGCTGGGCAAGAGTATTATTGCTTTTTAGATGGTTTTTCAGGGTACTTTCAGATTCCCATTGCGCCAGAGGACCAAGACAAGACCACTTTCACTTGTCCTTATGGTACCTTTGCGTACAGAAGAATGCCCTTTGGACTATGCAATGCACCTGCCACCTTTCAGCGTTGCATGCAGGCGATCTTCGCAGACTTCATCGAGCAGAGCATTGAGGTATTTATGGATGATTTTTCTGTTTATGGCTCTAGCTTTGATGTTTGTTTGGCGCAGCTTGATCTAATTCTAGGCCGATGTGAGGAGACAAACTTGGTTCTTAACTGGGAGAAGTGTCATTTCATGGTCAAGGATGGGATCGTGCTAGGTCATAAAGTGTCTGCTAAGGGGATTGAGGTTGATCAAGCCAAGGTGGAGGTAATTGAGAAATTGCCAACACCTACTTGTGTGAAAGAGGTAAGAGCTTTCTTAGGGCATGTAGGTTTTTATAAACAATTTATTCAGTATTTCTCTAAAATTGCAAAACCGTTGACTGACCTGCTTCTGAAAGATGCCCCGTTTGTTTTTTCTGATGATTGTTTGTCTGCTTTTGATTTGATTAATCAAAAATTGGTAGCTGCACCCATTGTTGTTTCACCTGACTGGTCATTACCTTTTGAGATTATGTGTGATGCCAGTGATTATGCAGTAGGGGCAGCTCTATGCCAAAGGAAAGACAAAATTCTCAGGGTCATTGCTTATGCAAGCAAAACATTGAATGATGCCCAGAGGAACTACACCACCACTGAAAAAGAGCTTCTGGCTGTGGTATTTTCCCTAGATAAGTTTAGATCATATCTTTGGGGAAGTAAAGTAATTGTTCATACTGACCACACTGCTCTTAGATATTTATTTGCTAAGAAAGAGGCCAAGCCCCGCTTGCTTCGTTGGATTCTCTTGTTACAAGAATTTGACATTGAAGTGAGGGATAAGAGTGGCAAATTGAATGTCGTGGCTGACCATCTTTCTCGGTTGGTAGTTCCTGATGATGGTGTACCAATTAATGAATTTTTTCCTAATGAGAATGTTTTTGTTTTGCATAAGGTGCATGAGCCATGGTACGCTGACCTGGCCAATTATCTTGTTTATGGGGTGGTACCTCATGACTTTTCCTATGCTCAAAAGAAGAAATTTTTGTCTGACGCTAAGCATTATATCTAGGAAGACCCCTATCTCTTTCGAGTTTGTGCAGATGGTTTAATTCGCAGGTGTCTTCCAGATGATGAGGTTGCTAGTGTCATAGATTTCTGTCACTCCAGAGAGGCGGGAGGGCGCCATGGTTCCCACAGGACAACTGCAAAAGTTTTGAAGTCCGGTTTCTATTGACATACTCTCCATAATGATTGCCAAGCTTTTGTAGCCAAGTGTGATAGTTGTCAAAGGCTAGGCAACACTTCTAGACGGCACGAGATGCCTCACCACGGTATTTTAGATGTTGAATTATTTGATGGCTGGGGTATTGACTTTATGGGCCCTTTTCCTTCTTCTCAGGGTTACCAGTATATTCTCGTGGCCGTTGACTACGTGTCAAAGTGGGTAGAGGCTATTCCATGTCATGATGCTGATTCCAAAACGGTGGTTAAATTTCGAAAGAAGCACATCTTTACTCGCTTCGGGGTTCCAAGGGCGATCATTAGTGATGGAGGATCACATTTCTACAATCGTTCCTTCGATGCCCTGATGGCTAAGTATGGAGTGCGCCATAAGGTTGCTTTGCCTTACCATCCACAGACAAATGGACAAGCTGAAGTGTCCAATCAAGAGCTCAAGTGGATTCTTCAAAAGACCGTCAGTTCTTCCAGGAAGGATTGGTCTCAAAGCTCGATGACGCTCTGTGGGCCTACAGAACTGTATTCAAGACTCCCATCGGGATGTCTCCTTTCAGGTTAGTGTATGGTAAGTCTTGTCATTTGCCAGTGGAGTTAGAACACAAGGCATACTAGGCACTTAAGGCCCTGAACTTTGATATTCATGCTACTGGTGAAAGAAGGAAGTTTCAGCTCTCAGAGCTAGAAGAGCTCAGGGATCAGGCTTACAACAGTGCGAAAATTTATAAAGAGCGCACCAAGAAGCTCCATGATCAGATGATTCAGAGAAGGGACTTCAAAGTTGGAGATTGGGTGCTGCTCTACAATTCTAGATTGAAGCTTTTTCCTGGGAAGCTTAAGTCCCATTGGGCCGGTCCTTTCAAAGTTGTTGGTATCACTTCCTATGGAGCCTACGAGCTTGAGAATAAAAAGGGTGTAGTGTTTAAAGTCAATGGGGCTGCTTGAAAAAGTACTTTGGTATAGTTGATGCTAACATTGATTTTCATACAGTTTCTTTTGTGCAGGATCATCCGGCTGCCCCAGATACTTCAAGTCTCTCGAGGTCGAAAGATAAAAAGAAGAAAATTCCTTGGAGACTTTGATATGCATTTAGGAATCTTCGAAAGCTTGCTCTAGGAAGTTGTGGTATTCCCAGCCACACTTCCTGTTCTTCTGATCAATAGCTTGGGAAGTCTAGCCAGAGACTTTAAATCTGGGCAGCTTGGTGGGAGGCAACCCACCAGTTTGTATCTCTTTTCATTTTCTTATTTAATTGTTTGTTTTGTTTTTTTTTTCTCTTTTAGCTTGTGGTATGTTGCCTGGTGCTATGCTTACTGCAAGAGCCTAGGCTCTTCTTATTTTTCTACTGATGGTTTTGTCTAGTTACACTTGAGTTCTCCTGGCTTTGCAGATTATATTTCTTAGATTGCTTACTTTGTCGCTTAGCTGAACTCAAGTGTGGGGTTGGACTAGCTACACACCTTGAGCGGACTCTGGGGAGTATTCTTACCTTTTCTTCTCTTAAAAAATTTTCACTCCCTTGTGATCTGCTGTGTGCGATTTTCCCCGTTGGATTGCTTGCACAATGTTAATTCTTCCTAAGCAATGAGGACATTGCTTCACTCTAAGTGTGGGGTGGGGTAAGCTCCTTCGCCGCTTGTTTTTTGTACGTCTCTGAGCTCTTTTCTCTTGCATTTGTTAAAGTCTTGCTGTGATTGCTCAACTTGGAAGGAAGTCATAGAGGAAGTATAGTTGGTTAGCTGATCTTGGGGTGCAAAATTTTGAAATTTTTCTGGTTTTTAATTGCTGAATTGAAGTCTTTGTTCTAGAAATGCTTAAACAAACGAGAATATTCTCCATCTAAACTTTGTTCTTAGCTTTGATCCTTGGAATGAACTGGATTGGAATGGTTGAAACAGAATAAGGTAAGGTACTCCGCTGATCCTAAGCATGCTAATTTTAATTCTGATCCAAAATCAGGCCTCGTCCACTTGGTTATTAAGTCCTTTGGGGTGCTTTATCACCTAGCTACCTAAGGTCCTTGTGATCTGGGATAGTTGACCGAAAGCCACTACATGGGTGGAGAGAAAAGTCTGTGGTGAAAGAAATTGAAAGCGCTTTAATTGAAATATTTATGCAAATGTTGTGCTGAATATATATATTTTCTATTATGGATCAAGAGTATGTGGCATTGAAAGGTACGTTGGAATATGATCTTACTTTATGCCCCTTGTCAATTCTGTGGTTTATGAAGGAAAAAGGTGGATTGGCTCAAGGTTAACGGCTAGGTTCTTATGGGTTTGTTTCTCATTTGTTAGCTTCGAATGACTTCACGTTTTCTTAAATGAATGAATTGTTCGAATACTTTGAATTGCCCCCTTGAATGGTAAAGCTAGCAATTCTTTTCTTCTGTGCTCTTCCATTCCTGTTGAGTTCCAATAGCTTGGCATTACTTGTGCTTGAGGACAAGCAAAAGGCTAAGTGTGGGGTGATTTGATAAGTGTGAAATTGATATGGTTTTATAGGTGCTAAATTCTTATTTATGGAACCTTTTTATGTGCTTTTTCACACTTATCCTATGCTTTTCATCACTCTTGCTTTGGGCAAGAACTGATGCCAATTTATATGTTTAAAGCAGGAAATGATGGTAGAAATGCGTAGATCTTCTCACAAGCTTTCCAACGCCGCAAACGTGGAAAAAATCAGAGCTCATATGAAGAATTTGGACCCTGTCAAAGTTGTGTCCGGTGCGATATATTATATATATATATATTTACAAGACTGCCGTGAGAGGATTGAGAAGAAGAAGAGGGAAGATTGGAAATATAAAAGAAAGTAACTCCAAAGGTTTTTAAGAGTTTGAGAAGTGAAAGGTCTTCATTTACTTCGAGAAACTGAAGGGAATTTAAAAATATCATCAATGAGTTAAGTGAAGAGCCATTATATTTAACTTACAAATATGGAAGACTTTGGAGAAAAAATAATCCACTCATCCACTCATCCACAATTCACGATTTAGGATTCAAAATTCAGATTGGAGACACCACGACCTAGTTTTCTTCTCTGCAGAGCCGTGCAACTGAGGAATTTCTGCTCCGATTTCTTCATTTTGTTCAACCCTACAACTAGCAAATCTTTGGGATTCGACATAGAGATGATTTCTACTCCTTATTCTCTAATTGTTTCCTCTTTTGATATGCTCGGCTAAGGGATTAAATCTCCGGGGAAGGGTGGTTGTAAATAGTTAGGTTTTGCAGAATTATTATTAGTTGATTTGGGATCTATCAGGGGTTTGTTTCAGATTATAAATATTGTTTGCGCTATAAATGAAACTTGCTATTTTATTTTAAGCTTTGCGAAAGTTGTCAAGATCTGATCCGTGATTGACAACTAGGTCGTTATAATATGTTAATCTGTGGATAGCTTAATCTGATTGATGAGTTAGCCTTCAGATGCAATTTAAATTCATATGCTTAATCCCTCTGCGTTAGTAGTGATAGGTTTATGATTTAATCTGTCGCGTTCTACACAGTGGAGTTCTAATTGGCTAGGATTTAGTCTTTTAGAAACTTGTCAGAATTTGCCGAACCCTATCCCCAATCAACTGGTAATAGAACTGCGAGACTTAACTAGGAAAAACCACCTGACCCCGGAGTTCCGCTTTCATTATATATTATCAGTTACTCTTTGCTTGTTTTGTATTTTATTGATCAACAATTTCCCCGATTTATAGCTTTTGCTAGGATTAGATTTGTTTTCTTAGTCCCCTGGTTCGATACCCGGTTACTCATATTTCTTTACTGCTACAACCGGGAATTTTTTTGCAACCCGTAGGTTTATTTTATTTATTAATTTCTAGGATTAATTTCGTAGTTTTTAGTAGATCAAAAATTCCGTTTGCAGTCCCGGTGATGTACATACAAAAGTAAAAAGACACAGCTAGAGCCTATAACCAATGCCCAGCAATGGGGAGACAGTAATTGTCAAGAACAAGCAATGTGAGTGCGTATCTTGACACATCAAATGACCAACGCTCGAAGGAGCTGTGACCCAATGGACTACTTCTTCCTTGGTCAGCCAAGTAATTTGGTGACCGTACCATAAGGGATGAAAGAATGTGAGGCGGACTAGCCTACACATGAACCTATTGAACTTCCAGTGTGGTTACACCACGAAGGAATTGAATATATAACGTGACATTGGAGCGAACGGTTGAGTAAGGGTGCCAACAGCAATAGCCAGTGAATAAAGGCAAGCTACCACAGTGGTAGAGGCCGTGAAAACAATGTTCTGTAACGAATAAGAACATGGTGCGCAACAGGCGACCAGTCTGTATTAATAACCACACAATGACACGGAGTTGTAAATACTAGATGACATGCAGAAATATTCATTCCTATTGCGATCACATAAGAGATTTACTGCCAAGCGTTCACGCCTCTGCACTCTGTAGGACTGAGTGTTTTGGTATTGCACTTGTGCAGTTAATGATCTATTGGGATAGCTAGGAATATGGAAAATGTAAATCGTGGTAAATTCTTCATTTCACCAACGAACAAGGCATAAGCTAGTTAAGCAAAAGCTTAGAAACAAACCGTGCGGCCTAAGGCCAAAGAAGCACGAAGAGTGTGAAACACACCAACAATCACAAGATGTGAATTCCACCGGAATAAAAGCTGAAGCAAAATCATAAACGCTACAAGGATCGATGCGTACAAAATGCATGATCGTGCAACAAAGGGAATTTGGTATAACACTACATGAGTGAATGGTCAGAAACCAATGATCAGGGAAGCACTACATATGCGTAGTAGCTTAACCCCAACCGACAACAAGTCGGAAGAAATAAATGAGTAATCACAGAAGTATACAGTAGTATGTACAATAGACCTCCAAAAACTGGATAGAAAATCTACAACACAATGAGTTCGCGTACGGTAAGAGATACCACGCGCCGGTTGAGAAACCGTATATCTCAAGATAAAAGAGATAAGGAGTAGATGTGTAACACATTTGGAATAACAAAAGAGCGCATTAAGCACTAAAGTTATCAGGGTCGCGTAGCAAAAGCTTGTGGGCCCTAGCTCAGAGGTTAAATATACCCAATAAGTATGAGAGAATGGCTAATCATCAATGCCTTGAAGCCTAATAGGCTAGAACCGAACCGGTTAGGAGTTAAATAAACTCCAATGAGAATTCTTGGTACAAGGACTAACCGTCAATATGGTTAAGACCTTTGACCAGAATCATCGTATAATAGACTATATAGAAGCTAAAATGCTTCAGGATGCCCAAATTGAGTGAACCAATGTTCAATAATAACGTATGGTAGATTACATGGGCGTAATCCCTTTTAAGGGGGGTAGAGCGAAAACCGCTTAGTGTAAGTTTCATGTATTAAACTCGTAAACTATAATGTGCATAGCACAAATGAGAATTGTATGATGATTGGTATGTATGTTACATAAGCATATGCACCATTCATATCCTAGTTATGGGTATTGCGCACAAGTAATGTGAATATTATGTATATAAAAATATACCTATCTTGTTAACTCGTGTGTGAGTATACAAGGAGGAAGGAGTAGAGAGACTCCTGGGGAAAGAGAATCCCTATAGTATAAGTGTCTAGCTGAGATTAGACATGGTATGGTGATGTATGAGTCAGTATAAAACCGATGTAGAATTGGAGGCAAATTGAGAATGAGTAGTGGACAGAGCTCCACAAGTATTGTATTCCTTAAAGAGATCGTATGAAATGATTGAGAGTAATCGATGAATTGATTCCATAAGTAGTGTATTCCTAGGTAAGTCATTTGAAGTAATTTGAGGATGACTAATAACCTAAGTTCTAGGATTGAAGAGTAAATTTGAGGATGATTGATGGAATGAATTCCATCCTTTGGAGACGTATGAATTTGTAATTAAGACTAGGAAGAGTAAAACAATAGAAAATGGAAATACTTGAATTATTTGATTGTGTGAAATTGATGTGGGAAGTCGAACTTGATCCTGATCGGATCAAGGGAAACCGAACACATATTGGGGTGGAAAGATAGTTCGACACTGATGCTGATCACATCAGGGTCGAACGACTCTTGAAGCTTCCCTCAAGTGGTCACAAGTAATCACGCTTAGAATAGATGTTGTGAGTATAAACTGGATTTGGGAGTTGATTACGATTCAAAAGGATTCCTAACTGATATTTGCAAGAAGTTTTTCTTCAACCTAATGAATGTATACATTGTGGGATGATAAAACCAAAGAGTCGGTTGTAAGGTGAATTGTGTTGTGCTTGCATGATGCCATGCTTGCATCGTATTCTATGTATTGTAGGTGAACACCTTGTGTAACGGACCTGAGGATGTATGTACATAGTAAAAGGATTTGAGAATCCGTAAGGATATCTGAAGGTGTGATCTTGGCATTAGAAAGGTCTGGATGGTTAGAGATAATGAATCACCAACCTTGTGGCACAGGGTAGTGCTTATTGTATTCTGAGTGTGTATAAACAATGAGTAATGTAATTGTGTTGTACGGTATATGACACAATTGGTAGTGTGAATTGTATTATGTATGGTAATTGCGTAGTGCGTATGGTAATCGTGTATTGTGTAATGGTATTGTGCATTGTGTTTGGAATTTTTATGTTGCAGCGTAGGAATTGTGAACACCTTGTAAGGTGGTAGTAAAGTGCATTGTGACAATTGGTTTGCCAAATGAGTTGAAGTAGTAAACCGTAATTCTTGAGCAACTTTGAGGGCAAAGTTCCTTAAGAGGGGTAGATTGAAATACCCCGTAATTAAAAATAGTGATTAATTAGGCTAATAAGTATTTTAGAGGCTTAATTACATCTAAATAAACATGAGGGAACAAATCCCGAAGAAAACGGATCCTTAAAACGGATTAAAAACATAAACGAACCTTAAAACGCGTTTTTTGAGGAAACGGGAAAACGCGACTTTAAGCGGGTCAAATAGACTCGTAACGATTTTGGTCAACCAAATAGTCATTGATAAACATTAATGAAGGTTTAGGACCAATAAAATTAATTAAACGAGAAAATTCCGGAAAACGGGTTCCGGTTAGTAAAAACTGTAAAAACGAGAAGTTGTGGGGTGTAAACTGTAATAAAGCTAAGCTAATGTGTCCACTTTTGCAAAAAAAATCAAAGGCTGTGAGTGTGTGTGTATGTGGCCGATTTGGCCCCTCTCTCTCACTCTCTTAACTCCCCTCTTATTTGCTAAAGGACAAATAAAATAAGTAAAAACAAAAGTGAGACTCTCTCTCTCATTCCCCCTCTCCATCACGCATTGCTCCTCACTCTCTCTCATTTTCTTCTTCCTCTAAATCCAACAATGGTGATTTGTTGAAGCTCCCACCAGCCTCTCCTTCTCTTCCATTTTCGAGAGACCAAATCAACTCCAAAAATTATAAAAACTACACCATTGGAATCCCCTTGGCAAGGAGAGCACCTTCCCTTTTTCAAAAATCGAAAACACCCACTTTCATCTCCATGGGTATCCTCCATTTTAGGATTTAAGTCCACCATTAGGAGCTCCTTCTTCACCTTGGTGTTTTGAGGTAAAAGAAGTTTAAAAAGCCACTATTTCTAGCCCTTATTTGCTTATTAAGAATTTCTAAAATTTGAGCTTCTTGTTCCTTATGCTCCAGCCGATTTTGGCTTCTCCATTGGGCTAGAAATCTTGTTCCTTTGCTAGACAAGAACTCCATTCATTGGTTGGAAGGTAATGCTCTTTCCTAAACCCTAAAAATATGCTTTAAGCTTTAGGTTGATTAAGGGTTAGTATTGAAATGGTATTGTGGTTTTGGGAAGGGCTGTAGCATTGCCTAGTCCTTGAACAAGAAACCGAGAACAAGGAAGAAAGAAATAGGAAAATAAGAGAAGAAAAGGAAGAAAGAAAAACTAGAAACAACAAGGTAAATGCTCTTACCTTGAGTTGGTTTATGTAGAGTAGTGTAACAGATTTTGAGTATTATAAATGTGTAATGTATATGGAAATGAGTAGTAAGTATGTTGTAGTATAATGAGGAAGGTAATGTAGCTGTTTTGAAACTTGTAAAGGATATTTAAAAGCTTGGGAAAACATTGGGTAATGAGTATGTATGTGCAGGAAAATGTATGTGTGAATTAGTGTTGATTGGTGTTGATATTGATATGGGAATTGTGAATGAACTATGAGCTGAAACAATGTGTGGGCAATGTTAAAAATATAGGGGAACCTCTGCCCAAATTTGTATGGAAGTTAGGGGACTTAGATGTGTAAGGAGAGGGAATAACCTAGACAATAACTAGGTGTGTTTTGGTAGTAGTTGTGAGTGATTAATCATGTTGAAAACAGATTTGGAAAGGGGCTAAGTGATGGGAAGATCTAGGATGTAAAGTAATTAATTTTGAATGCTAGGAGTAGCATTAGTTGAGGGAGTATGGAAGTAGAAGTTGGGTTAAAAATCTGTAGCATTGAAGAGAAACAAAAACTGTTGCATGTGTTGAAAAAGAAGTGAGAAAAATTGTGTAAGTTAATTTAGGAATGAGTAATGAAGTTGGTGGATGAACTAAGGCGATTTTGAGGGCCTAAGTAGTGTTAAAACATGTGGGATTACATGTAGGAAGATTGGGGAAACAATGAGCAAAGATAGAATTGAAAACAGATTTTAAAACAAGAGTACTGGGCTGGACCGACCTTAGGGACCGAACTTACAAGGTCGGTCGAGCCTTAAATTACAAAGACGGGAAGCCTACTTACTTCGGCCGACCTTGGGACCGAACTTGACAAGGTCGATCGAGTCGTAAAATTGTAAGCCCAGAAGTCTACTGACTTCGTCCGACCTTGGGACCGGACTTGGCAAGGTCGGTCGAGGCATAAATTTTGAACCCAGAAACTTAATGACTTGGACCGACCTTGGGACCTACCTTGCAAGGTCGGTTGAGCCTTAAATTTACGGAACTAGAACATTTTGACTTGGACCGATGTAACACCCCCGAATAATGACCAACAATTAAACGACGCACCCAACAGTATCACGAGATATCTACGCAGCGGTTTCAAACTCTATCCGGGTGCCACAGACGCCAACCACCCACGTGGTTGACACGACCACACTACCAACACCAAGTTACGGTCTGTATGACTGGAACTTAACCTTAACCAAATCTCATAAAACACTTTCCCATATACCGAGTGTATAATATCAACATAGTTACTAGGTTAAATAACACAGCCTTTTGAATACATCCCGAGTCAAATCACAAGATACCAACCTAACATTAATGCACTACTCAAAACTCAAAAGTTATGCCCAGATAGACCACCCCCATGATAGCAATCCCTACGCCCGTTATCATGGCTCAATACCTGAAAAAAATTGGGTTGTAAAGGACTCAACAAACTACGCTGAGTATGAATATGTGTAGCCCGTATGTTGGGATACACGACTACTTGGTCAAATATCATTAGGTCCGGTTACATGTTGTAATAATGCAGTAAAGCACACCACAACACATCATGATATCATACACACTTAAAGGTAGCAAAGCATTAGCAACAAGCAACCAAGCATAACATGCTGGCATCATAACATCATCAAACACGCAACCAAGCACAACAAGCTGCTAGTATAGCAACGGCAATCATGTAAATAATAAAACGTGTGCATAGGTATGTTATACCAATGATCCTCACTATGGGATCATTCGAGCGTTGTGTGTTTTCATTTCTTTTCCCTTGTTCCCATAATGTGTATTTTCTTTCTCTTTTCTTGCACCAGGTCTGGGGATGTAGGTTAGTTCCCGTGACCATATAGTATAGGTGCCCATCTTTCCTTGTTTCTTTAAGGATTATTTGTGAGTTTCTTATCACCGCACGTTGGAGGACGTCTCCTCCATAGCTAATCCCCCATTCCCGACATCATGTGTCGAGAAAGCGGAGTCACCTCTAGACTCCAGGATAATGCTCCACCAATTGCCAATCCCCCAGTCCCGACGTAGTGCGTCGAGAGAGGGGTCACCTCTAGACCCCAAAGGCTCCACAATAGTCGGTCAAGGATCTGATGCAGATACCAACTCCGAGTGTCCAAAACCCGTGCGGCCCAAGATGTTGTCTTCCCGTATTCTCATGTTCCACCAGTTGATATTTACTCATCATTATCATTAATAGATAGACAGCATAGGGGTGTCATTGTAAGTCCTCTATGGTTAGAGAGGAGTTTCCCTTTATAGTGTTTCTTGTATTGTTTATGTCGTTTGTCATGTTCCGCCTCAAAGCTCCATAAATGAGAAAGGGACTAAACTACTGTGTGCGCGCAAGTAATATGCAACAATGATATAACTAGCATATAAGCAAGTCACAACAAGCAATACAATTTCATGCTTTAGTCTTATGTCATTGTCAAGCAAGTCACAACAAACAAGTCGTGTAACACGGCAACATACAGACCACACATATCCATACCTTATAATAGTTCTCACAGATACTTGCACAAGGGTTCCCCGCTGCTCGTGGGACTCACTCCTGTAATGATTATTCGAACGGGTTAGATCGTTCGATCATGCGTTATTGTTCGTTGTTCTATTCATAATGTTTGGCCTAGTCTTAGGTGTTATAGTTGCCAACATTGGACCTACTTTATCCGTTTGGTTTGAATCCCTTGTTTTAGCCAAACAGTAACATTTAAGGTAACTCAAACTTGTCCCAATATAATCTTCTCGTACTCTCTAAGATATTCCTAATTACCTTTCGATCCTCCATGTCTTGTCATACCTCTAAGTCTATAACCGCTTGTTATTATCTTGCTTAACCTACGAATCCCTTGGACATTTAAAGTGTCCAACATTTCGATATGTTTCTACCCTTGGTTGTCCTAGCTTCCAATCCATTTCTTTTTAGTTTACATTTGGACCTACAATTTTCTAATCCTTTCATATACACCGTAGATGCTTGTCAAGTACAAATCATTCTTGTTTCCATTTTGTTGCTAACCTAATACTAAATCCTTGAACTATACTTACTTGATTATAATTCTAGACTCCCATATTATTAACCTTACCCTTACTAGCACCGAAGGTCTTGGCATCACCGCTTAACATCTCTAAAACTTCCGAAATTAATGTTAAAGCTCTAGTAAAATCGTAGGTCATCATTTCACCCCAGTTCATACTCTAATTTTACTAGCCGCTTATTTCTCCTACTTTGGTTACTGTTTTAATCTTACCTAGGTTGTTTTGATTTGACTCTTCCTCCTCCTAATTCTTCCTATGACCGAATAGGCATTTGGTTTTACAGAAATACTAGTTAACCACTAAGTTCTTTTTAAGTGTTTAGACTTACACCATACTTAGCTACTCCTTCACATTTTGTTCCTAGACATTTACTAATATTTCTAAGTCCACCGATTTACTAGACCATCCCATGATCTACGCCATTTTTCCTTCCTAACCTAACACGTTATCTGACACATTTGTAAGTCATTAACTACTACTTAACATGCCTAACTTCACTACTAGTTTGTATATATTTTCGGTTCTAGTTCTCTAAGTACCCTAGGACTCTTTTCATCCATTCCCTTAAGACACCTCCTAGACCACTGCTTTACCCCATCGTTGTTAAACATGATTAAACCCTTAGGATCCTAATGTTGCCTGTTTTATTAGTTATCAAGTCCTAACCTTAGTTATTATACTAGTGTATCCTTAGGCAGTAAAACTTGACAATTCTGTCAAAATTATACAGATAGCACCGTAAGTTTCAGCATTAAACTAACCATGTTTTCAGCACCCTATTACTCAGTCATCTCTCAGTTGTCTAGCTAGCTTCTTTGGTGTTTATTTATGTTTTTTTCCCAAGTCTCCTATCACTCTCCCTTTAGCGCAAATGCATAAATTCCCAGAGTTACAACAACAGTTTTCTGCATCATCTTAATCAAATCTGTCACAAAATCTTAGCAATTGACTACATTTCTTAATCGTTTTATCCCTAGTCATTTAGTGACATTATTTCCTAAGCTAATCAAAGAGTTTTCCCACAACCAAACTGTCTAGTACTTCCTGAACAACAGCACTCCGCTTCAGCAGGAAGCGCACCAGATTTACAATTTAGGTACATTAGTTTTCCTTCTTATTTTGCTAGCACACTGCTAAGCTGATTTTCACAAGTAAACACTAGTCCATTCTAGGCATATTTTCCCCACTCTCTCAACATTATTTCCATGATAATAACACTCAAACTTTTCAGAGCCAAACATATACTTCTCGGCTATGATTTGATAGAATTCCACACTTAAAATCACCCTAATGTTCATTAATTAACCAGATTTTCCTTAGCCATTTACTACATTATAATAACCGGTTTATTTCCTAGCCAGTTAATTAAAGACAAAATTCCTAAGTAATTTACTAGCTCATTACCCATGGGTTACTCTCATAAGTTTTCGGCAGAATTCTTGCATGATTTCAACTTCTTTAAACTTGATGTTCAACCTACTAAACATCTAGCATACCAGATTGACATTCCTAACCTCCTTGGACATTTTAACCACGACTCCCCTAACAAAAAGTACCTTAGCACCTAGTCAATGTTTAAGGCATTTTTTTACACTTAATACTTATGCCAAAATTTTCTTGCAAAACACAATGCCCCTCTCGGTTACAATTTTCCAGTAGTTTACCCAAAGTTACGGCATGAACTTATGCCGGATTTTCAAACTTCTTATGACCACTTAAAATTCTTAATTCATCACTCCATCTTGCTAATCATCAAAGTATAACCATTAGTTCTTTCTAGCACTTTATCAATCCTTTTTATCCAGAATCATTCGGACACATAGGTGACCATTTTTATCAAAAGTTTTCAGACTCAAAAGTGACATAATACGACAGATTCTCAATCATATGACGACCATGAGTTTAGTCAACAACCTTATGGATTTTCAGCTGGATTTCTTTGCTGATTTCCTTGGTCTCCCTTGAACAACTTTCGGTCCTAATTATGAAGGGACCCAGTGTAACACCCCTCTCCATAAACACGTAATAGTCTCTCACGTAGCAATAAATAAAACGTCTCGCAGCGGAAAATAATTAACAATAATAATACTCACTCGGGTGTCACCGGCCATTACTCGCCCATGCGAGCAACGAAGCCAAACTACATCCAACTTCCAACATAAATAAACTGCTAACCGCCGTGATAACGAGAAACTCCTATACATCATACTAAATCCATAAATCATAAACATCGACAAGTGAGCGTCTACCCAAACCTGAATATACACAACCTTACCATAATACAATTCACCATCCTCATTGCTATACAACATCTCCATGTGTGGTAACAAAAGTAAAACTCCAATTGCCCTGTTCCCGCTCTTCGGCTTCGACAATGATCAACAACCTGTAGTGGTGTAGTATCAGCGATAGACGCTGAGTATGCCGGGCCTAGACCCTAATGGTCACTTAGTCATTTTAACCATCTTATTATTAGATCGGTTTCATGCTTTACCATTTTACAGTTTAAACAATACTGTAATATAATGTATAATATACATAATCATCCATCCAAATATTCATAAACATTTAATCATCCATCCAATCCAAATTCATTTAATACCACAAACAACATTTGTATTTCGAACGTATCGAATAAAACAATATAATGTACAATGTACATTCGCCGTAGCGTATGCCATCCTTTATTAATTTGATTTAATTTGCCCTTCAAGGCCCCATCCATATGTACAATGTACATTCGCCGTGGCGTACAGTTTTCATATTTAATTTACCTTAGCCTTGTAGGCTCCATCCAACCATGTTTAATTAATACCAGTTGGGCGTCATGTTAGGACAGCCCTATAACTCACCATGGACAGTAGTCTCCGTACACCACAAAGGTTGCTCATTTCGCCAGAGGTCCGGAGGCCCTAACTTCTTATGTCTCGTAAGACGTCCATATAAAGGTCGTAGCCACCTGATCAACGATCCAGTTTGGGCTCGTTGGATATAACCTGGAGCGGAATCCAATTAGGAAACCCCTCAATGATCACAAATGCGCAACCAAGTAGTTCGTAAACTACCGGGATTCCTCACCTCAACTCATACCATCTCTCTCTCATAATGTTTAAGATATGCTCTTAGTCTTATGGAGAATAATTATTAATTAGCTGCTGCCCAATGGGTCTCACGCATACCTAGAAGTAATCTAGGTTATATTCATGTTCGAGATCCATGCTCTAGAGACCGACAATGTCGTGACTCGTTCCTAAGTGTTTTACTTAGGTTACCATATACTTAATATTAATACTATGGTATTATATCAAGTAACCATCATTTCATCACAATAACGTATATGTATGTTTATATAAGTCGATCTATAGTCGACGTAGTGTTAGTCCCGTGGGGCGCTCGTGCATAAATAAATAATGCAGTAACACTTCCACACAAATAACACACAAGTTATATCAACCAAATCCGAGCCCAAGGAGCAACCTTAGGACAACTCGGATCAAACCCCTTTACATACCGTTCACCCTGATCGTATTACGGTGGAGTATTAATCAGCAAGATCCTATGCTCCGTGTAGTCCACTAGCTCGTCAAGCGTCTTGTCAGAAGTATAATCTAAACGGTATTAAAACTATAAATCAGTCTCCATGACTAACTACATCCGTTATTTCCGAATAACAAGTAACCCCGACAGTTCACCCCTGTTTTCTACAGTTATTGTTACGGGTTTTTCTAAAACAGTCGGCTTTGTTACTTAAAACTCGTACGTCATAATATTTCAACTATTAAGTTTAATTCGTTGTATTTCTTTTTAATCTTATCCACCATCTAGTTTAGGTACGTAGCCCATAGTTGCATGTATGCATGCATGACTATATTATATTGTATTATTCTCCCACCATCCATTACAATACAATGTCTTATATCATCCATTTATCTTTAGCAAATAATATTGCATCCAAAACTCATAACTTATGGTTTGTAACTATTTTTTTTAAATAACTACCACCATTATATTATATGGTTTCCAACCATATTATATTCATCCTTATATACATTATTCTCGTGTATGTATATTTACCACGTAGGTAATTCCCATGAGTTTAATAAACTCTTATATTTTATGTTACTTTTTATCATCTTTTGTTAGATGATTATTCCCATTAGTTGTATTATATTATACAACTTATATTAAGATTATTATCCTAACATGAGTAACATTTTATGTTGTATAATTACAACTCCTAAGGTTTATTCCATAAATACCTTAGTTAATAAATCCCATTTATTTATAGTTTGTCACATTATAATTGAATATCCTTACTTGTATTAATTCCATTAAACCACCTTAATACCATATAATTGTTATAACATTTATAACATTATAGACCTTAGTCTAAAATTCATTTTCCAACTCTTATGAATTCGGTACAGCCCTTGAATTTATTTAAATTCCATTTTGACCACATAACATTATGTAATGTTATACCATATACTAATATCATTTGATATGATATTTTATTTCCTTTAATTTATAACCTATAGTTTTTACAAAACTATTTTATATTGCCGCATAGGCATTATATTAAACCTTATTCTTTTCCATAAACCATAGTTTCCTTTATTTACAAAATCACCCCTTTCTGTTTACCATGTTATATATACCATCTAATATAACATTTCTAACTTATAAAAGAGTATAACCTATGGTTATTTTTTGTAAATTCTGAACAGCCCTTGTGTTGTTTTATAATTGCCATTTGGCCCTATTTATAACTGTAACACCCCAACTCAATCCAGATGTGGTCTCGCAACTTAACAGTATATATATAAACATGTCACAGCGGAATTCTTTACAATCCAGGACCTTGCCACGGTCTGACTACAGAATATACCGAACATTAGTCTAACAACCTTAACCATTTACATATCCTTCTTGCAATCCTCTCACAACCTATACATCTTACTAACTCAATTGCCATACGAGTGTACAGACACAACTCGTAGGTCATACTTAATCCTTAACACTTGCACTCCTTCTTACTCTCGCGACGGCCGCCTCCTGATGTTCACCTGTGTAGTAAAAAGAAGCCCCCGAGGGGGTCAGCACGAATGCTGGTACGATCCTCTCATGGCCCCCAAGCTAACGTGGCTACGACGACTAATTGTCGATAGCATGGAGGTTGATTAGATGCACAACATAATAGAAAGTGCAGTAAACAACAACTCAGATATGAACAATCAAAGTTCCCACACGATGAACGACTTAAATGCGTTCCCTTAATTGGAGAGTTAGTTATTTAACTCCTTAAGTAATGTTCCCTCTTAATCTTAGTTCATCCTTATCTTACCTCAATCTGATTCTTATCTTAATCTTAAAACAACCATCCTTTAATAAGGAGTGATGTACTTATCTTTCTCTAATCTTAATAATACAAATCATCCTTTAAAAAGGAATGATTGTAACTTAACTTAACTTACCTTAATCTTAATCTTAATCTTAATCTCATATACAAACCTTTCCTGGAGGGATTGGCTGTATCTAATTCGAACCTGGGATTTAGGTGATCCCACCGCACCATCTTAATGCCACCTACTCTGGACGGGAGTCCAGCGTAGCTGAGCCGGCAACCGGCCCTAGGCAACAAGTCCGAAGACAAGTTCCTTAAGCGGAGGTCGAATCTGCTATAGATAACGACCCCCTTTCCTTAGCATGCATGACCGGAGATCGGTCCCGGGTTTCCTCACTCAAGTTCCAGTTAGTAGTTATCTCAAGACCCTGTTTGTTGGTTAACCTCTTTCGGTTCATATCGTCCCTCATTAGGGGGCGTTCCTTAATCTCACTCAATTCCTTACTAAACATTGGTTAGTAAGTTCTCACGGTATGTTGTGTTAGTTTTCAAACATCACACAACAACAATATATATATAATATGTTCCGGTTGCATGCTTTATCTTGTTTAGTGAGCACACAAAACAATAGCACACAAGCCGAGGGACACCTCGTTAGCAAGCAGGTCACAAGAAGAAACAACTGTACCGTTCACCGTTGGTCGTTTCGGTTGCTTACTCTCCTCCGGAGTCCAAATTCTCAAACCCTAAAACATTCACCAAATTGGGTGGTTAATTACTTTTAATTAACCTAGCTTACTTAATCACTAATGATTTCCAACTAAGTACCTCTAAGTCATTGTAGTTTAAGCTTAACCTCTTATGTTACTTACTTCTCATTTTACCTCACACTTGTTCACACCTCCAATATCCTTAAAACTCCACCAAACAACTCTTAACAACCTTATAATAACATTCCCCAACAAGCCCCCTTCATTTACCTCTTGAAAAGCACACTTTCTTTGTATTTTTGCCTGGTCCGGGACATGGTCCGGACCTAAGGTCCCGGACCAATGTCTGTCTCCTGTCTCGGCCTTATTTTAGCTATGGTCCGGGACTTGGTACTTACCCAAGGTCCCGGACCAACCCCTGGGTACATTCTCGGCCTGATTTTAGTGCTGGTCCGGGACTTTATCCAAGGACTAAGTCCCGGACCACATCTTAAACTGTCAAATTTTACAGTTTTGAACCTCTTTCCACACTTGTTCTTTTGTCCAAACTTCTTCTAATCTTTTCCCATGTATTAACACATGTTCCAACACCATTTTAGACTTAAAATCCTCCTAACTCATGGATCAACTCACCTCTAAATTCCTTGATCATTATTCAAGTTCTTACTAAACTCTTAACACTTATAACTTAATTCCTTACATTTCCAACATGTAAACTTTGTCTAAAACTTCAACTATCCAAAGTGTTTCTTCACAACTATCTCAAGTACTCCTCAAGCATCATCATGCACACCCATTTGCTTTACTCACACTTCTCAAAGCTATATGTACTCTAGCACATGCCTACAAGTCATTATACCTTATTTTCCTTCAAAGTTTGTACAAGTTTCCTAGATTCCTTCACTATGGTTTTGGTGCTTTAAATTAACCAGTTGGATCCCCTAGTCCCTCTTAGACATCTACACCTCTTTTCTCAACTTACACACCATTCTCATAATCATACCTTATACATTCCTAGTCTTTTCCTTGACAACTTACAACATTCTCTTACACTTTTCTCTTCCATCTCCAAGTCCACTCATAGTCATCTAACTAAAACCTTATTAGTCCACTACTAGCCTCACCACCACTTACACAAACTTCCCAAAACTCTTATTGTTTTACTCTCTAGTTCATACTCTCAGAACATTATACATCATTTCCTTAAAACTTATGCACAAGTCTTACATTCCTCATATCATGATTTTGGTGTGTTTAATACACTCACCAATCCTCTAATTCCTCCTAGACATCTCTAGGTCATTCTAAACCTCAAGAACTCCTTAGTTAACTCATTTCCACCCAATTTTCTTTTCATGCTCCCTAGTAAACCCTAGGGCATATTAGCTCACCACTACCACTTAAACACTTTGTTTTCTACTCAAATTTTGCCATAGCTTCTCTAGCATTTATCATGCCCAACTGCATTGTTTTCCTCATTCAACCAACTCACACACATCAAGTTCTTTCTCATCATATCTCTCACCCAAACCAACTCATTCACAACAAACTCAATATTGCAATAATCTTAAATTGCATAGCACTAAGGCTCTTAAATGACATGGCTCTTAGGCCCTTAAATGACTTAAACTTAAACACTGAATTTCCCACATATATAAGCTTTCAACCTGCAAATACACTCATCAATCTCATAGTAGTTATAATGCCCTTAAAATCCACCTTAACCTTATATTACTAACTCATTCTCATTAGCTCCTTAATCACAAGTTCATAAGCTTGTTTAAGTTCTTTTTCCTTAGGTTATATAACCCAATACACAATGTAAGCTCTAAGCCACATTGGTATTTATCTAAAACTCATTCCTTAATCTTAAACCACCATTAGGTAAGCATTTTACCTTGTTTTCTCAAGCTTATCTTAATCTCCTCCTTAGGCCTTCTTCTTGCATAGATCTCGGCCACCACTTAAATTCCCTTGCCAATGTTCTAATCAATCATTAAGGACTCATATGAGTACTAAACAATACACTAACCTTAAGGATAAACCTAGGTTAAAATGTGTTCTAAGGCATAAAAGATGTTTACCTTGATCTCAAGCAGCTTGGATTGAATTAAGTAGGACCTCCTCTAGCCCTTGGTGAATAGAATCAAGCTAGAACAAGGATAAAAACATCCCCATGAGTAGTAATTTTCGGTATGTAGAAATGGTGGAAACATGGTTTTTCTTACATTTTCTTTACCTTAAGAGAATGGAGAAGCTAATGAGCTCTTCAAACTTGATTTTCCCCCATCAATGGAGTTTTCTCATGGCACCAAAATGGAGCTTTGAAAGATTTGAAAAGATAGAAAGATAGGTCTTGACCTAACTAAGACAAATATGCAATTTGTTTTGGATTTGGAGCTTGGAGTTGTATTTGGCAAGTGATTGAAGATGGAGAACCATGGAAAGCAACACTCTCGGTTTTGGAACAGAGAGAAGAAGAAGAAACCGTGGGTGAAGAGAGAAATGAAGAGAGAGAGAAAAGTGAGCTAATATAAGATATTTTGCTTTAATAAAGCAAATAGTAACTTCTTTACTTATCTCTTCTTTTCCTTTCTCATTTGATGACTCATGTGGTGACTCCCCACATAAAAACCGGCCACCCTCTTAATATAAGGCTAACATGGTCTTTGTTGACCAATTAATTGACTTATATTGATTAAAACTTAAACTAGTCACTAAATAGTTACTATTCACTAATCAAGGCACATAATCGGGAAATTTTTGATTTCCCATTGATTTAGACCTCCTAATGTGATACTAATTAGTACACATGTTGATTAAAGAGTAATGATGGACATTTAGCCACTCAAAACTCAATTCTAAGACAATTTCTCAAAAATGTGCTTTAAGACTTCTTAAAGCACATTTTGTGTTTTAACTTGTTTTCAAGCTTGGTTTTCTTTGCTAATTGATTTAAAATGACCATTAGGATATTACTAAGGTCTTATCATGATATTTGGGTACTCACCCAAGTCTCTCCAAGCTTAGAGCACGTTTTTGCCCTGATTGCCCTTAAGGCACTTTCTTGTGTTTTCCTTGGTTTAAATTGTCTACCAATCTTTCTAAGGCATATTTTAGCCTTACTACATCATGATTTGATGTTTAATTAACATACTTAGGTTTGGGGTATTTCAATCTACCCCCCTTAAAAGAACTTTGTCCCCAAAGTTCCCATGCATCTTTTCTTATTAGAATGCATGTCTTACCTCATTCCTTAGATCATATAGATCATACTTATGTATACTTAATCTCATTGGATCATTGGATCCACCATATTTTATACTTAAATATCACACAACATGCTTAAGCATGTGTAGCACTCAAAATTCCTTTTGTTCCTTTTTGATGATTAAAACATTCACATAACTTCCAACGTATTCTCCCATGTCACCGGTCCGTAGACAATGGCTCATTCGTCCTCGTCACCATGGGCTAGAATACAAAACACGCTGCTCTCCCCATGTCACCGGTCCGAAGACAAAGGCTCGTGCGTCCTCGACTCATGGGCGAGACTCAGTAAAAAGGTAATCCTTTTTACGAGGTCATGTGAGGAATAATTCCTCTAATTAAAAATACAAGCAACTCCAATTTCATTTTATCCCAAGGCTCTATCCTTAGTGTGATTTAATTGTGACCACTGGTAGGGAGTTTCAGGAATAATCCTACCCTGATGTGATCAGCATCAGTGTAGAACCATCCTTCCACTCCAATTTGTGTTCGGTTTCCCTTGATCCCTAGAAAATCAAGTTCCACCTCCCACGTCATTTTCAAACATCAGATAATTCACTATGTCCAATTTTCTATCTTTTTAGTTCTTCTAATCATAATCAATACATCTCCAAAATGTGGACTCATTCCATCAAAATTCCCAATTCATCTCTTAGTAATTACCTCAAGACTTAAATTCCTACTAAATTCTATATCAGTCTCATACCAACTTCCACTGTCTCATACCACATAGCATTACTATACCTAACTCATGCTCATATCCAATAATATCTCATAGTGTTATCTTATTCTTATCTCACACATAGTCTCATATCGACTCATACCTCATATATTCTTATTTCTTAAGTCTCCTTAATCCTCTTCCTTAATTCTCTTAACTTGTACTCACACCGGAGTTAACAAGATAGTACTTAATATGTATGGTATTCACATCTTCTGTGTGCAATAACCATGATTTATCTCAAATGTTTATGTAAAACATATTCTCAAATTATTTTGTGCTATGCACACCGTAGTTTATGTACTCAGTACACAAACATACGCTAAGCGGTTTTCGCTCTACCCCCCTTAAAGTGGATTACGCCCACGTAATCAACATTACATGATCTTTGAACATAAGTTCAAGATGTCTAATTCTTACCAAGCATTCTAGCTTCCACGTTATCTATCTTATTATAATTCGATCAGAAATGACTTAGTCTCTGTATCGAGGATTCTTAACGGTACTTATACCGTTTTCTTAACTTAGTTTGGTCTAATCTCAAAGGTAGTGATCTGCTAGCTTCGCTGCGCACTCTGATGTTTAGGCCTAATTGTCTCAATGGACACGTGTTTCTTTATATACACGGCCTTATTGAGTTGTAACTCGTCTATCTATTCTCCTTGAGATCTTACGCTCATACTCTTAGTATTTTCTCGAATGTCTAAATTGTTCTCCCCAACTGACCTTTGGTCTGAGGATGATTCTTAGTCTGAAACTACTGTTTAGTGCATAGGCGCTTTACAGTCTTACTCTTACATCTTAAGCATGTCAATGTCTGTACTTAACAATCCGTGCTCTTCGCACTTCATAGTCCTTAATTATTTGTTCTCTGGTTCCTCCGTGTTGCTGATTCAACTGAGTTCTTCTCTTCGACTGTTTGTGGTAGTAGCTGCTCTTGTCTGGTCTTGCGTCGTTGTCGGTGGTACGGAGTCGACTACTTCCCGTGTTCCTTACACCACTCGTTCACATGCATGGGGTACCTTACTGGTACATTACTACTTACCCAACTTACTCATAAATGAGCGTGTCAGGCCTGCAAGCCCCTGTGGGGTGCAGTCGTCCCACGTCTCGTTTTAGTAAACTCATGGTGTCCGTCACACGTTTAGCTATTGCTAATTATGAAGTATTCTGTTGTCGATCTCCTCTTTCATCGTTCCATAATAACATTTATTGTTCTTCTTGAAGTTAATCAAGGGAAGTCCATTTACTGTGTTCTTGGTTTATGTATGCTCTAGTTCTTTGTATCCGTACTGATTCTCTTAATATCTGAGGTCTCTTCCCGTAGAGCCTCTTATCTTGTTTCTCATTTTATGCTACTAGGAATGCACTTCCAGTTCCTTAAGGAATGGGTAGTGTGCTTCCTGTAAATCTTACCTAACTAGGTCCAGACTACTGGCATCAATCAGTTCGTCTACCATCTTATTTCCTTACTTATACTGGTCTTAACTCATAAATCTAATTGCCTCAGTGTCAATATTTGACGGCTCATTCATAATGGTCGCCTTACCGCGCACCATGACTTAATCCACTTTCTAACTATTGTACTCACGACCACTACTACCGTGGTAGTTGGCCCTTACCATGTTGCCCATTAATGGTGCAACCTCTTATTCACTTATTCTATGTCTTACCTTATACTCAATCCCTTCTGGTGTAAACACACTGGGAGTTCGTTTTCTTTCATCCTGATGTTATCTACCATGTAGTTTAAGTGGTTATTGAAGAAGTCATCCACTGAATCAAGCTCTCCTGAGCATTGATTACTTGACGTGCCATAATGTGCAGTCACAATGTTTATCTCTGCCCATTACTAATTCTCACATCCTGGGTGTTGGATATGGGGTCTATCTGTGCAACCTTCCTTATTACTCAAGTGTATCTGGTATGTTCTAAGGTAATCTCAAGGTTCATAGTTTCCATTTTCTAAACAAAGTGTATTTTATCTCTAATATGTGAAAGCCCTTTTGAGGGGTTCATTCCCACTCATGGCCTCACAACAAGGAGAGGTATCCCCACCCTAAAAGGCATGGTTCGTTCTCCGCTCCCGTCCTTAGCATTATCTCAATGTTCTCATTGGTACCCTTTCTTGGTAATATCTTCCCAATCTAAGTTATAGGTTTGGTAACCGTTCATATCTACAAATTGTAGTCCCTTCGTGGCTTAAACAAGCTCTCTTATAACTTACTGCACCTCGGGCTCTGATGTGGTTAACATCCTTGGCTCGTAGGCTCTTAATGCTTAATGTCTCAGTTCATTATTTGTACTCTTACTCATTTGCAGGTCATCCCTATAGATTCTGGTTCTTTGAGCACTATCCACCGTTAGGTTACATACTAAATGTAGTATCGGATTTCATGATAAGTTGCTGCATCCTGCTTCCTGCTAGGGAAGTTGCTCAGGTGATCTGAGGTTACTTAGTGTCTTTGACAATGCTGTCATTTTACTAGACTTATGCCTTTCAATAGTCAAGGTTAGGTTCGTATTAGGCGTTCGCCTCAAGGTGTCCAAGTTGGATATCATCCCGTCATCTTATACTCCCATCTCAACGCTTCGTTCAACTTCCGTTGACTACGCCACCCGTTGATGACTAATCATACTTGGGTGTTAATGAGTTAGACGAACAGCATTAACTGTTATTCATCAGTTTGATCGGCTCGACTATGCCCGCTCTGTGGGGGTAGTCCTCCGGGCTTTTCTTTTCCAGCGTTGTACGACTTTAATCCTTAGTAAGTTATAGCTTACGTTTATTTCTTTTATCCTTGTTTTCTGGGCCGTCCAACATCTTCATTGAAGAATGTTGTTATTGGTGTCCTTAATGGTCACTCTGGGAGTCTTATCCCGTTTTCATTGTAAGTCGATGCTTCAACAGTCTCAATAGTATCTTATAATACACCCCTTGTATATCATTGCTTATATAGTGTTCTTGCTCGCGATACCGAGCAATCTCTTAGGTTTTCCCCCTTGAAGTTTGAGATTGGTGTTCTTAC
This sequence comes from Limonium bicolor, assembly GCA_023374045.1. Taxonomy (NCBI): domain Eukaryota; kingdom Viridiplantae; phylum Streptophyta; class Magnoliopsida; order Caryophyllales; family Plumbaginaceae; genus Limonium; species Limonium bicolor. The sequence continues at coordinate 227,742,285 of CM041782.1, forward strand.
CATACTGTCGGTTGTTGTTGTAGTGGGTTATACCGTTGCTAGTATTTATATGGTTTAGTATTTCATCTAAGCTCAGCTCCTGCTGGCTGATGTGTCGGTTCAGCTCATCATGGTCAGGCCGTCAGGCCCTTCAAGGTCCTATTTTTTTTTGTTCTTATGGGTTTACCATCTAGTATTAATTTGTGTTTAAACTGTAGCGTCCTCCTATTTCGCCTTGGTGGCTTTTCAAGTGGCTTAACCGTGGTAGCACTTGCTATGGCAAGTGCGCCATGCAGGATGGGTTATTGGTACGAGGTACATCGGTAGTAACACTTCCTTCCAATTTCCATGTACTTGGTAGTCCTCGGGACTCTTTCGATAATCTCTTATTTTGGATAACTGGCCATCCGGCAGTTTCCTTGTTGTTTGACAGTGCTGTCATTTATTAGGGCGTTCCTCTTTCTGAGGGAACCCCTTAATATTTCCTTATGTCTTAATCCTCGCCCTTGTCTCCACACATCTTGTTGTGGTTACTAAGTAATGATTGTCCTTTAGGCACTACATCGTAGTCCTATTTCGGTAAACCATTTATATGAGTTCCCGTTCCTTAACTGGACCTTCCAGTAATCTTAATCCTCATGCTCTGTATTATCTCACTGTTATTCTCCTTCGGACCACTGTCCGGTACTCATGTCACTTCTCTTTTTTCTTTCTATTGCACCTGTAGTGCTTTCCTTATCATTGGTAGGCGGGTTATTTCGACTGCGTAGCATGTCGACCCATGTTGCCGGTAATTACCGTTCCCTTATGATAGAATTCCATAGGTAGCGCCTGTTCTCTGTTGCGCTCCATTAAAAACCTCCAAGTTCTCCATAACTGTTGTACAACAAATTGTTTCTCGTATTGCTTACTGTTAGCTAACTGCCAGATCGGGTTTCCCCGAGTAAGAGAAGGCTTTCTTCTCTCTGGCGTTTGTTCCACATATTAGGGTTAGGGATGTGGAGGGCGGGCCTAGGTACTATGGATGTCCGGTAACACCGGGAAGTCCTGACTAACGCACCTCACTCTATCTCTCAACCCTTAACCCAAACTCAATCTCAACCTCATCATTCTCCTAAGTTCGGTATTTCTTGTCTTCAGAGCGTAACTACGCTCTGATACCACTTTTTGTAACACCCCAACTCAATCCAAACGTGGTCTCGCAACTTAACAGTATATATATAAACATGTCACAGCGGAATTCTTTACAATCCAGGACCTTGCCACGGTCTGACTACAGAATATACCGAACATTAGTCTAACAACCTTAACCATTTACATATCCTTCTTGCAATCCTCTCACAACCTATACATCTTACTAACTCAATTGCCATACGAGTGTACAGGCACAACTCGTAGGTCATACTTAATCCTTAACACTTGCACTCCTTCTTACTCTCGCGACGGCCGCCTCCTGATGTTCACCTGTGTAGTAAAAAGAAGCCCCCGAGGGGGTCAGCACGAATGCTGGTACGATCCTCTCATGGCCCCCAAGCTAACGTGGCTACGACGACTAATTGTCGATAGCATGGAGGTTGATTAGATGCACAACATAATAGAAAGTGCAGTAAACAACAACTCAGATATGAACAATCAAAGTTCCCACACAATGAACGACTTAAATGCGTTCCCTTAATTGAGAGTTAGTTATTTAACTCCTTAAGTAATGTTCCCTCTTAATCTTAGTCATCCTTATCTTACCTCAATCTGATTCTTATCTTAATCTTAGAAACAACCATCCTTTAATAAGGAGTGGTAGCTTATCTTAATCTTAATCTCAATAATACAAACATCCTTTAAAAAGGAATGATTGTAACTTAACTTAATCTTACCTTAATCTTAATCTCAATCTCAATCTTAATCTCAGTATACAAACCTTTCCTGGAAGGGATTGGTTGTATCTAATTCGAACCTGGGATTTAGGTGATCCCACCGCACCATCTTAATGCCACCTACTCTGGACGGGAGTCCAGCGTAGCTGAGCCGGCAACCGGCCCTAGGCAACAAGTCCGAAGACAAGTCCTTAAGCGGAGGTCGAATCTGCTATAGATAACGACCCCCTTTCCTTAGCATGCATGACCGGAGATCGGTCCCGGGTTTCCTCACTCAAGTTCCAGTTAGTAGTTATCTCAAGGCTCTGTTTGTTGGTTAACCTCTTTCGGTTCATATCGTCCCTCATTAGGGGGCGTTCCTTAGTCTCACTCAATTCCTTACTAAGCATTGGTTAGTAAGTTCTCACCGTATGTTGTGTTAGTTTTCAAACATCGCACAACAATACAATATATATATAATATGTTCCGGTTGCATGCTTTATCTTGTTTAGTGAGCACACAAAAACAATAGCACACAAGCCGAGGGACACCTCGTTAGCAAGCAGGTCACAAGAAGAAACAACTGTACCGTTCACCGTTGGTCGTTTCGGTTGCTTACTCTCCTCCGGAGTCCAAATTCTCAAACCCTAAAACATTCACCAAATTGGGTGGTTAATTACTTTTAATTAGCCTAGCTTACTTAATCACTAATGATTTCCAACTAAGTACCTCTAAGTCATTGTAGTTTAAGCTTAACCTCTTATGTTACATCTTCTCATTTTACCTCACACTTGTTCACACCTCCAATATCCTTAAAACTCCACCAAACAACTCTTAACAACCTTATAATAACATTCCCCAACAAGCCCCCTTCATTTACCTCTTGAAAAGCACACTTTCTTTGTATTTTTGCCTGGTCCGGGACATGGTCCGGACCTAAGGTCACGGACCAATGGCTGTCCTTGGTCTCGGCCTTATTTTAGCTATGGTCCGGGACTTGGTACTTACCCAAGGTCCCGGACCAACCCCTGGGTACATTCTCGGCCTGATTTTAGTGCTGGTCCGGGACTTTATCCAAGGACTAAGTCCCGGACCACATCTTAAACTGTCAAATTTTTTACAGTTTTGAACCTCTTTCACACTTGTTCTTTTGTCCGAACTTCTATAATCTTTTCCCATGTATTAACACATGTTCCAACTCTATTTTAGCACTTAAAATCCTCCTAACTCATGGATCAACTCACCTCTAAATTCCTTGATCATTATTCAAGTTCTTACTAAACTCTTGACACTTATAACTTAATTCCTTACATTTCCAACATGTAAACTTTGTCTAAAACTTCAACTATCCAAAGTGTTTCTTCACAACTAACTCAAGTACTCCTCAAGCATCATCATGCACAACCCATTTGCTTTACTCACACTTCTCAAAGCTATATGTACTCTAGCACATGCCTACAAGTCATTATACCTTATTTTCCTTCAAAGTTTGTACAAGTTTCCTAGATTCCTTCAATATGGTTTTGGTGCTTAAATTAACCAGTTGGATCCCCTAGTCCCTCTTAGACATCTACACCTCTTTTCCTCAACTTACACATCATTCTCATAATCATACCCTCTTATACATTCCTAGTCTTTTCCTTGACAATTTACAACATTCTCTTACACTTTTCTCTTCCCTCTCCAAGTCCACTCATTGTCATCTAACTAAAACCTTATCAGTCCACTACTAGCATCACCACCACTTACACAAACTTCCCAAAACTCTTATTGTTTTACTCTCTAGTTCATAACTAATTCCTCTCAAAACATTATACATCATTTCCTTAAAACTTATGCACAAGTCTTACATTCCTCATATCATGATTTTGGTGTGTTTAATACACTCACCAATCCTCTAATTCCTCCTAGACATCTCTAGGTCATTCTAAACCTCAAGAACTCCTTAGTTAACTCATTTCCACCCAATTTTCTTTTCATGCTCCCTAGTAAACCCTAGGGCATATTAGCTCACCACTACCACTTAAACACTTTGTTTTCCACTCAAATTTCGCCATAGCATCCCTAGTATTTATCATGCCCAAATGCATTGTTTTCCTCATTCAACCAACTCACACACATCAAGTCCTTTCTCATCTTGTTTTCTCACCCAAATCAACTCATTCACAACAAACTCAATATATTGCAATAATCTTAAATTGCATAGCACTAAGGCTCTTAAATGACATGGCTCTTAGGCCCTTAAATGACTTAAACTTAACACTGAATTTCCCACATATATAAGCTTTCAACCTGCAAATACACTCATCAAACTCATAGTAGTTACAATGCTCTTAAAATCCACCTTAACCTTATATTACTAACTCATTCTCATTAGCTCCTTAACCACAAGTTCATAAGCTTGTTTAAGTTCTTTTTCCTTAGGTTATATAACCCAATACACAATGTAAGCTCTAAGCCACATTGGTATTTATCTAAAACTCATTCCTTAATCTTAAACCACCATTAGGTAAGCATTTTACCTTGTTTTCTCAAGCTTATCTTAATCTCCTCCTTAGGCCTTCTTCTTGCATAGATCTCGGCCACCACTTAAATTCCTTTTGCCATTGTTCTAATCAATATTTAAGGACTCATATGAGTACTAAACAATGCACTAACCTCAAGGAATAAACCTAGGTTAGAATGTGTTCTAAGGCATAAAAGTGGATGATTACCTTTGAAGTCTCAAGGTAGACTTTGGCATTGAATTAAATAGGACCTTCACTAGTCCTTGGTGAATAAATCAAGCTAGAACAAGGCATAAAAACATAGCCCCATGAGAAGGAATTTTCGGCCATGTACAAGAAATGATGGAAACATGGTTTTTCTTACATTTTCTTTACCTTAAGAGAATGGAGAAGCTAATGAGCTCTTCAAACTGATTTTCCCCATCAATGGAGTTTTCTCATGGCACCAAAATGGAGCTTTGAAATTTGAAAAGATAGAAAGATAGGTCTTGACCTAACTAAGACAAATATGCAATTTGTTTTGGATTTGGAGCTTGGAGTTGTATTTGGCAAGTGATTGAAGATGGAGAACCATGGAAGCAGCTCTCTCGGTTTTGGAACAGAGAAGAAGAAGAAACCGTGGGTGAAGGAGAGAAATGAAGAGAAGAGAAGAAAGGTGGCTAATATAAGGTATTTTGCTTTAATAAAGCAAATAGTAACTTCTTTACTTATCTCTTCTTTTCCTTTCTCATTTGATGACTCATGTGGTGACTCCCCACATAAAAACCGGCCACCCTCTTAATATAAGGCTAACATGGTCTTTGTTGACCAATTAATTGACTTATATTGATTAAAACTAAAACTAGTCACTAAATAGTTACTATTCACTAATCAAGGCACATAATCGGGAAATTTTTGATTTCCCATTGATTTAGACCTCCTAATGTGATACTAATTAGTACACATGTTGATTAAAGAGTAATGATGGACATTTAGCCACTCAAAACTCAATTCTAAGACCATTTCTCAAAAATGTGCTTTAAGACTTCTTAAAGTACATTTTGTGTTTTAACTTGTTTTCAAGCTTGGTTTTCTTTGCTAATTGATTTAAAATGACCATTAGGATATTACTAAGGTCTTACCAAGATGTTTGGGTACTCACCCAAGTCTCTCCAAGCTTAGAGCACGTTTTTGCCCTATTGCCCTTAAGGCATTTCTTGTGTTTTCCTTGGTTTAAATTGTCTACCAATCTTTCTAAGGCATATTTTAGCCTTAATACATCATGATTTGATGTTTACTTAGCATATTTAGGTTTGGGGTATTTCAATAACATATAGTTTGATAATATCATTAAAACTATATATTATACATATATCTTAATAAATACTCTTATATAATTCTAAAAATCACCAAATTTCTCTAAAGGGTTATAAATATCCTTATTAACCCATATACTTTCGGTATTCACATTTCCACCACCTATATTTCTCCAAAGTGTCATAATGACATAATAACTATATATTATACATATAGTTTATTTTAATTCCAAAATCAACCCAATAAATTCCTAAAAATTCCTAATTGCCCATGGGTGTTTATAATACCATTTTACTCCCTTACTTTTTGGTAATAACATATTTACCACATATGTTATAAAAATATTACCATTAAGTACTTATCTTATTATAAAGCCTTAAGTAAGTTATCTAACTTATCTAATTTGGTCAAAACCTACCATATGGTCAAGGTTGACCTCCTTAATATTTCCTTGACCATTAATTCCTAATACGGTTTTAACCCTTAAGTTTCCAAAATTCACCATTTAACCCCAAAACTTTATAAAATCTTATAAACTTTATTTTAAATCCTTTTAACCTCTAATTTTCGGCCTTATCATTTTAGAGCCCCCAAATGTAATTTAATTACACTATAACCCCTCATTCTTTTCGGTAATTTATAATTAACACCTAAAACCTACTTTAAACTAAATACAAATAAATAAAATGGCCTAAAGTACATGGCCTTATTACAAACATTTGCTCGCAAAATAAATTACACATAAATGTCCCAAAAACACTTACAAATCTCGGCCTCACCACACACTTTTTATTTAATTACCAAACTTCCACATAATGTCTTAAATTTGACAATTATGCTTGTTTAATTAGTTATAAAATTTATTAAACCATTCCTTAACCACCTAAGGTCAAAATAAGACCTTAATGTACCCTTCACTCACGGCATATATGTGTAAACATGTATAAACACATATTAATATACCAAGTGTAGATTTAAGTGATTTATACCTTGATTTAGCTTAGATAAATCCTTGTTTGGATTCGGCCACCTTAAGGAGAATTTCTCCACAGCTTGATTTACTTGTCCCCATGTAGAAAACAAGACATGATTAAAATCCAAACATGAGCTAACCATGGGAAGTAATTTAAGTCATGAAAATCATGAATTTTTACCTTAGATCTTCAAGTTTGTTGGAGATCTACTTCGGCCCTATTTTTCCAGTAGAGAAAGAGTATCAAAACACTCCTAATAACAAGGTACAAAACCGTGGGTAACTAGCTTGGAAGATAGCTAAGTTTTACCTTGTTTAAGATGCCAAAAATGGTGTTTTTGGCTTGGATCTAGCTACTCCTTGTAGATCTTGGTATACCAACTGAATCCACATGAAAAGGAGAAGAAAATAAGGCTAGGAAACCAAGGTTTACAACCGAAATTTACAAGGAAGAAGAGATATGTGCTTAAAGCACATTTTTACCTTAAATGGTCAAGACTTGAACTTTTCTCCTTAGATCTTGTTATGGCCGAAATTTATCCTTCCTTTAACCTCCAAAACACTCTACATAAATGTATAGAAATGGTTGGAGTCTAGATCAATGGAAAAAGGAAAGAAAGATGAAGAAAATGGACATTTTTATGCCTTAGAAGCTTACCTAGAGCAAGAGCTCTCACCAATGGAGCTTGGAAGCTTACCTACGGTCAAGGAGGAGCCAAAGAGAGCTCAAGGCAGGAGCAATCTCGGCTGAATGGAGCAAGTGAAGGAGAATGACCTAAATTGTCCTTAAAGTCATTTTTTTGCATATTTTATGATTTTAATGACTTGATGACTCACCAAGGACTGATTGGTGTATATTATTGGAGGCTTAATCAGTGGAGACAAGGACAAGGGCAGCCGGCCATGATAGGAGAAAAGTGGTGGTGATTGATTCCAAATTGATTCAAAAATGGAGTAATAATGTTACTTTAATCAATAAGTGTAAGGTGAGTCACTATGTTTGTCTTGTCTTGCTTGGAGCCACCGAATAACAAGGAGAAGGGGAGGCTCCAAATCGGCTGTCTTCACATGGGTAAGCAAGTGGTAAGCTCACTTTTGTGTTTTAATATGTTAAAGTTTGCTTTTTCTTATTTTTATGCAAAAGTAATGAGGCATAAATAATTGTCACATAGGAATTGTCACATGGTCTGTTATGAGACTTACTCCACCGATTTTATGTAGTCCAATTCGTGGTCAATGGTCAACATTGACCAACTTAGTCAATGTTGACCCAAACGGGCCCCATTTTAGGGTTTTATTAATATTTTAATATTAAATTTGTAAAAATTCGTAAATTTCTGGAATTAAATTCCTAAAATGATATAATATGATATATTATCATGTGTAAAGGTAATTATAACCTTTTATCCCATTTAAAACCAATTTAGAAGACAATTACACAAAAACGTGCTTTAAGGAGTTTTAGTGCACATTTTGTGTCGCAAGGTGTTTCTGAGCTTGGTTTTCTTTGACAACGGTTTTTTTGTGTCCCTTACATGATATTTGATCATGGTATCCAATTTTATATCTTTTAGAGGTCATTAGACCTTTAAGGTATTCTTATAGCACATTTTTGCTCTACTTGACCTTGAAGCATGTAAGTGCTTGTTCTTTGTGTTGGAGTGTTGTCCAACGATTATAATATGTTTAGTATTATGTTAATATTCTTAGGACAAATTTTTAGGTCCTAAGTAGTTCATTTGGGTATTTATTTACCCTAAACAATCAAAGGGTGCAACATCTTGTTTTGTGTTGACCACTGTTGTTCTCAGTTGACTTTTAAGGCATGTTTAGGCCTTAATTAATGTGATTAGATATTTAATCCATATTTTATTAGTTTGGGGTATTTCAATCTACCCCCCTTAAAAAGACTTCGTCCCGAAGTCTCTTAATCAAGTAGGTAAGTATATATAAATGTATAACTACCCATTGTTCCCATAATGTATATCTATGTGATATATCATTTACACACATCGTATTGTGCTTATACAGTACATAGCCATCACTTTGTGGCGTTTGTTCAATCATATATGGATATAGGTGATCCATCAGCACCATCATTTCCTATCAGTTCTACAAGCCCTGACAACCTCCCTGAGGTGTCCATAACCTATCATCGTTCCACATTCCATATCTAATGATTCATTTCGTATCAGGCGATACCATATGTAATCATTCTATAAAGCAATATGAATACATATCACAAATAGCATAAGAAAAGTGTTACACACATGGGTGTAACCACAACGTTCATACAGGTATCTCATAAGATACATACATACAAGTGCACATTACACACAAACAAACCAAACAACGCACGCCCCGCGTACCAACCATAACCAACAAAACCAATTCACTGTATGCCATGCATACTAAACAAACAAAACTTAGTGCACACATGTGCACAGCCAAGAGGCTCTACCCCCCTTAAAAAGGGTTACGCCCCCGTACCCCACAAGTATACAACAGCCGCTCAACAAGGAGCACTGGATACTTGGCTCTCAAAGAGTTCTCCAACTTGTGAATTATTCTCATGTCAGAGAGACGGGTATGACTCTAGCCCTTCTGGGCTCCACAATACTTAAAGGGTGAGGCACTAATCTATTTGTGCTCTCTCCCAAGTTCGTTCTAATGGGCCCACTCGCTCCGTATGAGGTGCAGACCCATGAACATAGGCTCAATTTGCCTCTTTTTTCCCATTGTTGTGAGTCCACTCGTTTGGATCACTAGCATACTTGCGTGTGTCTTCTCTCACTGACATTCAGTTTGAGATGTAATATGACATTGGCTATTGTTAGTACTTAGTGCTCTTTGCACTTGTCTTTGTAATATTAAGACGTACCAGCCTATATGTCCACAAAGATGATGTTTGTCATCCATGTCTCTTGGTGGTTTTGTTCCGGAGTAACACACTGTTGTAGTTCTTTTTTTTTTACACACTCGTGTTGATATCCATTACATCTTCCCATATTCCCACTAGATTAATAACTGCACAAGTGCAATACCAAAACACTCAGTCCTACAGAGTGCAGAGGCGTAAACTCTCAGCAGCTAATATCTCATGAGTCCAACGGATAAGATGATTGAATTATCCTGTGAGTGGTATATTGCAAATCCACTGTTCCTTTCTTACGGTATCTGCTATTATATAGCTTTGTCTTTTATCCTCGCGTAGTCACGCGTTTATGTCCATATCATCTGGTAGATTTCCTCTGGATTGCAAGAATTTACTCGATCCTTATGAGGATTCTACATATTATTTTTCCATAATGGGTTTTCCTATTTTTTTTTCTTTTTGGTTTCCTGTCCTTAGTGTTCACGTCCTTGAAAGGTTTCCTTGTCTTCTCTGTATACTGTCTTCTGCTCTGTGTGTTGAAAGTTCTTGATTTCTCTAGCCTGTTGGTTTAACTGCGGCTCTTCTCGTCCATCTTCGAGGTAACCTGTCTTATTGTCCGTAGTACGGAGTTGACTACTTCTCGTGTTCCTAACACTACTTGTCTACTTGCATAGGGTACCGTACTGATACATTACTACTTACCCGACTAACTCATAAATAAGTCTGTCAGGCCCACATGCTCCTAACGGAGTGCGGTCGTCCCATGTCTTGTTTAGTAAACTGGTAATGTCTGTCACACGGTTATTGTGAAGTATTCTGTTGTCAATCTCCCTTTGATGGATATCCCTTTTTCGTTTCTCTTCTTTTTTGTTGTTGTTCACTAGTTCGTGTTGTTGGTTATCTTGTTGTAAGTGCTATTGCCCTAGTGGTATCAGTGGTAATTCGTGCCATAAGTCGGCGTCATTCAGCTCGGTGTAAGTAAAATTCGTGCTATATTTAGCAAACTGGTCCTCTTATCTCAATCTCATTGAGTATAACACATATTCCTTTTCTCACTGTTTATCATGATCATATCTCATCCATAGTTCATATCCATTCCCTCATCTGTTTAATTGGATGTATTGCAGATTGCATAATAGCTTGAGCAACATGGCTCTTCACTTTCCAACCATCCTCATTGACGGTGGTGCATCTACAAAGGGTATGCTTGTCCATAAGGACTAAACATTTATCACTGGTAATGATTAGCATTAAATGCGGGTATACATTGTTGGTATTTGGCTAATAAGCCCTGTCTGAAAAAAAAAGTTCCCAAACAAATAAACTGGTGTGGTTTACAATCACAGTGGTTGTATAATTTCCCCAGTTGCAATGGTCGGACTAACGGTCTTCCCAAGGTTGCATAGGTTTCTAATCTCAGGGTTTGTATGAAAACGTTTGAAAAACATTTTTTTTGGTATACATATAATAAAAGACTAAAAAGTAGTAGTTGTTGCAGTTGCATTTGTAGTTGCTGTTACTGTTGTTGTTGCTGTTGCTGCACTTGCTGTAGCAAGTGCGCAAGGCAGATGGAAATTTCAGTGGTGTGATTGTCATAGCGCTTGCAATAGCAAGTGCGCCATGCAGATGGAAATTCTAGTTCAGTAATTACTGGTCTCATTGACTCTGTGTCGTTGATTATGGGCTACATGATAATGTAAGCTTTAACATCCTGTTCATATATATAATCCTTCCAGGTTTAAAACTTATTGGTACTAGGTACACGCAACTAATCCCAAAGTCACACACAAAAAGGCAAGTGGTCAATGAAACACTACCACATACTCATAACATATTTTTGTCTAATATCCAAGGTAGTACATAACATAGTAAACATAAGTCTTCCACCAACGGTCTCATGGAGTCAGGGTACTCATGCCCTATCTACTCCCTTGCCTCTCTGGGCTCCAGCATCAGTAGATGTCTGGCCATCCTAACCGCCTCGTGGTACTCCAGATCCTCCAGGTGAGGTCTTCTGAGTATTTCTTGGTGGCCTGTAGTTACGGCTCTCTGGGTTCATCCAGCACTCGAACTCCCTGTGGCCCTCTTTGTGGCAGCACCGACATTCAACTTTACAGCCATTGCAGTCGACCCCAGGATGGTCCTTCCCACAACGCTTGCAATAGAAGTGGCGCTGGGGCTGTCCGGTGCCTGATGATGGTATTTAGTTTAAGTTAATATCTATTGTTATAAAGGTTAAGGTCACAATTGATTTTAAGAGGTAGGTGTTCTCACCCTTAGGAGGTGCAGATCTCAAAAGCTGAGCATCTATAGCTGGGCCGGTCAACTGAAGGACGGGCTCTTTTCCCTTTGCTCCCTGGTGACCCTGCTGCCCTTTCTTTGGAAAGAATTTCCTGTTCAAGGTTTCGGGTTAGCATTCATAAGATATTTACTATGGTAACAATTTAGAATGGGATAAGTCCTTACTTTCCCTTCTTCTGGCTATTGCCTGGAGATGCTCCTCCACCCTCAGACTCTCCTTCGGGGTTCTTTCTCTTCTTTGCCCCTAGGGTCTCTTCCCGAGTCTGGAGCATTAGCTCCGTCCTCGAGGCAGCGTCATAACACTCCTGGAATCTCATTGGTAAGTTCTCACAAAGTTAAACGGTACTGTAGTAAGTAAGGAATTTATGGCTTTCATGTTAATACCTGGATGGTAGTGTAGTGGGTAGCACCCATCGCCATCTGGATGCGAAATAATAGTCCTCCCCGGAACTTCTCGACCTTTACGGTCTCTGAGTAATCCACACCGGGGATGAAGTCCAGCAGACCAATGAATCGAGCATAATACTCATCCACGGTCAGACCTCCCTGGGTCAATGTCTCAAACTCATGGCGCTTCTTCTGCTTGAGATGCGCCGGGTAGTACTTCCCTCTTAGCAATTCGACAAAGGCAGCCCACGAAAAGTCGGGCGTAGCCAGGTGCTGGTCCTTGACCAACCTCCACCAAGTGCTGGCTGCATCCTTCAGATGGAAAGCAGCAATGACGACCTTCTTGTCGTCTGGTACCTGTAAAGCTTCATATGCTTTCTCATGTTCAACAATGTAACGCTCCAAAGCTACGGGGTCTGGTTCCCCAGAATATGTAGGTGGTCGGGTCTCGCTAACTGACTTCAGCCAGTTCGTTTCCCTGGGCTGTGGCGGGTGGGCTGGTGCTCCTCCTATTTGAGTACCAAGCTGTGCGAGTACGGCAGCAACCGTCTCTGCAACTTCTGGAATGACGGGGTCACCGCCTCCACCTCTTCCAGTACCACGCCATCTAGTTCCCCCAGACATCTGTAGTACAGTATGTCACATAAATACTCGGTAAATTACCGTACACAACCAATAGACATTGAATTGCCTTAGAGGCTACTATGTCACGCAATTGCGTTACTAGGCACAATATCTTTCTAAGATGAATCGTCTCGTGCCTCCCAAATGTTTCCCGTGATTTCCCAAGTCCTAAGCTCACTGTCTTAACCTATTATCTCGTCATCAGAGCGGAGTACCGCTCTGATACCACTTTTGTAACACCCCTCTCCATAAACACGTAATAGTCTCTCACGTAGCAATAAATAAAACGTCTCGCAGCGGAAAATAAATAACAATAATAATACTCACTCGGGTGTCACCGGCCATTACTCGCCCATGCGAGCAACGAAGCCAAACTACATCCAACTTACAACATAAATAAACTGCTAACCGCCGTGATAACGAGAAACTCCTATACATCATACTAAATCCATAAATCATAAACATCGACAAGTGAGCGTCTACCCAAACCTGAATATACACAACCTTACCATAATACAATTCACCATCCTCATTGCTATACAACATCTCCATGTGTGGTAACAAAAGTAAAACTCCAATTGCCCTGTTCCCGCTCTTCGGCTTCGACAATGATCAACAACCTGTAATGGTGTAGTATCAGCGATAGACGCTGAGTATGCCGGGCCTGGACCCTAATGGTCACTTAGTCATTTTAACCATCTTATTATTAGATCGGTTTCATGCTTTACCATTTTACAGTTATAAACAATACTTAATATAAATGTATAATATACATAATCATCCATCCAAATATTCATAAACATTTAATCATCCATCCAATCCAAACATTCATTTAATACCACAAACAACATTTGTATTTCGAACGTATCGAGTAATAACAATATAATGTACAATGTACATTCGCCGTAGCGTATGCCATCCTTTATTAATTTGATTTAATTTGGCCTTCAAGGCCCCATCCATATGTACAATGTACATTCGCCGTGGCGTACAGTTTTCATATTTAATTTACCTTAGCCTTGTAGGCTCCATCCAACCATGTTTAATTAATACCAGTTGGGCGTCATGTTAGGACAACCCTATAACCTCACCATGGACAGTAGTCCTCCCGTACACACAAAGGTGCTCATTTCGCCAGAGGTCCGGAGGCCCCTGACTCTCTTATGTCTCGTAAGACGTCCATATAAAGGCCGTAGCCACCTGATCAACGATCCAGTTTGGGCTCGTTGGATATAACCTGGAGCGGAATCCAATTAGGAAACCCCTCAGTGATCACAAATGCGCAACCAAGTAGTTCGTAAACTACCGGGATTCCTCACCTCAACTCATACCATCTCTCTCTCATAATGTTTAAGATATGCTCTTAGTCTTATGGAGAATAATTATTAATTAGCTGCCCAATGGGTCTCACGCATACCTAGAAGTAATCTAGGTTATATTCATGTTCGAGATCCATGCTCTAGAGACCGACAATGTCGTGACTCGTTCCTAAGTGTTTTACTTAGGTTACCATATACTTAATATTAATACTATGGTATTATATCAAGTAACCGTCATTTCATCACAATAACGTATATGTATGTTTATATAAGTCGATCTATAGTCGACGTAGTGTTAGTCCCGTGGGACGCTCGTGCATAAATAAATAATGTAGTAACACTTCCACACACATAACACACAAGTTATATCAACCAAATCCGAGCCCAAGGAGCAACCTTAGGACAACTCGGATCAAACCCCTTTACATACCGTTCACCCTGATCGTATTACGGTGGAGTATGAATCAGCAAGATCCTATGCTCCGTGTAGTCCACTAGCTCGTCAAGCGTCTTGTCAGAAGTATAATCTAAATGGTATTAAAACTATAAATCAGTCTCCATGACTAACTACATCCGGTATTTCCGAATAACAAGTAACCCCGACAGTTCACCCCTGTTTTCTACAGTTATTGTTACGGGTTTTCCTAAAACAGTCGGCTTTTTTACTTAAAACTCGTACGTCATAATATTTCAACTATTAAGTTTAATTCGTTGTATTTCTTTTTAATCTTATCCACCATCTAGTTTAGGTACGTAACCCATAGTTGCATGTATGCATGCATGACTATATTATATTGTATTATTCTCCCACCATCCATTACAATACAATGTCTTATATCATCCATTTATCTTTAGCAAATAATATTGCATCCAAAACTCATAACTTATGGTTTGTAACTATTTTTTTAAAAATAACCACCACCATTATATTATATGGTTTCCAACCATATTATATATTCATCCTTATATACATTATTCTCGTGTATGTATATATTTACCACGTAGGTAATTCCCATGAGTTTAATAAACTCTTATATTTTATGTTACTTTTTATCATCTTTTGTTAGATGATTATTCCCATTAGTTGTATTATATTATACAACTTATATTAAGATTATTATCCTAACATGAGTAACATTTTATGTTGTATAATTACAACTCCTAAGGTTTATTCCTTAAATATCTTAGTTAATAAATCCCATTTATTTATAGTTTGTCACATTATTTAATGTGAATATCCTTACTTGTATTAATTCCATTAAACCACCTTAATACCATATAATTGTTATAACATTTATAACATTATAGACCTTAGTCTAAAATTCATTTTCCAACTCTTATTAATTCGGTACAGCCCTTGAATTTATTTAAATTCCATTTTGACCACATAACATTATGTAATGTTATACCATATACTAATATCATTTGATATGATATTTTTATTTCCTTTAATTTATAACCTATAGTTTTTATACAAAACTATTTTATATTGCCGCATAGGCATATATATTAAACCTTATTCTTTTCCATAAACCATAGTTTCCTTTATTTACAAAATCACCCCTTTCTTTTTACCATGTTATATATACCATCTAATATAACATTTCTAACTTATAAAAGAGTATAACCTATGGTTATTTTTTGTAAATTCCGAACAGCCCTTGTGCTGTTTTATAATTGCCATTTGGCCCTGTTTATAACCTATAGTTTGATAATATCATTAAAACTATATATTATACATATATCTTAATAAATACTCTTATATAATTCTAAAAATCCCCAAATTTCTCCAAAGGGTTATAAATATCCTTATTAACCCATATACTTTCGGTATTCACATTTCCACCACCTATATTTCTCCAAAGTGTCATAATGACATAATAACTATATATTATACATATATAGTTTATTTTAATTCCAAAATCAACCCAATAAATTCCTAAAAATTCCTAATAGCCTATGGGTGTTTATAATACCATTTTACACCCTTACTTTTCGGTAATAACATATTTACCACATATGTTATAAAAATATTACCATTAAGTACTTATCTTATTATAAAGCCTTAAATAAGTTATCTAACTTATCTAATTTGGTCAAAACCTACCATATGGTCAAGGTTGACCTCCTTAATATTTCCTTGACCATTAATTCCTAATAATTACGGTTTTAACCCTTAAGTTTCCAAAATTCACCATTTAACCCCAAAACTTTATAAAATCTTATAAACTTTATTTTAAATCCTTTTAACCTCTAATTTTCGGCCTTATCATTTTAGAGCCCCCAAATTTAATTTAATTACACTATAACCCCTCATTCTTTTCGGTAATTTATAATTAACACCTAAAACCTACTTTAAACTAAATACAAATAAATAAAATGGCCTAAAGTACATGGCCTTATTACAAACATTGCTCACAAAATAAATTACACATAAATGTCCCAAAAACACTTTCAAATCTCGGCCTCACCACACACTTTTTATTTAATTACCAAACTTCCACATAATGTCTTAAATTTGACAATTATGCTTGTTTAATTAGTTATAAAATTTATTAAACCATTCCTTAATCACCTAAGGTCAAAATAAGACCTTAATGTACCCTTCACTCACGGCATATATGTGTAAACATGTATAAACACATATTAATATACCAAGTGTAGATTTAAGTGATTTATACCTTGATTTAGCTTAGATAAATCTTTGTTTGGATTCGGACACCTTAAGGAGAATTTCTCCACAGCTTGATTTACTTGTCCTCATGTAGAAAAAAAGACATGATTAAACTCCAAACATGAGCTAACCATGGGAAGTAATTTAAGTCATGAAAATCATGAATTGTTACCTTAGATCTTCAAGTTTGTTGGAGATCTACTTCGGCCCTATTTTTCCAGTAGATAAAGAGTATCAAAACACTCCTAATAACAAGGTACAAAACCGTGGGTAACTAGCTTGGAAGATAGCTAAGTTTTACCTTTTTTAAGATGCCAAAAATGGTGTTTTTGGCTTGGATCTAGCTACTCCTTGTAGATCTTGGTATACCAACTGAATCCACATGAAAAGGAGAAGAAAATAAGGCTAGGAAACCAAGGTTTACAACCGAAATTTACAAGGAAGAAGAGATATGTGCTTAAAGCACATTTTTACCTTAAATGGTCAAGACTTGAACTTTTCTCCTTAGATCTTGTTATGGCCGAAATTTATCCTTCCTTTAACCTCCAAAAGACTCTACATAAATTTATAGAAATGGTTGGAGTCTAGATCAATGGAAAAAGGAAAGAAAGATGAAGAAAATGGACATTTTTATGCCTTAGAAGCTTACCTAGAGCAAAGCTCTCACCAATGGAGCTTGGAAGCTTACCTACGGTCAAGGAGGAGCCAAAGAGAGCTCAAGGCAAGCAATCTCGGCTGAATGGAGCAAGTGAAGGAGAATGACCTAAATTGTCCTTAAAGTCATTTTTTTGCATATTTTATGATTTTAATGACTTGATGACTCACCAAGGACTGATTGGTGTATATTATTGGAGGCTTAATCATTGGAGACAAGGACAAGGGCAGCCGGCCATGATAGGAGAAAAGTGGTGGTGATTGATTCCAAATTGATTCAAAAATGGAGTAATAATGTTACTTTAATCAATAAGTGTAAGGTGAGTCACTATGTTTGTCTTGTCTTGCTTGGAGCCACCGAATAACAAGGAGAAGGGGAGGCTCCAAATCGGCTGTCTTCACATGGGTAAGCAAGTGGTAAGCTCACTTTTGTGTTTTAATATGTTAAAGGTTTGCTTTTTCTTATTTTTATGCAAAAGTAATGAGGCATAAATAATTGTCACATGGTCTGTTATGAGACTTACTCCACCGATTTTATGTAGTCCAATTCGTGGTCAATGGTCAACATTCACCAACTTAGTCAATGTTGACCCAAACGGGCCCCATTTTAGGGTTTTATTAATATTTTAAAATTAAATTTGTAAAAATTCGTAAATTTCTGGAATTAAATTCCTAACATGATATAATATGATATATTATCATGTTTAAAGGTAATTATAACCTTTTAGCCCATTTAAAACCAATTTAGAAGACAATTACACAAAAACGTGCTTTAAGGAGTTTTAGTGCACATTTTGTGTCGCAAGGTGTTTCTGAGCTTGGTTATCTTTGAAAACGGTTTTGTTGTGTCCCTTACATGATATTTGATCATGGTATCCAATTTTATATCATTTAGAGGTCATTAGACCTTTAAGGTATTCTTAGAGCACATTTTTGCTCTACTTGACCTTGAAGCATGTAAGTGCTTGTTCTTTGTGTTGGAGTGTTTTCCAACGATTATAATATGTTTAGTATTATGTTAATATTCTTAGGACAAATTTTTAGGTCCTAAGTAGTTCATTTGGGTATTTATTTACCCTAAACAATCAAAGGGTGCAACATCTTGTTTTGTGTTGACCACTGTTGTTCTCAGTTGACTTTTAAGGCATGTTTAGGCCTTAATTAATGTGATTAGATATTTAATCCATATTTTATTAGTTTGGGGTATTTCACCCAGGGTTAGTTTTTGTACAGGAATTTCTTTTTTCTTTCAAGCTAAAGCAATGGGTAATACTCAAGAACTCTCGATTAAATTTTTACCTTGAGTTAGGAATGATTTCTCTTAGATTTCCCCTGTAATTTCTGGGCGAACTGATGGATGTTTCAAGGCTTCATTCGGCCATGTGGCAGGACAAGAAAAATGGTTGGATTAGCAACTTGTATTCTCATCCGATTTATGAAGGAATGAAAGATATAGCAAAGACTAAAGTTTGGTGTTTTACCCTGGTCAGAATAGAGGGAAAATTTTTCCTTCTACTCACGGCTTGAGTGGGGTTCATGGAAGATACCATGCATGCAAGAATCAGACATGGAAGAAGAAGAAAGTCTGGGTGAGTTAGGGGTGTTTTCGGATAACAACAGAGAAGAGTAGAGGTTAAACAGGCTGGTTAGAGGCCTCACCTTGGAACCGTACTCAGGACAATTTTCGAATGGGTTTCTTGATGACTCTTGGCGCATCTTTGAGGAGGTTTACAGAGGGGGTCATGCATGCAGACGGTTAGACAGAAAGAAGATGTCAGCACACAACTTTCGGACATCAAAAACAGAGAATAGAGAGGGAGTTAGGCAGCCAAAGTTTACCGATTTCTTGCTCTCACCTTGAAGAGCTTTGGGAAGGATTTTGTCCACAGATCTTCAGAGGTCCTACCAGGTGGTTACATGCAGGATTTAAACGAGGGAAAATGAAGATTGTTAGAGGAATTGAACATGAAGTTTTGGATAGAGCAGAGAAGGGAAAAGAAAACATAAGGTAAAGGCAACAAAACAGAACCGGTAGTATTTTACCTTGCGCTAGACAGGAGCAAGGATGGAGTGGATTCTTGGGGATTCTTAGTACACTTGCTAGTTGGATTGTGCTGTCCAGATTCTCAGGACCGGCCAAAAACTCCAAGGTTCGGACATGCAAAGCAAAGATTAAGGGGCTGAGTTATGGTAGGAATGTGTAGGGTAAATAAATCGCTAAAGGGATTGGAACTTCCGACCACTGATTCTGGAATTACAAGAAGAAAAAGAGCGACTTACCATTCAGTTCAAGAAGTTAGTGGTTCCTTCTGGACTTGCGCAACCGTGAAGAAGCGGGTGAAAGTGAAAGGATTGAGTGGGTTATTAAATGAGTAAACTCAACCAGGAACAACATAGGAATTCGGGAGCACATTGGGGAGAAGAAGAGATTTCACCATGCGTAAGAGTTAAGGGGAAGTTAGGGGTCTTTGTCCTGGACTTGCGCCAGGCGTGAGATAATGGAGAAAGTGGAGAGTTCAGTGGTCCTTAATCGGGGTGCACAACGCGAGAAGGAAAAGGAACCGATTGAAATCAGGGAGAATAATTCGCATAGGGAAGATGGAAAAGCTATAGAGTGTTTCGGTAATTAAAATTGGTGGTAGTGTATGGCTGAGTTATTAACTAAGTGGAAATTAGTGAAACTTGCCAGCTAATCGGGCATGGTAGGCAAGTGGGTTTTAATTAGCCGAGTGTGTAATTTAAATGAGTTTTAGTGGGACTTGCAGTATTTTAGGAGATCACAAGAGTGGGACTGATTCATTGTTAATCTAATTTTATGATACATATAAGTGTTGTAGTACTCCACTAGACATTTATTTATGTGACTCAATGAGTCTTTATGTTGTAATGTTACTTGCATATGTTTGTATTCGATAACGTAGTTCGTATATTATACCCTCGTAACATATGTTATTTAGTACAATAAAATATGTCAACGAGTACTTCATATATTTCAGGTTGCATAATGCATTACACCTGTTTCGTGTACAAAGGTCCTAACCCAGACTAGTTTAATCTACTCAATTGTATTTATTAAGGCCGAAACCGAAGGGCACCAATGCTTATATTACAATGTGACTTGCTGTCACATTCACGAACATATGTACGTCCCTTAGTATCTTAGGTTATACATTATAAGATGTTTATAATGATGTATCAAGTTACTTAAGCACTCCTCATATATTAATGATTTAATGTGTTATAATGATTAGGGGTGTTTCAACCGACCTTGGGACCGGACTTGCAAGGTCGGTCGGGTCTTGAATTTTTCCAGCGATGTAACTCACTGACTTCGACCGACCTTGGGTCCGACCCTGGGTAAGGTCGGTGAGTCAAAAAAATAATATATAGTATTAATCATATGTATATATACATGTATATATGTATATGTATACATATATATAGTAGCACACAAATAATGGAGTAAAAATGGTAAGGAAGTAAGTATATGAGTAAGGAAGCCAGTTTAAGAAGTAATAAGTAAAGAATGATTTTCATAATCAAGTATGAATGTAAAGAAGTAGTAAGTATACATTAGAAGTATTAATGAAGGAATAAGTTGGATCAATAATAGATCATTGATCATACAACTTCATGCATGTATAGGACTTGGATAGTTGAATTCCGAAGGAAACCGGAAGTACGAGTACGACGGTGAACGGTATGATTTCTTCATGCCCTGTATCCTAACCTTGTTACCCCGATTTGTGTGCTTATGTGATCACCCAAAATAAGATAAATGCACGAATCGGACTTTTATTGCACTTACTTATGCTTTTTTTTATTGTTCTTGTTATATTGTCTTGAACATTTAGTTTGTATAATCCATGAAATGAATGGATGAGAATGAAGTGCGTGTGTATCTTGTTGTGTACTTGTGTAATGTATTAATCCTAGGTATGGATGTGCTGACTTCTACTAATTCCTAACCACCTAACTCCTAAATTGAGTATTGAGTAAATTGGAATGAGTAGAAGTCCGATATAGTTTCGGCCACGCGTGAGGAGGAGGAGACACAAGAGGTTGGATCCAAATCCTGGCCTGAATCCTTTCTATGGACCAAACCCCTTAAATTGGTAGCATCCTAGATTGGTGAGCCACCCTAAAGCCCGGTGGTGGGACGGTGTAGTCCCTGCCCGGAGGTCATACCGACTTGACTTGAGTAAGTAAGTAAGTAAAGTATTGTATAAGTAATGGTCTTGGCTAGTGTAAGTCATTGACCTCGAGTAAAAGAGTAATGTACACCCGATTAACCCGGGTGTGTAAAGAAGCTAACAAGTATTGTGTATGTATTGGAGAAGCGTATCTCCGTATCCCGGTAAGTATGAATGGTTGACTTGTATTGTCTTCCTTGTGTGTATTGAATGAATGTATGTATGCTTGCGACGTATTGTAATATTGTGTATGAAAGCATGTATGTGTGTATGAGTAAAATGAACCGCATGTATTCGACCAAGTAGTCGGCGTACCCTCGCTAGTACGCGGGGTATGCGGATTTCATATGCAGCATAAGCTGAGCCCCTTGGGGCACTGTTTTTATTTTACAGGTACCCGGAGCTGTTGTGGTCGTTGTAAGAGACCGGCTGCTATGCTTAGTTAGCTAGGGATAATTTCTGCGGATAGTAAAGAATTGTATAAGGCTTGTAGCCCTTGAAGTATAAGTGTACCAAGCGGTACACCCTTTTTGTATTTGGAAAGGTATGTAGAATTGCGAGGAATGGGTAATATGACAACTCGTAAGGAGTATGTGTAGACATGTGGAAATGTTGAATTTCGGTATTGTACTTAGGATACTCGGTATATTGAAAGGTAAGGATTGAGCAATGTATTGAATGGAGAATTGTAGTACTCGGTTTGTAAATGAAGTATGGATTGTATTTGTTTAGTACTCGGGTATTCCGGTCCATCAGACCGATGCTGTAATGGTAGTAGGCCTTGTTAGTCACTTGAGTGGCTAACGGCATTGTATCACCCGCCGATGTGTAAGAAAGTATCCGCTGCGTAAGTATGTAAGTACGAGGAGATTAGACGGTAATGACGGGATTAGCGGTAGGGGTGTTACAAAGAAACTTAGATATTCGTTTCACTTCATTTCTTTAATTAATTTTCTTCGTATTGTAAAGGGATGAACTATAGATCCCTCCTTTCTATTACATCTTTCGTTTTAAACCCAGTTGTGAACCTTGACTTACTCATTTAATAGCAATTGTTGTTTTTTATTCAGCTTTCAATATTTGCTTTCCTATTTTGCCATTTTCCACACTCACCATTCCCTTCGAAGCCAAACAACACCCAACAGAGAAGTGTGAGGTATTGAGACCCGGGATGATCTTGTTACGAGAGTTTTTGACCCCAGCAGTCTAGTATGCATTGATCCTCAAGATCAGAGAATTAGGTGTGAAAGGAGGAAACTTTTACACCCCTACCTTCAAGAACGATTCAACCATGAAGGTGAAGATCATGTGCCTAGGTAAGAAATGGAACCACACCACCAAGAGCTATGAAGAGGTGGAGGTGCCACCAATCCCGGAAGAGTTACAAACCATCATTGGAGCTGCAGTCAAGGCAGCACAAGAATTGGAGTATCAGCCCGTCCCAGACCTAACCTCAGACGTGTGCATCATCAACTTCTATGGAAAAGAAGGTAAGCTAGGGATGCATCAAGACAAGGATGAATCTCTAGAGTCCATCACCAGAGGTGTTCCAGTGGTGTCCATATCACTTGCAGACGACGCGGAGTTCCTATTTGGTGACCAGAAGAGGATGGACCTTGCTACCAAGATCCTCCTGAAGTCGGGTGTGTGCTGATATTTGGAGGAGAAGCTAGACTTATCTACCATGGGGTGAAGAGGATCAAGCCCAACACATCCCCCACACCCATCATTAACCAGACCCACATGAAATCTGGCCGCTTAAACCTAACCTTTAGACAGATCTAGCCATGTATTTTACAATTTCAGCATTGTAATCTTTAAGTTGCTCATGAAGCTTTCAATAAAAAGGTAAATCTTATGTATTTTAATTGCTTCGTTGTAGGGGCTGGAAACTCAGGGATCAGGTTGAATGTGTAGAACCAGGCTCAAGCAAAGAGAAATGGAATGGTCATCACATGTATAACAGTTAACCCTGAATAGCTACCTTGGAAAAGTCGTCTAGAAATCTTAAAATCTACTCTATAATTTCAGGCACGTTCTTAATTAATGGAGTGGAGGCCACCGATCTGTTTGATTCTAGAGTCTCCCATTCATTTATATCCCAAGCATTTCATGTTAAGATAGATGCCCATACAGAGGACATCCATGACTGCTCAGTCTTATTGCCATCCAGAGAGTTGATCAAGTGCAGTAAGCAATACAAGGATCTGAGCATACACATCAAGGGAGCAGACTTCCTTCTTGATGCCATTGTCTTCCCTAGCATGGGATTCGACATAATTGTGGGCAAGGACACGCTACAGCGGTATAGAGGCAGACTACACTGTGCAGAGCATCGTCTCCTCTTGAAGTCAGCTACAGGGATCATAGTATCATACCAAATGCAGCCCCAGCAGCCGACTGTGAAGGTTGTATCGGCGTTATCACTGATTCAGGAGGTGTCCAAGGGCGCTACCGCCTACTACTGTTATGCCCAGGATCTGAGGATGGATCCAAAGTTTAGGAGCGACGTTCCCATTGTGTCGGAGTATCCCGACGTTTTTCTAGAGGAGCTACCTGGACTGCCACCGCTGAGAGAGGTTGAATTCAACATCGACCTCAACCCTGGTATAGGACCGATTGCCAAGGCTCCCTACCGGATGGGCCCTTCAGAGATGGTATAATTGAAGAAACAACTGCAAGAGCTACTAGACAAGGGTTCCATCAGACCTAGTGTCTCACCTTGGGGCGCTCCAGTGCTGTTTGTCAAGAAGAAGGACGGAAGCATGAGACTTTGTATCGACTACAGAGAGCTGAACAACGTCACGATCAAGAACAAGTACCCACTGCCCAGGATCGATGACCTATTTGACCAGCTGAAGGGAGCAAAGGCGTTCTCCAAGATTGATCTACGTTCCGGATATCATCAGATAGCAGTAGCTGAATCAGATATAGAGAAGACAGCATTCCGGACCAGATATGGCCACTACGAGTTCACAGTGATGCCGTTTGGACAGACCAATGCACCAGCGAGATTCATGGACCTGATGCAGAGAGTCTTCCTAGCCCAGTAAGACAAGTCAGTGGTCGTATTTATAGACGACATCTTGATCTTCTCCAGAAGTAGAGAGGAAAATGAGCAGCATTTGAGGACAGTCTTGGAGACTCTGAGTGAGAAGAAACTTTATGCCAAGTTCAGCAAGTGTGAATTCTGGCTAGACAAGTAGACATTTCTTGGTCATGTGATCTCAGCTGAGGGAGTATCAGTAGACCCAGCTAACATTGAGGCGGTTAAGAGCTGGCACAGACCCCCCACAGTGACTGAGATTCAGAGCTTCCTTGGGTTGGCTGGCTACTATAGACGCTTTGGGAAGGATTTCTCCAGACTAGCCAAGCCCTTAACCTCTCTGATGAAGAAGGATAGCCCGTTTATATGGGCAGAGGCTTGTGAGGTCTCCTTTCAGGTGCTGAAGGACGCCTTGACCACAACTCCAGTGCTGGTAATCCCTGAAGGGAACGAGGGATACGAGGTTTATTGTGATGCTTGAGGTAGAGGGATCGGTGGGGTATTGATGCAGAATGGCCGAGTTGTAGCGTACGCTTCTCGACAGCTGAAGAAGCACGAAGAAAATTATCCCACACACGACCTTGAGCTCCTCACCATAGTCTTAGCTTTGAAGAGCTGGCAACACTACCGATATGGGGCCACGATCTGGATTATGACAGACCACAAGAGTGTGAAATACATTTGGGCCCAGAAGGAGCTGAACCTGAGACAGCGGCAATGGGTCGAGCTACTAGCTGATTATGACATCAACCTCTAGTTCACTGAAGGTAAAAGGAATGTCGTGGCACACGCTCTGAGCAGAAGAGCATATTCACTCCTTGCTGTGATAGAGATGACCACGATAGCTGAGGAGGTATAAGCGGCCCAGGATAGTTAGCAGATGGTTTGACTGATGGTCTGAAGTATGACAACGAGCTAGACAGCGAGGGACACCTTTGAGTCCGAGGCAGACTCTACGTTCCTCAGGATGCGACAGAACTTCAAACCAGGATCCTCTCAGAAGCTCATTCCTCTACATTGTCAGTTCACTCTGGAGCCACCAAGATGTACAAGGATTTGAAGCAGTTATTCTGGTGGAGCGGGATGAAGAGGGATGTAGCAGACTTCTTCTCCCGATGCCTCACCTGTGAGAAGGTGAAGTTTGAGCATTGTCGACCTGGAGGCCAGATTCAGTCATTACCCATACCGCGCTGGAAGTTTGACGCCATCAGCATGGATTTTTGTGGTAGGTCTCCCTCCAGCTAGAGGTGGACTGAATGCTATATGGGTGGTAGTCGATAGGTTGACCAAGACAGCCAGGTTCATACCTATCAAGGACACATGGAAGGTGCCCAAGCTAGCTGATGTGTTCACCACAGAGCACATCTAGTACCATGGAGTACCGAAGACGATCGTCTCCGATCGTGACACACGTTTCCTCAGCAGGTTTTGGCGGCAGGTGCAGGAGGCATTCGGTACTCAGCTACGCCTTAGTGCGGCCTTTCACCCTCAGACTGATGGACAGACTGAGGGGACGATTCAGACGCTGGAAGATATGTTGAGAGCGGTCGCTTTGGACTATCAGGGGAGTTGGGTAGAGTGTCTACACCTGGTAGAGTTCTCCTACAACAACTCCAATCACTCTTCCATCGACATGGCACCGTTCTAAGCCCTGTATGTCAGACCATGCCGGACTCCCTTATCATGGAGTGACCCTAGTGAAGCAGTCTTGATTGGGCCAGAGTACATTCAGACACTGAGGATGACGTCAGAGTTATTCAGCAGCACATGAGGGCAGCAGTCAAGGCGGAAATCTTACGGGGATCAGCGTACCAAAGAGCTCGAATTTCAGATCATTGACATGGTCTTCCTACGAGTGTCTCCGATGAGAGGCTTCTTCATATTTGGGATGAGAGGGAAGCTAAGCCCTAAGTATGTCGGTCTGTACATGATTATGGAGCGAGTGGGCCCAGCAGCAAACATACTAGATCTACCAGTGGAGTTAGGGAAGGTACATGACGTGTTTCGTGTATCTCTGCTGAAGAAGTATGTATCTGACCCTTCTCACGTGCTGCAGCCAGAGAGATTGGAGATTGAGCCTACACTGAGGTATGAGGAGACTCTTATTTAGATCTTGGACACGAAGGTCCGAGATACGAGAGGTAGATCAGTCAAGCTAGTGAAAGTTCTTTGGGAGCATCATGGGGTTGAAGAAGCTACTCTGGGAGACTGAGGAATCCATGAGAGTGAAGTACCCACACCTATTCACATGATATTTCCCTGTTTCCTTCCTTATATGGGTTCTCGTTAGTAGTGGTATGAGGGCATACCTTAGCTCTTTTAAGGGGGGTAGTGCATACTCTTTCTTCGTCACCTCATCCAGATTATGCCCTGTAACACCCGATCTCCAAATACAATGATCGGCACCCTAAGTCCATCTCGTTCATTAACAATGCAGCGGAAAAGTTCTACTAAATTGGTGTTACCGCCGTTAGTCACCCACGTGAGTAACTAGGCCTATTCTCTTACAAGTCACGGCCAGACTAACTGGATAATAACACGAGCGTCTATACAATACCATCCATAAACCACAACTTATACCAAGTATCTCATATCCTAATACATCATACTAACATCTCATCCGTTTACTAAACGAGAGTACATGCACAACTCGTGTAACAAATGTAAAAGCAACCCGAAGTACTATACCCATTCCAACTCTCAAGATGGTCGTCTTTTGCTATTCACCTGCAAAATAAACAGTTGCCCCCGAGGGGGTCAGCACCTTTAATGGTACGATTCTCTTATAGCTCTCAAGCTAACGGGGCTACGACGACTAATTTTCGATAGCACGAATTTGATTAGATGCACAACATAAGTAAGAAGTGCAATAAACAACAAGCCACATATGAACAAACATAGTTCACACACAATGAACGACTTAAAAGTGTTCCCTTAATAAGTGAGTTAATCATTTAACTCCTTAAGATATGATGCATCTTAATCTTAGTCAATTCTTATCTTACCTCAATCTTAATCCTTATCTCAAATCTTATCTCAAATAAGACAACCGTTCTATTATTAGAACTGGTTGTACCTTAGTTCGTTGTTTATTTTTGTCAGGTTGTTATTAACCCTAGCCAGTGAGTTATCAGCTCCACTAGTTTAAATAAACAATATTTCTTAAATTATGAGGGGTGTAGGCTAGACCCTCCTGCGCCAACTGAATTTGCCTCCCACCTCGAACTGTTCATCCTTGGTGGTCGTGTCTATTTGTCGACTCTAGGGGATGAGTCCAAAGACAAGTCATATTCGGAAGTCGGGATCTGATAAGGATACCGACCTCCCCCAATACACATGTGCCGGTACCATTCCGGATTCCTCACTCCCCCCAAGTTCCAGTTAGTGGAAGTCCTAAAGTCAATGTTGTTAGTTAACCACTTTCGGTTACCAACAAAACAATATTTGGGAGTGTTCCTTATTCTCACACAATTCTTTACTAAACATTGTTAGTAAGTTCTCAAGGTAAGTTGTGTTAGTGCATCACAATCACACAACAAACATAATATTCTGGTTGCATGCTTTATCTTGTTTAGTCGGAACATATAAACAATTTGCACACAAGCCGAGGGACACCTCGTTAGCAAGCAGGCAACAAGAAAACCATACCGTACACCGGAGATTGGCTAGCTCTTAATACCACGTTCGCCTTATCCGCCGAATGCCTCCGACTATCTAGATCTGTAACCAGAACTAGAATTAGTATCTTGTGTCTTAAAACTAGTTTGGTTCTCTTTTCAACTTAAACCTCTTCCTAGGTTAACCCGGGTATAATAGTTTTACCGTTAAACGGGTTCATTCATTTAAGAGCGTTTTCAAGCTCAATTCTAATTCATTAACATACTAACGTCATTAGCAGTTACTTAGTTGCACAGTCAGTAACTTTAGACTTATACGGACCTTGTATTAGGTTTTCACAGTTTTCACTATTCATCTATATTTCACTATTCATTTTTACGGTCTTGTATTCTACTATTCATTTATACGGCCTCGTATTTTACTATTCACCGTATTTCACTATTCACGTATACGTCTCGTATTTTACTGTTCACGTATACGTATTTCCTATTCATGTATACTGATACTATTCACATATATGAGTACCATTCATGTATAACAAAATTTTTCGTATACGTCCGTATGATACGTATCATACGTATTTATTTCTTTTCTAATATAACTTGTATTTTCATTAAAAATCCTTTAATATTGTTTTCTTCTATTTTTCCTAAATTACGGGTATACCTCTCATATACCCCAAGTTATATACGGGTCTCGTTTAACCCCGTGTTAACCCTATTTCTTTTACAACTTGTTTCTAAATTCTTTATTTAATTTCCTTAACCTTCTAAACACATAAAATTGTGTTATTTACATTCCTTACCCATAGCTTTCTTTTAATTTTGAAATACCCCAAACCCTAGTATGTTGTTTAAACATTTAAATATGGTATATTAAGACTAAAAAGAGTCTTAGAAGCATTAGTAAGCAAATTAAACCATAGAAAACACAAAATGTGCTTTAAGGTCAATAAGAGCCAAAATGTGCTCTAAGCTAGGGATAAGCTTGGTTAAGACCTAATGAACTTACCAAGACCTTATTTATATACTAGTGAACATATTAAACCAATTAGCAAAGAAAACCAAGCTTGAAAACAAGTTAAAACACAAAATGTGCTTTAAGGAGTCTTAAAGCACATTTTCGAAAAATTGTCTTGTAAATGAGTTTTGAATGGCTTAGTGTCCATCATTACTCTTTAATTAACATGTGTACTATACAGTATCACATTTGGAAGTCTATATCAATAGGAAATCAAAAATTTCACTTCTATGTGCCTTGTTTTTATGAATAGTGACTTTAATAAGCTAGTTTGTAACATATGTTGTTATAAGTAATTAAATGAGTCATAAAAGACTAAAATACCCTTGTTATAATAATAGGGGCCGGTTTTTAAGTGTGGTGACTCACCACTCTGGTAACTTGTTAAGTAAATAAAGATGACTCTTAAGTTACTATTTGTTTTAAGGTATAAATATCTTCTAAAAAGCAAAACAAACTCACTTATCTCATTCTCTCATTTCCCTTCTTCATTTCCCACGGTTCCAAGTCTTCTTCAACCTCTCTTCTTTCCTTCATTCACGATTTGCAATAGTACCACACACAATTCCATCTTTGACCACTTGTATTTCCTAGCTCACTTAACCAAATCAAAAACAAACACCACCATTCTCTTCCTCTCATCAAGCTCTTCATTTCTATCTTCTCAAAACTTCAAGACCACCATTTCGGTGCCATGGAGTTCCACCATTGAAGGAGCTTGAGCTTATATTTCTACATATTATTTATCTCCTTTGCTTCTAGGTAAGGAATCTCAAAGAAAAATGATGTTTTCTCCATGTTTTTATCTTGACCGAAAATCACTCTTAATGGAGTTCTTATGTTGCTTTGTTCTAGCTTCATTCCAACCTTTCAAGGACTAGGTGGAGTCCTCTCTTGATAGATATTCAAACTCTCTTCAAATACCAAGGTAAAACAACTATCTTAATGCTTTTGAAACAATGTGAAACTAGGGTTTACAATGAGATGAAGCTTAAAGCTTGTATACTCATTTCATTACTTGTACATTGTTTAGAAGTTGATAAACAACCAAGCATCCTTACAGGTTTTATAAGGAAACAAGAAAGAAGTTGTGTGGAAAAGAGGTAAATATGCTAACCTAATGTGGTTTAAAGACTTATGAGAAATGAGCTTATGTTGCTTATTGAAATGATCTAAGGAGCCAATGGTGAATGACTTAGTAAAATGTTCTCAAGGGCTTAGTAAAAGGCATATGTATTGTTGAGTGTATTTGCAGGTCAAAGGCAAATATATTGTGGAAATTCAGTGTTTATGATTTATGCATCTTAAGGGCCTAAGAGCCATGTTATTTAAGGGCCTAAGTGCCATGCAATTTAAATTATGCACTATATTGTGATGTAGTGCTAAATGAGTGAAGTTTTGTATATAAGAATGTGTTGATGGGTTTTAAGTGTTCTTGGTTGTTTGATGGTGAAAGCAATGTGTTTTGGTTTAGTAATGTTCTAGGAGAACCTATGTCGAAATTTAGGTAATGAACAAGAAGTTCTAAGGATTTAGAATGAGTTTGATAAGTTAAGAAATGTTTAGAATGGTTAAGTGCTTTTCTAGTGAAAGAAACATGCATTAAGGTGTTTAAAGATGTAAAAGGGCTTAGGCAATGTTCTAGAGGTTTTAGAATGCAAAATAATGTTTTGGGACATTTCAAGATTCATGGTGAGATTGTATTTAGGACTTGTGTATTGTTGGTGAAAAAGGGATGAAGTGAATTGTTACATGTGGAGCTACAAACTTGTAGAAATGTTTATGGAGTTGTTTAGGAAGAAAAGATGTTTGAGAGATGACGTAGTAGTGGTGGGGGAACATTATTGGCATAGTGGTGGTCATAGGTATGAAACACCACTTAGAGAACCAAGGAGAAAATATCATAAGTGTTAGGAATTTCGGTATGAAATGAGTAAGTGTTTAAGGAGATAGATAATGAGTTTCATGGATGTTGTATGGGGATATAAGTGTACCAAATGATGTTAGAAAACATTAGGAGGCCTTAGGAGAAGTTTGGAGTTAAATGGGCAATGGAAAATAAGGGTCTGGAGCAGACCGACCTTGCGACCGAACTTGCCAAGGTCGGTCGAGCCCAGTTTACCCTGCGAGAATTGGTTTCAGGAATGGACCGACTTTGGGGACCGGACTTGCAAGGTCGGTTGGGCATGGATTTTTAGTACGGATTGAGTCTCGGGAATGGACCGAACATAGGACCGAACTTACAAGGTCGGTCGGAGTAGAAAATTTTAACGGTAATATGTTCTGGAATGGACTGACCATGGGACCAAGTTTGTATGGTCGGTCGTAGTGTAAACTTTCAAACCCGGAAGTCACTGGAATGGACCGACCTTGTGTAAGGTCGTCGGTAAGGTCGGTCGGACCAAAACTTGTAAAAAAAAAAGTAAAGAGTGTGGCTAATGTAGTTAACCCTAGGGGGTATAATGTAGGTAATGAAGGATTAGTTTGGGCATTAAAACTTGTCATACAATCATGTTAAACATTTAATAAGTTAAAGTTAAGTAAATAATTAACCGACATTCTTAAAAATGTATAGGAGTGACCTACGGTGGAAATCAATCGAAGCAAGGACTAAGGTACGGTTTTCTTGCAGTCTGTTGCCTACCGGTTTACACCGGCTTGTGTGTTGTTTGTTTTTCTATGTGTTTATGACGTTATAAGACTTAAACATGTAATGAGTTTACCGTTGTTCATATTATTGTGTTGTTATGATGTGACTCATTTCCCTTGTGTGTGTCTAACATGACTTACCACCTGTTGTGTATTGTTTGTTAAGTTCCACTATGAACTTCTAACAAGTGCTAACTGGGAAGTGAGGAATCCGGTTGTCCGGTCATGCATGTGAGTTTAAGAGTAGATATCTGTATCAGATTTGACTCTTATGTTGTTAAGATTGTTCTCCTTAATTTGGCGTTCGATCTCCCGCTAGCTTCCTCCAAAGCTTACCTATTCTGACTTATGATCGGTTTAGTGGGAACATGTGTTTGTGTGGGTGTTCGGGTCACTATATCCGAACCATCTGTGACTTAAGTTACTCGTTCGAATAACAGAACGGTAATGAGTGTGTGTAACGAGCTTAACATGAGGGTGAATCATTCTCTAGGCTCTTATGTTGTTTAACCTTCTTGGTTTGTTATCGTGGAAAGAGTATCCACTGTGTATGTGATGCTGTGCTATGCAATGATGATGCTATGCCACATATTATGTTATGTTATGTTATGTTAAAATGAATGCCATGTTATCATGACAATTAGTTGCGCGTATCCCGGTAACCGATGGGCTGCGCGTTAACCATACCAGCCAAGGGTTGCTGACCCCCTCGGGGGCTCCATATTTTTACTGCAGGATGAGGATCGAGGAAGCAGAGTGGCTGTAGGTCCTAGGCTGCAGATGTACTTTTGGTTATTTTGGATGTTGAGCCCGGGATGCGCCTGTGCTCCCGTGGCGTTATATTTTGGTTCCGTTGATACTACTGTGACGGTATATTGGCAGTTTACAGTAAAGGCATGTAATTAAATACTCGGTATTGTACATGATGTAATTATGGTTTTAGTTCTATGCTCGGGAGTCTGATCATCAGACCGGTACACTTGTACGTATTCTGCCTTGTTAACCACGTGGGTGGTTGACGGCGTTGTAGCACCAAGGCGTTTAGTTATTGTTTAGTTGTTTAATTCCGCTGCAATTTCATTTAGTTGTTAAGTGCGTAGTAGGGGTGTTACAAAAAGTGGTATCAGAGCGAAGTATCGCTCTGATGACTAGAATACCGAGCTTAGGGAAATACCGAGTTTGGAAACCTAACTACAGTTACCTAAGTGAGCAGTTATGGAAAGGTTAACCACTAACCAAGTGTGGAGATACCTTATTGTCGGGAAACGTTACAACCGTTGGAACCGATAAGTGTGCAAGCATAATGCTAATAAGTGTTCGTGTGAATTCAGATGTCAGGTAGAGCACGAGGTCGAGGCCGCGGAGGCGGTACTGGAGATACGGATGACCAGGGCGAGAATACTACGGCTCAGGTCATGGCCGATGCTGTAGCGGCCGCCGTAGCCCAAATGGTCCCACAACTTGTAGCTGCAATTCAGCAGGGGCAACAGCCCGAAGTTCAACCACCACCGCCACCGCCACGAGAGACCAACTGGGTCAAGACATTGGCAGACTTGAGACCCCCGTCATTTCATGGGGAGACCGACCCACGTAAGCTGGAGGCGTACATCTCTGAGTTGGAGACCGCCTACGAGACCTTGGATGTGCCTGCTGGGGCCAAGGTCCGTCTTGCCGCTTACTACCTGAAGGGTTCGGCACAGAGTTGGTGGAAGCTTGTGAGAGAGGACCAGATGGCGGATCCTCAGTTTGGTTGGAGGGAGTACACGACACTACTGCGAGCCAAATACTACCCTGTGCACGTTCAAGAGGCTAAGCGCCTGGAGCTGGATAGTCTGAGGCAGGGGGACAAGATGTCGGTCGATGAGTACTACGCTGCATTCACCGGTCTTATCCACTTGTTACCGGACCTGGGATACTCGAACCGGGTGTTGGTAAACCGTTTCTACAACGGTCTCAGCCACCGTTTTCGCTATGGGATGGGGCCAGCTGAGTATACTACCTTGCAGGTAATTTAAATGAAGTGTGATGTGAATAAGTGTAATCCATAAGTGAGTATTGATGTGAGTTTTGAGTATGTTTTGCGGGGCATGACTGACATCCTAAATTCAGGAGTGCTATCATGCCGCTGCTAAGGTTGAGATCACCGTCCGCCTGAGGGACGAGGAGAATGCGCACAAGCGCAAGGCCACGAGCGAGGGCCAGAGTCCGCAGGGTACGGGGGAGGAAAGAAGAAGAAGAAGCCTTATCCCCAGCCCCAGAAGAGTCAGCACCAGGGTGACAAGGGCCAAGCCCAGACCACCACAGCTGAGGAGCCACTGAAGCTCACATATGCATACGCGGCGAAACCCCTACGCTCTTACCCACCTAAGGGTAATTATTTAATCATGTGTGACAAGTTGAAGTGTATGATGTTAAGTTGTGAAATAAGTATTGATTGTGCATTGTGATAGCAGCTAGCACGGGTTCTGGACCGGAGCGCCACTATTACTGTAAGTGGTGTAACGGAGACCACCCCGGCAAGGACTGCAAGGGAAACGACGTGCAGTGCCGTTACTGCGAGAAGTCGGGTCACCGTGACTACGAGTGTTACCGGAACCCCAACAGCAGAGTCAACAAGCCCAAGGGGCAGTGGAAGGGTAAGGCCACAGCGACCACTGATGGCCCAAAGACGGCTAACCAGCCACCCACAGATCAGAGGCACACTGATTCCCAGAAGGGGAAAAGGTTGGGACCTAGCAAGGCCGCCCTGAATGTGGTGGACCGGTTTAAAGCGCTAGGGCCCTCTTCTAGACCAGGTACCGCCTAAACTGTTGAATGAAATAAGTGATTGCATACCGCATTTCATGCATGTATGTGTTAGTGAGTCCAAGTGTATTATCATGTGAGTAAGAGTTAAAGTATAGTGTGAAAGTCACCTAATTAGATAATTCTAAACCTAAAGGAGCCTTCAATATATGTTATCCAATCCCACCCACACCAAACCCTGAAGAAACTACCATCGACATCACCGACTTCCCAATGGAGCAATGTCAGGTCATCCAACCAGGTATGATACTCTTAAATGGATACCTGACACCGGAAGCACAAATCCATATCATCAGACGATGCAATGAACTTGGAGCAAAACCTGGAGGTTTCTACACACCCGAATACCCGAGTGGATCGAGAATGAAATTGAAGATGATGTGCATGGGTAAGGACTGGAATCCTTACACCAAGACATATCAAGAAGTGCGAGCTGAAGACGGAGTAATTGTACCGAAGATACCTGAGGAGTTCCTTGCGGTCGTTAACCACGCCGTGGGAATTGCTCAGCAAGTTGAAACGGATTCAATTCCAAGTGTCGAGGCAGATCTGTGCATTGTGAACTTCTACCAGAAAGGTGGACGATTAGGTTTACACCAAGATAAGGACGAGTCTCCCGAGTCTCTAAGTAAGGGAGTACCCGTGGTGTCTTGGTCCATTGGTGATACCGCAGTGTTTATATATGGCGAGCAGAAACGTGCTGATCTCGCAAAGAAATTAGTACTAAAATCAGGAGATGTGTTAATCATGGGTGGGCAATCAAGGATGGTATATCATGGCATCAGAAAGATCAAACTGAATACCGCACCGTCGGCAGTGATCAATGCCACACACATGAAACCCGGACGTTTGAATTTAACCTTCAGACAGTTTTAAAGC
This sequence comes from Limonium bicolor, assembly GCA_023374045.1. NCBI lineage: Eukaryota > Viridiplantae > Streptophyta > Magnoliopsida > Caryophyllales > Plumbaginaceae > Limonium > Limonium bicolor. Next base: position 227,777,934 of record CM041782.1, read on the forward strand.
CTTGTATAATTATGTAATGTGTTAAGCCAGTGTATGTTAAGGATGTTATATATGTGTTAAGTTATGTCAACAGTGTAAACCAACAATGTTGTAAGGAGAATGTGTTAATGAATAAAGTGGAGTTGTTGAAATATATCAACCGTGTTGTTACCCAATACATATTAGTTTGCCAATAAATTAGGCTGTGCTCTCGGAACGGGAGGTATACTGAGTGTCTGCAATGAGGCAGAAGCCGGCAAGAGCGGCACAATCCTCACCGGTACCTTTCCAGTGAATGGCGTGGACGCTTCGATCTTGTTCGACTCCGGAGCCTCACATACATTTATTTCGCTATCCTTTGTGAAGAGGCTGGGGTTAGACGGTGATGAGATGCCAGACTTCCTAGTCACTCTCCCATCGAAAGAGCGGATCAGGTGTACCCGCTACCACCGAGATGCTGTTGTACGAATCAGAGGTGAAGAGTTTCCGATCGACTTGATAGAGTTCGACGGACTTGGTTTTGATGTGATTGTCGGGATGAACTGGTTGGAGCAGTACAAGGGTAGAATCCTATGTGCCGAGCATCGTTTGCTTCTTCGGAGTCCATCTGGGGTTACAATATCTTACCGCCAGAGGCACAGGGAGCCTTCGACTCAGATCATCACCGCCATGGCTATGTGTCGTGAACTACGACGAGGGAGTGATGTATACCTCTGCTATGTCCAGGACATAGAGAGAGATCCAGAGTTTAGTTCTGATGTGCCGGTAGTGTCGGAGTTTCCTGATGTATTTCCTAAGGAACTGCCGGGCATGCCGCCAGCACGGGAAGTTGAGTTTGAAATTGAATTGGTTCCGGGCACCGGACCAATTGCGAAGGCGCCCTATCGTATGGCTCCAGCAGAGATGACTGAGCTTAAGGAGCAGCTGAGAGACCTACTCGACAAGGGATTTATCCGCCCTAGCGTTTCACCATGGGGAGCGCCGGTCCTTTTCGTGAAGAAGAAGGACGGTAGTCTCCGCCTGTGTATTGACTATTGAGAACTGAATGCAGTTACGGTGAAGAACCGTTACCCTTTACCACGCATCGACGACTTATTTGATCAGTTGAGGGGAGCATCAGTATTCTCCAAGATAGATCTACGATCCGGATACCATCAGGTTGCCATCCGTGACAGTGACATTGAGAAGACAGCATTCAGAACTAGGTATGGACATTATGAGTTTACGGTTATGCCGTTTGGTTTATCCAATGCACCAGCGAAGTTCATGGACTTAATGAACCGCTTGTTCCAAGATCAGTTGGACAAGTCAATGGTAGTCTTCATCGACGATATACTTGTATACTCGAAATCGAGAGGTGAGCACGAAAGCCACCTGAGAAATGTGTTACAAACATTGAGGAAGAATCAGTTGTATGCCAAATTTTCGAAGTGTGAGTTTTGGTTGAACCAAGTATCCTTTCTTGGACATGTGATTTCTGAAGCCGGGATCGCTGTTGATCCGGCAAAGATTGATGCAGTACGCACCTGGCCTAGGCCAAAGACAGTTACCGATATCAGGAGCTTCCTCGGTCTGGCGGGTTATTACAGGAGGTTTGAAGGACTTCTCAGTGTCTCGAAGCCGATGACTTCCTTGATGAAGAAGGATGCACCATTCGAGTGGACAGTCGACTGTGAGAGTTCTTTTCAGAGTCTCAAGGATGCTCTGACATCTGCACCAGTCCTGACTATACCAGACGGTCCAGATGGTTTTGAGGTCTATTGCGACGCATCAGGCAGAGGTATGGGTTGTGTGTTGATGCAACACGGGAAGGTCGTAGCTTACGCCTCCCGATAGCTGAAGAAGCATGAGGAGAACTACCCTACCCACGATCTAGAACTGGGTGCCATTGTCTTCGCATTGAAGATATGGTGACATTATTTGTATGGGGTAAGTGTGACAATTTATTCTGACCACAAAAGTTTAAAGTACTTGTTCACTCAGAAGGAGTTGAACATGAGACAAAGAAGGTGGGTTGAGTTTCTAAACGACTACGACATTAATCTACAGTACAAAGAGGGTAAGGCAAATGTGGTAGCTGACGCATTGAGTCGCCGAGCACACTCTCTCCATTCGCTAGTCTCTCATACTGGCTTGGTTGAAGAGGTGCGGAGTGCTCAGATGACGGATCAGTATATGTTGGAGATCAGGCAGAAGCTTATTGATGGCACATTCGAGGGTCAGAAGTACGACTTCAGACTCCACGATGATGACCTGATTAGGCTTAATGGCCGACTGTGTATTCCGAGGAGTAGCGCTGAGCTGAAGGACCGCATACTGAGTGAATCCCATTGTTCTACTACTTCGATTCTCCCCGGAGCTTCAAAGATGTATAAGGGTATGAAAAGATATTTTTGGTGGACTGGAATGAAAAAGGATGTCAATGACTATGTGTTGAGGTGTCTCACTTGTCAGAAGGTCAAGTTTGAGCACCGACGGCCTGGTGGTATGGTACAGCCAATGCCAGTGCCTGAGTGGAAGTTCCATGACATTTCTATGGACTTCGTAGTAGGGCTTCCGCCTACAAGGGGAGGTCTGAATATGATTTGGGTTATTGTTGACCGACTGACCAAGGTGGCTCGATTCATACCGATGAAGGACTCCTGGAAAGTGGCAAAACTGGCAGAACTCTTCGACAGAGAGATTGTAAGACATCATGGGGTACCGAAAACGATTGTATCTGACAGAGATACCAGATTCTTATCGAGATATTGGAAGTCTACGCGAGAAGCACTGGGTACCGAACTGAAATTGAGTACAGTGTTTCACCCACAGACAGATGGTCAGAGTGAGCGCACCATCCAAACACTTGAGGATATGTTACGTGCATGTGCACTTGACTTTCAGACCAGCTGGATTGACAAGTTACATCTGATCGAGTTTAGCTACAATAACAGTTACCATGCTTCGATCAAGATGTCTCCTTTCCAGGCTTTGTACGGTAGACCATGCCGCACGCCATTATGCTGGGATGAGTCGAGTGAGACGGTCATTATAGGACCAGAGTATCTAGAACAAGTTCAGGCAGAAGTTCGCCAGATCCGGGCTAACATGAAGGCAGCTCAGGATAGACAGAAGTTGTACACAGATGTGCGCAGACGTGACCTGGAGTTCGCCGTGGGTGATCAGGTATTTTTGAGAGTATCCCCCATGAAGGGAGTATTTCGTTTTGGCCAGAAAGGCAAGTTGAGCCCAAAATATGTGGGGCCTTATGTTGTGACGGAGCGGATCGGCCCGGTAGCTTACAGACTTGATCTACCCGCCGAGCTGGGCAAGGTACATGATGTATTTCATGTGTCCCAGTTGAAGAAGTATATGTCTCATCCGTCTCATGTGCTTCAGCCTGAAAGGCTAACCTTAGAGCCGACCATGCGATCAGTGGAGACTCCGGTACGGATTCTGGATACTAAGACTCGAGACACTCGCCATAAGTCTGTGAGACTGGTGAAGGTTCTTTGGTCTAACCAGGACGTTGAGGAGGCCACTTGGGAGCTGGAAGATAAGATGAAGGCGAAGTACCCGTCATTGTTTACTTCTTAGTGTTTATGTGTATAGGGTACGGGCGTACCCTTTTTAAGGGGGGTAGAGCCGTTTCGGTTATGTGTGTACGACGTGTATTTAAATACATCGTCTATGTTATGTTGTCTGAATGATGTTGTATATGTTGTATGGACCTTGTGTCTGATGTTATGTTGTATGGACTTTGTGTCCAATGTTATGTAAGTGTGTTGTTAATGTTGTATGGAAATATTGTTATATGTATTCCCGTGTTCTAACATTTAGGATATGTGAAGTGTGAACTTTGAGGACAAAGTTCTTTTAAGGGGGGTAGATTGAAATACCCCAAACCTAGTATGTTGTTTAAACATTTAAATATGGTATATTAAGACTAAAAAGAGTCTTAGAAGCATTAGTAAGCAAATTAAACCATAGAAAACAAAAATGCTTTAAGGTCAATAAGAGCCAAAATGTGCTCTAAGCTTGGGATAAGCTTGGTTAAGACCTAATGAAATACCAAGACCTTATTTATATAAGTGAACATATTAAACCAATTACAAAGAAAACCAAGCTTGAAAACAAGTTAAAACACAAAATGTGCTTTAAGGAGTCTTAAAGCACATTTTCGAAAAATTGTCTTGTAAATGAGTTTTGAATGGCTAAGTGTCCATCATTACTCTTTAATTAACATGTGTACTATATAGTATCACATTTGGAAGTCTATATCAATAGGAAATCAAAAATTTCACTTCTATGTGCCTTGTTTTTATGAATAGTGACTTTAATAGCTAGTTTGTAACATATGTTGTTATAAGTAATTAAATGAGTCATCAAAGACTAAAATACCCTTGTTATAATAATAGGGGCCGGTTTTTAAGTGTGGTGACTCACCACTCTTGTAACTTGTTAAGTAAATAAAGATGACTCTTAAGTTACTATTTGCTTTAAGGTATAAATATCTTCTAAAAAGCAAAACAAACTCACTTATCTCATTCTCTCATTTCCCTTCTTCATTTCCCACGGTTCCAAGTCTTCTTCAACCTCTCTTCTTTCCTTCATTCACGATTTGCAATAGTACCACACACAATTCCATCTTTGACCACTTGTATTTCCTAGCTCACTTAACCAAATAAAAAACAAACACCACCATTCTCTTCCTCTCATCAAGCTCTTCATTTCTATCTTCTCAAAACTTCAAGACCACCATTTCGGTGCCATGGAGTTCCACCATTGAAGGAGCTTGAGCTTATATTTCTACATATTATTGATCTCCTTTGCTTCTAGGTAAGGAATCTCAAAGAAAAATGATGTTTCCTCCATGTTTTTATCTTGACCGAAAATCACTCTTAATGGAGTCCTTATGTTGCTTTGTTCTAGCTTCATTCCAACCTTTCAAGGACTAGGTGGAGTCCTCTCTTGATAGATATTCAAACTCTCTTCAAATACCAAGGTAAAACAACTATCTTAATGCTTTTGAAACAATGTGAAACTAGGGTTTACAATGAGATGAAGCTTAAAGCTTGTATACTCATTTCATTACTTGTACATTGTTTAGAAGTTGATAAACAACCAAGCATCCTTACCGGTTTTATAAGGAAACAAGAAAGAAGTTGTGTGGAAAAGAGGTAAATATGCTAACCTAATGTGGTTTAAAGACTTATGAGAAATGAGCTTATGTTGCTTATTGAAATGATCTAAGGAGCCAATGGTGAATGACTTAGTAAAATGTTCTCAAGGGCTTAGTAAAAGGCATATGTATTGTTGAGTGTATTTGCAGGTCAAAGGCAAATATATTGTGGAAATTCAGTGTTTATGATTTATGCATCTTAAGGGCCTAAGAGCCATGTTATTTAAGGGCCTAAGTGCCATGCAATTTAAATTATGCACTATATTGTGATGTAGTGCTAAATGAGTGAAGTTTTGTATATAAGAATGTGTTGATGGGTTTTAAGTGTTCTTGGTTGTTTGATGGTGAAAGCAATGTGTTTTGGTTTAGTAATGTTCTAGGAGAACCTATGTCGAAATTTAGGTAATGAACAAGAAGTTCTAAGGATTTAGAATGAGTTTGATAAGTTAAGAAATTTAGAATGGTTAAGTGCTTTTCTAGTGAAAGAAACATGCATTAAGGTGTTTAAAGATGTAAAAGGGCATAGGCAATGTTCTAGAGGTTTTAGAATGCAAAAGATTGTTTTGGGACATTTCAAGATTCATGGTGAGATTGTATTTAAGACTTGTGTATTGTTGGTGAAAAAGGGATGAAGTGAATTGTTACATGAGGAGCTATAAACTTGTAGAAATGTTTAAGGAGTTGTTTAGGAAGAAAAGATGTTTGAGAGATGACGTAGTAGTGGTGGGGGAACATTATTGGCATAGTGGTGGTCATAGGTATGAAACACCACTTAGAGAACTAAGGAGAAAATATCATAAGTGTTAGGAATTTCGGTATGAAATGAGTAAGTGTTTAAGGAGATAGATAATGAGTTTCATGTATGTTGTATGAGGATATAAGTGTACCAAATGATGTTAGAAAACATTAGGAGGCCTTAGGAGAAGTTTGGAGTTAAATGGGCAATGGAAAATAAGGGTCTGGAGCAGACCGACCTTGCGACCGAACTTGGCAAGGTCGGCCGAGCCCAGTTTACCCTGCGAGAATTGGTTTCTGGAATGGACGACCTTGGGGACCGGACTTGCAAGGTCGGTCGGGCATGGATTTTTAGTACGGATTGAGTCTCGGGAATGGACCGAACATAGGACCGAACTTACAAGGTCGGTCAGAGTAGAAAATTTTAACGGTAATATGTTCTGGAATGGACCGACCATGGGACCGAGTTTGTATGGTCGGTCGTAGTGTAAACTTTCAAACCCGGAAGTCACTGGAATGGACCGACCTTGTGTAAGGTCGGTCGGACCAAAACTTGTAAAAAAAAAAAGTAAAGAGTGTGGCTAATGTAGTTAGCCCTAGGGGGTATAATGTAGGTAATGAAGGATTAGTTTGGGCATTAAAACTTGTCATACAATCATGTTAAACATTTAATAAGTTGAAGTTAAGTAAATAATTAACCGACATTCTTAAACATGTATAGGAGTGACCTACGGTGGAAATCAATCGAAGCAAGGACTAAGGTATGGTTTTCTTGCAGTCTGTTGCCTACCGGTTTACACCGGCTTGTGTGTTGTTTGTTTTTCTATGTGTTTATAACGTTATAAGACTTAAACATGTAATGAGTTTACCGTTGTTCATATTATTGTGTTGTTATGATGTGACTCATTTCCCTTGTGTGTGTCTAACATGACTTACCACCTGTTGTGTATTGTTTGTTAAGTTCCACTGTGAACTTCTAACAAGTGCTAACTGGGAAGTGAGGAATCCGGTTGTCCGGTCATGCATGTGAGTTTAAGAGTAGATATCTGTATCAGATTCGACTCTTATGTTGTTAAGATTGTTCTCCTTAATTTGGCGTTCGATCTCCCGCTAGCTTCCTCCAAAGCTTACCTATTCTGACTTATGATCGGTTTAGTGGGAACATGTGTTTGTGTGGTGTGTTCGGGTCACTATATCCGAACCATCTGTGACTTAAGTTACTCGTTCGAATAACAGAACGGTAATGAGTGTGTGTAACGAGCTTAACATGAGGGTGAATCATTCTCTAGGCTCTTATGTTGTTTAACCTTCTTGGTTTGTTATCGTGGAAAGAGTATCCACTGTGTATGTGATGCTGTGCTATGCAATGATGATGCTATGCCACATATTATGTTATGTTATGTTATGTTAAAATGAATGCCATGTTATCATGACAATTAGTTGCGCGTATCCCGGTAGCCGATGGGCTGCGCGTTAACCATACCAGCCAAGGGTTGCTGACCCCCTCGGGGGCTCCATATTTTTACTGCAGGATGAGGATCGAGGAAGCAGAGTGGCTGTAGGTCCTAGGCTGTAGATGTACTTTTGGTAATTTTGGATGTTGAGCCCGGGATGCGCCTGTGCTCCCGTGGCGTTATATTTTGGTTCTGTTGATACTACTGTGACGGTATATTGGCAGTTTACAGTAAAGGCATGTAATTAAATACTCGGTATTGTACATGATGTAATTATGGTTTTAGTTCTATGCTCGGGAGTCTGATCATCAGACCGGTACACTTGTACGTATTCTGCCTTGTTAACCACGTGGGTGGTTGACGGCGTTGTAGCACCGAGGCGTTTAGTTATTGTTTAGTTGTTTAATTCTGCTGTTGATCATTTAGTTGTTAAGTGCGTAGTAGGGGTGTAACAAATTTCTATTTTACTCATAATAAGTTCAAAACTTGTTATTTTTATTTCTAATTCTTTCCAAAGTCTTTATTAATTATTTTCTTTTATACTTTTGGTCAATTACCAAAATAGACCAGTCTTTTACGGTCAAACCCCCTAACTTTCCAGAATTTACAATATTACCCCTAAAGTTAATTTATCGTAACTTTTTATTTCTTAAACATTTTATTACCTAATCTTTTGCTATAATTTTTTATTCTAACTAATCCTAACATTTGTAAATTGTCATTGACCATGTTGACCATGTTTGACCACGTTTGACCAGTAAAATTACCATTTTACCCTTGTGGTCTTTCTTTCATTTATTAACCAATTTAACTCCCATTTAATTTCTAATTTTCGTAACTAAATTACCTACATATTTTTGAACATCAAAAATCATTTTTAACATCTCCAAATCACCAGATTTTATTATCTAATGTTATAGTATATAAATACCATTTTATTAACCTTAAATATACCAAAAATCATATAAGTTCCTTATAATACTGATAAACTCTTAATAAATTGTAAACTTAATTCTATAATTATTTTCTCATCATCTAAACTCTCAAAAATTCCATATTAACCTCATATATTTTCGGCAATCACATTATGTTACCAAAACTTCTTAAATTTTACATATTACTCTTAATTACTCTAATTCCTTTAATTTAACTAAGTTAGATAATTTTTCTAACTCTATTATATCCCAATAATTTTTGGCCATAATATAAATCATAGTTTATGAATTTTTCTTGTATATTATGATAGCTTATATTGAAGCTTATATCATAAGGAGTATAAATCTATTCTTAGATTTAATAAACATTAACTTTTAATAAGCTGAAAATTAAATATTAATCACTAAAATTTCGGCAATAAATAATAAGATGAATAACATGTTAGATCTTATGTAGATCAACAATTAGAACCTTGAAATAGGTAGTTGTAGGATTTACCTTGTATATTAACCTTTAGCTTAATATTTAAGCTTGATTTCCTTAGAAATTTTGACAGCAATTTGCTAGAGAAATTGGCTCAAAAATCATAGAATAAGATGAAGAATAAGAAGGTTTAGTAACCCTAGTCACTCGGCCTTGATGAAAATCAAAGAACAAAGAGTTTCCAAGAAGGCAATGTTTTACCTCGAGAATCAAAGGCACTTCTTCGTGGTTTGTACTCATAGTTTGAACACCGATGAGCTATGGATGTAACACTCTTCGAAAGAGGATTCCAACGAGCTATCAATCTTGGAATTGGGACTTAAGATGAGAAAGTTATGATCTGTGCAAGACAAGGTGTTCTTTAAGGTTCTAATCTAGCTAAATGGTGTTTTTCACGGAGTTTCTCCAAAGGGAGGAGGAGCCACGAGTTCGGGAGCTCTAAGAAGGATGAATGAGTGTCTGATTGATGAATTATTCAGGGGAAAATTGCAAGGAAGGAAAGGCATCGTAGAAGGTAAATAAAGAAGGAGAGGTAATGTTATTATATTATAAAGTAATTATGTGAATAGTAATGTCATGACTCATTAGTTGCTTTACGTAATTGATTGAGCAAGCTGGCGTCTTATCCCCTTGTAGCTGCCGACTTCACTCAGCCAAGGATGGTCAATTTTGACCATTGACCATTCTTGGTCAATATTTGACTAAATGGGTACTATTTGAGGTTACTATTCACGTTAAATATTATATTTGTTAAATTTTTGGTAAAATCATCAAATTAAATTCCTAATATGATATTAGGTAGTATACATGTATTTTTGTATGTATACAGGGCCAACTAGCCACTCAAAACCAATTTCGAAGACAATTCGCAAAAACGCGTTTTAAGGAGTTTTGGGCTCCTTTTTGAGTTTTAACTCTTTTTAGAGTTTGGTTTGCTTTACAAATAATTTCATTGTATTATTTTATTACATTTACATATATTCAAGCCTTTAAAACCATCCAAGACTCATTCTTAAGATATTATATCAAAAATATGTTTTAAGGGGTTTTATGACACATTCTAGTCGTAAGTTGTTTCTGAGCTTGGTTTTCTTTGGTAATGGTTTTATAGTATTTTTAGCTACATTATAAGACTTAGGAATCCACTTTGGATCCTAGTTGAGGTTATACAATCTCTATGGTTTCTTAAACCATGTTTTGGAGTAAATTGTTGTTTATCACTTCTTCTAATGTTTCTAAGGCACGTTCTAGCCTTAGTATATCCTAATTAGATATTTCATTAATATATTAAGGTTTGGGGTATTTCAATCTACCCCCCTTTGTGGAGGGTGATTTTTCGGTATGGGGGGGTCTATCTAAATATGGTATGATTGAGAAGCCTAGATCCTAGAAAATGCCATTCGTGGAGGGTGAAAACCCGTTATTCTGGCATCCCTCAAATACCTACTACATCATCTGTCTTTCCCAGAAAGCATAAGGGGAATGCTAGTGAGCACTACACCCACTCTTAATGGGCTCCACGCGGACTTATGCCTCTATAAGGCGGAATTGACTAGAGTCGCCACCTAGTTTGACCTAAGATACTAGGAAGGAAGGGAAGGAGGGTTCTAAGAACCATTGGTTGACTCTGAATGTTGCTTATGGATAGGGCTTATCTGGTCATTACAGAGATTCTATTGTGGGTTCGCACTGGGTTACACCCCTTAGAAGTGGTGACGACCACGACTTCGGATTGGTGCCCGAGGAAACCTCGGTCTCCAATTGTCGGGATTACCTTCTTTCAAAACCTTTTTAGAGAGATTCATTTAAACGCCAAGGATAGGATTAGGACAGGAGGAGAGAAAACGAGTGGATGAGGCGAGCTTTTCTGCCAAGCTAGCGCCAAGAAGAAGAATTGATGAATTCGAATGAGTGTAGAATGAAGGATTAGGAGTCTGATTTTGAGAGTTGGAGAAGTTGAGGATTTGTGGGAGTCAGAGGGGATTTGAATGTTTGACAGACATAAATATCGCCTTAGAGTTAGGGAAAGGGTTTTTTTATTGGAATGGGGTCGCACCCTGTGTGGGCTGCCTACGTACTCAACTCCCTGTTGAGATCAGACCTTACGTAGTTCACTGTTTTTGGAGGTTTGGGAGTTTTACGGTTTTGAAGGAATTGAGGTTTTGACCTTTGGGTCTTTGAGGGGTCAAAGAGGTTTTGTGGTCGTTTTGTGAGGTTTGACAAATTGTCGGGTTCATTTTGAAGTTTGAGGTGCAAAAAGTCTGTGAGACACTCAGGTCTGTGAGATATTTAAAATCTTGAGATGACGGAGTCTGTGAGACGCTCGGGTCTGTAGGATGATCAAGGCTTAAAGGGTTACAAGTTTTGAAGGTGTTCGGGTGTGAAAAGCTGAGGGTTCTTGAGGTTTTTGAGTTTGCTGAGTCTATGGAGATATTCGAGTTCGTTGAGCTGCTGAGACAGTCAAGTCTGTTGAGCTGCTGAGATGGTTGAGTCTGTTGAGCTGCTGAGACGGTCGAGTCTATTAAGCTGTTGAGACGTTCGAGTCTGTTGAGCTGCTGAGACGTTCGAGTCTGTTGAGCTGCTGAGATGTCCAAGTCTGTTGAGCTCTTAAGACGTTCGAGTCTGTTGAGCTGTTGAGACGTTTAGAGATTCGAGATGCTTGAGTTCTAAGGAGTTTGGAGTTTCAAGGAGTTTGAGATTTATGATGTTTGGAATTATTTGGGATTGAAATGAAGTTGAATTGAATTGGGAATGAAAGGAATTTTGAATTGAATTGGATTGAAATTGAGATTGAATCTAATTGAATTAAGAATTGAATTGATTTTGAATTGGGCTTGAACTGAAATGAATCGGGTTTGGAATCGAATTTGGTTTGAGTCGAATTTGGTTGGGGTTGGAAAACAAGGCTGGTCAAAGTTAGACCAAGTCAAAATGGGATTGAGTCACAGTTGGGTCAAGGTCAACTTGGGCTGGTCAAAGTTCGGATTGGTCAAAGTTTGGGTCTTGGTCAAGGCTTGGGTCATGGTCAAAGTTAAGTCAAAGGTCACAGTTCAAGTCATGGTTTGGTCAATGGTCAACATTCGGGTCAAGGTTTGGTCAAAGGTCAACATTCGGGTCAAGGTTTGGTCAAAGTTTGACATTCGGGTCAAGGTTTGGTCAAAGTTTGGGTCTTGGTCAAAGCTTGGGTCATGGTCAAAGTTTAGTCAAAGGTCAAGGTTTGGTCAAAGGTCAACATTCAGGTCAAGGTTTGGTCAAAGTTTGACATTCGGGTCAAGGTTTGGTCAAAGTATGGCATTCGGGTCAAGGTTTGGTCAAAGTTTGGGTCTTGGTCAAGGCTTGGGTCATGGTCAAAGTTTAGTCAAAGGTCAAGGTTTGGTCAAAGGTCAACATTCGGGTCAAGGTTTGGTCAAAGTTTGACATTCGGGTCAAGGTTTGGTCAAAGTATGGCATTCAGGTCAAGGTTTGGTCAAAGTTTGGCATTCAGGTCAAGGTTTGGTCAAAGTTTGACATTCGGGTCAAGGTTTGGTCAAAGGTCAGCTTTTGGGTCAAGGTTTGGTCAAAGTTTGACATTCGGGTCAAGGTTTGATTCTTGTTGACTTGCTTGGTTTTGTGGACTTTGGTCAAAGTCAAAGGTTTGGTCAACTTGAGTTTGGTCAAAGGTTCAGGTCAAGGTCAAATCGGTTTGACTTTTGTGGGCTTGGGCTGGACTGGGCCGAATTGGATTTGGACCCGGAATGGGTTTGGGTCAAACTGGGCTTGAATCGGGCTTGATGAGCCAATTGTGTTTTGAAATGGGATTTGATTTTATTTACAGGGTTGGGCCACACATGGATTGGGCCCGATGGGCTTATTGGGTTGAATGGGTCAAGCTAGAAGTGGGTCAGACAAGAAGTGGGCCAGGTTGAGTGATTTGGGCCTGGTTTGTTATTTGGGCTTGTTGGAGAGAAAATTTGATTGGGAATATTGGTCTATATACATATATACATATTTTAGGTGTGTGTTTTAGGGTTTAGGGGTGTCACCACCACGAGATTGGTCAATGACCCATCAGTCCAGGGGGACCCCTCTATCCTAATGGCTTGGACCTAAGGACATAGTAACTATGGTTTATGACATTAATAAGCAATAAGCAAGGGGCATAAATCACAAAATAACAAAGCAAATATCTCACATAGCGTACAAACATTGGAGAAGCAAAATGAAGTGTAAACATTATGTACAAAAATTTGGTGATTGAACACTAGCGAAAATGCTACAAGATTTCAAATTAATCTCCAAGCTCAAATGAATATGTATAAGGTGTAAAGTAAACGCTAGAACAACATAATCCAAAACTAGCTATAGATAACATGCTAAAAGTGTTCACGTGCAAAGAATGAATTACAAAAATGAATAAGTCCTAAGACTACAGCCGAAAGTAAGAACAATAAACAAATTACGGATTAATACAAACATATATAACAATCTTAAATAGAGAGCTGCTATGGGGGGTCGCATCGACGCCACCTCACTTGAGCTGATAGGATCAGCAAGAAGTGCACCAACCGTTACATGTGTTTAAAGCGGAGACCCCGGTAGTCCAAGCCACGATCTTGTTCCTTAGTCTTAGAGTAGTTTCCCGTTCCACGAGCGTTATGTACATGTCAAAAACACAACCAAGAGAGACAAAATGCATTAGTCAAAGATCGGAAGAGGGTTGGGATGTGTGCAATGGGATCATGCGGCCCCTTCAATGGGAGGAAAGGGGGCAATCTAATCATCTCCCTCACCCCAACTGAGAACATAGAAAAGAGTTTCAAGCTGCCAACAAATGCTATGGATCTTAAGATAAATCAAGCATTGGGGTTGCTACTCAAATTAATTCACCATCTTAGATTATGACTCAAACCGAAGTGTAGTATTGTAACACCCCTACCATTAATACGATGCTTACCGTCCAATCTCCTTACATATCAGATACACGCAGCGGATACATACTTAAATACAGTGGGTGATACAATGCCACTAGTCACCCACGTGACTAATAAGGCTACTACTTCAACATACAGCATCGGTCTGATGGACCGGAATCCCGAGTACTACAAAACTACAATACATTCTCCATTTACCAAATGCTACTGCAATCTTTCTTCAATACAATCCTCCGAGTACAATACAATATAATCTACATACCGAGTTTACTAAGATCCTTATACATGTGTAATATCTCTTCCAAGTTCATACATACTCTCTAAAAGTCTACATCTACCCGTTTTCTCACACTACTTACTTTCTAAGTACAAGGGTGTGCCTCCGGTCTCTTCCTTGACCATATTCGCTTCAGGTACCTGCACACTAAAAAATGTCCCCCGAAGGGGTCAGCTTTCGCCGAGCATGATAACCGCATACCCCGCGTACTGGTGAGGTACGCCGACCACTTGGTCGAATACATGCGGTTCATTTTCATACAAGCATACATGCATACATGCTCTTATACATAATATTACAATCCATTACGCAAGACATACACACATACATACACTCATTACATGCAAGAAGTACAACATAAACCATTCCATACACACTTACCTTCTTCCGAATTACACATACACATTACATACACAATAACAATTCTTGTTAGCTTCATTGGTCCACCGGGTTAATCGGGTGGAGATTATTTTACTCGTTACTTCATACATACACATACATACTCATACATACTTACGGATCCATACTTACTTACTCTTACTCTACTCAAGTTAAGTCGGGACCTCCGGCCCTGGGGATACACCGTCCCACCTCCGGGATTTACTTGACTCACTAATCTGGGATGCTACCATTTAAGGGATTTGGGCCGCGGACCAGTTTAAGAGTCAGGAATTGCAGCCAACCTCTCGTGACTCCGCATCCTCACGCGTGGCCGAAGCTATATCGGACTTGTACTCATTCCAATTTACTCACTTAAGTTAGGAGTTAGATAGTTAGGAATTAGCACAAGTCAACATCCAAGCCACATAATACAATGCACATATACACATACATACGAGGTACAATACATTACACAAGTGCAATACTAGGTTCGAATACCATTCATCATCATTCATATATTTCATGAATTATACAAACTAGTGCTCAAGACAATAAATATCAAGCACAACATAAGTCAAGCACAGGTAAGTGCAGTATAGTCCGATTCATGCATTTATCTTATTTAGGTGGTCAAATAAGCACATAAATCGGGGTAACCAGATTAGGATACAGGGCATGAAGAAATCATACCGTTCACCGTTGTACTTATATCCAACTTTCCTCCGGTGTTCACAATCCAAGTCCTATAACATACATGTGATCGAGTGGTTAATTCTCTATGGGTAACCAACAGTTCATCCTTTATGTTTTCCCAATGTACCATTACTAGTTCTTTAGATTTCTTACTTAATTCTAAAATCATTTACTTCGCATCATTTCCTAAGCTCATTTTCTTAGGTTCTTATGGGTATATTATTTTCTCTTTACCACCATTATTCTCCCTATGGTTTACTGCTTAAGCCCTTAATTTTTTTTTTTTTTGACCGGACCTCCCCTGTGGGCGGTCCCTAGGGGCGGTCCGAGACAGAAGCCATCCGGCCTGGGATTTCGACTGGACCTCCCCTGTGGGGCGGTCCGTAGGGGCGGTCCGAGACAGAAACCAATTTTTTTTTTTTTTTATCTTCTCTGCACCGGACCTCCCCTGTGGGGCGGTCCCTAGGGGCGGTCCGCGACAGAACGAATGTCCAGCAGAATTCGACTGGACCTCCCCACAGGGGCGGTCCATAGGGGCGGTCCACAACAGAACCTGTTTTTAAAAGCATTTTTCTACTCATTTTGGACTCCCAAATTCACCCCAATTTTTTTCCACTCATTCCAAAATCTTTTCACATGTTTCCTACATGTTTAAACGCCTTAAAACACTCCTTAATCATGCTCTAAACTCCTTACTCATTTCTACATTTACTTACACAAATTTTCATCACTTCTTCCCAACACTTGCATCAGTTTTCATTCTCCGTTTGCTACAGATTTTGTTTCCTCTTCTATGCTACAGATTTTCGCTCAACTTCTAACCTCCATTACTTCCTAAAACTAATGCTACTCCTAGTATCCAAAATACATCAATTCACTTCCTAGTTACATCCCATTAACAACCCATATCCAAATCTGTTACAAGCTACTAAACCACTCCCATTATACTCTCCACATACACCTGGTCACCACCTAGGTTGTTCTCTCATCTTGAACACTTAAGTCCTCAAATTCCTAGATAAAATTTGACATAGTCTCCCCTATATTTTTAAACATTCTCCACATGGTTTCACTCACATAATTGATCCATACCACCTGTTCATAATCCACAATTATACCCATTCTCATACACAAAATACCACACTAAACAACCTTAAAAATTCCTGCATCAACATCTCATTCCCAATCTGTTTGTAACAGTTTTAAATGTCCTTAAGGGTTTAAAACACTTACATTCTCTTATACATACTCTACTACTCAATACCATTTTCATTACTAAATTCAAACCTTCTAAAATCTGTTACATACATATATATACCAAGCTACACAAAAGAGCATTCTTACCTTGTTTCTCCTTCTAGTTTTCTTTCTTCCTCTTGTTCCTTCCTTCTTTCTCTTTCCTTTCTCCGGTTTGGTATCTCAACCAATAACATTATACCCTATTCATAAACACCATTCAATACTAAACTAACCCTAACCATTATTTAAGCTCTTAATGTAAGTTTTAGGGTTTAGAAGTTTCTTTACCTTACAAGAGTATAAGTGCTGTTTGAGATAGCTCAAGAATAATGTTTCCCACCTTCCAAGAGTGCCAAAATTGGCTGGGTACAAGAGGAACCAGAAGGTTTTTAGCCCAAATTCGTTTTGCCCATAAGACAAGAAAAAGATGGAGTTTTCGAGAAGATTTTTACCTCACAAGAACAAGGAGAATGAGGTGGTTCTAATGGTGGTCTTGAAGCTCCAAATGCGGTATATACCCATAAAAACGAAAATGGTGTGTTTTCGAATTTTGGAAAGATAGAAAGAGTCTTGGTGAGAGGATTACAAGGTGTAATTTTTGTAATTTTTGGAAGAGATTGAGTGGGTCACAAGAGGAGAGAAGGTGAGGTTTTTATGTGTTTGCTCCTTTCTCCATTAATGTCGCATGCTTGGGGAAGAAGAAGGGGAAAAAATTCAGAGAGTGGGGGAGTGAGGCTGCTACACTACGTGAGGAAGAAGAATAAGATAGGAGAGAGAGTGGTGGTGGGGGGTAATGTTGCTTTATGTTTTCTTTTATTGCTTTTGTCTTTTTTTGCAAATGAAAAAGAGAATTAATAGTGTGAGAGAGGGGTACCAAATCGGACAGACCCCAGCCCCATGTGGGTTTGAATTTTTTTACATTATTGGACACATAAGTTTGGTTATTATGTTTTACCCACAACTTCCCGTTTTTGACAATTTTTACTAATCTCTCGTTTTTGATTTTTTATTGGTTCCAAAGCTTCACTATTTATTAATGATTATTTAGTTGACCAAAATTGTTACGAGTCTATTGACCCGCTTAAAGTCACGTTTCCCGGTTACCTCGAAAAAAAGCGTTAACGTTCATTGTGTTTTAATCCATTTTAAGGATCCGTTTTCTTCGGGATTGTTCCCTATTTATTTAGACTTAATTAAGCCTTTAGAATCCTTATAATACGCTAAACGAGGTCTCATATCCTATGGTTATTTAACGCTTATTTAGCGTTTTTCACTTTTTAAGCGTTTCTTTATTTCTTTTGGATTTATTTTCCTTACTAGTATTAATTGGGTACCATTAGGCCCTTAAATAATATGAGATAATTTTTCTCCTATATTTAAGTTCGGGGTATTTCAATCTACCCCCCTTAGGAACTTTGTCCTCAAAGTTGTTCGAGGTTATGGGTTTATAATGTTTACTCATTCTTACGTGTCTAATACCAAGGCCATACCTTCTTCCTCTTACCATCCCAAATCCGTTACCCACGGTTCCTACATACTATACCATACCATACCATACTAATGCATAATAATCACTCCAATCCACATTACCATCAACCATCGGTTCCTCATTACCAATTTATACATACATACATGCAAGCTATCCCCAAAGCGATGCAATACACATCACAGTCCCGGGCTCAGGTCCTCGACACGGGACTCCTCTATGTCCTGCCCTTGGAATAATATAACATACTACCTTACTATCTTCTTCGGTATTCACTTCAACAACTTTCTCCTACTAAAAGAAATTCTTCCAACTACAATTAAAATTTCTAAACATACAACTCCATGTTCCAATTTATATTCATTACTTCTATCCTATGTGTGATTCTTGTGACCACTTGAGGGGAGCTTCGAGAATCATTCGACCCTGATGTGATCAGCATCAGTGTTGAACTATCTTTCCACCCAATTTGTGTTCGGTTTCCCTTGATCTGATCAGGATCAAGTTCGACTTCCCACATCAGTTCAAACAAGATAATTTATTGTTTTCATTTTCTATCTTTTTATTCTTTCTAGTCGTGATTACAAATCCATACATCTCCAAAGGATGGAATCAGTCCATCCAATCGTCCTCACTCTACTTCCCAAATGGTTTACTCCATGGTTCAATCCTAATGCTCATTTCATCAACCTTCACTACTTCCATCCATTACTCACCATCATCTCCTATATTCTAACTAAGGAATACAATACTTATGAAATTCAGTTGTTCTCATTCACTTCAAATACTTTACGATTCCACTACTCATGCTCATTCATCTACTATCCTCATTCATTCGTACTACTTCTTCAAAGGTTACAATACTTGTGGAGCTCCGTCCACTACTCATTACTTTCTTTACTAATACTCTTACACTGGTGTTACAAGATAGGTACATTCCCCTATGGTATTTGCATGTTTAATGCCTAGTTACCATAATTACAATATGAATGAGTACTTATGTTTGTTTAACATAGTACCATCATCAATGATTCTCATTTGTGCTATGCACATAACGGTTTAAGTGTTATTCATAAAACTTGCATTAAGCGGTTTTCGCTCTACCCCCCTTAAAAGGGATTACGCCCACGTAATCTACCATATTATATTAAACATTGGTTTTAATTGGGCAAACTGAAGCGTTTAGCTTCACTACGTATACTATAATGTGCTGGTCAAAGGGTCTTAACCATACCAATGGTTTAGTCTTTGCACCAAGAGTTCCTATATGAGTTTATTTAACTCATATAATTCGATTCTAGCCTAATCGGCTTCAAGCATTAATCCATTGTATTACTCACTAGGTACATTAATCTCCTAGCTAGGGCCCACTAGCTTCTGCTGCGCGACCCTGATACTTGGGTTACCCTTCTTGTTATCCATTAATGTGTATACATTACCTTCATCATCTATTATGGCATAAGGTTTATTAAACAAATGCGGCATTCTTTTACCGTGTTTGAACTCAAGAGTTGTAGGTTTATAACCAGCTCTCTGGTAATCTACTGCACTGTATTCGTGCTTCCACGATTATTCGTTAAGTTCCTCCGACTTATTGTCGGGCGAGGTTAAGTCACTACTTAGTTGTAGTACTTCCTCTGTTGTCAATAGCTTCTGAATTATACCAGTTCTCCTGGTTCAGTACAAGTGTTCTTTACTTGTATGACCTTGCATTGATATGCGTCGGTCCTAGTGACTTTCTTAAGTCTCCTTTCGCCTTTTATTCCGTTGGAATTCACATCTGTGACTGTTAGTGTGTGTTACACTCTTCGTGCTTCTTTGGCCTTAGGCCGCACGGTTTGTTGCTAAGCTTGCTTAACTGGCTAGTGCCATGTTTGTTGGTGAAAAGAAGGGTTTACTACGGTTTACATTCTCCATATCCCTAGCCATCCCATTAGATCATTAGCTGCACAAGTGCAATACCAAAACACTCAGTCATACAGAGTGCAGAGGCGTAAACGCTTGGCAGTAAGTCACTTATGTGATAGGAAAGAATATTTATGCCTGTCATCGCGTACTTATACTCTGTGTCATTATCTGTTACTTCTTCATATTGGTCGTTTGTCGCGCACCGTATTCTTACTCATTATACAACATCGTTTTTACTGTTTCTGTTACTGTGATAGTTTCTCTTCACTCATTGCCATTGTCATTGGCACCATTCCCTTATGGTATGAATACCCTGGGGTTTCCAATGTTTGTGTGTATGACGGTTGTTGTAGCATACCGCACTACTATTATCTTCCCATTGTGGGATGTTTTATTTCAGTTTAGGTTTCATGTGTAGGTTGGCTTACCTCACATTATTTTCATCATTTGTGATACAATATACCAAGTATCTTGGTTGACCAAGGATGAGATAACTCATCGGGTCATAAGCTCCCTTGAGCGTTAATCATTCATGGTGTTCAATGTGTGTTCCCATTAATTGTTTTGATAATTATTGTCTTTCGGTGCTGAGCATTGGTTTAGGCTCTAGCTGTGTAGTTTTACTTTTGTATGTACATCACCGGGACATCCCAAAAACTTCAAGGGTTTTCTGGTCCCGTTCTCCAATTGAGAGTATTCTATCACTGATAAATGAAAGTTCTTGTTGAGGGGTTTGTCTCCACTCATAGGTCTAATGACAAGGTTCGCTATGTTGGTGTTTACACCATGGTCCACTATATGTTTGGGTGCATATGGAGTATGCTTACTCTTTTAAGTCGTAATGGTTTGGAAATCTCATTTCCTTACTCCATCACCCCTTGACAATATTTATAAGCGTAGGCTTATTGTTATAATAGATGGAAGCCTTTCCAAGGGTTCACATCTTCACCACATTGGTGGTCTTTGGCTAACGAGGGGTACCTTCCCTTGGGTTTCTTGTAGTGTCCAAATGTGGACTAGGCCAATTTGGCGTTATCCTGATTCTTATGCCTCCGTGTTATTGTTGCTACAGTAGGCATGAAGGGTAATTAAAAGCTTGTCAACTGTATGCTAGGCTGGTGCCCTAGTGACAGTGACATTGAGTTGGCCATTACTCCAAGCCACTCAGGATGTTGGGTTTGGAATTGATGGTCCAGTTGTTGATTTCTTGTCGTGTGAGGCAATATTTCTTGCAAGTCTTGTTAGTAATGGTGTGGGTTTTACAACCGTTTTAAGGTTACACAACGCATCAGGTTTATGGCTTTAGAGCCATATTGCTGCAAGCTATGCTCTTTGCAAGCTGCTTATACATGTTTCCACTCCATGTATACTGTCACAGGTTGGAGATATTATTGGGCTCCATGGTAAGTCGTGGCATCACGCTTGTTCATAGGAGGCCTTTAGGCAATCCGGTGTTAATAGGTGCCTCTCAGTATTTTAGGGCATTTCCTGTTAAGTGAAATCCCTTCGGTGTCCTGACCGAGTGTTCATTTTAGCTCCCGTGCCCATATCATTACGCTTGTTCAACTGTTGCTAACGCAGACACCCTTCAAGGATCGCTCCTGGGTGTTGGTAGCTGTGCCGTTACATCCGGCTAATGTTTATAACGTGTGTCGTCCTCTATACCGTCTTATGGTATTGTACTTGAGTCGTCCCTTTTTGGGTTATGACGTCTCTCGTTCTTGGGTAGACTGTTTACGCTTGCTCCTAGTATTCTTGACTAGGTTTATATTCCTCTCCAATGATGGGTTGTGCTCCGTAGTAGTCTTGTGATTGCTCTTGGGAATTCGCCCGTTTGTTGAGCATTGTTAGGTTCACGTTAGGCATTCGCCTTCATGTGTTTAGGCTGGGCATTCCATCCAGCTGTCAGGTAATTGCTTGGATTATTTGAGACATATCCAATGTCTATACTTATTAGTCTGTGCTTTTTGCACTTCCTAGTTCTTATTCCTCATCTTCAGATGGATTCTCTGAGTCCCTTGATACTTGATCGTCTGAGGTGTCCAGCTGTTCTGGTTTGAACTCACTCACGGTCCGTAGAACGGAGTTGACTACTTCCCGTGAGTCGCACACTACATGTATACATACGGGGGTACCATATTGATACGTTACCACTTACCCAACTATATGTTCGGCCCGCAAGCTCCTTCGGAGTGCGGTTGTCCACCACATCCCGTAGCGGGTATACTCGTAGTGTTCGTCACACGCCTAGGTGAAGTATTCTGTTGTCAACTCCTTGTATCATCCCATGATACTCACCGTAATGCCTGTGGTCTGGTTTTAAAATCCGAGGTTTTTAAAAGAGGGTTGTGGTTTTGGAAAGAAAATTTTGGGTTTTAAAACAATGGTTCGGTGTTAAAAGAAATCTCCCATGGCATAGCCACATTTGAGGTCTTGACCAAGTCTAGCCTCTCGCTGACTGGTATGTTCTAAATACAATGGTCGGGCCGTTAGGCCTTTCCAAGGTTCCATACGTCTGGTTGTTAGGATGTGTGATCCTGTGATTGTTTCGTTACAGTCACCGTACATTACTATGTACTTGTGACGTGTTAGTGTCCCTTTACATATCTCTGTCTTTACTGCATTGCCGTGGCAAGTGCGTGGTACTGGTGGTTTTTGGGTAATCTTATACCAATCTTGGTAGGGTTTCCATTTGTGTTTGTTAGTCTTGTTGGCGCGTCCCTCGATCTTATTGATCTATAATTGATATACTCGCTCCTTTAGGTAGCTTCTTGGTGGTCTAGACATGGCTGTCGTAGATCTGGGTACTCCTCCACTCCTTGGAGGTTCCCGTTCTATTTGGTTTAGTGTCGCTCCTTGTGGCTCGTTCCCACACATTTGTGGTGGTTACTGAGCCTTCCTTGTTTGGGCACTACGCTTGTAGTCCTATTGGTTTATATCTCATGGTTGTTCTTGTAGTTGTCTGAGCTATATTGGCCAGGTGTTGCAACCTTGATGGCATCGTAGTTTTGGAGTTAACCGCTTCCGACTATGTCCTTAGTCAGCTAGCATACCGTTGCTGGTATTATTCAAGTGTCACTATCCCGTAGACTCGTGTCTCGGGTTCCGTTACTGCTCCTTTTCCATTCTGTTGCACGGTGAGTGCTTCTTTCCTGCTGTTGGTTGACTAGCTAGGTGTCGCGACTGCTAAGCACGTCGCCCCATGCTGTTGTAAGTTGTAGCCTCCTCGTGGTTGGAGTGTTCATCCTACCGCTATTACGTGCGGTGCTGTGGTTCAACCGGGATCCATCTCCGGGACTTCCAGTTCTTGGAATCTACCATGTGTCAGTTCTTGTTTACCGTGTGATTGCTTCACAATTGCCAGATCGGGTTTCCCCGAGTATGAGAAGACTTTTCTTCTCTCTGGCGTCCTTTCCCAAGTTATACAGTGGGGTTTGCGGCGGGCGGGACTGGTATTGTAGGTATCCGGTACTCACCGGGAGTTCCTAACTAGCATCTCTCTAATGCTATCACTCAGCCCATAGCCCTAAGCTTCTAATTCCTAACTCGGTATTCCTAAACTCGGTATTTCCAGTCATCAGAGCGATACTTCGCTCTGATACCACTTTTTGTAACACCCCTACCATTAATACGATGCTTACCGTCCAATCTCCTTACATATCAGATACACGCAGCGGATACATACTTAAATACAGTGGGTGATACAATGCCATTAGTCACCCACGTGACTAACAAGGCTACTACTTCAACATACAGCATCGGTCTGATGGACCGGAATCCCGAGTACTACAAATCTACAATACATTCTCCATTTACCAAATGCTACTGCAATCTTCCTTCAATACAATACTCCGAGTACAATACAATATAATCTACATACCGAGTTTACTAAGATCCTTATACAAGTGTAATATCTCTTCCAAGTTCATACATACTCTCTAAGAGTCTACATCTACCCGTTTTCTCACACTACTTACTTTCTAAGTACAAGGGTGTGCCTCCGGTCTCTTCCTTGACCATATTCGCTTCGGGTACCTGCACACTAAAAAATGTCCCCCGAAGGGGTCAGCTTTCGCCGAGCATGATAACCGCATACCCCGCGTACTAGTGAGGGTACGCCGACCACTTGGTCGAATACATGCGGTTCATTTTCATACAACATACATGCATACATGCTCTTATACATAATATTACAATCCATTAGCAAGACATACACACATACATACACTTCATTACATGCAAGAAGTACAACATAAACCATTCAATACATACTTACCTTTTCCGAATTACACATACACATTACATACACATATACAATCTTGTTAGCTTCATTGGTCCACCCGGGTTAATCGGGTGGAGATTACTCTTTTACTCGTTACTTCATACATACGCATACATACTCATACATACTTACGGATCCATACTTACTTACTCTTACTCTTACTCAAGTTAAGTCGTCGGGACCTCCGGCCCTGGGGACTACACCGTCCCACCTCCGGGATTTACTTGACTCACTAATCCGGGATGCTACCCATTTAAGGGATTTGGGCCGCGGACCAGTTTAAGAGTCAGGAATTGCAGCCAACCTCTCGTGACTCCGCATCCTCACGCGTGGCCGAAGCTATATCGGACTTGT
This sequence comes from Limonium bicolor, assembly GCA_023374045.1. Lineage (NCBI taxonomy): Eukaryota > Viridiplantae > Streptophyta > Magnoliopsida > Caryophyllales > Plumbaginaceae > Limonium > Limonium bicolor. The sequence continues at coordinate 227,802,215 of CM041782.1, forward strand.
ACTCATTCCAATTTACTCACTTAAGTTAGGAGTTAGATAGTTAGGAATTAGCACAAGTCAACATCCAAGCCACAATAATACAATGCACATATACACATACATACGAGGTACAATACATTACACAAGTGCAATACTAGGTTCGAATACCATTCATCATCATTCACATATTTCATGAATTATACAAACTAGTGCTCAAGACAATAAATATCAAGCACAACATAAGTCAAGCACAGGTAAGTGCAGTATAGTCCGATTCATGCATTTATCTTATTTAGGTGGTCAAATAAGCACATAAATCGGGGTAACCAGATTAGGATACAGGGCATGAAGAAATCATACCGTTCACCGTTGTACTTGTATCCAACTTCCTCCGGTGTTCACAATCCAAGTCCTATAACATACATGTGATCGAGTGGTTAATTCTCTATGGGTAACCCAACACGTTTCATCCTTTATGTTTTCCCAATGTACCATTACTAGTTCTTTAGATTTCTTACTTAATTCTAAAATCATTTACTTCCATCATTTCCTAAGCTCATTTTCTTAGGTTCTTATGGGTATATTATTTTCTCTTTACCACCATTATTCTCCCTATGGTTTACTGCTTAAGCCCTTAATTTTTTTTTTTTTTTGACCGGACCTCCCCTGTGGGGCGGTCCCTAGGGGCGGTCCGAGACAGAAGCCATCCGGCCTGGGATTTCGACTGGACCTCCCCTGTGGGGCGGTCCGTAGGGGCGGTCCGAGACAGAAACCAATTTTTTTTTTTTTTTATCTTCTCTGCACCGGACCTCCCCTGTGGGGCGGTCCCTAGGGGCGGTCCGAGACAGAAACGAATCCGTCCAGCAGAATTCGACTGGACCTCCCCACAGGGGCGGTCCATAGGGGCGGTCCACAACAGAACCTGTTTTTAAAAGCGTTTTTCTACTCATTTTGGACTCCAAATTCACCCCAATTTTTTTCCACTCATTCCACAATCTTTTCACATGTTTCCTACATGTTTAAACACCTTAAAACACTCCTTAATCATGCTCTAAACTCCTTACTCATTTCTACATTTACTTACACAAATTTTCATCACTTCTTCCCAACACTTGCATCAGTTTTCATTCTCCCTTTGCTACAGATTTTGTTTCCTCTTCTATGCTACAGATTTTTCGCTCAACTTCTAACCTCCATTACTTCCTCAACTAATGCTACTCCTAGTATCCAAAATACATCAATTCACTTCCTAGTTACATCCCATTAACAACCCATATCCAAATCTGTTACAAGCTACTAAACCACTCCCATTATACTCTCCACATACACCTAGTCACCACCTAGGTTGTTCTCTCATCTTGAACACTTAAGTCCTCAAATTCCTAGATAAAATTTGACATAGTCTCCCCTATATTTTTAACATTCTCCACATGGTTTCACTCACATAATTGATCCATACCACCTGTTCATAATCCACAATATACCCATTCTCATACACAAAATACCACACTAAACAACCTTAAAAATTCCTGCACTCAACATCTCATTCCCAATCTGTTTGTAACAGTTTTTAAATGTCCTTTAAGGGTTTAAAACACTTACATTCTCTTATACATTACTCTACTACTCAATACCATTTCATTACTAAATTCAAACCTTCTAAAATCTGTTACATACATATATATACCAAGCTACACAAAAGAGCATTCTTACCTTGTTTCTCCTTCTAGTTTTCTTTCTTCCTCTTGTTCCTTCCTTTCTCTCTTTCCTCTTCTCACCGGTTTTGGTATCTCAACCAATCTAACATTATACCCCATTCATAAATACACCATTCAATACTAAACTAACCCTAACCATTATTTAAGCTCTTAATGTAAGTTTTAGGGTTTAGAAGTTTCTTTACCTTACAAGAGTATAAGTGCTGTTTGAGATAGCTCAAGAATAATGTTTCCCACCTTCCAAGAGTGCCAAAATCGGCTGGGTAAGAGGAACCAAACAAGGTTTTAGCCCAAATTCGTTTTGCCCATAAGACAAGAAAAAGATGGAGTTTTCGAGAAGATTTTTACCTCACAAGAACAAGGAGAATGAGGTGGTTCTAATGGTGGTCTTGAAGCTCCAAATGGGGTATACCCATAAAAACGAAAATGTGTGTTTTCGAATTTTGGAAAGATAGAAACGTAGCTCTTGGTGAGAGGATTACAATGGTGTAATTTTTGTAATTTTTGGAAGAGATTTGAGTGGGTTACAAGAGGAGAGAAGGTGAGGTTTTTATGTGTTTGCTCCTTTCTCCATTAATGTCGCATGCTTGGGGAAGAAGAAGGGGAAAAAATTCAGAGAGTGGGGGAGTGAGGCTGCTACACGTGAGTGAAGAAGAATAAGATAGGAGAGAGAGTGGTGAGTGGGGTAATGTTGCTTTATGTTTTCTTTTATTGCTTTTGTCTTTTTTGCAAATGAAAAAGAGAATTAATAGTGTGAGAGAGGGGTACCAAATCGGACAGACCCCAGCCCCATGTGGGTTTTGAATTTCTTTTTACATTATTGGACACATAAGTTTTGGTTATTTATGTTTCTACCCCACAACTTCCCGTTTTTGACAGTTTTTACTAATCTCTCGTTTTATTGTTTTATTGGTTAAAGCTTCACTAATATTTATTAATGATTATTTAGTTGACCAAAATTGTTACGAGTCTATTTGACCCGCTTAAAGTCACGTTTTCCCGGTTACCTCGAAAAACGCGCTTTAACGTTCATTAGTGTTTTTAATCCATTTTAAGGATCCGTTTTCTTCGGGATTTGTTCCCTAATATTTATTTAGACTTAATTAAGCCTTTAGAATCCTTATAATACGCTAACGAGGTCTCATACCTCCTATGGTTATTTAACGCTTATTTAGCGTTTTCGCTTTTTAAGCGTTTCTTTATTCTTTTGGATTTATTTTTCCTTACTAGTATTAATTGGGTACCATTAGGCCCTTAAATACATATGAGATAAATTTTAATCCTTATATTTAAGTTCGGGGTATTTCAATCTACCCCCCTTAGGAACTTTGTCCTCAAAGTTGTTCGAGGTTATGGGTTTATAATGTTTACTCATTCTTACGTGTCTAATACCAAGGCCATACCTTCTTCCTCTTACCATCCCAAATCCGTTACCCACGGTTCCTACATACTATACCATACCATACCATACTAATGCATAATAATCACTCCAATCCACCACATTAACCGTTCGGTTCCTCATTAAATTTATACATACATACATGCAAGGCTATCCCCAAAGCGATGCAATACACATCCACATCCCGTAGGCACTCAGGTCTCTAGACACGGGACTCCTCTATGTCCCGTTGCCCTTGGAATATATAACATACACTACTATCTTCTCGGTATCACTTCAACAATTCGTTCTCCTACTAAAAAAATTCTTCAACTACCAATTAAAATTCTAAAACATACGACTCCATGTTCCAATTTATATTCATTACTTCTATCCTATGTGTGATTCTTGTGACCACTTGAGGGGAGCTTCGAGAATCATTCGACCCTGATGTGATCAGCATCAGTGTTGAACTATCTTTCCACCCAATTTGTGTTCGGTTTCCCTTGATCTGATCAGGATCAAGTTCGACTTCCCACATCAGGTTTCAACAAGCAAATAATTTATGTTTTCATTTTCTATCTTTTTACTTTCTAGTCGTGATTACAAATCCATACATCTCCAAAGGATGGAATCAGTCCATCGACGTCCTCACTCTACTTCCCAAATGGTTTACTCCATGGTTCAATCCTAATGCTCATTTCATCAACCTTCACTACTTCCATCCATTACTCACCATCATCTCCAATATTCTAACTAGGAATACAATACTTATAAGATTAGTTGTTTCAATTCACTATACGTACGAATACACTACTCATATAATTCCATACTACTATTATCATTCGTACTACTTCTTAAGGTTACAATACTTGTGGAGCTCCGTCCACTACTCATTACTCTTCTTTACTAATACTCTTACACTGGGTTACAAGATAGGTATATTCGCCCTATGGTATTTGCATGTTAATGCTAGTTACCATAATTACTATGAATGAGTACTTATGTTTTTAACAAGTACCTCATCAATCAATTCTCATTTGTGCTATGCACATACGGTTTAAGTGTTTTATTATAAAACTTGCATTAAGCGGTTTTCGCTCTACCCCCCTTAAAAGGGATTACGCCCACGTAATCTCCCATATTATATTAAACATTGGTTTAATTCGGGCAAACGAAGCGTTTAGCTTCACTACGTATACTATAAGTACGCTCTGGTCAAAGGGTCTTAACCATACCAATGGTTTAGTCTTTGCACCAAGAGTTCCTATATGAGTTTATTTAACTCATATTAATTCGTTCTAGCCTAATCGGCTTCAAGCATTAATAGCCATTGTATTACTCACTAGGTACATTGTCTCCTAACTAGGGCCCACTAGCTTCTGCTGCGCGACCCTGATACTTGGGTTACTTACCCTTCGTGTTACCTTAATGTGTTATACATTACCTTCTTATCCATCTATTATGGCATAAGGTTTACTACAAATGCGGCATTCTTTTACCGTGTTTGAACTCAACGAGTTGTAGGTTTATAACCAGCTCTCTGGTAATATACACTGCTGTTGTCTTCCACGATATTCGTTAAGTTTCCGACTTATTGTCGGGCGAGGTTAAGTCACTACTTAGTTGTAGTACTTCCTCTGTTGTCAATAGCTTCTGAATTATACCAGTTCTCCTGGTTCAGTACAAGTGTTCTTTACTTGTATGACCTTGCATTGATATGCGTCGGTCCTAGTGACTTTCTTAAGTCTCCTTTCGCCTTTTATTCCGTTGGAATTCACATCTGTGACTGTTAGTGTGTGTTACACTCTTCGTGCTTCTTTGGCCTTAGGCCGCACGGTTTGTTGCTAAGCTTGCTTAACTGGCTAGTGCCATGTTTGTTGGTGAAAAGAAGGGTTTACTACGGTTTACATTCTCCATATCCCTAGCCATCCCATTAGATCATTAGCTGCACAAGTGCAATACCAAAACACTCAGTCATACAGAGTGCAGAGGCGTAAACGCTTGGCAGTAAGTCACTTATGTGATAGGAAAGAATATTTATGCCTGTCATCGCGTACTTATACTCTGTGTCATTATTGTTACTTCATATTGGTCGTTTGTCGCGCACCGTATTCTTACTCATTATACAACATCGTTTTTACTGTTTCTGTTACTGTGATAGTTTCTCTTCACTCATTGCCATTGTCATTGGCACCATTCCCTTATGGTATGAATACCCTGGGGTTTCCAATGTTTGTGTGTATGACGGTTGTTGTAGCATACCGCACTACTATTATCTTCCCATTGTGGGGATGTTTTATTTCAGTTTAGGTTTCATGTGTAGGTTGGCTTACCTCACATTATCTTCATCATTTGTGATACATTATACCAAGTATCTTGGTTGACCAAGGATGAGATAACTCATCGGGTCATAAGCTCCCTTGAGCGTTAATCATTCATGGTGTTCAATGTGTGTTCCCATTAATTGTTTTGATAATTATTGTCTTTCGGTGCTGAGCATTGGTTTAGGCTCTAGCTGTGTAGTTTTACTTTTGTATGTACATCACCGGGACATCCCAAAAACTTCAAGGGTTTTCTGGTCCCGTTCTCCAATTGAGAGTATTCTATCACTGATAAATGAAAGTTCTTGTTGAGGGGTTTGTCTCCACTCATAGGTCTAATGACAAGGTTCGCTATGTTGGTGTTTACACCATGGTCCACTATATGTTTGGGTGCATATGGAGTATGCTTACTCTTTTAAGTCGTAATGGTTTGGAAATCTCATTTCCTTACTCCATCACCCCTTGACAATATTTATAAGCGTAGGCTTATTGTTATAATAGATGGAAGCCTTTCCAAGGGTTCACATCTTCACCACATTGGTGGTCTTTGGCTAACGAGGGGTACCTTCCCTTGGGTTTCTTGTAGTGTCCAAATGTGGACTAGGCCAATTTGGCGTTATCCTGATTCTTATGCCTCCGTGTTATTGTTGCTACAGTAGGCATGAAGGGTAATTAAAAGCTTGTCAACTGTATGCTAGGCTGGTGCCCTAGTGACAGTGACATTGAGTTGGCCATTACTCCAAGCCACTCAGGATGTTGGGTTTGGAATTGATGGTCCAGTTGTTGATTTCTTGTCGTGTGAGGCAATATTTCTTGCAAGTCTTGTTAGTAATGGTGTGGGTTTTACAACCGTTTTAAGGTTACACAACGCATCAGGTTTATGGCTTTAGAGCCATATTGCTGCAAGCTATGCTCTTTGCAAGCTGCTTATACATGTTTCCACTCCATGTATACTGTCACAGGTTGGAGATATTATTGGGCTCCATGGTAAGTCGTGGCATCACGCTTCCGTTCATAGGAGGCCTTTAGGCAATCCGGTGTTAATAGGTGCCTCTCAGTATTTTAGGGCATTTCCTGTTAAGTGAAATCCCTTCGGTGTCCTGACCGAGTGTTCATTTTAGCTCCCGTGCCCATATCATTACGCTTGTTCAACTGTTGCTAACGCAGACACCCTTCAAGGATCGCTCCTGGGTGTTGGTAGTTGTGCCGTTACATCCGGCTAATGTTTATAACGTGTGTCGTCCTCTATACCGTCTTATGGTATTGTACTTGAGTCGTCCCTTTTTGGGTTATGACGTCTCTCGTTCTTGGGTAGACTGTTTACGCTTGCTCCTAGTATTCTTGACTAGGTTTATATTCCTCTCCAATGATGGGTTGTGCTCCGTAGTAGTCTTGTGATTGCTCTTGGGAATTCCGCCCCGTTTGTTGAGCATTGTTAGGTTCACGTTAGGCATTCGCCTTCATGTGTTTAGGCTGGGCATTCCATCCAGCTGTCAGGTAATTGCTTGGATTATTTGAGACATATCCAATGTCTATACTTATTAGTCTGTGCTTTTTGCACTTCCTAGTTCTTATTCCTCATCTTCAGATGGATTCTCTGAGTCCCTTGATACTTGATCGTCTGAGGTGTCCAGCTGTTCTGGTTTGAACTCACTCACGGTCCGTAGAACGGAGTTGACTACTTCCCGTCGCACACTACATGTATACATACGTGGGGTACCATATTGATACGTTACCACTTACCCAACTATATGTCGGGCCCGCAAGCTCCTTCGGAGTGCGGTTGTCCCACATCCCGTAGCGGGTATACTCGTAGTGTTCGTCACACGCCTAGGTGAAGTATTCTGTTGTCAACTCCTCTTGTATCATCCCATGATACTCACCGTAATGCTGTTGGTCTGGTTTTAAAATCCGAGGTTTTTAAAAGAGGGTTGTGGTTTTGGAAAGAAAATTTTGGGTTTTAAAACAATGGTTCGGTGTTAAAAGAAATCTCCCATGGCATAGCCACATTTGAGGTCTTGACCAAGTCTAGCCTCTCGCTGACTGGTATGTTCTAAATACAATGGTCGGGCCGTTAGGCCTTTCCAAGGTTCCATACGTCTGGTTGTTAGGATGTGTGATCCTGTGATTGTTTCGTTACAGTCACCGTACATTACTATGTACTTGTGACGTGTTAGTGTCCCTTTACATATCTCTGTCTTTACTGCACTTGCCGTGGCAAGTGCGTGGTACTGGTGGTTTTTGGGTAATCTTATACCAATCTTGGTAGGGTTTCCATTTGTGTTTGTTAGTCTTGTTGGCGCGTCCCTCGATCTTATTGATCTATAATTGATATACTCGCTCCTTTAGGTAGCTTCTTGGTGGTCTAGACATGGCTGTCGTAGATCTGGGTACTCCTCCACTCCTTGGAGGTTCCCGTTCTATTTGGTTTAGTGTCGCTCCTTGTGGCTCGTTCCCACACATTTGTGGTGGTTACTGAGCCTTCCTTGTTTGGGCACTACGCTTGTAGTCCTATTGGTTTATATCTCATGGTTGTTCTTGTAGTTGTCTGAGCTATATTGGCCAGGTGTTGCAACCTTGATGGCATCGTAGTTTTGGAGTTAACCGCTTCCGACTATGTCCTTAGTCAGCTAGCATACCGTTGCTGGTATTATTCAAGTGTCACTATCCCGTAGACTCGTGTCTCGGGTTCCGTTACTGCTCCCTTTTCCATTCTGTTGCACGGTGAGTGCTTCTTTCCTGCTGTTGGTTGACTAGCTAGGTGTCGCGACTGCTAAGCACGTCGCCCCATGCTGTTGTAAGTTGTAGCCTCCTCGTGGTTGGAGTGTTCATCCTACCGCTATTACGTGCGGTGCTGTGGTTCAACCGGGATCCATCTCCGGGACTTCCAGTTCTTGGAATCTACCATGTGTCAGTTCTTGTTTACCGTGTGATTGCTTCACAATTGCCAGATCGGGTTTCCCCGAGTATGAGAAGACTTTTCTTCTCTCTGGCGTCCTTTCCCAAGTTATACAGTGGGGTTTGCGGCGGGCGGGACTGGTATTGTAGGTATCCGGTACTCACCGGGAGTTCCTAACTAGCATCTCTCTAATGCTATCACTCAGCCCATAGCCCTAAGCTTCTAATTCCTAACTCGGTATTCCTAAACTCGGTATTTCCAGTCATCAGAGCGATACTTCGCTCTGATACCACTTTTTGTAACACCCCTACCATTAATACGATGCTTACCGTCCAATCTCCTTACATATCAGATACACGCAGCGGATACATACTTAAATACAGTGGGTGATACAATGCCATTAGTCACCCACGTGACTAACAAGGCTACTACTTCAACATACAGCATCGGTCTGATGGACCGGAATCCCGAGTACTACAAAACTACATACATTCTCCATTTACCAAATGCTACTGCAATCTTCTTCAATACAATACTCCGAGTACAATACAATATAATCTACATACCGAGTTTACTAAGATCCTTATACAAGTATATCTCTTCCAAGTTCATACATCTCTAAGAGTCTACATCTACCCGTTTCTCACACTACTTACTTTCTAAGTACAAGGGTGTGCCTCCGGTCTCTTCCTTGACCATATTCGCTTCGGGTACCTGCACACTAAAAATGTCCCCCGAAGGGGTCAGCTTTCGCCGAGCATGATAACCGCATACCCCGCGTACTAGTGAGGGTACGCCGACCACTTGGTCGAATACATGCGGTTCATTTCATACAAGCATACATGCATACATGCTCTTATACATAATATTACAATCCATTACGCAAGACATACACATACATACACTTCATTACATGCAAGAAGTACAACATAAACCATTCCATACACTTACCTTTCTTCCGAATTACACATACACATTACATACACAATATACAATTCTTGTTAGCTTCATTGGTCCACCCGGGTTAATCGGGTGGAGATTACTCTTTTACTCGTTACTTCATACATACGCATACATACTCATACATACTTACGGATCCATACTTACTTACTCTTACTCTTACTCAAGTTAAGTCGTCGGGACCTCCGGCCCTGGGGACTACACCGTCCCACCTCCGGGATTTACTTGACTCACTAATCCGGGATGCTACCCATTTAAGGGATTTGGGCCGCGGACCAGTTTAAGAGTCAGGAATTGCAGCCAACCTCTCGTGACTCCGCATCCTCACGCGTGGCCGAAGCTATATCGGACTTGTACTCATTCCAATTTACTCACTTAAGTTAGGAGTTAGATAGTTAGGAATTAGCACAAGTCAACATCCAAGCCACAATAATACAATGCACATATACACATACATACGAGGTACAATACATTACACAAGTGCAATACTAGGTTCGAATACCATTCATCATCATTCATATATTCATGAATTATACAAACTAGTGCTCAAGACAATAATATCAAGCACAACATAAGTCAAGCACAGGTAAGTGCAGTATAGTCCGATTCATGCATTTATCTTATTTAGGTGGTCAAATAAGCACATAAATCGGGGTAACCAGATTAGGATACAGGGCATGAAGAAATCATACCGTTCACCGTTGTACTTATATCCAACTTTCCTCCGGTGTTCACAATCCAAGTCCTATAACATACATGTGATCGAGTGGTTAATTCTCTATGGGTAACCCAACACGTTTCATCCTTTATGTTTTCCCAATGTACCATTACTAGTTCTTTAGATTTCTTACTTAATTCTAAAATCATTTACTTCGCATCATTTCCTAAGCTCATTTTCTTAGGTTCTTATGGGTATATTATTTTCTCTTTACCACCATTATTCTCCCTATGGTTTACTGCTTAAGCCCTTAATTTTTTTTTTTGACCGGACCTCCCCTGTGGGGCGGTCCCTAGGGGCGGTCCGAGACAGAAGCCATCCGGCCTGGGATTTCGACTGGACCTCCCCTGTGGGGCGGTCCGTAGGGGCGGTCCGAGACAGAAACCAATTTTTTTTTTTTTATCTTCTCTGCACGGACCTCCCCTGTGGGGCGGTCCCTAGGGGCGGTCCGAGACAGAAACGAATCCGTCCAGCAGAATTCGACTGGACCTCCCCACAGGGGCGGTCCATAGGGCGGTCCACAACAGAACCTGTTTTTAAAAGCGTTTTTCTACTCATTTTGGACTCCAAATTCACCCCAATTTTTTTCCACTCATTCCACAATCTTTTCACATGTTTCCTACATGTTTAAACACCTTAAAACACTCCTTAATCATGCTCTAAACTCCTTACTCATTTCTACATTTACTTACACAAATTTTCATCACTTCTTCCCAACACTTGCATCAGTTTTCATTCTCCTTTGCTACAGATTTTGTTTCCTCTTCTATGCTACAGTTTTTCGCTCAACTTCTAACCTCCATTACTTCCTCAACTAATGCTACTCCTAGTATCCAAAATACATCAATTCACTTCCTAGTTACATCCCATTAACAACCCATATCCAAATCTGTTACAAGCTACAACCACTCCCATTATACTCTCCACATACACCTAGTCACCACCTAGGTTGTTCTCTCATCTTGAACACTTAAGTCCTCAAATTCCTAGATAAAATTTGACATAGTCTCCCCTATATTTTTAACATTCTCCACATGGTTTCACTCACATAATCCATACCACCTGTTCATAATCCACAATATACCCATTCTCATACACAAAATACCACACTAAACAACCTTAAAAATTCCTGCACTCAACATCTCATTCCCAATCTGTTTGTAACAGTTTTTAAATGTCCTTTAAGGGTTTAAAACACTTACATTCTCTTATACATTACTCTACTACTCAATACCATTTTCATTACTAAATTCAAACCTTCTAAAATCTGTTACATACATTATATACCAAGCACAAAAGAGCATTCTTACCTTGTTTCTCCTTCTAGTTTTCTTTCTTCCTCTTGTTCCTTCCTTCTTTCTCTCTTTCCTCTTCTCACCGGTTTTGGTATCTCAACCAATCTAACATTATACCCTATTCATAAATACACCATTCAATACTAAACTAACCCTAACCATTATTTAAGCTCTTAATGTAAGTTTTAGGGTTTAGAAGTTTCTTTACCTTACAAGAGTATAAGTGCTGTTTGAGATAGCTCAAGAATAATGTTTCCCACCTTCCAAGAGTGCCAAAATCGGCTGGGTACAAGAGGAACCAGACAAAGTTTTAGCCCAAATTCGTTTTGCCCATAAGACAAGAAAAAGATGGAGTTTTCGAGAAGATTTTTACCTCACAAGAACAAGGAGAATGAGGTGGTTCTAATGGTGGTCTTGAAGCTCCAAATGGGGTATACCCATAAAAACGAAAATGTGTGTTTTCGAATTTTGGAAAGATAGAAACGTAGCTCTTGGTGAGAGGATTACAATGGTGTAATTTTTGTAATTTTTGGAAGAGATTTGAGTGGGTCACAAGAGGAGAGAAGGTGAGGTTTTTATGTGTTTGCTCCTTTCTCCATTAATGTCGCATGCTTGGGGAAGAAGAAGGGGAAAAAATTCAGAGAGTGGGGGAGTGAGGCTGCTACACGTGAGTGAAGAAGAATAAGATAGGAGAGAGAGTGGTGAGTGGGGTAATGTTGCTTTATGTTTTCTTTTATTGCTTTTGTCTTTTTTTGCAAATGAAAAAGAGAATTAATAGTGTGAGAGAGGGGTACCAAATCGGACAGACCCCAGCCCCATGTGGGTTTTGAATTTCTTTTTACATTATTGGACACATAAGTTTTGGTTATTTATGTTTCTACCCCACAACTTCCCGTTTTTGACAGTTTTTACTAATCTCTCGTTTTATTGATTTTATTGGTTCCAAAGCTTCACTAATATTTATTAATGATTATTTAGTTGACCAAAATTGTTACGAGTCTATTTGACCCGCTTAAAGTCACGTTTTCCCGGTTACCTCGAAAAACGCGCTTTAACGTTCATTAGTGTTTTTAATCCATTTTAAGGATCCGTTTTCTTCGGGATTTGTTCCCTAATATTTATTTAGACTTAATTAAGCCTTTAGAATCCTTATAATACGCTAAACGAGGTCTCATACCTCCTATGGTTATTTAACGCTTATTTAGCGTTTTTCGCTTTTTAAGCGTTTCTTTATTTCTTTTGGATTTATTTTTCCTTACTAGTATTAATTGGGTACCATTAGGCCCTTAAATACATAGGAGATAAATTTTAATCCTTATATTTAAGTTCGGGGTATTTCAAGTATCAAAGATGTGAAGTTGTGAGTCATGTGGGATCATACCTAGAAGGGTTTATATCACTTCCCTCTAAGATAAAGAATTAATAAGGACCAACCAGTCATTGAGTAATTTATCCACACATTCATAGCATAGGACAACTATCATTTGATCTATGTTCATCTCTAAGCGCGAGGGACAATTACATGCTAGTCTTTAACTAACTTCCAAACCATAAATATCTATTCACAGAGGGGCAATTAGTTAAAAGGGTAGTCAAGTTAACGTCACGAAAAACTGATAACCAAATTTCCAAACCCCATGGGCGAGCGTGAACCGGATAGTCTGCTGCAGGCTCAGCTAAGCACAAAGCCCAAAGTCTTTCCAAGCAGCCCACATGTGCAGACATCAATTAATGTCCAACCCATTACGAATGTACCTCAGTCAAGTCACAAAACAAGGACGGTCAGAAATGACTTCTAAGGAAGTTGTACCATACATCTGTCAAGCTGAAAGTCAAGAAGTCATGACACGTCTGAGATATTAATCACTTGTGACGACAATTAAACCGTGTGGTAGAACTCACGAGTCAATACATATGGCAATAGGCATAAAAATAATCCTCGGTGATAGGATAAATCCGAAAGCTTAATCTCAACAACAGCAAGATACACACTGCACAAACCTCTAAGCCAATCATTTAATTATGAAAGGAACCAACACCAATCAAAACTCCCTGTCAAAGATCAATCGGCAGAGCATAAGAGTGACCTGAGGCATCAAACAAAAACTCTTAATCCACTGAAATGAATTCACCAGCAAGGGATAAGGTCGAATGACATCCGTCAATATGGGTTCAACAACGGTGGAGCACCACAATAATCGAAGCATGTCGACTATCACAGGCTAACAAAATCAGTCGATCTAGTGTGGTTCTCGCATATTCAAGCTCAAGCAGCCTAGGAGGCCAAACAAAAACTACACCCGGAATCGGTTTTAACCTCATGGAACTCGATACAATCAGGGAAGTTCCAAACACAAGGGCAGCCAAAATAGTACCTCGAGGGAGCAGAGTGGTCAGATCGTAGAAGGATTCAATTAAACGACCCACTCAAGAAGCATCTGAAACAAGAGATCGCAAAGGTGATCAATTCGTATCCGGCCAAAGAAGCTCATCACAGAGATGGCATGCCACGAGCATTACCTCATGATTAACAGCAAATAAAAAAGGTTGTTAGTACGGTAGCCAAAATAGATTCAAACCCAGTCAATACTCTTTGATTTTGAATTCAATCACAAGACATCTAGGAGTTAAATAGAAATGAGTGTGCGAAAAGGGCATGGTTAAACCCTTTTGATTCGAACCAAATGAGCAATAATCGAAAAAAAAACCAGACAATACAAGTCGAAATGAACCCCGAACTGGATCTGGCCTCTGCATTTGAGTTTCGTTGAGGGAAAGGGGAATCCACGAACGCGACCACCACCAAGAGCATTGTGATGGCCAGACAGAAAATGACCAATAGCCCGCTCCCTAACTAGGTTTCCGACTCGAATTATGCGTGTTCCATCAGAATCGACTAGCTACAACTTGATGGTGAATGTATTGCAGGGAAGACGACAGGAGTAAGGGGGGTGAGTCCGGTGCTTCATTGGAGATCTTTGTTTTGGGGGGGTTGCAGTAGAGGGAGAAATCGAGATTGCCACCAGAAGAGGATGAGAGAGTTGGTCAGCTAGGATTCTTCTAGTGAGCTCCAGGAAAGGGATGAGTGACGATCGATTATAAAAAAAAAGATCTGGAGAGTGGCTATTTTTTATTCTTGATATGATCGAAGGAGGAGGACAAGCCTGGGGATGGAAATCGACAGAGAGGAGAAAAAAAATGTAGAAGAAGATCGTGAGGTCCATTGCTCGCCGATTTGAGTTTACAAAATTACCGGGACAAAAAAGAGTAAAAGAGAGGTGTGTTCTTCGTTCGCCAACTGGTTTGCAAATTACCGATAGTGAAGAGAAACAAACAGAGAAGGAGCTTGGGTATCACTTTGGTTCCAACGTTGAAGAAAGAGAAATAGAGGGAGGAGAGTCAATTCTCCAGGTTGAAGATGTGGTGGTAGCGAGGGATCGGTGCAGATAAGCCAGAGAATGGAACTTTGTGTTGCTCCAAACAATCGAGACTTCCCCCGGAAAAAAAAATTCAGACGGCTATTGTGCTATTGAGTGTAATATACTAGTGAATTAGGTTAGGGTTTAGTGGTATGGGCCGATTAATGATGGCCTTCACACAATGGGCCATGCTTGGGCCAAAAACTGGTTTGCGGACCGCGCTCCAAAGGAGATCTTGAGCGAATTCGAAAATAAAATAAAGAGACATGCTACTACATGGAACGAACCAAGGGAACTAACAACAGGAGACTTAACTGCCAAAGGGGCGGGTTTGAAACCACATTATTATTTAAAACTTATTAAAAAAAGTGTTTTGTTGTTTTTTTTAAAATTGTTTGAAAAATGGTTCAAAAATCTTATAATAAAACGGTGGCTTCATATTGGCACGCACATCAACATGTTTAGAAAAAGCAAGGCGATGGCCCCTCTCGTCTTATTTGTTTTTTTCGACTTTGCTTTATGGTGCGAGAATTTTTGGTGTCTACAGATGGCTCCCCTTGATTCAATTTTGCAAACCCTTGCAGAATTGGATCAAGGTTGAGAGGGCGCCAAAAATTCTCACTACGGCATTGTGGTGCATTGGGATGCGACCGCGAGGAAGATAATGTATGAATGTGACGGGAGATGATATGGTAGTTGAATGCACGAGGACTTATTACGAGCCTCAACTGGACCTCTTGACATCCAGTCCTAGGGGTTATGACGAGCCTAGAATGCTAACAATTGATTGGTTTGGGGGTGCACGAGGACTTAGGAGAGCCTCAACTGGACCTCTTGACATCCAGTCATAGGGCTTATGACGAGCCTAGAATGCAATTGAAAGTATGAGGACTTAGGAGAGCCTCAACTAGACCTCTTGACATCTAGCTATAGGACTTATGATGAGCCTATAATACTTTTGAATGTATACCGTACTAGTAGCGTAATAGCTGCCTAGCAGGTGGGTGTGAAACGATCTTGCACTAGTAGCGTAATAGCTGCCTAATGAAGGGAAAACGGGGGGACCGCACTAGTAGCTTAATATCTGCCTAGCGGGTTATGAAGTGAACGATCTCGCACCAGAAGCGTAATAGCTGCCTAGCAGGTTATGAAGTGAACGATCTCGCACCAGTAGCGTAGTAGCTGCCTAGTGGAGGAAAAAAAAAACGGGACCGCACTAGTAGCGTAATAGCTGCCTAGCGGGTTATGAAGTGGACTATCTCGCACTAGTAGCGTAATAGCTGCCCAGTGAAGGAAAAACTGGGGGACCGCACTAGTAGCGTAATAGCTGCCTAGCGGGTTATGAAGTAAACGATCTCGCACCAGTAGCGTAATAGCTGCCTAGTGGAGGAAAAGATTGGGATCGCACTAGTAGCGTAATAGCTTCCTAGCAGGTTATGAAGTGAACGATCTCGCACCAGTAGCGTAGTAGCTGCCTAGTGGAGGAAAAAATGACGGGACCGCACTAGTAGCGTAATAGCTGTATATCGGGTGTAAAATGAATGGCGATCGTACTAGTAGCGCAATAGCTGTCTAGCAGGTGTAAAACGAAAGGCGACCGTACTAGTAGCACAATAGCTGTCTAGCAGGTGTAAAACGAAAAATTCGACCGCACTAGTAGCGCAATAGCTGTCTAGCGGGTGTAAAATGAAAGGTGACCGTACTAGTAGCGCAATAGCTGTCTAGCAGGTGTAAAATGAAAAATTCGACCGCACTAGTAGCGCAATAGCTGTCTAGTGGGTGTAAAACGAAAGGCGACCGTACTAGTAGCGCAATAGCTGTGTAGCAGGTGTAAAACGAAAAATTTGACCGCACTAGTAGCGCAATAGCTGTCTAGCGGGTGTAAAACGAAAGGCGACCGTACTAGTAGCGCAATAGCTGTCTAGCAGGTGTAAAACGAAAAATTCGACCGCACTAGTAGCGCAATAGCTGTCTAGTGGGTGTAAAACGAAAGGCGACCGTACTAGTAGCGCAATAGCTGTCTAGCAGGTGTAAAACGAAAAATTCGACCGCACTAGTAGCGCAATAGCTGTCTAGCGGGTGTAAAATGAAAGGCGACCGTACTAGTAGCGCAATAGCTGTCTAGCAGGTGTAAAACGAAAGGCGACCGTACTAGTAGCGCAATAGCTGTCTAGCAGGTGTAAAACGAAAAATTCGACCGCACTAGTAGCGCAATAGCTGTCTAGCGGGTGTAAAATGAAAGGCGACCGTACTAGTAGCGCAATAGCTGTCTAGCAGGTGTAAAACGAAAGGCGACCGTACTAGTAGCGCAATAGCTGTCTAGCAGGTGTAAAATGAAAAATTCGACCGCACTAGTAGCACAATAGCTGTCTAGCGGGTGTAAAATGAAAGGCGACCGTACTAGTAGCGCAATAGCTGTCTAGCAGGTGTAAAATGAAAAACTCGACCGCACTAGTAGCGCAATAGCTGTCTAGCGGGTGTGAAGATGCATTAGATAGTAAGCAAATTTTGTGGGTATATGCAGATGATATGTGATGTGAGGTGATTAACCGATGTATTAATTGAATCAAACTCCCTATTTGTGGATGTAGATTTTCGTGTGAGCTGATGGTTCCATAGTTGCTTCAAAACTTTGAGATGACTTTGGCATGTATTAGTGGCTCTAGCATGCATTGGTTGCTCCTGTTTGCACTGATTTCTCCGGTATGCAATGATGGCTCTGGTGTGTGTTGATGGCTCCGGTATGCAGTGGTCGCTCCGGGTTACGCCTATGGCTCTGGTATGCATTGATGGCTCTGGTGTGGCCAACGGTCCGGGTTGGTTGGTGGGTTTTGATATGGCAGTGAACTTGAGAATGGTCGATGGTCTTGATGCGGTTGTTGAAGTTCGAGGTGACTGATCGGTTGGCTCCATCTGATGGATTTGCTGTGGGTGGACTTGTTATCATTCTGAATAACCAAACATGGTTGGATGTCTTCGGTGTAGTTCTGATCATGGCTCCGGGATGGCTCCGTCATGATTCCGGGATGCTCTGTGTTGATGATAGCGAGGAGTGAAAGGGGATTGTCGCCTTCGAGGTGGTCGCACCCTTGGCGGGCTGCCTACGTACTCAATTCTGTATTGAGATCAGACCATACGTAGTTCGAAACTTTGTAGGCAAGGCCCTGGTGACGAAATGGCTCCGTTTGAGGTGGCTCTCATATTGTTCTCATACTATTGGGATGGCCACTATGTAGCTTTAGGGATGGTCTCAAAGTTTTGAGGATGGCTCTCGCATGGCTCCAGATTGGATTTAGAAGCGGTGTCGATAGGGATTGAGTATGGCAGTGGATGGCTCTGAGATGGTCTTCGTGTGGCTCCGGATAGCTCTTGAATGGTTCGATGTAGCTCGGTGATAGCCCGGGATGGCTCCGAAGAGGCAAGATATAGCTCGATGATGGCTCGGGATGGCTCTGGTTGACATCAAAAGTTATGCTTCAACAACTGCAACTGAAGTCGACTTTCAGCGAGACTAGGTGAAGTTCTTACCAGTCGGATGTTGAAAATGAAGTGGTTATGATGCATGCAAATACTAAATGCAAGAAGAGATGCAAAATGCATGTGCAGTTTTTCGAGAGAAGGTACGGTCCTATCTCTATTAATATGAGGCTTACGAATATAAGACATCTTCGGTTCGATCTCGAGTGATTGTTGAGCTCGAAGGCGTGAATCACTTTCCTCTCATGGAGGGATGTGGGTCAATCTCTCGTGAGTATGGTCGTGTGTGATAATGATGTGATGATACTCTCGATGCTCGGAGCAGTATTTTCCTTAGAATTCCTTTTTGAGGTTCTGGACTTTCCAATCCTCACAAATTCCTCAATTGCAATGGGGTTAGCTGTTTATGATTTGGTGCTTCGATCAAAGAGTCACTCGCACTCGAAAGACCTTGTGGGGTAAGGTCACACTCTTCCACTCATGGTCCCTTTGGGATGACGGGACATGTTGATAACAAGTATGAAGCTTATGATTCATGTTTCAAATCCGATACTTTTCAGTTAACGCTCATCAACTAACGAGTCAGAGGTCTTTTATTGGGTTATAACGGGGCTGAGGGGTGTGATGTGTGTCACATGGGACTGGAGGATTTATTTAGGAGTTGTGGAGCTTTTGTGCAATAGAGAATATGTTTCGCCTTCGCCATGGGTGGAATGATTAGACGGGCTTTGATAACCCCTTATCGGTTTCTTCGGGACATCATTGGTCCTTTTGGTTTGGATTTCTCCTTCTTGCCTCTTCTGGCGTACGAATTGAACTTTCTTCTCATTTTTGTGTTTTTGAAATTGCACTTGGCTCATCAACTTCCTCAAGCATTTTTTGCTTTGCATTTTGGCTTTCAGCTTCAAAGTTGCATTGACTTATCGATCTACTTGAACCTTTTCAGCTTTCTTTTAGGTGTTTGGCCTTGGAGTTGCATTGACTCACTGATTTCTTTGAACATTTCATTGTTTTCGTGGAAGATGGTGGGGAGGAACCATGGCTCCGGCTCCTTTGAGATCCTCTATTGCAAGGGCAGGTAAGTATATGTACGTGGGTTGGCATGTTGTGGAGTTTCTGAAGAAAGAGTTTTTCATGAAAGGCTCAGTAGGGCTCACTAAGGGGTTATGTAAAGGGCAGTCAAAGCTTTTTGGTTTTGTGGGGATTTTTATTCCTAAGTGCCTCGTCATCCTCATTAGTCGATAATTGTTTTCTTACTATTCTCGGATCTTTGCATGAATCACAGTTCGTATCCTGTTTATCGACATTGATCTCGCTATGAATTGTGCCTCTCCATGTGTTGAAGGAAAACACAAGTCGCTCGTGGTTTTACCTCTGTGGACTCGCTCTATCTTTCCTCATCACTCATTGGATTGTCCAAAACACTCATTTGAAATTCAAAGGAAAATACCGCTCTTCGCACACTACTCACTTGGTTTGTGGTGCTGATTTTGATTGGACCCTTGTACTCATTGACGGGTCGAGAGTTAAGTGGTTCATGCACTCTGTTCAATCAATCTCTCGTGATTTTCCCGAAGATGTTGTTTCGATATGGGAGTATGCAAATACAATTATCTACCATGTGATATGTTGTGGTAATATGGAATAACTACGTATAGGATGCATGAAATATTGACAATGAAAATGTATTGAATTTTGGATTTTGGTTGAATGTTTTGTTTTGGATGCAATGCATGAATGGTAAGATTACACCTAGTCTCGCTTGAGTCGGTTCCCGTTGATAGTCCATGAAGCTCATCCTGTCACGATTGGCCCTGAAGATGATCTATGTGAGAGAAGTTGTTAGGTGTGATGTGAGAGAGGCTGTTTCAGAAAGACATTCGGTTGATGATTGGCTTCTGGAGTTTTTGGACTTTTAGGGAGTGACCACTCCCGCATGGTGGTCCCATGATATGACAGTGACTGCATTTTTGGGATTTTTGAAGGCATTTTTTTATTTTTGGGTGTATGATTTTTTTGGATTTTTTGGATGTATGATTTTTCTGGTATATGCTTTTTGTTGTTATTGGTCTCTATGTGCATGGTATGCCGAATGGGAAAATGTTTGAATCCCTGGTATTTCTTGCTATCACTTCGAAGATCATGTTGTCGCTCGTGGGCAAAGACGGTTAATCACCTGCAAAAACAGTCACCAAAAAAGAATCTAACAGACGCAAATGCTAGTGCGCTTGAAAAATGGGATGAATGTTTGTGTGTGATGTGTTGAGAATGCAACATGTGATCATGCAATTTCTGCGAGATGGGTGTGATTCATGCATTATTAATGAATGTGAACTGACCGAAAATGGAAGAAGAAACAAGTTGTGCGTGCTAAAAGAAATCAACTTTTTTAGAAAAACAGTTTTGAAAACACGTGTTTTCGAAGTGATGGGTTTTCTCAATATGAGTTTTGACGCTCGGTCATTCGCAAATAAGATAGGGAGTGGGGAACCCTATACACATTGATCTAAATAAATTCAACAGGAATGTACAACCTATACACAAAGTCTATTCAGAAATTGACAAGAGAGAAAAGAATGTTAGGGGAAAACCTATACATCAATTCTAAAAAGTCATTAAATGGGGGAGTTTGAGCTTAAAAACTTCTCCCGAATTCTTCTGCTTCGTCTTCGAGCTTCTGACTGACTGCTTATTCATGTGTGGGCTCCTGATTGGCCGTTCGATCGTCTTCGGGTTCGGTCAACAAGGTGACACTATGATCAAGAGAAATTGGTTGGTGCTCTTCTGACCCTCAGCAACTTCGAACTCGGATGGTTGTTTCTAGTCTTCATGTCACTGGACTCGGGTTGGTGCAGCTCTGATTTTTGGTTCAGACTGTTGTTGATCTTCATGCGCTCCACTTGCTCCGACGAGGAAAATGAGGGGCTTTTTTTTGAGAAAGGAAAGATGAATGACCGAGCACAAAATCTTTGTGAAAATCCACCACTTTTGTGAAAACACGAAATGACTAGTACGCTCCACAGTAATGACCACTGCTCTTGAAGGTGGGTTGAACTTCAAAAATAGCGAGTCACAACATGGGGACTAAATCATTTATTTTGAAATACGTTTGTGAAAATCAACTTCGAAAACTGTTTTCAAAAACAAGTTTGAGATAATATTCATGAAAAAGTTGTTTGAAATTTGTTTGTAAAAAGCAGGTTTTTGAAATCCGTTTTTGGAAATAGTTTTTTGAAATAACATTTGTAAGAAATATTGATCGAAAATCATTTGAAAGTAATAGATTTTTGAAATCTGGTCTTTACAAACCGTTGGACAAAGTTTATTTCCTGAAAGAATTTGATTGAAAATGATTTTGAAAACTGCTTTGGAAATAACAATTTTGAAATCATTCGAGATGAACGGCTTTGAAGATATTTCATTAGAGCGTTCGACATGATTCGTTTTCTGATTTTTCAAGTGTTTAAATCGTGATCACACAGACATAAGAACGAAAATATAAATCGTGGCTGGTTTTATGTGGAGCTGAGTGCGAATGATTGGGATAATCACCTTCCAGGTCAATCAGTGCTTCCATACCACCGGGGGAACCGTCGTTCCTTCACTGTTCATCTCTCGGGATTTATCTCTGTTATGCCTTGTGGGGCACGTCATCAAGAAAGTCCGGAGTGCTTAAGTTCGAAAGGTCAGGATACCCGAAGTGATACAGTCACATGAGCCACGGGGGATTATCACAACATACTCACTTTTGGGAAACTTGGGGAAGTACTGCATGGGAACAGGTCTCTCGTCATCTGCACGGTCAGGTGTGTCTAAAGTCCAAATTATTCACTGACTACGTTGTGCCATGTATGGGTATCCGGTAAATATGGGATCCTCTATGGACGTGTAGCGTGACATTGGGCTTTAGAGACACCCGTGGTGCAGAGGAACAATGGAGAACTGAGCCCATGCAATCTCAGGGTAAGGCAGAGGGTGGTCAGACAGGCGGCATACAAAAAGGTGACTACCCATAAAACCCGTCCTAGACACCAGATTAGGCAGCTGGACACTGAAGGCTCATGGTTCACTATATGCTGGCTTTGACTCGGATATGGAGGATAATTTTGGATCATGAGTCTTCAGGGCGTAGGTCGGTGACCGTCTCGCCTCGCGGGCATAATCACTCAATGAGTGACCCGACTCATGGGAAATCAATCGTGGACCGATTGGGATGCCGTGACTCGTGGAAATAGGGGAGACACAGAGGAATGCATGTCCTAAGCTACCCATGCACTCATACTTGTAAATGTAAAGGCGGTAACGGTGTAGGTCAATGACCGTCTCCCCGCAACAAGCAACAATAATATGAATGCGGTAAATAACCAGAGAAGAACAAACACCCTATTTACTAACTGTTTTGTTGAAGGCGGTAATTCCATGGTTGGTTTAACCTAAAGGGAGTTACTTCATTCAATCCTAAGTGTCTCTTTCTAATCGTGAGCTAATGATTAACCCAATTGTTGTAATGTTTGTTGAGGATCTAACAAATCTAGCTGTCCTCATCAGCTACACTCTAAGTGGAGGTAGAATAATCCTAAATGCTTAGAAAAGAATCTCTTGAAGGTTTGAAAGAAGTGGGGAAGTCCCGACAATTTGGAATGGAGTTCAGTCTTCCTGAGTTTGAGAAAAACTTACTCAAGTTTTTCCCCAGCAGAGTCGCCATTCTGTGGAGGGTGATTTTTCGGTATGAGGGGGGGTCTATCTAAATATGGTATGATTGAGAAGCCTAGATCCTAGAAAAGCCATTCTGTGGAGGGTGAAAACCCGTTATTCTGGATCCCCAATACCATACATCGTCCGTCTTTCCAGAAAGCATAAGGGGAATGCTAGTGCACTACACCCGCTCTCAATGGGCTCCACGCGGACTTATGCCTCTATAAGGCGGAATTGACTAGAGTCGCCACCTAGTTTGACCTAAGATACTATGAAGGAAGGGAAGGAGGGTTCTAAGAACCATTGGTTGACTCTGAATGTTGCTTATGATAGGGCTTATCTGGTCATTCAGAGATTCTATTGTGGGTTCGCACTGGGTTACACCCCTTAGAAGTGGTGACGACCACGACTTCGGATTGGTGCCCGAGGAAACCTCGGTCTCCAATTGTCGGGATTACCTTCTTTCAAAACCTTTTTAGAGAGATTCATTTAAACGCCAAGGATAGGATTAGGACGGAGGAGAGAAAACGAGTGGATGAGGCGAGCTTTTCTGCCAAGCTAGCGCCAAAAGAAGAATTGATGAATTCGAATGAGTGTAGAATGAAGGATTAGGAGTCTGATTTTGAGAGTTGGAGAAGTTGAGGATTTGTGGGAGTCAGAGGGGATTTGAATGTTTGACAGACATAAATATCGCCTTAGAGTTGGGGAAAGGGTTTTTTTTTGGAATGGGGTCGCACCCTGTGTGGGCTGCCTACGTACTCAACTCCCTGTTGAGATCAGACCTTACGTAGTTCACTGTTTTTGGAGGTTTGGGAGTTTTGCGGTTTTGAAGGAATTGAGGTTTTGACCTTTTGGGTCTTTGAGGGGTCAAAGAGGTTTTGTGGTCGTTTTGTGAGGTTTGACAAATTGTCGGGTTCATTTTGAAGTTTGAGGTGCAAAAAGTCTGTGAGACACTCAGGTCTGTGAGATATTTAAAATCTTGAGATGACGGAGTCTGTGAGACGCTCGGGTCTGTAGGATGATCAAGGCTTGAAGGGTTACAAGTTTTGAAGGTGTTCGGGTGTGAAAAGTGAGGGTTCTTGAGGTTTTTGAGTTTGCTGATATGGAGATATTCGAGTTGAGCTGCTGAGACAGTCATGTCTGTTGAGCTGCTGAGATGGTTGAGTCTTGAGCTGCTGAGACGGTCGAGTCTATTAAGCTGTTGAGACGTTCGAGTCTGTTGAGCTGCTGAGACGTTCGAGTCTGTTGAGCTGCTGAGACGTCCAAGTCTGTTGAGCTCTTAAGACGTTCGAGTCTGTTGAGCTGTTGAGACGTTTAGAGATTCGAGATGCTTGAGTTCTAAGGAGTTTGGAGTTTCAAGGAGTTTGAGATTTATGATGTTTGGAATTATTTGGGATTGAAATGAAAATTGAATTGGGAATGAAAGGAATTTTGAATTGAATTGGATTGAAATTGAGATTGAATCTAATTGAATTAAGAATTGAATTGATTTTGAAATGGGCTTGAACTGAAATGAATCGGGTTTGGAATCGAATTTGGTTTGTGTCGAATTTGGTTGGGGTTGGAAAATAAGGCTGGTCAAAGTTAGACCAAGTCAAAATGGGATTGAGTCACAGTTGGGTCAAGGTCAACTTGGGCTGGTCAAAGTTCGGATTGGTCAAAGTTTGGGTCTTGGTCAAGGCTTGGGTCATGGTCAAAGTTTAGTCAAAGGTCACAGTTCAAGTCAAGGTTTGGTCAATGGTCAACATTCGGGTCAAGGTTTGGTCAAAGGTCAACATTCGGGTCAAGGTTTGGTCAAAGTTTGGTCAAAGTTTGACATTCGGGTCAAGGTTTGGTCAAAGTTTGGGTCTTGGTCAAAGCTTGGGTCATGGTCAAAGTTTAGTCAAAGGTCAAGGTTTGGTCAAAGGTCAACATTCGGGTCAAGGTTTGGTCAAAGTTTGACATTCGGGTCAAGGTTTGGTCAAAGTATGGCAAGCGGGTCAAGGTTTGGTCAATGTTTGGGTCTTGGTCAAGGCTTGGGTCATGGTCAAAGTTTAGTCAAAGGTCAAGGTTTGGTCAAAGGTCAACATTCGGGTCAAGGTTTGGTCAAAGTTTGACATTCGGGTCAAGGTTTGGTCAAAGTATGGCATTCGGGTCAAGGTTTGGTCAAAGTTTGGCATTCAGGTCAAGGTTTGGTCAAAGTTTGACATTCGGGTCAAGGTTTGGTCAAAGGTCAGCTTTCGGGTCAAGGTTTGGTCAAAGTTTGACATTCGGGTCAAGGTTTGATTCTTGTTGACTTGCTTGGTTTTGTGGACTTTGGTCAAAGTCAAAGGTTTGGTCAACTCGAGTTTGGTCAAAGGTTCAGGTCAAGGTCAAATCGGTTTGACTTTTGTGGGCTTGGGCTGGACTGGGCCGAATTGGATTTGGACCCGGAATGGGTTTGGGTCAAACTGGGCTTGAATCGGGCTTGATGAGCCAATTGTGTTTTGAAATGGGCTTTGATTTTATTTACAGGGTTGGGCCACACATGGATTGGGCCCGATGGGCTTATTGGGTTGAATGGGTCAAGCTAGAAGTGGGTCAGACAAGAAGTGGGCCAGGTTGAGTGATTTGGGCCTGGTTTGTTATTTGGGCTTGTTGGAGAGAAAATTTGATTGGGAATATTGGTCTATATACATATTTTAGGTGTGTGTTTTAGGTTTTAGGGGTGTCATCACCACGAGATTGGTCAATGACCCATCAGTCCAGGGGGACCCCTCTATCCTAATGGCTTGGACCTAAGGACATAGTAACTATGGTTTATGACATTAATAAGCAATAAGCAAGGGGCATAAATCACAAAATAACAAAGTAAATATCTCACATAGCGTACAAACATTGGAGAAGCAAAATGAAGTGTAAACATTATGTACAAAAATTTGGTGATTGAACACTAGCGAAAATGCTACAAGATTTCAAATTAATCTCCAAGCTCAAATGAATATGTATAAGGTGTAAAGTAAACGCTAGAACAACATAATCCAAAACTAGCTAGAGATAACATGCTAAAAGTGTTCACGTGCAAAGAATGAATTACAAAAATGAATAAGTCCTAAGACTACAACCGAAAGTACGAACAATAAACAAATTACGGATTAATACAAACATAGATAACAATCTTAAATAGAGAGCTGCTATGGAGGGTCGCATCGACGCCGCCTCACTTGAGCTGATAGGATCAGCAAGAAGTGCACCAACCGTTACATGTGTTTAAAGCGGAGACCCCGGTAGTCCAAGCCACGATCTCGTTCCTTAGTCTTAGAGTAGTTTCCCGTTCCACGAGCGTTATGTACATGTCAAAAACACAACCAAGAGAGACAAAATGCATTAGTCAAAGATCGGAAGAGGGTTGGGATGTGTGCAATGGGATCATGCGGCCCCTTCAATGGGAGGAAAGGGGGCAATCTAATCATCTCCCTCACCCCAACCGAGAACATAGAAAAGAGTTTCAAGCTGCCAACAAATGCTACGGATCTTAAGATAAATCAAGCATTGGGGTTGCTACTCAAATTAATTCACCATCTTAGATTATGACTCAAACCGAAGTGTAGTATCAAAGATGTGAAGTTGTGAGTCATGTGGGATCATACCTAGAAAGGTTTATATCACTTCCCTCTAAGATAAAGAATTAATAAGGACCAACCAGTCAATGAGTAATTTATCCACACATTCATAGCATAGGACAACTATCATTTGATCTATGTTCATCTCTAAGCGCGAGGGACAATTACATGCTAGTCTTTAACTAACTTCCAAACCATAAATATCTATGCACAGAGGGGCAATTAGTTAAAAGGGTAGTCAAGTTAACGTCACGAAAAACTGATAACCAAATTTCCAAACCCCATGGGCGAGCGTGAACCGGATAGTCTGCTGCAGGCTCAGCTAAGCACAAAGCCCAAAGTCTTTCCAAGCAGCCCACATGTGCAGACATCAATTAATGTCCAACCCATTACGAATGTACCTCAGTCAAGTCACAAAACAAGGACGGTCAGAAATGACTTCTAAGGAAGTTGTACCATACATCTGTCAAGCTGAAAGTCAAGAAGTCATGACACGTCTGAGATATTAATCACTTGTCTGACGACAATTAAACCGTGTGGTAGAACTCACGAGTCAATACATATGGCAATAGGCATAAAAATAATCCTCGGTGATAGGATAAACCCGAAAGCTTAATCTCAACAACAGCAAGATACACACTGCACAAACCTCTAAGCCAATCATTTAATTATGAAAGGAACCAACACCAATCAAAACTCCCTGTCAAAGATCAATCGGCAGAGCATAAGAGTGACCTGAGGCATCAAACAAAAACTCTTAATCCACTGAAATGAATTCACCAGCAAGGGATAAGGTCGAATGACATCCGTCAATATGGGTTCAACAACGGTGGAGCACCACAATAATCGAAGCATGTCGACTATCACAGGCTAACAAAATCAGTCGATCTAGTGTGGTTC
Organism: Limonium bicolor; assembly: GCA_023374045.1. Lineage (NCBI taxonomy): Eukaryota > Viridiplantae > Streptophyta > Magnoliopsida > Caryophyllales > Plumbaginaceae > Limonium > Limonium bicolor. Next base: position 227,829,558 of record CM041782.1, read on the forward strand.
TCGCATATTCAAGCTCAAGCAGCCTAGGAGGCCAAACAAAAACTACACCCGGAATCGGTTTTAACCTCATGGAACTCGATACAATCAGGGAAGTTCCAAACACAAGGGCAGCCAAAATAGTACCTCGAGGGAGCAGAGTGGTCAGATCGTAGAAGGATTCAATTAAACGACCCACTCAAGAAGCATCTGAAACAAGAGATCGCAAAGGTCATTCGTATCCGGCCAAAGAAGCTCATCACAGAGATGGCATGCCACGAGCATTACCTCATGATTAACAGCAAATAAAAAAGGTTGTTAGTACGGTAGCCGAAACAGATTCAAACCCAGTCAATACTCTTTGATTTTGAATTCAATCACAAGACATCTAGGAGTTAAATAGAAATGAGTGTGCGAAAAGGGCATGGTTAAACCCTTTTGATTCGAACCAAATGAGCAATAATCGAAAAAAAAAGACAATACAAGTCGAAATGAACCCCGAACTGGATCTGGCCTCTGCATTTGAGTTTCGTTGAGGGAAAGGGGAATCCACGAACGCGACCACCACCAAGAGCATTGTGATGGCCAGACGGAAAATGACCAATAGCCCGCTCCCTAACTAGGTTTCCGACTCGAATTATGCGTGTTCCATCAGAATCGACTAGCTACAACTTGATGGTGAATGTATTGCAGGGAAGACGACAGGAGTAAGGGGGGTGAGTCCGGTGCTTCATTGGAGATCTTTGTTTTGGGGGGGTTGTAGTAGAGGGAGAAATCGAGATTGCCACCAGAAGAGGATGAGAGAGTTGGTCAGCTAGGATTCTTCTAGTGAGCTCCAGGAAAGGGATGAGTGACGATCGATTATAAAAAAAAAAGATCTGGAGAGTGGCTATTTTTTATTCTTGATATTGATCGAAGGAGGAGGACAAGCCTGGGGATGGAAATCGACAGAGAGGAGAAAAAAAATGTAGAAGAAGATCGTGAGGTCCATTGCTCACCGATTTGAGTTTGCAAAATTACCGGGACAAAAAAGAGTAAAAGAGAGGTGTGTTCTTCGTTCGCCAACTGGTTTGCAAATTACCGATAGTGAAGAGAAACAAATAGAGAAGGAGCTTGGGTATCACTTTGGTTCCAATGTTGAAGAAAGAGAAATGGAGGGAGGAGAGTCAATTCTCCAGGTTGAAGATGTGGTGGTAGCGAGGGATCGGTGCAGATAAGCCAGAGAATGGAACTTTGTGTTGCTCCAAACGATCGAGACTTCCCCCGGAAAAAAAATTCAGACGGCTATTGTGCTATTGAGTGTAACATACTAGTGAATTAGGTTAGGGTTTAGTGGTATGGGCCGATTAATGATGGCCTTCACACAATGGGCCATGCTTGGGCCAAAAACTGGTTTGCGGACCGCGCTCCAAAGGAGATCTTGAGCGAATTCGAAAATAAAATAAAGAGACATGCTACTACATGGAACGAACCCAGGGAACTAACAACAGGAGACTTAACTGCCAAAGGGGCGGGTTTGAAACCACATTATTATTTAAAACTTATTAAAAAAAGTGTTTTGTTGTTTTTTTTTTAAATTGTTTGAAAAATGGTTCAAAAATCTTATAATAAAACGGTGGCTTCATATTGGCACGCACATCAACATGTTTAGAAAAAGCAAGGCGATGGCCCCTTTCGTCTTATTTGTTTTTTTCGACTTTGCTTTATGGTGTGAGAATTTTTGGTGTCTACACCCTTAAAAGAAATTTGTCCCCAAAGTTCCTATATATCTATATCTCTTAGAATACACAGGTAACTTCACACTAAAAGATCATATAGATCACTCAATATCTGTATAGGCATTCTGACTCATAAGGTCTGCCATATATATATATATATATATTTACCACACTTACCACACAACATGTCTTTTTCATGTTTTAGTAATGAAATACTCTTTGTATATTCTTTGCTGCATACTCCTCATGTAACCGGTCCGAAGACAAAGGTTTTCATGTCCTCGAGTTCGGGAGTGAGTAATACAGAAAATGTTATCCACAAGTACCGATTGCGCTGGACTCTTACGCTCTATGGTCCACGGTCCTTCGGAAGATCAAAACATCACATACTTTTGTCGGATCCCCCCCATGTCGTCGGTCCGAAGACAAAGGCTCGTACGTCCACGCCTTCATGGGCTGAGTGATACAAAACCACTTTGTTCTCCTCATGTCACCGATCCGAAGACAAAGGGCACATACGTCCTCGGTTCCATGAGCGAGACTTAGTAAGGAAAATACATGTCAACTCCAATTCCACTTTATGCTACTGCATCTACTCTTAACGTGGTTAATTGTGACCACTTGTAGGGAGTTTCAGGATTCATCCGACCCTGATGTGATCAGCATCAGTGTTGAACTATCCTTTCCCCCAATTTGTGTTTAGTTTGCCTGGATCTGGCCATGATCAAGTTCTACCTCCAACGTTAATTTCAAACAACAAAATAATTATTCATGTAGCATTTTATATCTTTTAGTCCTTCTAGTCATAATCATAAATCAATACATCTCCAAATTATGGAACTCAGTCCATAAGTCATTCATAATTCACCTTTCAGCAATTACTTAGAGAATTTAATTCCTACTAGGTTCTACATCGGTCTCATAATGATTCATACCTCATAACATTACCATATTTGGTCTCATATCAACATATCGTAGGGATTTTAATTCCCCTGGAGTTTCTACTCCTCGTTACCTGAATTCTCATACCGAAGTTTAACGAGGTAGTCCTCTAATACATCTGGTATTTGGATATATTTGTGCGTAATAACGACAACCAAATAAGAATGAATACATATGTTTTTGTAACATACGTATTAAACATCACAACTAATTGTATTGTCTTATGCACACTGTAGTTTATGTACTTAATACGTGAAACATACGCTAAGAGATTTTGTGCTCTACCCCCCCTTAAAATGGATTACGCCCACGTAATCAACATTATATCATCCTTGAACATAGGTTCAAGATGTTTAGGTGTCATGGAGCGGTCTAGCTTCCATGTAGTCTATCTCACATTATGATTGGGTCAGAGGGTCTTCACCATGGTAATGGCTTAGTCTCTGTATCAAGGACTCTTATTGGTGTTTATACCAATATTAGAACTGGGTTCGAGTGTAGCCTCTAAGACTCCAAAGTATTTGGTAGATAAGTCGTATATTTTATTCGACTGGAAGTTGTGAGACACATCATTCCTTTTTCTCTTTTATTAGGTATATCAAACCTTTAAGATACGGTCCAGTAGCTTCTGCTACGTGACTCTAATAATCTTGGGGCTTAGTTTGCCCTTCCTATCCTCTTCAATATGGTTTACAGCTCCTTTGTATCCTTATAATTTAGGAATAAAGGTCTCTTAATGGACGCGTGGTATCTTTATCTATACACGGTCTCAATGAGTTATAGCATGTCTATCCAGTTCTCTGGAGGTCTGATGTTCATGTAGTAATTGCGTGTTCCAGCGTCTGAATTGTTTCCTACTAACTGACCCTTAGTCTGATATTCCTGTGTAATATGGACTTACTGTTTAGTGCTTATTGCTCTTCAAAGTTTCCTCGAAAATCTTGAGACATATCAAATGTTCGTACTTAGTAATCAGTGCTCCCCGCACTCACTATAATTATTTTCCTCCTAGAACGAGTTCTTTGATTCCTTCAGACTTGTTGGTTTAACTGAGTTCTTCCTCTTCAATTGTCCGCGGTAAATTGTTGTTCTGGTGTAAGCTTGCATCGCTGACTGTCGTACGGAGTCGACTACTTCTCGTGTTTCTTACACTACTCGTTTACATATATAGGGTACCTTACTGATACATTGCTACTTACCCGACTAACTTTTAATTAAGTCTATCACGCTCACAAGCTCCTTTGGAGTGCGGTCATCCCACACCTCGTTTAAGTATACTTATAGTGTTCGTCACACGCTTAGTTACAACTAATTTGTGAAGTATTCTGTTGTCGATCTCCTCTTTCATCATTGCATAGTGACACGCATGTCGTTCTTCTTGAACTTAATCAAGGAATATCCATCTACTGGGTTCATAATAACATTATACCTTCTGTATTTAGTACGGACTCGATCCTTTAGTAATTTGAGGTCTCTTTCTGTAGGATCGGGTGGCTAACTCAAACCAACTCAAGGTGTGAGTCTAAGAGTTGGTTTGACTCAATCGGTCTTTGAGAGTAAGAAACACTTTGGGATGTAGAGGAACTCAATCGAACTGGTTAGAGAAAGCGTGCGGAAGACTTGAAGAAACTGAAATGAAATAATCCTTGAAAGATAGACAAACTCTGTGGAGCTCAGCAAGATACACAAATAAGCTATTTTATTCTCTGGTCAAAATAAAACAACTTACAAAAGTCCACTAAGTAGAGGAGATCTACTTAGCGGTTTTTCACTCACTCACCCAATACACTTTTTGATCAGAACAGTGGTAAGTGTAGCAAAACTAGGATCTTCCTAGGCAGAGTCTATCTAGATTGCACTAACTAATTTGGTACGTATTCTCTCTTTGACTTACAAAGACAATTTCTTTCTCTCTCTCTAAGCTCTGGAATATTTCTTGATGAAAGCGCAAGTAAAACTAGCTATTACAATACTTATTTATACTAGCACTAGAAGCAGCAGGTCGAGGAAGTTAGTTCCGAAATTGTCGGAACTAACATAGTGGGCAACGTCCTTAGGTGGTCTCCTGACTTGGGCCGCGAACTTCAGATGTGATGGGGAGGATGCACGACCGTTGCAACGTTGAAGCATTCACGAGTTCGCTCCTTAGTTTTTGCAACGGCATGGGTAAGTCTATGATGTTTCCTTAGTTGCACAGACTCTCTTGCAGTAGCTCGCTCTTTGTGTTTGGCTGAGGATGATTGACTCTGTCGAGGTGATTGGCTATCTCTGCAACACTTTGATGTTTCAACTGTTTCCCCCTTGTTGCTGATGATAGCAAACCTCTGTGAATCCTGATAGAGTCAATCCTGAAATAAGAACAAAAACACAAAGGACTAGGGGAACCGACCCTGTCGAAGTTCCCCCTTAATAGCAGCATTTGAGTCCAGAGACTCCATTGAGGTTCCCCCTTAATCGTAGAGGGAGTCCAGGCAAGTAACATAGCAGATATTGAGTAGGCAGTTTAACAGGCATAATAAGGCATAGTATTGAAAGCAGTTATAGTACTACACCACACGGTCCAGCAGCAAAAATTCAAAAGCAGTTTTAAAGCAGCAACAGAGTCTCCCGTACACCAGATGAGATTCACCGCTTCCCCCTTTTGCTTTCATCAGAGGGAAGCCCATCAGTCACGAAAGTGTTTAGAACTTAAAAACAGCCTAAGTCCTAACACTACACACACACACGTCATAACTAAGGGTTGGGGTTCAAGGTAGCTTGGATGTCAAGGAGGTGATCCTGCAAAGGCCGTCACAGTCGTCTCAATCCCAGCAAGTCTGTCCATCATCCGCGAGTGGCTCTGAGTCAGCTTTGCTGCCTGTGCGAGGAGTCACTCGACTTTCTCCATGAGTTGTAGGAGAGTATCATGAGGGACTGCCTCGTGAGAAGTCGATGGTCCCACCGTCGTTGGAGTTGATGGTGGGGGCAGCAGCTTGGATTTGTCGATAGAGGTAAGCCGATTCAGATAGCGGAGATTGATGGTGTCTGCCTCGTTGACGAACTCCGGCGTGGATGTTGCCAGGGGTACCTGAAAGAATTTTAGAATGCGGGGCAGCCAAAACACATATCCCAGGGAGTGTTTTGGGGTATCAACACACTAGGCCAAGTGATGGAGAATAATGTGGGCCAGATTGAGAGAGTGACGGTTTATGATGTAGTACATGATGGAGAGGTCCAAGCAGATGACCATTAAATTTCCTTCATTTCTGGGGATGATATTTTTTATGACAAGGATGTGTAGGAGTTGGTGTAGTATTGAAAGGTCGCCTTAGGGTATTGGGGAGCCCACTTTTTTTTTAAGAGAAAAAGCGGTAGATCTTGTTTTATGGGACCCCGGGGATTTCTGGGAGGACTCCTTTTTCATAGAAGGATAGACCGGTATGAGGGACTCCAAGAATTTGGGGCAGCTTTTCAAGATTGAAGAAGATGGGAGTCGAATTGACAAAAGATTGTGCGGCACCGTTTCTGATGACAAGATTTTGATAGAAATCAACAGACTCTTGGGGATACCACTCATTTATCTCACAGAAAAGATGTTTCCACCCCTGAACTTCTAGCATTATCACTAGCTCCCCCAGATTCGAAGACAGAGCCCATGAAAAATCTAGAAACTTACCCCTGACGATATTTCTTTCCGCAGCAGGATCACCAAGCATATAGCACGGGTGAAGGGGTCTATCTTTGCGCATCGACGTTGTGGCTTGGGCGGTTTATGTATCCTGGTGGAGGTGGCGCCAGTGGATGTGTCGTGGCTGTAGGTGGGCAACTCTTGGACTGGGGAAGACTCACTAGAACCTGAGGAGACTGGTTGGGCCTTGACGGAAGATCTTTGGACGTGTTTGGCTGTGGGTCGAGTTGTGGTTTGAGCTTTGTGTTTTCTAGGTTTTGGTTTCGGAGAGGGAGGATATGAGGTTGCCGATTTTTCTCGAGATTCTTGTGGCGTTGGTGTTAGAGATTTTTCGGGTTGAGCTTGCGGGGGATCAGTGGCTTGGATATCGGAGGTAGGGTTTGGTTGATGAGGTGGTGGAGATGGTGGCTTGGTGTGAAGTGGGGTGACATCTTCGATACCCGTCTCAAGAATATCGGTCTTGGCGGCGGATGGGGGTGTTGGTTGGGGGGATGTGTCGCGGGTGGTTGGCTGTGGAGTGGTAGAGTGTGTGGGGGATGAAGTGGCTGTGGTTTTGGTGGAGAGTGAGTGGTGGTGGTGGTGAGTGGGGATGGGTTAGGGTTTGCCATTGATTGAAGATACGCCTGATGGCGGAGAGGATCTTGGAAGATTTCAGCCGGGATGTTGATGCCGTTAAGGTTAATGCCCGCCATTTGGAATTATTTTAGCATTGGGTGTAAGGGAAATGTGAGTGAGATAGACGGAGTAGGGTGATAGATGATATAAAGGCGGAAGTGACTAGCGGACGGTGTAGAGTTTTCGTGTGTCAGGCGAGAAAAATCAGGGGGCGCGAGATCAAGGGCGTGGATTTAGGCGGAGCGGGTGTGAATGGATGACGTGGATGTATAGCACTAGGAGTATAGAGGCGTTCTAAGCAAGGAAACACAGTTCACAGATTCAAGTGCAAACAAAGACAGACTCAGTGAGACATAAGGGAGTACCTACTGACGATTGCGGTAGGGGCAAGGAGATGCGACCGTCTAGGTAGACAGAGTCAACCCAATTGCTGATCGAAGTGCTTCAAATCATGCTGTGGACAGGGCTTAGTGAAGATATCTACAAGTTGATCTTCTGTGGGCACAAAGTCAAGTTGAATGAGCTTTTTCTCGACACAGTCTTTCAAGAAGTGAAAACGGATTTCAATATGTTTGGTTCTTGAGTGTTGGACTGGGTTTTCGGATATTTTGATTGTGCTTTTGTTGTCACAAAAGATTGGGATCTGTTCTTGGGTTACATGATAATCTTGAAGTTGTTGTTTCATCCAAAGAAGTTTGGAGCAACAGGCTGTAGCAGAGACATACTCTGCCTCCGCTGTAGAGAGTGAGACAGAGTTTTGTTTTTTGGAGGATCATGAAACAAGACAAAGACCCAAGAACTGTGCATTACCTGAAGTACTCTTTCGATCTTGGAGGGAACCAGCCCAATCAGAGTCATTGTATCCAGATAAAGTAAAAGTAGGAGATCGAGGATACCATAGATAGAGTGTACTTGTACCTTTGAGATATCGAAAGATACATTTGACTTCCTTGAGATGGGACTGCTTTGGTGCTGCCTGGAAGCGGGCGCATAGACAGACTGCGTGTAGAATATCAGGGTGACTGGCAGTCAGATACAAGAGGGACCCTATCATTCCTCTATATTTTGTGGCATTGACACCGACTCCGTCATCGTCAAGATGAAGTTTGGCAGATGTACAACTTGGTGTTGACATGCTCTTGACGTTTTTGAGATTGTACTTGTCAAGGAGTTCCTTGATGTACTTTTGTTGATGGATTTTAATCCCTTCCTTTTCCTGTTGAACTTGTAGTCCTAAGAAGAACTTTAGCTCACCTAACTCATTCATGGAAAACTCTTGCTTCATAAAGTTAGCAAAATGGTCATAGAGGGTGTTACTTGTAGAACAATAAATGATATCATCAACATAAATCTGTACTAGAAGTAAGTCATGTGATGAATGAGGAATGAATAGTGTTTTATCTACGTTACCTCGAGAGAAACCATTTTGCAAGAGATATGTAGACAGTCTTTCATACCAAGCTCGCGGAGCCTGTTTCAGTCCGTAAAGGGCCTTACACAACTTGTAGACGTAGTCGGGATGGACGGAGTCTGTAAACCCTTGGGTTGCTCGACATAGATTTCTCTATCAATATAGCCATGGAGGAAGGTCGTCTTGACATCCATTTGATATAATGTGAAACCTTTGCATACAGCAAACGCAATTAACATGCGAATTGCTTCAAGACGAGCTACAGGTGCAAAGGTTTCATCATAGTCAATCCCTTCTTCTTGATTGTAGCCCTGAACAACCAACCTAGCTTTATTCCTGAAAACCTGTCCTGCATCATCAAGTTTATTTCGAAAGACCTAACAAGTACCAATGGTTTATTGATGTGTGGGTCAAGGAACTAACTCCCAGACAGCATGTCTTTGGAGAGAATTTAGTTCCTCCTGCATTGTAGTGACCCAATCACTATGAAGGAGTGCTTCTTTGACATTTCTTGGTTCATTGCTGGAGAGAAAGGCACCAAAGGCACAAAGGTTTTGCATAGCTTGGAAGCGTGTTTCAACACCTGAATTTGGGTCGGATATTATGTTTTCAGGAGGATGAGCTGATTTTTGTTGGAATTGTCGATGTGAAGCAGGAGGGGGTGTGTCTTTGTCAGAGGAATCAAAGTTCAAGTTTTGAGTCAAGAGTCTCTCAGAGTTATTGTCAGAGTCAGTAGAGTCTGATGTATTTCTTTTCGGAGAGTCATTAGGTGTGATGGATTGGGAATCTTGGAGTCTTCGTATAGGAACGTTGATGAAGTGTGGATCAATGAGGAAATTGTCTGGAGCAAAGTCAAGTTGATCAGAAGATGAGCCAACGTTGTGAGACTCATCGAACTTGACATGGGGACTCTCTTCTAAACATTGAGTTCTCAGATTAAAAACACGATAAGCTTTGCTTTTAGAATAGTAGCCAAGAAATATACCTTCATCACTTTTGGGAGAGAACTTACCCAAGTTGTCCTTACCATTATTGTGGATAAAGCACTTACATCCGAAACGCCTGAGATGAATGAGATTTGGTTTGCGTTGACGGAGTAGTTCGTAGGGTGTCTTGTGAATGGATGGATCAAAGCACGATTTACCACATAGCATGTTGTATTATCAGCCTCTACCCAGTATGATGGAGTTAGTTGACTGTCAATAAGCATGGTACGCGCCATTTCAACCAAGGTTCTATTTTTTCGTTCAACAACTTCGTTCTGTTCTGAGTAAGTGCGGATGAGACTTGGTGATCAACTCCGTTGTCCCTGCAAAACTCATCAAACGACTTGTTGCAAAATTCAGTGCCCTAGTCTATTCTCAGGGTTTTCAATGTAAACGAGAATTTGTTGATAAGCATTTTATGGAGTTTGACAAACTCCGTAAAAGTTTCATCCTTAGTAGACAGAAAAATAACCCAAGTCCACCAAGAATAGTCATCGACTATGACTAGAATATACCTCTTACAACTTCTGCTTTGAGTACGCATAGGGCCAACAAGATCCATGTGGAGCAATTCCAACGGAGAGCTAGTAGAGAGAGTTAACTTACTTTTGAAGGAAGACCGGGTGTGTTTACCTTTTATGCATGCTTCACAGACGGAGTCTATGTCAAAGTTTGTATCGGGTAAACCAATCACCAAGTCCTTGATTTTGTGTTTGTTCAACAGCCTGTGATTTGTGTGACCAAGTCTGGAGTGCCACAACAATGAATTTTTGGAATGCACATTTAGACAGACTTGATCATTAGGATTAATGGATTTTAAGCACATTTTATAGAGATTCCCTTCTCTACGTCCCACAGGTTTTAGGGAACCTGTACGCTCATCAAAAACCTTACAATCCGAAGAGGAGAAAAGTACCAAATTGAATCTATCACAAATTTGAGAAATACTTAATAAACTATGTTGAAGTCCAGTGACCAGATAGACTCCATCAATTTTAAATCTAGAGGGGTTACCTACAGAGCCAACTCCCACGATTTTACCATGGTTGTTGTTTCCAAAAGTAACCTTACCTCCTTGGTAGGATGAAAGCGAATTGAATTGATTTGGGTCTCCAGTCATGTGACGAGAGCATCCACTATCCAAGTACCAGCTGTCACCATTCGCCTTCACCTACAAAACAAAAGATCATTTGTTAGACTTGGGAACCCAGATGTACTTGGGTTCCCTTTTCGAGCCAGATCTTTTTAATTCTTCTCTAGCTTCAAGAATTAATCTAACTCGTTTGAGATTGAATGAAAGATCTTTATTCAATTTATCACAAGCACTGTCCCTATGTCTAAGACTCCCGTAGTAGCCACAGATCTTAGTTGGAGGAAGATTAACGTATTTCTGCTGTCCTTTCCACCAAGAGTCAAACTTCTCCTTTTCTTGATATCGCTTGGCTTTGTTGTCGGATTTGGACATATTTTTTGGAATATCGAACTTACCTTTTTACCACTTGGACTTAGCTTGAGTGGATCCAACTCCAGATTGTAGATTAGCAATCTCTTGAGAGAGTTGTTCTACTTTTAAACAAAGATCATCACGATCTTGATTTACTTCCTTGATTTTGGAGTTAGCCCACTCAGGTAGTTCGGAGGGGGTGACTTGTTTGATAAATTTGACTGGCTTGAGAGAGAGCATGCTCTTTTTCTTTCAGCTTTTAAGTGAGGCTTTTGATAGTAGTGTTTAAGGACATGTTTTTGGATTCGGAAGCATTTAGATCATTTTGAAGAGAGCAGCTTTATCGATGAAAATGGTGAGATCCTGTTTGAGAGAGTCGATCACAGTAAGAGACTCTTTCTGGTCGCTCTGGCTGGATTGATTAAGCCCTATGGTATCATTGAGTTCCTTTGAAGGGAATCAACATGATGTCGTGATTCTTGTATATCTAGTCTAAGAGAGCAAGAGATGGTCTTGTGTTCCTCAGCTTCATCTCTTAAGGCATACACGAGACCCTTTGAGATTTCGAGTTCCTCAGTTAACTAGGATATTTTGCTGGTGAGACTTGCTTTGAGGGAGTTAGTCTCAGAGACAATTTTAGCAATTAAGGTCATAAAGCCCATAGGAGTAATACGATAAAGGTCTGTTTCAAGATGGGAACGAGTTAACTCATTGTTGAGGATCATGGATTCCGTCGTATCATATGCTATGGGCATACCAGGCCACTGGACTCTGTGTCTTGATCGTCGGAGTCTGAATCACCCCAACCAATAGCTGCCATCAGCGACCTTCCTTGGGATTTTCCGTACTTGTTTTTGAGTAGGGGGAAGTCTTTCTTTAAGTGACCGGGTTTATTGCAGTTGAAACAGGTGATAGAGTTGAAGACTTGTTTGGAGGTATTTGAGAACGACCGACTCGGTCGGTTAGGCTGGTTACGCATGAATTTTCGGAAGTTCTTTACTATGAAGACAAAGTCTTTCATAGTCTCAGCCTCACTTTCTTCAACGATAATATCCACCAACTCGGCCTTAGCTTGTCTGATTTGAGTATCAGCGACATAGGCTCCTTCTTGGGTATACTGATCTGAGTTAACATGCAAGGCTTGGTCATTCAAAGTAGTAACCTTACTATAAGAAGAAGAAGAAGATGTATTACCACATTTCTTTCGAACGTTCTTTTTGTACTTATCCACAGATTGTAGATAGGAACCTAAGTCTTGGCAGCTCCATTTGGATAAGTCCTTGCATGCTTTGGTGGAGATTACTGTAACACCCCACTTTACCTAGCTTTTTTTTAACAATACAGCGGAAGTCTGACTACACTACCCGGGGTGCTACAGCCACACCCACACTCACTGTGGATGCTAAGGCTAAATACCACTACTATACCAAATTAAGGTAAACTCTTAACCTTTTATATATATTCAAAAATCAACCATAACCTTACTCTCTAACATCGACTAACATCTTTCAGAACTAGGTATTAACTTACACCATCTTTACTAGCTTATACAAAAGTGTTTTAGCCTATTACAACTGAACTTAATTAAAATACTACGTCGTCTTCTAACTTCAGTCTCTGGTCTCTTTAGCTCCTCTCTCTCATGCTACTTCCTAACCTGTTCCCATGGTCAGTCATACAATCACAGAGAAAAGACCACAGGCACATGCCAGAAAACAAACATCAGCAAAGCTGAGTAATTCTTGCCACCACATGTAAAATACATTTAGTTCAAGAAAACACTTTAAAATAACATAATAACACACAAGTAATCAAACAAATCAGGAACCATCTAACCACTTTACCAAAATACAAACCAAATACCAACCAAGATAATACCACCAAACTTTAGTCCATTTTAGTCCTTCCACCAATCCTCGGGCACACCGGTCTTTCGACAAAGAGCACTAAGGCTCTCGGCCCCTTGGATAATTATTTCTTCTACCTCACCCCATATCCTTAAGTGTGCACACCCCCTATAGATCATCAGCCTATAGAGTAGATCATGATGGCTTGCCCACAATTCATTGGTAGTGGGAAAAATCAGTGTCTGGCCTCCGAGGGCTCATAAACTTGTGTACCCAGATTCCAAAGTGAGTACCAAGTGATTAAGCAGTACAACCACGTCCTTAACCTTAATAAATAATCCACACAACATACCAAAAAGAATCAAAGCACATTCAACCATTAACCATATCAAAACCAAGTTAGGACACATCATAAACACCTTGAAAATACCTTAAGAACAACCCCTTGTTTAAGGTCTTACCTCTATATAAATTCGACCCATCTTTTAACCAGTTCAATATCAACATCTTATGAGTATTTGGTCATGAAACCAAAGCAATAGACCTTCGAAAACCACTTCATAATTTGAATAGAGACCAGAAAGGTCTTAAAGCACGTTTTTAGGTCTTGTCTTACCTTTAACTCATAACAAATCAACTGGAGAACATACCCACGAACTGGAATATTGTAAAGGGATAAGTACTCATAATTTTTAGCTAAAAACCCACGGAAGTTATTCACGAAAATCACACACCAAGCTGGCTCCAAGTTAAGCACCAAATTCACAGAATCTGACATCAAAAGTTCAAGGTTTGTTCACCAAGTTTCCCAGAACTTCTCGGGCTTATTATACATCAAAATCACCATTGAAGAGTCTACGTTCACACCATGAAAAGAGTTAGAAGATACGCAGTATAAATTGCCGAAAAGAGCACAAACAGAAAGCGTCGCCAGATTTGACACATGAGGAAAGATTGGTGGAGCACGGGAACTACCTGGCTCCTTCTCGCCATCTCTCTTCACCAGCAGTTAGGTACTTAAAATAGCTACGTGGGGATACCAAGAACTCCCAGAGATTCGCTTGGGAAGGCCTCCAAATCCTCTCACCTTTACATGGATTCTGCACTTGGAAGGTAATTGGCTTCTGTTTTAGTGTTCTTGGGTGGCTGGCTTGATATACCCTTTTAATTCGAGTTTCTCTGTGTTGGATGGTAATAGAAGTATATTGAGGTGTGGTAGTAGTCCAGGTCCTGGCTCTCTTCTTATAGGCAAAGGGAAGAGGTCTTAACACTAAGGAAAGGCTTATAAGGGTGACACCTAGCTTAACACCCATCCTCATCTTATTGGCTATTGATTTGGCTATGTTTAAACATGACACATATGTGGTGACAAGGCTGGGTCGTGGTCAACCAAAGGAGGAGCCATCTCGGGCTGAAAACTAATGATAATATGTAATAAATTACATTAAAGTTTATTTAAGGTGTTTTAAGAGCAAATAAGTAACATGTTGTTTTACTTTGACTTAAAATCTAGCTAATGACCTTGTGACACCTCCTACTAGCTTGCTTCACCTCCCTACTTGCTTGCTAGCTTGTGTGGACAACTTTTAACCAATCGTTTCGTGACACCTCGTGCTTCTCGACACCTCGTGCTTCCCGACACCTCTGCTTAGGTTAACTAGGTTGCCACCTCATGCTTCCTACCAACTAGGTCGCCACCTCGTGCTTACCTTAACTAGGTCTCCACCTCATGCTTACCAAGCTGTTTAAGAAGTTTCCTAAGGAGAAAAGTAATTATGATGGAGTAAAACTAGCTATGGGGGCATTTCCGGCTACTAGAATTTTACCGGGTCTTGTAGAAGTTTCTAGGGCTTCCCATCTCTGGCATTAGGCTTTCCTAGGGTCATATCGAGTTTCCAAGGATTTCCTAAAGTTTCTAAGGTCGTTTATGGAGTTTCCAAGACTTCCGGGATTTTCAGGAGCTAGGGTTCCTAGGATTTCGGGACTTTCGGGAATTAGGGTTTCTCGCGTTTCCGGGACTTCCGGACATTAGGGTTTCTTTCTAACTTGGGGTATTTCATTCTCCCCTTCTTAAACAAAGCTTCGTCCCCGAAGCTTAAGCTATCACAGAAACCACACAACATTTACCACTAACACACAAGTTCCACTTACACCATAAAATAACATTATCACATAAAATAATGATTCCTAATAACTTAACCTAAAACATGCTTCCAATATTCTCAAACATACCAAGGCACATATTAGCAACAAATCATCAAACAATTAATTCTATTCCAATTTTATCTTATGCTCTCCCCTCCTTAAAAGAAAGTTTCTTCTGAAACTTGATAACTAACCTCAACCGAAGTGACTTCCTGGATCCCGTGATGATTCCAAAGTACCTTTACCATTTCCAGTGTCTTTCCTCTGGTTATGGGTCCACGACGCTTCCGCTACGCCACTCTGATTTGCCCTTCCACTGTTCCCACCTCCACTAGTCTTTCTTTTCCTACACTCATAGGCTCTATGGCCTACGATACCACAATTATAACATCTCACTTGCCTTCCTTCACAGTCTTCCCCCGGATGATTTCTTTCGCACTGCTTACAGAAATGATGTCTAGCAATTTTATCCCCAAGCATTTTACTTCCTGTTTGGTTTCCATTGTACTTCATCCTCTTTTCTGAATCTCCTCCCTCGCTTGACTCAAATTTCCTCTTCTGGCCCGTCTGTGCTTCTTTCCTTCTTGTTGTATACGATAGAGTTTTGCTGCCCTACTGTACGCATCTTGTAAAGTAGCCACTGAAACAACACTTAATGCCTCTTGTAAACTCCAGTTTAAGCCTCCAATGAAACGTTGAACCTTCGCAGCTTCATCAGGCACCATGTTTGATGCAAACCTTGCTAGTTCTATGTACTTGGAATGGTAAGTCTTCACATCATCTTGTAGTGCTTTAGCTCAGTAAACTTGTGGAATTTCTGCATGCGAACATGCTCCGGATAGAATCTTCTTCTCATGGCAGCCTTGAGAACTCCCCATCCAAAGTCAGGTTCTCCTTGTAATTTTTCTTGTTCCGCAGTCCACCACAGGTCAGCCTCACCCTTGAAATAATAAACAGCTCCACTTACCCGCTTCTCTTCAGGACAATCAGTGATGTCGAATATCTTGTCAAACTCTCTTATCTAGTCCTCCAGGATTACAGGGTCTTCTACACCGGAAAAGGTACATGGTTTCATCGCGGCAATCCTTCTGGAGAAGTCCTTGGGAATCTCTGCTCTTTCCACTTGATTTTCTAAAATCTTACCCATGCTAAGGGCTAGATCCCTTAGGGTTTCAAGCTGGCCCCTATCGGCCTCCCTTCCTGGATGTTCACCATTCTACACACATATATACATTAGTCACAAAATCATAAACAATCAAACATTCATACACAAGCATTCACACACAAATATTCAGACAATGATCAACTATTCTTTCCCCGATCTATAACCTATTGCCCTGATACCACAATGTAACACCCCACTTTACCTAGCTTTTTTTTTTAACAATACAGCGGAAGTCTGACTACACTACCCGAGGTGCTACAGCCACACCCACACTCACTGTGGATGCTAAGGCTAGATACCACTACTATACCAAATTAAGTTAAACTCTTAACCATTATATATATATATTCAAAAATCAACCATAACCTTACTCTCTAACATCGACTAACATCTTTCAGAACTAGGTATTAACTTACACCACACCTTTACTAGCTTATACAAAAGTGTTTAAACCATTATTACAACCGAACTTAATTAAAATACTACGTCGTCTTCTAACTTCAGTCTCTGGTCTCTTTAGCTCCTCTCTCTCATGCTACTTCCTAACCTGTTCCTGTGGTCAGTCATACAATCACAGAGAAAAGACCACAGGCACATGCCAGAAAACAAACATCAGCAAAGCTGAGTAATTCTTGCCACCACATGTAAAATACATTTAGTTCAAGAAAACACTTTAAAATAACATAATAACACACAAGTAATCAAACAAATCAGGAACCATCTAACCACTTTACCAAAATACAAACCAAATACCAACCAAGATAATACCACCAAACTTTAGTCCATTTTAGTCCTTCCACCAATCCTCGGGCACACCGGTCTTTCGACAAAGAGCACTAAGGCTCTCGGCCCCTTGGACAATTATTTCTTCTACCTCACCCCATGTCCTTAAGTGTGCACACCCCCTATAGATCATCAGCCTATAGAGTGGATCATGATGGCTTGCCCACAATTCATTGGTAGTGGGAAAAATCAGTGTCTGGCCTCCGAGGGCTCATAAACTTGTGTCCAGATTCCAAAGTGAGTACCAAGTGATTAAGCAGTACAACCACGTCCTTAACCTTAATAAATCATCCACACAACATACATACCAAAAAGAATCAAAGCACATATCAACCATTAACCATATCAAAACCAAGTTAGGACACATCATAAACACCTTGAAAATACCTTAAGAACAACCCCTTGTTTAAGGTCTTACCTCTATATAAATTCGACCCATCTTTTAACCAGTTCAATATCAACATCTTATGAGTATTTGGTCATGAAAACAAAGCAAGAGACCTTCGAAAACCACTTCATAATTTGAATAGAGACCAGAAAGGTCTTAAAGCACATTTTTTAGGTCTTGTCTTACCTTTAACTCATAAAACTCAACTGGAGAACTTACCCACGAACTGGAATATTGTAAGGGATAAGTACTCATCCTTTTAGCTAAAAACCCACGGAAGTTATTCACGAAAATCACACCAAGCTGGCTCCAAGTTAAAGCACCAAATTCACAGAATATGACATCAAAAGTTCAAGGTTTGTTCACCAAGTTTCCCAGAACTTCTCGGGCTTATATACATCAAAATCACCATTGAAGAGTCTACGTTCACACCATGAAAAGAGTTAGAATAGATATGCAGTATAAATTGCCGAAAAGAGCACAAACAGAAAGCGTCGCCAGATTTGACACATGAGGAAAGCTTGGTGGAGCACGGGAACTACTTGGCTCTTCTCTCGCCATCTCTCTTCACCAGCAGGTAGGTACTTAAATAGCTACGTGGGGATACCAAGAACTCCTAGATATTCACTTGGGAAGGCCTCCAAATCCTCTCACCTTTACATGGATTATGCACTGGGAAGGTAATTGGCTTCTGTTTTAGTGTTCTTGGGTGGCTGGCTTGATATACCCTTTTAATTCGAGTTTCTCCGTGTTTATGGAGGTAATAGAGTATATTGAGGTGTGGTAGTAGTCCAGGTCGTGGCTCTCTTCTTATAGGCAAAGGGAAGAGTCTTAAGACTAAGGAAAGGCTTATAAGGGTGACACCTAGCTTAGCACCCATCCTCCGCTTATTGGCTATTGATTTGGCTATGTTTAAAACATGACACATATGTGGTGACAAGGCTGGTCGTGGTCATCTAAAGGAGAAGCCATCATGGGCTGAAAACTAATGATAATATGTAATAAATTACATTAAAGTTTATTTAAGGTGTTTTAAGAGCAAATAAGTAACTGTTGTTTTACTTTGACTTAAAATCTAGCTAATGACCTTGACACCTCCTACTAGCTTGATTCACCTCCCTACTGCTTGCTATCTTGTGTGGATAACTTTTAACCATCGTTTCGCGACACCTCGTGCATCTCGACACCTCTGCTTCCTGACACCTCGTGCTTAGGTTAACTAGGTTGCCACCTCATGCTTCCTACCAACTAGGTCGCCACCTTGTGCTTACCTTAACTAGGTCTCCACCTCATGATTACCAAGCTGTTTAAGAAGTTTCCTAAGGAGCAAAGTAATTATGATGGAGTAAAACTAGCTATGGGGGCATTTCCAGCTACTAGAATTTTACCGGGTCTTGTAGAATTTTCTAGGGCTTCCATCTCTGGTATTAGGCTTTCCTAGGGTCATATCGAGTTTCCAAGGCTTTCCTAAAGTTTCTAAGGTCGTTTATGGAGTTTCCAAGACTTCCGGGATTTTCAGGAGCTAGGGTTCCTAGGATTTCCGGGACTTTCGGGAATTAGGGTTTCTCGCGTTTCCGGGACTTCCGGGACATTAGGGTTTCTTTCTAACTTGGGGTATTTCAATTACCGTCTCTGCCCATTCTTCTCTGAGACTATCCAGCAGCTTATGCAAGACACTCTCTCTATCCGGTAAGATGTTAACTTCCTGCATAGTAGTAGTTACTAAATAAAAATGATCAAGCACTTCTTACAGAGACTCACCGGGTTTTTGCAGAAAAGTTTCATAGTCCATTCGATGTTCTTGAGCTTTGCATTTCTTGAGTTCAGTTACTCCTTCGTGGGTAGTTTGAAGGAGAGTCCATATCTCGTTTGCAGACTTGCAGTGGTTGACTCTTCTTTGTTCTGGAATGGACAGACAAGTGTATATTACGCGGGATGCTTGTCGATTTAGCTCATACCTTTTGCGATCTGCAGCAGTCCATGTGGATCGATCTGGATTGACTGTGAGGTCTCCTCCAGTGACTATCTCCCAAAGTTCAGAGTTGACTGACTCAATGTGTTGCTCGATCTCGTTTTTCCAGTGGTCGTAGTTGGTGGAGGTGAGTCTGGGGTGATCGAAGTGCATTTTGTTGTTTTGATTGGCGAAGAGGTCTGCCATTGCTTCGTTGATTGACTGTCAGCCTAAGCAAGGCTCTGATACCACGTGTAGGATAGGGTGGCTAACTTAAACCAACTCAAGGTGTGAGTCTAAGAGTTGGTTTGACTCAATCGGTCTTTGAGAGTAAGAAACACTTTGGGATGTAGAGGCACTCAATCGAACTGGTTAAAGAAAGCGTGCAGAAGACTTGAAGAAACTGAAACGAAATAATGCTTGAAAGATAGACAGACTCTTTGGAGCTCAACAAGATGCACAAATAAGCTATTTTATTCTCTAGTCAAAATAAAACAACTTACAAATGTCCATAAGTAGAGGAGATCTACTTAGCGGTTTTTCACTCACTCACCCAATACACTTTCTGATCAGAACAGTGGTAAGTGTAGCAAAACTAGGATCTTCCTAGGCAGAGTCTATCTAGATTGCACTAACTAATTTGGTACGTATTCTCTCTCTGACTTACAAAGACAATTTCTTTCTCTCTCTCTAAGCTCTGTAATATTTCTCGATGAAAACGCACGTAAAACTAGCTATTACAATACTTATTTATACTAGCACTAGAAGCAGCAGGTCGAGGGAGTTAGTTCCGAAATTGTCGGAAC
The DNA here is from genome assembly GCA_023374045.1 of Limonium bicolor. Lineage (NCBI taxonomy): Eukaryota > Viridiplantae > Streptophyta > Magnoliopsida > Caryophyllales > Plumbaginaceae > Limonium > Limonium bicolor. The sequence continues at coordinate 227,849,402 of CM041782.1, forward strand.
TAACTTAGTGGGCAACGTCCTTAGGTGGTCTCCTGACTTGGGCCACGAACTTCGGATGTGATGGGGAGGCTGCATGACCGTTGCAGTGTTGAAGCATTCATGAGTTCGCTCCTTAGTTTTCGCAACGACATGGGAGAGTCTGTGATGTTTCCTTAGTTGCATGGACTCTCTTGCAGTAGCTCTCGCTCTTTGTGTTTGGTTGAGGATGATTGACTCTATCGAGGTGATTGGCTATCTCTGGAACACTTTGTTGTCTCAACACTTTCCTTTGAGCCTCTTATCTCATTTCTCATGTCGATCCACTAGGAATGAACTTCCAGTTCCTTACGGAATGGACAGTGTGCTTCGTGTGAAACCTTTCATCACATGGTCCAGACTACTGGCGTTACTACACAGTCTGGCTCCCATTCCATCACCTTACTTACATCGGGCTTTTATTCATAAATCTGATTGCTTCCGTGTCAATATTTGATGGCTTAAATATGCAATGGTCGCCTTGCTGCGCACCATAACTTTATCCACTTAACAGGTATTATTCTCAAGGCCTCCACTACCGATGTAGCTTTAGCTTTCTTATATTGTCCATTGATGGCGTGATTCTTCGGTCATTTTACTTCAATGTCTTGTCTTATTTTTAATCCCTTTCTGGTGCAAACACATTGGGAGTTCCCCAGGTTTGATGTAAGGCGGTTGTCGCATCATACTGTAAGATTGTTATCATTCAGGTCGAAGATAATTGCTTCAAATTGCAGGTTTATTTCACTCAAAGTCTCATAACAAGGAGAGGTATGCCCACCCTCAAGGAGTTGTTCGTTCTCCGCCCCCGTCATTTATATTATTCTCTCTATTCTCATTGGTGCCCTTTTCTGGCAATTCCTCCTCAATTTAGTATAGGTTTTTATAACCACTCGTATGTACGAGTTGTAGTTCATTCATGTCCTAGATAAGCCTTTTTATGCTTTCCTGCGCCTCGAGCTCTGATGTATTTAACATCCTTGGCTCGTAGGCCCTTAATACTTGATTTATCTCAAGTGAGAGCCGGTGTTCGGTTCACTGTGGTATTCTTAATCATCTGTAGGTTATCCATGTAATTCTCTTGTTCTCTGAACTCTGTCAATGTTGGGTCACATCATTGAATGTACTATTGGGTTTCACAATAAGTTGTTGTATCTCGCTTCCGCTGCGGAAGTTCGCTTAGGTAATCCGATGTTAATCGGTGTCTGTGACAATACCTTCGCTCTCATAGACTTGCATCTTTTAGCAATTAAGGATTCGTTTTCATTAGGCCTCTGCCTTCCGGTGTCTAAGTCGGATATTTACCCTGGCTATCATGTGCTGCCATTTCAATACTTTGTTCAACTTTCATTGACTACACCACCCGTTAATGACTAATCATACTTGGGTGTTAATGAGTTAGGCAAGCAATACAAACCATAGTTTATGGTTCCTTTTTTGCTCAACTATACCAACTCTATGGTGTAGTCCTTTTGAGGTTATCTCCTGTGAGTGCACGTCTTTGATCCTAGGTAGGTCATTGCTTAAATTTGTTTTCTCTGATTCTGTTTCTAGGGTTTATCAACATCTTCAATGAAGAGTGTTGTTAATGGTATTATTCTGGGAGTTCATCTCGTTTTTATTGAAAGTTGTTATGTCATCCGTCTTCATTGTATGTCGTAATACCTTCCTTGTAGGTTATTACATCTGGTCTTCTCACATTGTTGAGTAATCTCTTCGGTTCTTCCATTCAAGGTTAGGCATGGTTTTGGGCTGATGTTCTTACCTGTAATGTCGGTTGTCTGTTGTTGATGCTCATGTCGTTTAGTTTCCTGACCAGGTCCAGCTCCCTGCTGACTGGTATATCGATTTAGTTGTCATGGTCAGGCCGTCAGGCCCTCCCAATGTTTCGCTCTTCAGTCTTAAGGAATTGTAATCCGTGCTAATATGTATTATATCCGTGGTTTTTACCATTTGGTCTTCAAGGCTTCCCGTATAGCTTCATTGCGGCAGCACTTGCCAAGACAAGTGCGCCATGCAAGATGGGCTATCGGTACTGTGTACGTCGGTAATGGTACATTCTCCTAAACTCCATGTAGGTGGTAGTCGAGGGGACACCTTCTTTGCCCTTTTTGGCTTTGGTTAATTGATTATCTGGGCAGCTTCCTGACTGGTTTTGTTAGTATAGTTACTTATCAATGTATTCCTCTTTCTGAGGGGACCCTTTTTCGTTTGCTTTCGCCTTGGTTCTCACTCTCGTTTCCACACCTTCATCGTGGTTATCGAGTATTGACTCTCCTTAGGCACTATGTCGTAGTCCTATCTTGGAGTATGACTTGCAAATGCATTCGTAGTCGTCTGAGCTATTGCAGTCAGGTCTTTACAACCACTTTTTTGTGTAGGTTCGGAGTTATCCGCTGCATAATTGACTTTTAGGTAGTCCCTATGCTCTTGCGCGGTATTATCCCACTGTTATTGCTCCCTTGGACTGTTGTCCGGTGATTCTGTCACTTCTCTTGTCCTCTCATTGCATACGTAGTGCTTTTCTTCTTACTGGTATGGCGGGGATATATCGACTGCGTAGCATGTCGACCCGAGTTGCCGGTAATTATTATTCTCTCATTGGTCGGATTCCGTGGGTAGCGCCTGTTTCAACGTTGCGCTCCAATTAGGACCTTCAAGTCTTGGAAGACTATTGCATAACGAGGTGCTTCTCGTATTGCATAATGCTAAGTAATTGCCAGATTGGATTTTCCCGAGTAATAGAAAGCTTGTCATCTCTCGGTTCATTTCCGGTATCTTAGAACCAGGGGCGCGCAGGGCGGGTCAGGTATTATAGATATCCGATACACATCGGGAAATCCTAATTAACGCACTCTCCTCTCAATACTCAACCCTTATCCCAAAGTCTACTATTCCAAACTCGGTAATTCCTAAGCTCGGTAATTTCCAGTCATCAGAGCGTAACTACACTCTGATACCACTTTTTGTAACACCCCAACTCCAAATACAATGATCGTCGCCCTAAGTCGATCTCGTTCATTAACAACGCAGCAGAAAAGTTCTACTAAATTGGTGTTACCGCCGTTAGTCACCCACTTGACCAACTAGGCCTATTTTCTTACAAGTCACAGTCTGACTAACCTGATAATAACTCGAGCATCTATACAATACAATCCATAAACCACAACTTATACCGAGTATCTCATATCCTAATACATCATACTAACATCTCATCTATTTACTAAACGAGTGTACATGCACAACTCGTGTAACAAATGTAAAAGCAACCTGAAGTACTCTACCCGTTCCTACTCTCAGGATGGTCGTCTTCTGCTATTCACCTGCAAAATAAACAGTTGCCCCCGGGGGTCAGCACCTTTGTTGGTACGATTCTCTTATAGCCCCCAAGCTAACGGGGCTACGACAACTAATTGTCGATAGCATGAAATTGATTAGCTACACAACATAAGTAAGAAGTGCAATAAACAACAAGCCACATATGAACATACATAGTTCACACACAATGAACGACTTAAAAGCGTTCCCTTAATAAGTGAGTTAATCATTTAACTCCTTAAGATATGATTTCTCTTAATGTTAGTCAATTCTTATATTACCTCAATCTTAATCCTTATCTCAAATCTTATCTCAATTAAGACAACCGTTCTTTAATTAGAACTGATTGTACCTTAGTTCGTTGTTTATTTTGTCGGGTTGTTATTAACCCTAGCTAGTGAGTTATCAGCTCCACTAGTTTAAATAAATAATATTTCTTAAATTATGAGGGGTGTAGGCTTGACCCTCCTGCGCCAGCTGAATTTGCCTCCCACCTCGAACTGTTCATCCATGGTGGTCGTGTCTATTAGTCGAATCTAGGCGACGAGTCCTAAAATATCCCGAACTTAAATATGGTGATTAAATTATTATAATATGGTATTTAAGGGCCTAATAGTTCCTAAGTAATTTTGGTAAGGACTATAAATCCAAAAGAAATGAGAAAACGCTTAAAAAGCGAAAAAACACTAAAATAAGCGTTATATAACCATAGGAGGTACGAGACCTCGGTTAGAGTATTATATGGATTCCTAAGGCTTATTCATGCTAAAATAATATATGGGAATGATTCCCAAAGAAAACGGATCCAAATAATGAATTAAAACGCTAATAAAGCTTTAGCGCACGTTTTTTGAGGAAACCCGAAAACGTAACTTTGAGTGGTCAAACGAACCCGTAAAAATTAGTTCATTAAATAACAATAAATAAATATTAATGAAAGCTTAATAACCATTAAAATTAAAGAAACGAGAAAATTCTAGAAAACGGGCCTGGTTAGTGAATAGTGCTAAAACCGGGTAAATTTACGAGCGTTTCCTGTAAAAGACGAAAAACGCTCCAGTGTGTATATATTAGTGGGCCGGTTTTTACTAGTGTAAACAGCCCTCTCACACACACTAGACTAATCTATTAATTTAAGGGGTTGAAAAGTCAAAAGTAAAAAAAATACAAAAAGTGAAAAGGCCTCTCTCTCCTCTCATTTCCTCCTCTCTCTCCTATTCTTCCCTTCCCCCATCGTGAGACTCCTCTCCCCCCTTGCAGCCGATTTCTGAAGCTCTCCCATGGCTTCCATGGCTACCCAACATTCTCTTCCATGCTCAAGCTCCACCGAAACTCCAAATGAGAAATAAACCACATATTTGAACTCCCCTCCTCAAGCTCTACACTTCTATCTTTTCAAAATCTAAAAATGAAGAAGTTTACCTCCATGGGTTTTGGGCATTTGAATAGAAAATGGCACCATTTTGAAGCTTGGAGTCTCCCATTCCTTCTAAGGTAAAAAGTTCCAAGAAAAACCCATTTTTTTCTTTACTCTCTATAGTGGCCGATTTTTGCCCCCTTTGTAATGCCTTGTCTTCTTCTTGATTTGAGCTTGGTTCAACTCTCCAATGGAGGAGGAACTCTCCTTTGTATTCAAGGCTTAAAAACCTCTCTTGAAACTCCAAGGTAAAACACTAACTTATGGCATTTAAGCCCTTTCATTGGATTAGAATTATTCAATGGGTTAAGGAGTTTAATTATATTCACTTTGTGTTTCTTGAATGTTGAGTTGGGGTTTGGCAACCCGATTGCTCAATTTGACCGAAATGAAGAGAGGAGAAAGAAGGGAGCAAAAGAGGAATTATGAGAAAATCTAAGGTAAGAAACCCTACCTTAATGTATACCTTATATGTACTAGGATGTTGGGATGGGTAAATCAATAAACGAAACCAAAACCTTGCTAGAAGTGTATTAGGTTGTAGTATGAGGAACTTTGTGAATGTTGTTTGTATTGGAGGCCTTAGAGCCAAGTAATTTGAGTATGTCTATTGGTATTGTTGTTTTAGGAAGTATTGATAAATTGATATTTCTTTGAGTGCTGGTAGGACCTGTGGCTAGTTTAGGAATTATTTTGATAAGAAAGAATGGATTTGGATATGCTAGGTTTATAGGCAAACTATGGCAAAATTGTAATAGAAAAATAAGCATTTTTGGATGACTTGGTGAATGGGAGAACCAAGGTGTGTATTGGGTTGAGTAGAGATGTTTAGTAACCAAGGTATGGTAGTTGTAGGATGAGAATAAAAGGGTGTAAAATCTGTGGTAAATAGCATGTGAAATGCATTGGAAAAACAAGAGAAAGAGTTAGTGTTTGTAATCTTGAAGATGGAGATTTGACTTGGGTATAGGTAGTGCATATGTCTAGGAATGAATTGGTAAGGTAAAATGAAGTTAAGACAAGATGCAAAGTGCAAAGGGTAGTGTAGAAATACACAAGTGTGCATGTTGTAGAAATGAGAATGGAAATTTGTAGAAATTGGGCAAGAAGTTGAGTATGGATTGGACCAGGGATTGAGGTGGTTTAAGGAGTGTTTTGAGGTGTTTAATTATGTAGGAAACTTGTGGAAACTTTATGGAATGATTAGGGGTGGATTAAGGGTTGATTTGGGGTTGAAAAATGACCATAATAATAGTTTTTAGCAGGGTCCGGGACTTAGGATATGTACCAAGTCCCGGACCGCTTAAAAAAAAGGCCCGAGAGTGAATGCAGGAATTGGTCCGGGACTTAAATCCAGGACCAGGTGAAAAATCAGACCGAAAGTCAAGATAATGTTGGTCGGGACTTAGGGTCCGGACCAAGTCCCGGACCACCCCCAAAAATGCCCAAAAGTGTTTTAAAGTGTCTAGAACATGGGGGATTGATTGGTAATGGTTTTAGAAGTTATTAAGGCCTTGTTTGGTGATACTTAAAGGTCCTAAGAAGTGTAAACAAGTGTAGGAAATGAATGGGAAGTAAGGACATAGTTTGACATGAGTGAAACTAAGTATACCGGGACAACGGGGTAGTACGGGAGTAGTAGTTGTTGATGTACCGTATGAGCATAGCATTAATAACAATGTTTGAAACATTACCAGTGGAACAAGTGTGAACCAAGGAACAAGGGAACACATGGTAAAGCTAACTCCGGTGAAAGGTATGATTTTCTCATGCCCCGTATGCTAACCGAGTTACGTTGACTTGTGTGTTGTATGCCGGCTAATCAAGACTAAAGCATGAAAACGGTTTATTGTCTTTCATTGTATGTCTTTTTGTATGTTGTATGAGCTAACCCCTCTTGATTGATTGTGTGGCTTCACTTAGTGCGTAGACTGACTCATAGATGAGTCTTATGTTTAGTGACTCGTCAGAGTCATGTAACGATAACGCAAACCAATGAACTCACTAGAATGTGAGAGAGTGCACGGGAGTAGTAACCTCCCGATAACGGTAGGAGAACCGAAATGAATAATCCACAAACAATAAGTAGTGGAAGTATATAAATAAACCCTACTAGAGGAATTAATGTTGGTGCAAGTCATGAACCATGAGACTAGTAAAGAATGATGAGGGATCTTCAAACCCCTTAGCAACAAGTCGACCCTCTATGAGAGGACCCGACTGATGTAAGTAATGTCCCGAACATGAGAGTATTCGATATGTTGGGGAAACCCTTAAATCTGAGAATACTAGACGTTGGTAATTCCCTAAGCTAATGGAGGTTATCGAGATAGATACTTCTAGGCTAATCCATGAGATTGGAGATACTCTGAGAGAGGAGTGTTGGGAATTTGATTAGTCCGGTAAAAATGGACACTTGTATATTTAAGGAGCTAAGTGTATAGCCTTTGAATTTGTAGGCCCGGTGGCGAGTCTTGTGTATGACTTCGCCCAGAGACCAAAAGTAATGAGTATTGAGTATTGCGTATGTATGAGTAAAGTAATGAGTAATGAGTAAGTATGAGTACGTAACGAGTAGCGAGAAATGAGTAAATACGAGTAAGGAGAAGAGTATGGTACTGAGTATGCAAGTAAGTGATGAGTACTGAGTAAGAGTAAGTAATAGTAGTAGTGAGTCCTGAGAAGAGCATGAGTAATTAATGAGTAAGGTAGTGAGCGTAGTGTGAGTAAACAACGAGTACGTAAGATTAAGCCTGGTGTAAGCTTGTGAACCCGAGTAAGGAGAAAGAGAGAATCCGATGGAACCGGATGAACGAATAACTAAATGAATGGTTGACTAACAAATTGCCTTCCTTGGTAGGTAAAGAACCTTATGTATGTATGTAAGTATGGTTGATTGTATTGTTGTAGCATGAGTATGTATGTATGCATGTAAAATGAACTCCATGTATATCCGACCCAAAGTAGTCGGCGTACCGTGGTTAGCATGCGGTATATGCGAATTTCATATGCAGCGTAAGCTGACCCCCTAGGGGGAACGTTTTTAGTGTGCAAGTATTCGAAGCTGACCACCGTTCGAGAGAGTAGGACGGGGACTGCTATGTAAGCATGGGTAGTTGTATAATAGGGATTGTATTTGTAATGTATTGTGAATTTGGAAGTCCAAACTGTATTGGTAATTTAAGGATTGTAGTAGACTCGGTATAGTATTGTATTGGAGTTGTAATTGAATTATGGTGGAGTATGCAAGGGAAAGTATTGTATTGTGTAGAGTACTCGGTATGTTCAATTCATCAGACCGATAGTATGTAGTAGTGTATCTGGCCTTGTTAGTCACGTGGGTGACTAGCGGCATTGTACACCCGCCGTCGTGTATGTATTATCCGCTGCGAAGGTAAGCGTTTGTACAGTAATGACAGTATTAGCGGTAGGGGTTTTACAAAAAGTGGTATCAGAGCGAAGTATCGCTCTGATGGATGAAATACCGAGTTTAGGAAATACCGAGTTAGGAATTAGAGACTTAGGGCTAAGGGTTGAGTGTTAGCGTGTGAGGTACGCTAGATAGGAACTTCCGTGTGAACCGGAAACCTACAACAACCATACCCGCCCTCCGCAACCCCCGGTATTAAGTTGGGAGAAGAACGCGGGAGAGATGGAAAGACCTCTCTGTAACGCCCCTATTTAACGAAAATGCAGCGGAAATAAAATACTAAGGCGATTACAGATCATCGGGTTCCAAACACCCGGCCCCAAACCTCACCAATTTTTACCTAGAACAATACAAATGCTACGGTCTGAACTCGGGAAAACATAACATAAACCTAACAATAGAAAAATACGCCAACGCTCCACAAATCCTAATTCCCATCCCAATCACTCACTCTCTTCGTGGCCACCTGTATAACAACTCATACCTGCAAGATAAAACCAAGCAGCCCACCCCGGGAGGGGTGAGTCAGTTCCCTGGAACGGAACTGGTACAATCCTCATAACGGAAATTAAAACATAATCTTTAAACAATATAGAAACTTGGAAAGAAACTCTTAAAAACAAAACAGAGGAACAAGGCACTTCGAAACCACCAAGTCAAAGTAACAAGCAAGGAATAGAGATAGCCAACAGAAAAGATAAAGTTAGTCAATTAAAACCACACCAGGAGTTAGTGAACATCCCATGCTTAAGTTAGATTAAGTTCCAGTTAACAATAAAAAGACCCAACTAGTCACAAAAACTAGGAAAGGAAAAAAGAAATCCAAGAACCAACAACTCAAGAGTGGAATGAAACCAGTTGGAAGAGATGGCTCCGCTGCCAATTACGTCCCTTTTGGGACAGGGGATATACAGCCCCTCGCTGTTTACAACGTCCGATTGGACAGGGGATATACAACCCCTCGCTGTTTACCGGTGAAGATGTGCGCACATCACAACAAAGACTCAGCTCATGGTTGAACAATATCTAGAGTCAACAGAAGAATTTACCAAGATTGACATTTTCCCATATTCCCACTAGATTAATAACTGCACAAGTGCAATACCAAAACACTCAGTCCTACAGAGTGCAGAGGCGGAAACCCTCAACAGTTAATATCTAGTGAGACAACCAGATAAGAGGAACCAATGATCATGTGAGTCGTACATTCAAGGCTCAGTTAGTCACATCAAGCTGAGTTAGTCACATAAACAGTTTCCTTTCGAGATTCATTCAAGCTCAGTTAGTGTTTCCAATCATTCCATAAAGTTCGTTACCAAAAGCATCTGAGTACGAGAAATCGTACCTGGTATATGTAGAAGCAGTAACCAAACTTGAAAATGCGAACTACTTCCTCTATTCACCTATAATTAAAGTATTCCAAGCATTGATTAGTTAAGGCACTATAATGCTACGCATCTTTCATTCTTACTAGTCTACAGTTTTGGTTTACAGCTACTCTCTCCTAAGGGTCTGGCTAGATCTCGTAATTAAATCTTTAATGCACATTTTAACTTGTTCCATTTACCCACTCCTGAATATAGGTTTAGCTTATTTAAACTCTATAGCTACGCTTGGCTAACTTATTTCAACACCTATTTAAGGTTTAGGATATGTATTTCCCCCTAATAGTCCACCTAGATGTCACATTAACAATTAATATTTTTAATTGTCATGTATGAGTTAGGTTTATCTTAATTTTTCCCTCTTATTATGTTTCCCATAAGGTATGTTACTTTTTTTTATTTACTTCTAATGTATTTATATATACACTTATATTTTCCTTAGGATTTATCCAAAACATTCTTTAAGAAATTCTTATTGTATTTCATTATTTTTAATAACTTTTAGACATAACCACAACTGATATATGGTTTGTAAAATAAAGTATTTTTTTTTCCTAGTTTTAATTAAGCATATTAACCTCCATAAAATGCAGCTTAGTTTAATTCCTTGATTCAACAAAAGTTTCTATTTTATTGCTCTCATATAAGAATATATATAATATATATATATATATATATAATATATAATATATATATATATACGTAACAATTTTTACTTCGCTTAAAGTTAATACCCAAATTATTAATCAACATTCTGCTATTAGATGTTAACTTAGTCTTCTCATATTTTTCCCAACCTAAAAAGTTTATTAACAGACTATACTTTAATTTTCGTTACATTAAAAACCTTATATTATAAGATAACTTATGAAAAACCTTAGCATTACAATTTTTAAACCTATTTCCCCTTGTCCAAAAATTCCAAAATTAAGTATATAGTAACTATAACATTTTAGATATATTATAAAAATTTTATTTCATAAAAATATCTTTTTAAATTATCCAAATAATTCCATAATACTCGTAACTTGCAAAAATCATAACTACGTTTAAAAACTCAAAACCCATATTAATTTACACAATAAACTAGATTTTATAAGAAATCTATGGTTAAAATTGCAAGTCAAAATACATTGGGAAGGCCATTAAATAAATCTAGCAAGTTAGGACTTTATTCTGGAAAACATATTAACTTATTACAACTTAAACCCCCACGATCTAATCTCGGCCGTCGATTTTTATTAACCGAGATCGGGTAGCCCACAACTCGCGAGTTCATCAGGATTTCCCAATTCGCACCCGAGTACTAATCACTCGATATCTCACAATCTACAGAACGAAATTCGATGATTCTTGTTCCTATCGATTTGAAATCAAATCCCGGTTCTAATGGTACCGATTTCCCCAATTATCATGTAGAATTGAATAGTTTCGAATCTGGGTTCGAAGTTAGGGTTCATATTCCGGTTTCGATTTGAATTCAACAAATTCCCCTATTGTAATCCGTAATAGACTAAATTGGCATGTGGATTTGACCGGTAATGATGTTACGATTGGCATCAACAAAGCAATTTGATCAGAAACTCACCGGAATTGCATTAACGGGGAGAATCAAAATCGGAAGTTCTGGAACTCGTTATTCTATGTGCGGTTCGGGTACGCCTCTTCTCGAATCAACTCGCGCCAACTGAGAGGGATTTGATTCATGGAACCTATCACAATCCAAACTAGACATGTAACTCTAGATGTTAGTGGAAGAATCATTGAATTTTATGAACTAGGGAGAAAGTTACAGATCTCACAAGATCTGTGTTTACATAGTTGGTTTCGGAATAAACTGGGCAGAAATACCACCGTGATCGAGTAGGCAACTTTAGACAGATTTATCTCCAAACCAGTGCGAATCAGCCTTGGCCATTAACATGACAGTTGTAGAGGGATTAGAGATCTTCAAAACAAGCTGAAGAACACGAAATTTGGCTGAGAAACGAAGAAGTTATGGCGAGACGAAGTTTACCTGATTTCAGGAAAAACTGGAATTCTTGGTTACGAACTCGCAAGGAGGCAACTTTGGATCAACTTTCCGGTCATTGTAGAAGGAGTTAGATTATGTGTGAGTAATGGTTGGAAAGAGGAAAGATAGGAGAATCGAATGAAACAAACGGCATACCAAATGGTGGAGTAGAGAAAGAGATATAGGCGTCTAAAGATCGACCCATGACATGCCAAAACTTAAAGAAACTCAATCGATTTAGCTAACTCTGGTGCTGACTGGGCGCGACACGTGTCCCGAGGCGTGCGGCTGAGTCAGCTGGCCCTGGACACGTCAGCAACCTCCAAAATTTTGGCTCTAAACTTCAATTTATCATAACTTTGGCTAGGATGATCCGTTTTTAACGTTCTTTTTATCAATCTTCTTGGTTTTCCATAACCTTTTTATTGGTATACTTTTCATGACCTGATTTGACCATTCTCAAAAAGTCAATCCTAGCAAGGCTTTTGAAGCTTTAAGGTTTCCATGATTTTATTTTGACTTTTAAGCCTTAAATCAATGTTGAAAATATTTCTAAAATCTTTATAATATAATTGGAGTGTCTTGAAATTTCCCCAATATTTATTGACTTATAAATCTCACTATTAAATTCATAATACCATATAAAAATTAATATTTAATAGTATCATTTAGGGTTTACTAAAAGAAATCCCCTAAATTAATTTAAATTAATTTATAGGGTATTTCACTCTCACACTCAGGTAACACCCGATCTGGCAGTTGTAAAAACAACCTTATTAGAAGAAGAACCTATCATACGGTAGAGTCCAAGAACTGGAAGTCCCTAAGACGGTTCCCGTGGGAACAACAACAGCCGCATTTAATGATCGCAGATCAAAGATCCTAACTATAGGATAATGAAATTTATGGCACCATGGGGCGACGTGCTTCGCAGTCGCAAGAACCATGAGTAGCCAGCTAGAAGAGGAGCACAGCCGTGCAATGAAGCGAGGAAGATAGAGTAACAAAACCGAGACCAGAGAGTCTACGGACTCTAATGTTTGATAATACCAATAACGGTATACAAACCGACTAAAGAAGTAGTCAAGGTTGGGTTAACACCAAACCTACACGCCAAGAGGCCGTAATACTCGAACAACAAAGTTCAGATAACAATGAAAGTATTATAGAACATACCCCTATAGGACTACAACGTGGTTCCTAAGGATAAGCCAAGTCTCGTTAACCACAGTGAAGGTGTGAGACACCCGAATTGATGACAACCATGTCAAGTACACTGAGAACCAACTCAAGAGATTGATCACCAAGATTAAAAGATCAAAGGAAGATCTAATAAGACCACCAAATATGGATGGAAACGATACCGTAACCGGTATACGTTAACCGAAAAACAACCTACCCGCGCACTTGCCCAGGGCAAGTGCAGCAACTACAAGACGGTTGGAAGACTTTTAACAACCCGCAAATACTTGCTAAAGTACCGATATGATGAATGGAGCAAATATAGGATTACCAATCCTAAGAAATTGAAACAATGAAACCTTGGAAAGGCCTAACGGCCCGACCATTGTATCAAGAACATACCAGTCAGCAAGAAGCTGGACTTGGTCGAGACCTCAGACATGGCGACACCATGAAGAACTTCTTTTAACACTGAACTATTATTTCAAAACTTAAATTTTCTTTCAGAACCACAAACCCTTCTTTTAAACCTAGGATTTTTAAAACCAAAACGACGGAATTTCGGTGAGTATCATAGAATGATACAAGAAGAGTTGACAATAGAATACTTCACCTAGGCGTGTGACGAACACTATGAGTGTACCCAAATACGGGATGTGGGACGACCACACTCCGAAGGAGCTTGCGGGCCCGACAAAGAGTCAGGTAAGTGGTAACGTACCAACAAGGTACCCCACATATGTATACATGTAGTGTACGAAACACGGGAAGTAGTCAACTCCGTTCTACCATAACTAAATTCAAACCCGAAGAGTTGGACACCTCGAACGAGCAAAGGAAACTCAGATAAGCTTACAAGCTAAAGGAGTCATGAACTCACTCCAGGAAAACCATTAAGAGTAATGAAGTGCGAGAAGCACTAACAATTGAGTAAAGACATTGGGTATGTCTCAAGAAATCTTAAAGAAAATATGGGATAGCCGGGGTGAATACCCAGTCTAAACCCGGTAAGGAAAATGCCTAACATGAACACTCCAATGTTCGATGGACAAAATGAAATATCAGAGTGATCTTATAAGGTACCGGAAAATACCATTCACCACTGAAGAAAATATCAAACCGGTTAAAAACACAAGGAAAAGCACCCATGGTCTACCCTAAGAACGGGAGACTTTATAACCCTCAGCGTGATAACTCAGATCCAGAACCGCAAGGTAGGATAACAACTGAACATACTCATAAATGTCAGCCAGATGCTATAGCATAATCAATAACACCTAGGAGCAATCCATAAAGGTTATCAAGTCAACACAGTTGAACGAAACGTCGTGATAAGAACACCACAATTGGAACGAACATTTAGTTAGAACACCGAAGGGATCCCACTTACAGGGGATACCCCAAATTAATAAATGGTACCGAGCAATACCAAGATACTTAAAGGGTCTCCAACAAACGGAAGCGTGTTGCACTGATCTTATCATGGAGCCCAGTATCACCGCCAAACCCAGTGACGACTTACAGAGAAATAACCACTTAGGAACAGCCTATGATATTCAGGGCTCTAGGCAATATGGCTAGTAGGCCATGAAACTATTACCATGCATAATTAAACGGTTGCAAAACCCATTGTGAACCATATGAAGAGTTGCCAAGAACGACACCAGTGAGATGGTTATATAACTAACGAGCAAAGATACCCCTCGTTATTGTGGTACTGCAAGAGCGGTTAACATACAGATTCCAAGAAGAGGATACCATCAATGAATGTCTGAAAATAGATCCCTTTCAGAACTACTAATGTAGTAAAGCTTGAGCATACAATTATTGCCAAGCAATGTAAAATAAGCTTTAACATCAATTGTTGACAAACAAGGAGTAATTGGTTCAGAAGCTACACGATATGTGGGAACGTAAAGTATAAGTAAATAACGCTCAAGGAGCTCAGAAGTATAAACACTGAACCATGGTATAAATGGTGGGAATGCATGAGCCAAAGCTAGCAATAGCGGATGCCATGTAAACTAATACTGTAGAATCAGTAAGGACATGGTGCGCAGCAGGCGACCAGTGTATGTGAATAATCACCCTATGCTACGAGATTGTTAATACAAGATAGTGGGACAGACCGGGCAACAAACCAAGAGTCTGCACCAAATAATGAAGCACCACACAAAGAAGTAATACTCATTTCTATGCGATCACATAAGAGAGTTACTGCCAAGAGTTTACGCCTCTGCACTCTGTAGGACTGAGTGTTTTGGTATTGCACTTGTGCAGTTAATGATCTGGTGGGATAGCTAGGAATATAGAAAATGTAAATCGTGGTAAATTCTTCCTTTCACCAACGAACGTGGCATAAGCCATTTAAGCAAAAGCTTAGAAACAAATCGTGCGGCCTAAGGCCAAGGAAGCACAAAGAGTGTGAAATACACTAATAATCACGAGATGTGAATTCCATGAGAATAAAAAGTGAAAGGAGACTTAAGAAAGTCACTAGGACCGATGCATAGAAAATGCAAGGTCATACAAATAAAGAACACTTGTACTGAACCAGAGAAACTGGCATGATTCAAAATCCACTGACAATAGAGGAAGCACTAACTAAGTAGTGGCTTAACCTCACCCGACAATAAGTCGGAGGACCAAGTGAATGATCACTACAAAATACAACAGTATACATATAGATTGCCAGAGAGCCGGTTATAAACCTAAAACTCATTGAGCTCGCGCACGGTAAAAGAATACCACACCCGATGGAATAAACCTTATTCCCACAATAAGGGGGATAAAAAGGTGATGTATAGCACGTTTAAGATAACAAAAAGGGGCGAATAACCCAAGCTATCAGGGTCGCGCAGCAGAAGCTAGTGGGCTCAGAATTCCAAGTGAAATACACCTAATGAATAAGAGGTTAATCATCAATGCCTTAAAGCCATTTAAGCTAGAACCGAACCCGGTTAAGAGTTAAATAAACTCCGATGAAAATTCTTGATGGAGGGGCTAACCGGTGATACGGTTAAGACCCACTGATCAAGGAACATTGTATAATAGACCGCATGGAAGCTGAACCACTCCATGACGGCTGAATGCCTTCGACCAATGTCCAATGTTGACACATGGTAGATTACGTGGGTGTAATCCCTTTTAAGGGGGGTAGAGCGAAAACCGCGAAATGTATGTTTTACGTGATAGGTGTGTAAACTACAATGCGCATAGCGCAAAAGGATTTATTTTGATGATTGATACTTATGTTACATAAACATTTATATTCACTCATGTGTAATTATGGTAATTTGAGAAGTAAGTATAGAAAAAGGAGTAGAGAAACTCCAGGGGAATGAGATCCCCGATTAGTAATAGTATGAGGAATGAGTATGTATGGGAGACTTGAGGAGTGCAAATCAGTATGGAACCAATGTATGTAATAGTATAAATCGGTATAAAACCGATGTATTTTATGAGTATAAATTGGAGTATAGTAAATTAATGGGATATTATACCCATGAATTTCTTAAGTATAGTAGTTGGAGATGATGTAGTAATAATTGATGAGATGATTAGTAAGTAAGTAAGTGAATCATATAAATTGGAAAATGTATATGTGTGATTATGAGTAGCAAGATTAAAAAGATAGAAAACGAAATAATGTTTGACGAGCTGTCTGTTTGAACGGAGGTGGGAGGTGGAACTTGATTTGCTAGCGATCAGGGGAAACCGAACACAAATTGGGGTGGAAGGACAATTCAAGACCAATGCTGATCACATTGGGGTTGTAGGACTCTGGAAGCTTCCCTTAAGTGGTCACAGTAATAACACTAGTAATAGGTATAATCATCATAAATGGAATTTGGGAGATGTATGCAAATTTTCAAAATGAATGTCTAAAACTAATTTAGTACAATGTTTTCTTCAAACTTGAGAATGAGGATCGGTTTTGAAACCGCTTCCACGGGCGCTAGTGGATCTTCCATGCCTAGGCACGGGTATTCGGTCGAAACCATATGAGGTGAAGCTAGTTTTGAGTCAGTGGAAGTGTTGATTAGTTTTGAAACCACTACACCGTTCGTGCGGTGATAGTGTGTGTTTGTATTTTTCCAAGGGCACTAGGGCAGCGTAGTCCCGAGTAAGTATGAGTAAGTATGAGTAAGTGCCTGAGGGGGGGGGGGTGGGGGGGGGGGTTGGTTTTTTTTTTGTGGGGGTGATCTCTATATGTGCAAATGAATTTGATCTGAACCAAAGGACCGTAGAACCAGAAAGTGTAAGTGCTCAAGTCATGACGGCCGTGAACCAGAAAGCGTAAGTGTTCAAACGTGACCAGTACCTGAGGGATCGCTCGACATGGGAGAGGATGGTACCTCATTTATCCGCGGACGGACCCCATGGAGAGCTTGTAACGGATATTTTTGATTGCTATGCATGCAGTGACATGCTGTTTGGATGTGTAGTATACATCGAGTCAGACACTTGGAGTTTGACAAGTTATATGTAGAGGTCATAACCTTAGCATAGAGTGCTTATACGAGTAACAATATTAGATTCACCAACTTTGAGGGCAAAGTTCTTTAAGGGGGGTAGATTGAAATACCTCGAACTTAAATATGGTGATTAAATTATTCTAATATGGTATTTAAGGGCCTAATAGTGGCTAAGTAATTTTGGTAAGATAAATCCAAAAGAAATGAGAAAAAGCGAAAAAACACTAAAATAAGCGTTATATAACCATAGGAGGTACGAGACCTCGGTTAGAGTATTATATGGATTCCTAAGGCTTACTCATGCTAAAATAATATATGGGAACGATTCCCGAAGAAAACAGATCCAAATAATGAATTAAAACGCTAATAAAGCTTTCAGCGCACGTTTTTCGAGGAAACCCGAAAACGTGACTTTGAGTGGTCAAACGAACCCGTAAAAATTATAGTTCATTAAATAACTATAAATAAATATTAATGGAAGCTTAATAACCATTAAAATTAAAGAAACGAGAAAATTCCAGAAAACGGGCCCGGTTAGTGAATAGTGCTAAAACCGGGTAAATTAACGGGCGTTTTCTGTAAAAGACGAAAAACGCTCCAGTGTGTATATATTAGTGGGCCGGTTTTTACTAGTGTAAACATCCCTCTCACATACATTAGACTAATCTATTAATTTAAGGGGTTGAAAAGTCAAAAGTAAAAAAAGTACAAAAAGTGAAAAGGCCTCTCTCTCCTCTCATTTCCTCCTCTCTCTCCTATTCTTCCCTTCCCCCAATGTGAGACTCCTCTTCTCCCCCCTTGCAGCCGATTTCTGAAGCTCTCCCATGGCTTCCATGGCAACCCAACATTCTCTTCCATGCTCAAGCTCCACCGAAACTCCAAATGAGAAATAAACCACATATTTGAACTCCCCTCCTCAAGCTCTACACTTCTATCTTTTCAAAATCTCAAAATGAAGAAGTTTACCTCCATGGGTTTTTGGCATTTGAAGAGAAAATGGCACCATTTTGAAGCTTGGAGTCTCCCCTTCCTTCTAAGGTAAAAAGTTCCAAGAAAAATGCATTTTTTTTCTTTACTCCCTATAGTGGCCGACTTTTGCCCCCTTTGTAATGCCTTGTCTTCTTCTTGATTTGAGCTTGGTTCAACTCTCCAATGGTAGAGGAACTCTCCTTTGTATTCAAGGCTTAAAAACCTCTCTTGAAACTCCAAGGTAAAACCCTAACTTATGGCATTTAAGCCCTTTCATTGGATTAGAATTATTCAATGGGTTAAGGAGTTTAATTATATTCACTTTGTGTTTCTTGAATGTTGAGTTGGGGTTTGGCAACCCCAGTGCTCAATTTGACCGAAATGAAGAGAGGAGAAAGAAGGGAGCAAAAGAGGAATTATGAGAAAATCTAAGGTAAGAAACCCTACCTTAATATATACCTTATATGTACTAGGATGTTGGGATGGGTAAATCAATAAATGAAACAAAAACCTTGCTAGAAGTGTATTAGGTTGTAGTATGAGGAACTTTGTGAATGTTGTTTGTATTGGAGGCCTTAGAGCCAAGTAATTTGAGTATGTGTATTGGTATTGTTGTTTGAGGAAGTATTGATAAATTGATATTGCTTTGAGTGATGGTAGGACCCTTGTATGGGTGTGGCTAGTTTAGGTATTTTGTGAGAAGGAATGGATTTGGATATGCTAGGTTTGTAGGCAAACTATGGCAAAATTGTAGTAGAAAAATAAGCATTTTTGGATGACTTGGTGAATGGGAGAACCAAGGTGTGTATTGGGTTGAATAGAGATGTTTAGTAACCAAGGTATGGTAGTTGTAGGAGGAGAATAAAAGGGTGTAAAATCTGTAGCAAATAGCATGTGAAATGCATTGGAAAAACAAGAGAAAAAGTTAGTGTTTGTAATCTTGAAGATGGAGATTTGACTTATGTATAGGTAGTGCATATGTCTAGGAATGAATTAGTAAGGTAAAATGAAGTTAGGACAAGATGCAAAGTGCAAAGGGGAGTGTAGAAATACACGAGTGTGCAAGTTGTAGAAATGAGAATGGAAATTTGTAGAAATTGGGCAAGAAGTTGAGTATGGATTGGACCAGGGATTTGAGGTGGTTTAAGGAGTGTTTTGAGGTGTTTAATTATGTAGGAAACTTTTGGAAACTTTATGGAATGATTAGGGGTGGATTAAGGGTTGATTTGGGGTTGAAAAATGACCTTAATAGTAGTTTTTAGCAGGGTCCGGGACTTAAGATATGCACCAAGTCCCGGACCGCTTCCAAAAAAGGTCCGAGAGTGAATGCAGGAATTGGTCCGGGACATAAGTCCAGGACCAAGTCCAGGACCAGGTGAAAAATCAGGCCGGAAGTCAAGATAAGTGTTGGTCCGGGACTTAGGGTCCGGACCAAGTCCCGGACCACCCCTAAAAATGCCCAGAAAGTGTTTTAAAGTGTCTAGAACATGGGGGATTGATTGGTAATGATTTTATAAGTTATTAAGGCCTTTTTGGTGATACTTAAAGGTCCTAAGAAGTGTAAACAAGTGTAGGAAATGAATGGGAAGTAAGGACATAGTTTGACATGAGTGAAACTAAGTATACCGGGACAACGGGGTAGTACGGGAGTAGTAGTTATTGATGTACCGTATGAGCATAGCATTAATAACAATGTTTGAAACATTACCAGTGGAACAAGTGTGAACCAAGGAACAAGGGAACACATGGTAAAGCTAACTCCGGTGAAAGGTATGATTTTCTCATGCCCCGTATGCTAACCGAGTTACGTTGATTTGTGTGTTGTATGCCGGCTAATCAAGACTAAAGCATGAAAACGGTTTATTGCCTTTCATTGTATGTCTTTTTGTATGTTGTATGAGCTAACCCCTCTTGATTGATTGTGTGGCTTCACTTAGTGCGTAGACCGACTCATAGATGAGTCTTGTGTTTATTGACTCGTAGTAAGAGTCATGTTGTGAACTAACGGGAACGTAGAAACACACTAAACTAGCGAACCAACAAACGATAACACAAACCAATGAACTCACTAGAATGAGGGAGAGTGCACGGGAGTAGTAACCTCCCGATAACGGTAGGAGAACCGAAATGAATAATCCACAAACAATAAGTAGTGGAAGTATATAAATAAACCCTACTAGAGGAATTAATGTTGGTGCAAGTCATGAACCATGAGAGTAGTAAAGAATGATGAGGGATCTTCAAACCCCTTAGCAACAAGTCGACCCTCTATGAGAGGACCCGAC
Organism: Limonium bicolor; assembly: GCA_023374045.1. Classification (NCBI taxonomy): domain Eukaryota; kingdom Viridiplantae; phylum Streptophyta; class Magnoliopsida; order Caryophyllales; family Plumbaginaceae; genus Limonium; species Limonium bicolor. Next base: position 227,869,895 of record CM041782.1, read on the forward strand.
TGATGTAAGTAATGTCCCGAACATGAGAGTATTCGATACGTTGGGGAAACCCTTAAATCTGAGAATACGAGACGTTGGTAATTCCCTAAGCTAGTGAAGGTTATCTTGAGAGATACTTCTAGGCTAATCCATGAGATTGTGAGATACTCCGAGAGAGGAGTGTTGGGAATTTGATTAGTCCGGTAAAAATGGACACTTGTATATTTAAGGAGCTAAGTGTATAGCCTTTGAATTTGTAGGCCCGGTGGCGAGTCTTGTGTATGACTCCGCCCAGAGACCAAAAGTAATGAGTATTGAGTATTGCGTATGTATGAGTAAAGTAATGAGTAATGAGTAATGAGTAATGAGTAAGTATGAGTACGTAACGAGTAGCGAGAAATGAGTAAGTACGAGTAAGGAGACGAGTATGGGCATTGAGTATGCGAGAGTAAGTGATGAGTACTGAGTAAGAGTAAGTAATAGTAGTAGTGAGTCCTGAGAAGAGCATGAGTAATTAATGAGTAAGGTAGTGAGCGTAGTGTGAGTAAACAACGAGTACGTAAGATTAAGCCTGGTGTAAGCTTGTGAACCCGAGTAAGGAGAAAGAGAGAATCCGATGGAACCGGATGAACAAATAACTAAATGAACGGTTGACTAACAAATTGCCTTCCTTGGTAGGTAAAGAACCTTATGTATGTATGTATGTAAGTATGGTTGATTGTATTGTTGTAGCATGTGTAGACACCAAAAATTCTCACCCCATAAAGCAAATTCCAGAATAAGAAACACAATAAGAGGGGTCGTCGCCTTTCTTTGACAAAATGTATTGACGTGCGTGCCAAAACGATACCATCGTTTTATGACAAAATTCTTAAATCATTTTTCAAAGCATTTCAGAAAAACGCAATTCCTTGAAAATGAATTTCCAACAAAAATATGGTTTTAAACCAGTCCCTTTTGTTTTATTCACTCATCTTATTATTGCTTATTTGTTTATTTATTCAGTTATCTTTTATTTTCATTTTTACCTATTTTTATTTTATCATATTTATTGCTACTTTTAAATTATTTTCTAGCATTTACTATTTATTTTATCACCTTCATTTTTATTATTATTTCTATCATTTTATGTGCCTTTACTACTATTTTCCGTCTATGTTAGTATATTTCGCCGCCTGTACATATTTGATTTGTTCGTAGTCACGAGCGTTTTATCTTCTTTACGGGTATTATCTTTATTATTTCATGTATTTACCATAACTTTATTTCATACTTTATCACATTTTCATGTTATTTATTTACATCCTTCGTTTCACTGTATATTTCCATTTGAAAAAAATAGATTTCTTTTTTTAGAAACATTATATGACTGGAACTCGAGCTTTTAGTTTATTTCTTGCATGTATATATCGAATTCTAGCATAGCCAAACTGGCTAGAGTGCTCACTTACGAGCCTCTAGGTCTGGGGTTCGAATCTTGCAAAGGGCATGGGCGTTTTCATTTTCCCTTTCAGCATGCAGTAGACCTCTAGTCTTACTTTTGACATTGGAATAATGAGTTCTATCATAGTGTGACTGGGTAGTGTACTCTAGGGGGGGGGGCAACTGCTCAGGGTTTGAATTCTGGGAATAGCAAAGGAGCCTTTTATTTTTGTAGTGCCTGATTTCATCTTGGTTTACTAATATTGGACTGGATTTCTGTTCTCATTTCGGTCTCTAATAAAGCCCCAAAGCTATCTAGTAAGGCCCGTTTTTGTTGTCTAGTCTAAACAGAAAAAAAACCCTAGTGTGCCACATGTCTACCCACCTCATACCGTCACATTATAAAACAAAAAAAAGGCTACAGTATGGGTATTTTTTTTGAAAGAGCCAATTATCCCCCCAACATTCTCTTCTGTCGGCCCATATCTTGAAAAAACCAACAATGGGTCCTCTCTCGATCGGTGTAATCACTCCATTCGCCATACCCCTCTGTTAGTCTTCTCGATTCGCCCCATTCCCTTCCCAAAAAAAACCCAGCCCTCTCTCCCCGTTACAGTCATCTTCATTCTCTTCGATGGCCTCCATATACCAACAGTAGCCGACCTCCAATCTCGGCTCGCCTGGGTTTTCTGCTTCAACCAACAACAACACCCGCCTGATCCTTCCTCTCTGCTCTGGCTCTATTCCTTTCTTCTTCGAACGATCATCAGAGAAGAAAGCATCACTTCCTCCTTTTCCATCCAAATTCGTCGTCTCAACCAGAAACGACCACCATCACCAAGCTCCTCCATCGGCTATCACTTCATCTTCTACGACTACCCCTTCCTCTGAGATTCAACCGAAACCTTCAACCCCCTTCTTCCTCCCTTCATCTTCCGAGTCGAACCGCCACAACAACGAGATACCAGCCACCACTAATTTCTCTCATCTCCTCCTACTTTCTCCTTCACTAAAAATCCCAACCCTGAAATCTCGATGAACCTCTCTTTCTAAAAAATAGAAGAACGCCAGGAACAAAATACCTCTGCTCAAAACTCCTTCATTCTCTTCATTCACGCACCGGCGACCAGGGAGCAACAACTCCACCTCTCTTCCTATCTTCATGTCGGTGTTGCGGAGGAAATACGAGCTCTGCTCTCTTCATTCTCTTACGCCGGTAATTTTACGACCAAACTGGCGAAACCAAGAAGCATATGGCTCTCTGCACCTCTTTTCCTTGTCCCAATTCTAGTTCATTTTGCAACCCAAACTAAACGAGGAACATACAAGCTCACCTCTCTTCATCAACGTACAAGAGACATACAAAACTCTGAAGGTTCATGGTTGTTTTCTTCTCCCTTTTTCGGTGCTTCCTATGATATTAACTTGCTCTGTTTGAAGTATTTCATCTTTGATGTTCGTCGAATGGGGCGCTCGTTGTTACTAGACATTGAAGCAATAGCTCTTACCCCCTTTTCATCGAGGGTGCAACCCCGTACAAAACCGACTCCAATCTCTTTTAAGTTCAAAATTCCAGCATTCATTTTTCAATGCGGTTTATATGTTTACTTATCATTTGGTTTGAGTGTTAATCAGGGTGCAGCTAATGGTTCTCTGGGTGTGTAAATCTGTATGCCGTTTTGTTTGGGTTGTTATTACAACTAATTTGAATCTCCAGGTTCTGATCAACAATAGGTTACAAATTTGAGGAGTCTCTGTCCACCCCTCTCTCGGTACCATATCCTAACTCTGGCCAATACTCAATCTGCTTGAACTCATCTTGTCAACAGAAACATGTCTTGTGTGTATTCGTGCCTTCTATATTCATTCCTGCTTTTGGATTATACACTTTGTTCGCGGCAAACACAGCATGTACTAATCTTGTCTCATGCGATTTGCCATCTCTCTCGAAATTGTTTTGACTAATCGAGAGGTGTAACGGGAAACCTAAGTTGCTAGTTGTTTAAGACACTCATTATCATTTATTTTTCAATCGTTTTGAGTAGTATGTGAACTAGTAATCGTGGTTGCAATTTTGTGACTTTCATTTTATGTTTTAACTAAACTCAGATGCGAAATTTCAGTTTGTCTTTCTCGGGTTTAAGTTGGAGTTGCTAGGTAAATGCAGAATAAGGTAGCAAACAGCTTGTAAACCATTTTTGGGCTTGATAATATGCGAACCAGGTTTTGATTAAGCACTCTGTTAGTTCAGAACTTTGACTAAAAATCAATAGAGGTGTGTGTTCAACTTGGAAACTTTGAGCCTTGACTTTCATATTATATTGTTTTGTTATCTATCTTCGTTTTTTTTATTGTATATTATTTGCTTCCATCACATGTTACTTGTTATAGACTAGCTTAGTAATTGTTGGGCCCAGCCCAATAGAGAGTCCAAAACCTAGGAAGTTCTAGTTAGCCCATAGGTCACCCCTTTGTAGAAAAGCATTAGGTTTGGGGTATCCTCAATGCATACGGTCCTAGACACGGTCCATGTGAGGAATACCTGTTTTCCTCAAAACTTTTCAAATCATCCCTTAATGTCATAATAAAATGCACAATCAACATTCCAATTCTAATAAAAAATCATCAAATTTCATTCCAAAAATCATTCAATTTCAAGAATCCAAACATCAATCCAATTCAAATGCCAAATAAAGCCCAACATCCCAAAATAAACAGGCCCAAATCAATTCTAAAAGGTCAATTCAGTCCAAAAACAATTTTCAGCCCAATTGTAAACAAAAAAAATGGCCCAATTTGAGGCTCAATTCAGAGTCCAATTCAAGGCCCATTCCAAAGCCCAATTCAAGGCCTAAATCGAGTCCAACCCAACTTGGCCCATCAGTCCACCTTGGCCCAAAAGCTCATCAGGCCCAAATCAGATCCAAAAGCCCATCAGGCTCAAAAGCCCATCTTGGCTCACACCTTCAAAGCCTAAAAAAAAACAAGTCAATAAAAAAGCCCAAATTCAAAAAAAAAGAAAAAAGAGGCCCAAGGTTAGGGTAAGGCCTAAGCCCATTTCGAGGCCCAAACCCATTTCGAGGCCCAAGCCCAATGTCGGCCCAAGCCCAAGATTCGACCCAAACCCATTTTCAAGCCCAAACCCATTTCGAGGCCCATGCCCAAAGTCGGCCCAAGCCCAAGATTCGACCCAAAGCCCATTTCAAGGCCGAGCCCATTTTAAGGCCAAACCCATTTGGAGGCCCAAACCTACATCAAGGCCCAAACCCACTTCGAGGCCCAAACACATTTCAAGGCCCTAGCCCATTTTTGGCCCAAAACCCCAAACGAAGTCCAAGTTTGACCAAACCCAAACTTTGACCAACCGCATGTTGACCTTGACCTAGCTTTGACCAATCTGAATGTTGACCTTTTCCTAGCTTTGACCAATCCAAATGTTAACTTTGACCTAAACGTTGACGTTGACCCAAATGTTGACCTTGACCCAAAAGTTGACCTTGACCCAAATGTTGACTTTTACCCAAACGTTGACTTTGACCCAACTTTGACCTGGCCCGTTTTCCAAGCCTGCAATTCAATCCAATCCAAACTCGACCTCAATCCAAACTGAACTCCAATTCAATTCAAACTTATTTCATCCAGCTCAATTTAACTCAAACCCAAATACAGTTCATCCAATCCACACTCAACTTGTAAATTCCTTTAAAAATCCAAAAAACCCAAAAGGAGTTTCAAACCATCCTTTTATTCAAATTTCATTAAGTTTTCAAAAGAAACCATTTTGTGGAATTTTAAAGGAAAAACTCTTCTCACATCACAGAAAACTCTTCTAAAATACAGAAAGTTCTTCTCACATATACAGAAAGTTTTCTCCTAAAACATTTCTCAAAATCAGTGTTTCTTTATAGAGAATTCCGAACAACTTCAAAAGTTTTCCAACTAAAATTTCAAACTCAAAACTAAACCGTTTTCAGGGAACAGGAGATGTCTAACATTTTCAAAACGTTTTCTCCCTAGTTAGACATCACTTGTCTCCCTTCCAAAAATAAAAATCCGAGGCGAGGCACTGGGGTCGTCTCATCCCTTGTCACTGTCTGGACTTCTTTAGGCGGGGCATTAGGGTGACAAACATCCCCTAATTGCAGCCTAGATTTTTACGAGGCGGGGTGCTAGGGATGTGACTGCCTTCCTAGTTGCAGCCGGGATTTCAGAATCGTCTAACTCTCTTCCACTCGATTTCAATATTTTCAGTTTTAACGTTTTAAAACCCGGGAGTTAGAGACGTTATTAGGGTTTGACCGAGAACATCTCATTCATGGTGTTTCTCTCTAAACCCTAGTTTTCGACATAAATGCATTGCCCCATCTTTCGAGCCTCGGCACTTACCATTCATTAAGTGTCGTGCTCGAGGGGGTACATAGGGTAATCCCTCGGGATTATCCGCCCTTTTACAATAAAAAAATGATTTCTTTGGTTTCAAAAACTTTAAAAGAGACAATTTTGACAATCATTCCTCCAAACAATTCAGTCCATCTTCATCTCACTCCAAATTCGAAATATCCTAAAACCTCAATCTCAAATTCGAAAAAACCCGGGATCTTTACCCACACTTCAATTGCCTCACATACTCAAATCATCATTCAAACTCCAACTCGCATTAAACTCAAACCCTTTTACAAATTCCAACTTCATTCAAACTTCCAAAGTCTCACAGGCCCGAGCGTCTCACAGACTCGAACATCTCACGAACTCGAATATCTCACAGACCCGAGCATCTCACAAACTCAATCATTCTGAGATTTCAATGTCTCACCGACCTGGGCGTCTCACAGACTCAAACCTCCTAAAACCTGAAACTTCTTGAAACTTAGAATCCTTCTAAATCTCAAACACTACAAATATCCTCAAGCTCCACAAACATCAAAACTTCCAAAACCCAAACATGTATGAACTACGTAAGGTCTGATCTCAACAGGGAGTTGAGTACGTAGGCAACCCACATAGGGTGTGACCCCACATTAATCAAAATTCCACTTTTTTCACTCCGCCATCTCACCTCCAAACAACACCGTGTTTCTCACAGACCCGAGCGTCTCACAGACTTTGTCATTCCAATGATTCGAATGTCTCACAAACCTGAGCATCTCACAGACCCGAGCGTCTCACAGACTCAAGCGTCTCACAGACTTCGACATCTTAGGGTTTCAAACGTCTTACAGACCCGAGTGTCTCACAGACTAACATTCAAAACCCAAATACTTCTCGAACTCCAAATTCCTCAAAAACTCGAATCCCTCAAAACTCTTCAAAAACCCTAAAATCCCAAACATTCGTGAACTACGTAAGGTCTGATCTCAACAGGAAGTTGAGTACGTAGGCAGCCCACATAGGGTGCGACCCCACTCCAAATAAAAAACCTTTTTCCCATACTAAGGTGCTCTTCATACCTCTCAAAACACTCAAACCTTCTTTGGCTCCCATAAACTTCAAACCACCAGACACTAAATCTTGTCTATTCACTCAACCTCTGACGTTTCCCAATTCTTCATTCTATACTCATCCAAATTCCTCTTCATTTCGCGCTAGCTTGGCAGAAAAGCTCGCCTCATCCATTCCCTCTTTTCGTCCTAATCTTACCCTTGGCTTTTAAATGAATCTCTTTAAATAAGGTTTTGAAAGAAGGCAATCCTGAGAATTGGAGACCGAGGTTTCCTCGGGCACCAATCCGAAGTCGTGGTCGTTGCCACTTCTAAGGGTGTAACCCAGTGCGAACCCATAATAGAATCTCTGATCTGACCAGATAAGCCCTGTCCATAGGCAACAAATTCAGAGTCAACCAACGGTTCTTAGAACCCTCATTCCCTTCCTTCCTAGTATCTTAGGTCAAACTAGGTGGCGACTCTAGTCAATTCCGCCCTTAGGGCATAAGTCCGCGCGGAGCCCATTGAGAGTGGGTGTAGTGTTCACTAACACTCCCCTTTATGCTTTCTGGGAAAGACGGATGATTTGGTAGGTATTTGAGGGATGCCTGAATAACGGGTTTTCACCCTCCACAGAATGGCATTTTCTAGGATCTAGGCTTCTCAGTCAGACCATATTTAGATAGACCCCCTCATACCAAAAAATCACCCTCCATAGAATGGCGACTCTGCTGGGGAGAAAGCTTGAGTGAGTTTTTCTCAAACTCAAGGAAGACTGAACTCCATTCCAAATTATCGGGACTTCCTCACTTCTTTCAAAACCTTCAAAAGATTCATTTCAAAGCCGTTAGGACTACTCTACTCCACACTTAGAGTGTGCAGTGAGAGGATAGTTAGGATGAGAGTTCAGAGTTCGAGATTGGCCTTGAGTGTCACATGTTTGTTTTGATATTTGTATGCTTTACTTTTGTTTATTGTTATGTTTTTATTGTCTTATGTTTACTGCTTTTCATGCATGACATAATATTTATTGCTTATTTATTGCTTTTCTAAATGGGGCCTTCCTAGAAGGAGTCAACCCATTGTTGCATCGGGTAGCATAGGACATGCATTCCTCTGTGTCACCCGATTTGTCCACGAGTCACGGGATCCCCAACCGGTCCACGGTTGATTCCCTATGAGCTGGGTCCTTCCTAGAAGGAGTTAACCCACGAGGTAATACGGTCCAAGACCAACGCCTTGAAGCTCATGATCCAAAATATCCTCCATTACCCGAGTCTAAACCAGCATATAGTGAGCCATGAGCCTTCAGTGTCCAGCTACCTTATCCGGTGTCTAAGATGGGCTTATGGGTAGTCACCCCCTTTGTATGCCGTCTGTCTGACCACCCTTTGCCTTACCCTGAAGATTGCATGGGCTCAGTTCTCCATGATTTGCTGCACCACGGGTGTCTCTAAAGCCCAATGTCACGCTACACGTCCATAGAGGATCCCGTATTTACCGGATACCCATACATGGCACAACGTAGTCAGTGAATAATTTGGACTTTAGACACACCTGACCGTGCGGATGATGAGAGACCCGTTTCCATGTAGTACTTCCCCGAGTATCCCGAAAAGTGGGGCGTTGTCAGATCATTACTGGCCGTGGCGTATGTTTCCTTATCACTTCGGGTATCCTGACCTTTCGAACTTAAGCACTCCGGACTTTCTTGATAACGTGCCTCGCAAGGGGCATAGCAGAGAAAAACCCCGAGAGATGACAGTGAAGGGACGACGGTTCCCCCGGTGAGACGGAGTCGTAATTGACCTAGAAAGTGATTATCCCAACATTAACACTTACAGCTCCACATCAAATATAGCCACGATTTACTTTATGTTATACATGTGTGCAAACCACTTTTCCAGACCAATCCGTTTTAAAATGTTCGGAATTCTCGTTTGCATGTCCCTAAAAGCTGTTTTACGAGCTCGTTTAATTTAATGTTCCACAAAATATTTACTCATAAATGGGGTTTTCAAAATTTGTCAATTTCTCCTTTAAAAAATTTATTTCACTAAAATGCTATTTCCGAAACAATTTCCAAAAAAAATTGATTTCGAAAAACCTACTTTCTACAAATGAATTTCAAACAACATTCTTCATCAACATTCTTTCAAAATTGTTTTGAAAACACTTTTCAAGTTGTTTTTCACAAACGTATTTCAAAATAAATGATTTAGTCCCCATGTTGTGACCCGCTATTTTTGAAGTTCATCCCACCTTCAAGAGCAGTTGCCATTACCGTGGAGCGTACTAGTCATTTCGTGTTTTCACAAAAGTGGTGGAATTTCACAATGATTTTGTGCTCAATCATTCACCTTTCCTTTCTCAAAAATATCCCCCATTCCCCACGACGGAGCAAACGAGGCAGCATGAAGATCAACTACGCGGATCGAGCCGGAAATCAGAGGCGCACCAACCTGTGGAGCTAGCCGAGCGGTAGGAAGGCCAACTCCAACCGTTCAAATATAAAATCAGAGTTGTACCAACCCGAGTCAAGTGACATAAAGACTAGCGACACTGGTTCGAGTTCAAATTGTTGAAAATCAGAAGAACACCAACCCGTTTTGTTTGATCACCGTTTTGCTTCGCTGCAAAAGCCCAAGACGAGTGAGCAGCCGGTCAAGAACCCGAAGAATGAGCGAGCAGCCGGTCAAGAACCCAAAGGCGAGCGAGTACCCAATTAAGAACCGTACGAGCGTGAGCAATCACTCAAGAGCTCGAAGACGAAGCAGAAGAATTCGGGAGAAGTTTTTAAGCTCAAACTTCCCCATTTAATGACTTTTAGAAATGATGTGTAGGTTTTCCCCTAGCATTCTTTTCTCTCTTGTCCATTCCTGAATAGATTACATGTATAGGTTTACACATCCCCTCTGAATTTATTTAGATCAATGTGTATAAGGTTCCCCACCCTCTATTTTCTTTGCGAATGACCGAGCGTCAAATTCATATCGAGAAAATCCACCACTTTGAAAACACGCGTTTTCAAAATTGTTTTCTAAAACTCGGTTTCTTTTGGATGCACGTATAATAAAAAACGAATAAGGGACGACCCCTCACACCTATATATCATTCATCAACATTGCTTTATGGGGTGAGAATTCACGGTATCTACAGGAGGCATCCCCTAAATAAATAACACCAACAAATGCAACCGAGCACGAAGCAAAACACATGCATCGCATTCCACACACAAAAAAAAGAGAGTCACTTGCACTTCCAGCCATTTCAATTCTATCAATCATTCACGAGTCGTGTCCATCTCAAAAATTGCACCATGTGTTTCATTGTCATCACACCACACACTTTCATCCCAATATCTCGACCGCCAGGGCCCGATCTCAGAGGGATAGAAAAGAAAACCGAGTTCAAACCTCTCCCACTCAAAATCACCATGCGCGGAGAGAGCGTGTCATACCGTGGGACCACCATGCGGGAGTTATCACTCCCTAAAAATCCAAAATCCAAAACCAATCACCAACCCGGCCTCGACTGCTAGATCAGCTTAAGAGTTTATAATGGCGGGATGAGCTTCATAGACCATCAACTGGAACCGACTCAAGTGAGACTAGTCATAACCTTACCACTCATTCATTGCATCCAAAAAAGAAAAACACAAAAAAAAAACACACACACACATTTGGTCAAACGCCAAAGTCAACCATCTTCATTCATCATTTTCAGTATTTCATGCATCCTATATGTAGTAATTCCATATTACCACAATACATCGCATGGTAGATAATCGCATTTGCATACGCCCATATCGAAATGACATCTTCGGGAAAATCGTGAGAGATTGATTGAACATAGTGCGTGAACCACTTAACTCTCGACCCATCGATGAACACAAGGGTCTAATCAAAATCAGCACCACAAACAAAGTGAGTAGTGTGCAAAGAGCGGTATTTTCCCTTGAATTCCAAATGAAGGTATTGGACAATCCACTAAGCAATGAGGGAAGATAGAGCGAGTCCATAGAGGTAAAACCATGAGCGACTTGTGCATTCCTTCAGCACATGGAGAGGCACAATTCATAGCGAGATCGACGTTGATAACAAGACACGAACTGTGATTCATGCAAAGATTCGAGAAGTAGTAAGGAAACAATCATTGACTAATGAGAATGACGAGGCACTTAGGAATAAAAATCTCCACAAAACCAAAAGCTTTGACTTCCCTGTACATGATCTTTTAGTGAGCCCCGCTGAGCTTTTCACGATAAACCTTTTTCTGCGAACTCCACAACATGCCACCCGACATATACATACTTACCTTTGCAATAGGGGAGCTCGAAGGAGCCGGAGCCATGGCCCCTCCCCACCATCTTTCATAAACACAATAAATGAAATGTTTGAAGAAATCAGTGAGTCAATGCAACTCCAAAGCTGAAAGCCAAAATACAAAGTAAAGAAAGCTCGAGAAAGTTGATTAGCCAAATGCAATTTCTAAAACTCAAAAAAGAAAGTTCAAATCGTACGTCATAAGAGGCAAGAATGAGAAATCCAAACCAAAAGGACCAATGATGTCCCGAAGAAACCGATATGTGGTCATCAAAACCTGTATAATCATTCCACCCATGGCAAAGGTGAAATACATCCTCTATTGCACAAGAGCCCCGCGACACCCAAATTGATCCTCCAGTCCCATGCGACATACATCATACCCCTCAGCCCCGTTACAACCCAATAAAGACCTCTGACTCATAAGTTAATGAGCGTTAACTGAAAGTATCAGATCTGAAACATGAATCATAAGTTTTGTGCCTATTGTCAACACGTCTCATCATACCAAAGGGACCATGAGCGAATGAGTATGACCTTACATGGTCTTATGAGTGCGAGTGAATCTTCATTCTAAACACCAAGACATAAATAGCCTACCCCACAGCAGGCGAGGAATTTGTAAGGGTCGGAAAGTCCGGAACCTCGAAAAGAAATTCTTAGGAAAATACTGCTCCGAGTATTGAGAGTATCACTACACCATTAGCACACACGGCCATACTCACGAGAGATTGACCCGCATCCCTCCATGAGAAGAAAGCGATTCAAGCATTTCAGTTCAACAATCTCAAGATCGAACCAAAGATGTCTTATATTCGTAAACCTCATATTAATAGAGATGGGACCGTACACTCTCTCCAAAAACTGCATATGCATTTTGCATCGTATCTAGCATTAAATATCTACATGCATCATAAGCACTTCATCACCAACATCTGATTGGTAAGAACTCTGCTTAGTCTCGCTGAAAGTCGACTTCAGTTGAAGTAAAACTTCCCATCAAGGAAATCAAGCCGGAGCCATTCCGGGCTATCTTTGAGCTACATTGAATCAGTATGAAAGCCATCCGGGCCATCCTTGAACTGCGTTGAAGCACTTTAGAGCCATCCCAGGTCATCATCAAGCTACATCGAACCATCTTGGAGCTATCCCGGGCTATCACCGAGCTACATCAAACAATTCAAAAGCTATCCGGAGGCATACGAAGGCCATCCCGGAGCCATCCATTGCCATACTCAATCCCTATCGACACCGCTTCTAAAGCCAATTTGGAGCCATGCGGGAGCCATCCTCAAAATATTGAGACCATCCCTAGAGGTACACAAGAGCTATCCACTATCATACTCGAGCCTCATTGGCACCCCTCCCAAAGCCAAGCTAGAGCCATACGGGAACCATCATCCGACAATGAAACCATCCTTGGAACTACACAGGGGGCATCCTAACAGTCCGAGAACAATACGGGAGCCACCTCAAATCCACGTCAGATCTATTTCATAACCAGGGCCTTGCCTAAATAGTATCGAACTACGTACGGTCTGATCTCAATACGAAATTGAGTACGTAGGCAGCCCGCCCAGGGCGCGACCACCTCACAGGTGAAAGTTTTCCTTACTTCCTCGCAATCACCAATGAAGCCATCCCGAGCTATCCCGGAGCCATCTCTAGGAATTTGAAGCCGTAACTGACCATACCAAAGCCATTCAAAAAAAACTGTCGACCACATCAAAATACACAAATCATATCGTCCCACTACTTGACTCGAAATGCAATCTAAATCGAAACCCACCAACCATCCCAGAGTCGTTGCTCATAATGGGGTCATGAATCATGTCAGAGCCATCCAACCGCACCGGAGCCATCTGAACATACTTGAGCCATCCGCGCATACCGAAGCCATCAACGCATGCCAGAGCCATCCCGAAGCTTTGAAGCAAATCTAGAGCCATCAACTCCCAAAAAAATATATACATCCACGAACAGGGAGTTTGATTCAATTAATACATTTATTCTTGAACACCTTACATCGCAGATCATTTGCATGTACCCACAAAGTTCATTCACAATCAAATGCATACTCACAACATGCTAGGCAGCTATTACACTACTAGTACGGTCCCACATTTTCCTCCACTAGGCAAGCTATTACGCTACTAGTGCGAAATCAGTTCACATCCACCTACTAGGCAGCTATTACGCTACTAGTACGGTCCCACCACTTTTCCTCCACTAGACAAGCTATTACGCTACTAGTGCGAAATCATTTCACATCCACCTGCTGGGCAGCTATTACGCTACTAGTACGGTCCCACCACTTTTCCTCCACTAGGCAAGCTATTACGCTACTAGTGTGAAATCAGTTCACATCCACCTGCTAGGCAGCTATTATGCTACTAGTACGGTCCCACCACTTTTCCTCCACTAGGCAGCTATTACGCTACTAGTGCGAAATCGCTTCACATCCGCCTGCTAGGCAGCTATTACGCTACTAGTACGGTCCCACATTTTCCTCCATTAGGCAGCTATTACACTACTAGTGCGAAATCGCTTCATATCCGCCTGCTATGCAGTTATTACGCTACTAGTACGGTCCTATCATTTTTCCATCAACTAGGCAGCTATTGCGCTACTAGTACGGTACCCATTCAAAGTATTATAGGCTCGTCATAAGTCCTATTGCTGGATGTCAAGAGGTCCAGTTGAGGCACTCCTAAGTCCTCGTACTTTCAATCGCATTCTAGGCCTGTCATAAGCCCTAGGACTGGATATCAAGAGGTCCAGTTGAGGCACTCCTAAGCCCTCGTGCACCTTAAACCAAATCGGGTTATTAGTATTATAGGCTCGTCATAAGTCCTATAGCTAGATATCAAGAGGTCTAGTTGAGGACTCCTAAGTCCTCGTACTCTCAATCGCATTCTAGGCCCGTCATAAGCCCTAGGACTGGATATCAAGAGGTCCAGTTGAGGCACTCCTAAGTCCTCGTGCACCCTAAATCAACCCTATTGTTAGTATCCTAGGCTCATCATAAGTCCTAGAGTTAGATGTCAAGAGGTCTAACTGAGGCACTCCTAAGTCCTCGTACTTTCAATCGCCTTTATACACTCACGGTCACATCCAAATGCACCTCAAACCCGTAGTGAGAATTTTTGGCGCCCCGTCAACCTTGATCCAATTCTGCAAGGGCTTGCAAAATTGAATCAAGGGGAGCCATCTGTAGACACCAAAAATTCTCACCCCATAATGCAAATTCCAAAATAAGAAACACAATAAGAGGGGTCGTCGCCTTTCTTTGACAAAATGTATTGACGTGCGTGCCAAAACGAAACCATCGTTTTCTGAAAAAATTCTTAAATCATTTTTCAAAGCATTTCAGAAAAAACGTAATTCCTTGAAAATGAATTTCCAACAAAAATATGGTTTTAAACCCGTCCCTTTGTTTTATTCACTCATCTTATTATTGCTTATTTGTTTATTTATTCAGTTATCTTTTATTTTTTTACCTATTTTTATTTTATCATATTTATTGCTACTTTTAAATTATTTTCTAGCATTTACTATTTATTTTATCACCTTCATTTTTATTATTATTTCTATCATTTTGTGTGCCTTTACTACTATTTTCCGTCTATGTTAGTATATTTCACCGGCTGTACATATTTGATTTGTTCGTAGTCACGGGCGTTTTATCTTCATTACGGGTATTATCTTTATTATTTCATGTATTTACCATAACTTTATTTCATACTTTATCACATTTTCATTTATTTATTTACATCCTTCATTTCACTGTATATTTCCATTTGAAAAAAATAGATTTCTTTTTTTAGAAACATTATATGACTGGAATTCATGCTTTTAGTTTATTTCTTGCATGTATATACCGAATTCTAGCATAGCCAAATTGGCTAGAATGCTCACTTACGAGCCTCTAGGTCTGGGGTTCGAATCTTGCAAAGGGCATGGGCGTTTTC
This sequence comes from Limonium bicolor, assembly GCA_023374045.1. Taxonomy (NCBI): domain Eukaryota; kingdom Viridiplantae; phylum Streptophyta; class Magnoliopsida; order Caryophyllales; family Plumbaginaceae; genus Limonium; species Limonium bicolor. The sequence goes on from CM041782.1 coordinate 227,885,012, forward strand.
ATTTTCCCTTTCAGCATGCAGTAGACCTCTAGTCTTACTTTCGACATTGGAATAATGAGTTCTATCATAGTGTGACTGGGTAGTGTACTTTGGGGGTGGGCAACTGCTTAGGGTTTGAATCCTGGGAATAGCAAAGGAGCCTTTTATTTTTGTAGTGCCCGATTTCATCTTGGTTTACTAATATTGGACTGGATTTTTGTTCTCATTTCGGTCTCTAATAAAGCCCCAAAGCTATCTAGTAAGGCCCGTTTTTGTAGTCTAGTCTAAACAGGAAAAAACCCTAGTGTGCCACATGTCTACCCACCTCATACCCTCACATTATAAAGCAAAAAAGGCTACAGTATGGGTATTTTTTTTTGAAAGAGCCAATTATCCCCCCAACATTCTCTTCTGTCGGCCCCTATCTTGAAAAAACCCAACAATGGGTCCTCTCTCGATCGGTGTAATCACTCCATTCGCCATACCCCTTTGTCGGTTTCTTCTCGATTCGCCCCATTCCCTTCCAAAAAAAACCCAGCCCTCTCTTCCCCGTTACAGTCATCTTCATTCTCTCGATGGCCTCCATATACCAACGGTAGCCGACCTCTAATCTCGGCTCGCCTGGGTTTTCTGCTTCAACCAACAACAATAGCCGCCTGATCCTTCCTCTCTGCTCTGGCTCTATTCCTTTCTTCTTCGAACGATCCTCAGAGAAGAAAGCATCACTTCCTCCTTTTCCATCCAAATTCGTCGTCTCAACCAGAAACGACCACCATCACCAAGCTCCTCCATCGGCTATCACTTCATCTTCTACGACTACCCCTTCCTCTGACATTCAACCGAAACCTTCAACCCCCTTCTTCCTCCCTTCATCTTCCGAGTCGAACCGTCACAACAATGAGATACTAGCCACCACTAATTTCTCCCATCTCCTCCTACTTTCTCCTTCACTAAAAATCCCAACCCTGAAATCTCGATGAACCTCTCTTTCTAAAAAATAGAAGAACGCCAGGAACAAAATACCTCTGCTCAAAACTCCTTCATTCTCTCAATTCACGCACCGGCGACCAGGGAGCAACAGCTCCACCTCTCTTCCTATCTTCATGTCGGTGTTACGGAGGAAATACGAGCTCTGCTCTCTTCATTCTCTTACGCCGGTAATTTTACGACCAACTGGCGAAACCAAGAAGCATATGGCTCTCTGCACCTCTTTTCCTTGTCCCAATTCTAGTTCATTTTGCAACCCAAACTAAACGAGGAACATACAAGCTCACCTCTCTTCATCAACGTACAAGAGACATACAAAACTCTGAAGGTTCAGGTTGTTTTCTTCTCCCTCTTTCGGTGCTTCTTATGATATTAACTTGCTCTGTTTGAAGTATTTCATCTTTGATGTTCGTCGAATGGAAGCCGCTCGCTGTTACTCGACATTGAAGCAATAGCTCTTACCCCCTTTTCATCGAGCGTGCAACCCCGTACAAAACCGACTCCAATCTCTTTTAAGTTCAAAATTCCAGCATTCATTTTTCAATGCGGTTTTGTATGTTTACTTATCATTTGGTTTGAGTGTTAATCAGGGTGCAGCTAATGGTTCTCTGGGTGTGTAAATCTGTATGCCGTTTTGTTTGGGTTGTTATTACAACTAATTTTCTCCCAGGTTCTGATCAACAATAGGTTACAAATTTGAGGAGTCTCTGTCCACCCCTCTCTCGGTACCATATCCTAACTCTGGCCAATACTCAATCTGCTTGAACTCATCTTGTCAACAGAAACATGTCTTGTGTGTATTCGTGCCTTCTATATTCATTCCTGCTTTTGGATTATACACTTTGTTCGCGGAAAACACAGAAGCATGTACTATCTCTTGTCTCATGCGATTTGTCATCTCTCTCGAAATTGTTTTGACTAATCGAGCGGTGTAACGGGAAACCTAAGTTGCTAGTTGTTTAAGACACTCATTATCGTTTATTTTTCGATCGTTTTGAGTAGTATGTGAACTAGTAATCGTGGTTGCAATTTTGTGACTTTCATTTTGTGTTTTAACTAAACTCAGATGCGAAATTTCAGTTTGTCTTTCTCGGGTTTAAGTTGGAGTTGCTAGGTAAATGTAGAATAAGGTAGCAAACAGCTTGTAAACCATTTTTGGGCTTGATAATATGCGAACCAGGTTTTGATTAAGCACTCTGTTAGTTCAGAGCTTTGACTAAAAATCAATAGAGGTGTGTGTTCAGATAAGAAAACGGAAAATTAAGAGTTTAATAATTAATTAATCAGCAACTAATATTTCAGGAATCACATGTAACCTAGATTCAACTTGGAAACTTTGAGCCTTGACTTTCATATTATATTGTTTTGTTATCTATCTTCGTTTTTTTTATTGTATATTATTTGCTTCCATCACATGTTACTTGTTATAGACTAGCTTGGTAATTGTTGGGCCCAGCCCAATATAGAGGTCCAAAACCTAGGAAGTTCTAGTTAGCCCATAGGTCACCCCTTTGTAGAAAAGCATTAGGTTTGGGGTATCCTCAATGCATACGGATCCTAGACACGGTCCATGTGAGGAATACCTGTTTTCCTCAAAACTTTTCAAATCATCCCTTAATGTCATAATAAAATGCACAATCAACATTCCAATTCTAATAAAAAATCATCAAATTTCATTCCAAAAATCATTCAATTTCAAGAATCCAAACATCAATCCAATTCAAATGCCAAATAAAGCCCAACATCCCAAAATAAACAGGCCCAAATCAATCCTAAAAGGTCAATTCAGTCCAAAAACAATTTTCAGCCCAATTGTAAACAAAAAACAATGGCCCAATTTGAGGCCCAATTCAGAGTCCAATTCAAGGCCCATTCCAAGGCCCAATTAAAGGCCTAAATCAAGTCCAACCCAACTTGGCCCATCAGTCCACCTTGGCCCAAAAGCTCATCAGGCCCAAATCAGATCCAAAAGCCCATCAGGCTCAAAAGCCCATCTTGGCTCACACCTTCAAAGCCTAAAAAAAACAAGTCAATAAAAAAGCCCAAATTAAAAAAAAAGAAGAAAGAGGCCCAAGGTTAGGGTAAGGCCCAAGCCGATTTCGAGGCCCAAACCCATTTTCAAGCCCAAACCCATTTCGAGGCCCAAGCCCAAAGTCGGCCCAAGCCCAAGATTCGACCCAAACCCATTTTCAAGCCCAAACCCATTTCGAGGCCCAAGCCCAAAGTCGGCCCAAGCCCAAGATTCGACCCAAAGCCCATTTCAAGGCCCGAGCCCATTTTAAGGCCCAAACCCATTTGGAGGCCCAAACCTACATCAAGGCCCAAACCCACTTCGAGGCCCAAACACATTTCAAGGCCCAGGCCCATTTTTGGCCCAAAACCCAGAGAACCATTAGCTGCACCCTGAAGTCCAAGATTAAGTGTCGTGCTCGAGGGGGTACATACGGTAATCCCTCGGGATTATCCGCCCTTTTACAATAAAAAAATGATTTCTTTGGTTTCAAAAACTTTAAGAGAGACAATTTTGACAATCATTCCTCCAAACAATTCAGTCCATCTTCATCTCACTCCAAATTCGAAATATCCTAAAACCTCAATCTCAAATTTGAAAAAACCCGGGGTCTTTACCCACACTTCAATTGCCTCACATACTCAAATCATCATTCAAACTCCAACTCGCATTAAACTCAAACCCTTTTACAAATTCTAACTTCATTCAAACTTCCATAGTCTCATAGGCCCGAGCGTCTCATAGACTCGAACATCTCATGAACTCGAATGTCTCACAGACCCGAGCATCTCACAGACTCAATCATTCTGAGATTTCAATGTCTCACCGACCTGGGCGTCTCACAGACTCTAACCTCCTAAAACCCGAAACTTCTTGAAACTTCGAATCCTTCTAAATCTCAAACACTACAAATATCCTCAAGCTCCACAAACATCAAAACTTCCAAAACCCAAACATGTATGAACTACGTACGGTCTGATCTCAACAGGGAGTTGAGTACGTAGGCAACGCACATAGGGTGTGACCCCACATTAATCAAAATTCCATTTTTTTCACTCCGCCATCTCACCTCCAAACAACACTGTGCTGTCTCACAGACCCGAGCGTCTCACAGACTTTGTCATTCCAATGATTCGAATGTCTCACAGACCTGAGCATCTCACAGACCCGAGTGTCTCACAGACTCAAGCGTCTCACAGACTTCGACATCTTAGGGTTTCATACGTCTTACAGACCCGAGTGTCTCACAGACTAACATTCAAAACCCAAAAACTTCTCGAACTCCAAATTCCTCAAAAACTCGAATCCCTCAAAACTCTTCAAAAACCCTAAAATCCCAAACATTCGTGAACTACGTAAGGTCTGATCTCAAAAGGAAGTTGAGTACGTAGGCAGCCCACATAGGGTGCGACCCCACTCCAAATAAAAAACCTTTTTCCCATACTAAGGTGCTCTTCATACCTCTCAAAACACTCAAACCTTCTTTGGCTCCCATAAACTTTAAACCACCAGACACTAAGTCTTGTCTATTCACTCAACCTCTGACGTTTCCCAATTCTTCATTCTATACTCAACCAAATTCCTCTTCATTTGGCGCTAGCTTGGCAGAAAAGCTCGCCTCATCCATTCCCTCTTTTCGTCCTAATCTTACCCTTGGCTTTTAAATGAATCTCTTTAAATAAGGTTTTGAAAGAAGGCAATCCTGACAATTGGAGACCGAGGTTTCCTCGGGCACCAATCTGAAGTCGTGGTCGTTGCCACTTCTAAGGGGTGTAACCTAGTGCGAACCCATAATAGAATCTCTGATCTGACCAGATAAGCCCTGTCCATAGGCAACAAATTCAGAGTCAACCAACGGTTCTTAGAACCCTCATTCCCTTCCTTCCTAGTATCTTAGGTCAAACTAGGTGGCGACTCTAGTCAATTCCGCCCTTAGGGCATAAGTCCGCGTGGAGCCCATTGAGAGCGGGTGTAGTGTTCACTAACACTCCCCTTTATGCTTTCTGGAAAAGACGGACGATTTGGTAGGTATTTGAGGGATGCCTGAATAACGGGTTTTCACCCTCCACAGAATGGCATTTTCTAGGATCTAGGCTTCTCAGTCAGACCATATTTAGATAGACCCCCTCATACCGAAAAATCACCCTCCACAGCATGAGTATGTATGTATGCATGTAAAATGAACTCCATGTATATCCGACCCAAAGTAGTCGGCGTACCGCGGTTAGCACGCGGTATATGTGAATTTCATATGCAGCGTAAGCTGACCCCCTAGGGGGAACGTTTTTAGTGTGCAGGTATTCGAAGCTGACCATCGTTCGAGAGAGTAGGACGGGGACTGCTATGTAAGCATGGGTAGTTGTATAATAGGGATTGTATTTGTAATGTATTGTGAATTTGGAAGTCCAAACTGTATCGGTAATTTAAGGATTGTAGTAGACTCGATATAGTATTGTATTGGAGTTGTAATTGAATTATGGTGGAGTATGCAAGGGAAATTATTGTATTGTGTAGAGTACTCGGTATGTTCAATTCATCAGACCGATAGTATGTAGTAGTGTATCTGGCCTTGTTAGTCACGTGGGTGACTAGCGGCATTGTACACCCGCCGTCGTGTATATATTATCCGCTGCGAAGGTAAGCATTTGTACAGTAATGACGGTATTAGAGGTAGGGGTGTTACAAGTCCGAAGAAAAGTCATATTCGGAAGTCGGGATCTGATAAGGATACCGACCTCCCCCAATACACATGTGCCGGTACCATTCCGGATTCCTCCCTCCACTTTCGGTTACCAACAAAACACTATTTAGGAGTGTCCCTTATTCTCACACAATTCTTTACTAAACATTGTTAGTAAGTTCTCAAGGTAAGTTGTCTTAGTGCATCACAATCACACAACAAACATAATATTCCGGTTGCATGCTTTATCTTGTTTTGTCGGAACATATAAACAATTAGCACACAAGCCGAGGGACACCTCGTTAGCAAGCAGGCTACAAGAAAACCATACCGTACACCGGAGATTGGCTAGCTCTTAATACTACGTTCACCTAATCCGCCGAATGCCTCCGACTATCTAGATCAGTAACCAGAACTAGTATTAGTATCATGTGTCTTAGAACTAGTTTGGTTCTCTTTTCAACTTAAACCTCTTCCTAGGTTAACCCGGGTATACTAGTTTTACCGTTAAACGGGTTCGTTCATTTAGGAGCGTTTTCAAGCTCAATTCTAATTCATTAACAAACTAACTTCATTAGCAGCTACTTAGTTGCACAGTCAGTAACTTTAGACTTATAGGGACCTTGTATTAGGTTTTCGCGGTGTTCACTATTCATCTGTATTTCACTATTCATTTATACGGTCTCGTATTCTACTATTCATTTATACGGCCTCGTATTTTACTATTCACTGTATTTCACTATTCACATATACGTCTCGTATTTTACTGTTTATGTATACGTATTTCCTATTCATGTATACGAATACTATTCACGTATACGAGTACCATTCATGTATACCAAAAAAATTCGTATACGTCCGTATGATACTCCGTATCATACGTATTTATTTCTTTTCCAATATAACTTGTATTTTATTAAAAATCCTTTAATATTGATTTCTTCTATTTTTCTTAAATTACGGGTATACCTCTCGTATACCCCAAGTTATATACGGGTCTCGTTTAACCCCGTGTTAACCCTGTTTCTTTTACAACTTGTTTCTAAATTCTTTATTTAATTTCCTTAACTTTCTAAACACATAAAAATGTGTTATTTATATTCCTTACCCATAGCTTTCTTTTAATTTCTATTTTACTCATAATAAGTTCTAAACTTGTTATTTTTATTTCTAATTTCTTCCGAAGTCTTTATTAATTAATTTCTTCTATACTTTTGGTCAATTACCAAAATAGACCAGTTTTTTACGGTCAAACCCCCTAACTTTCCAGAATTTACAATATTACCCCTAAAGTTAATTTGTCTTAACTTTTTATTCTTTAAACATTTTATTACCTTATCTTTTGCTATAATTTTTTTATTCTAACTCATCCTAACATTTGTAAACTGTCATTGACCATGTTTGATCACGTTTGACCATGTTTGACCAGTAAAATTACCATTTTACCCTTGTGGTCTACTCTTTCATTTATTAACCAATTTAACTCCCATTTAATTTCTAATTTTCGTAATTAATTTACCTTCAAATTTTTGAACATAAAAAATCATTTTTAACATATCCAAATCACCAGATTTTATTATCTAATGTTATAGTATACAATTACCATCTTTTATTAACCTTAAATATACTAAAAACCTTATAAATCCCTTATAATACTTATAAACTCTTAATAAATTGTAAACTTAATTCTATAATTATTTTCTCACCATCTAAACTCTCAAAAATTCCATATTAACCTCATATATTTTCGGCAATCACATATGTTACCAAAACTTCTTAAATTTTATATAGATCAACAATTAGAACCTTGAAATAGGTAGTTGTAGGATTTATCTTGTATATTAACCTTTAGCTTAATATTTAAGCTTGATTTCCTTAGAAATTTTGACAGCAATTTGCTAGAGAAATTGGCTCCAAAATCATAGAATAAGATGAAGAATAAGAAGGGTTAGTAACCCTAGGCACTCGGCCTTGATGAAAATCAAAGAACAAAGAGTTTCCAAGAAGGCAATGTTTTACCTCGAGAATCAAAGGCACTTCTTCTTGGTGTTTCCTCGGAGTTTGGACACCCATGAACTATGGATGTAAAGCTCTTCGAAAGAGAAAACCAACGAGCTATCAAGCTTGGATGTTGGACTTAATATGAGAAAGTTATGATCTGTGGAAAGACAAGGTGTTCTTTAAGGTTCTAATCTAGCTAAATGGTGTTTTTCATGGAGTTTCTCCAAAGGGAGGAGGAGCCACGAGTTCAGGAGCTCTAAGAAGGATGAATGAGTGTCTGATTGATGAATTATTCAGGGGACAATTGCAAGGAAGGAAAGGCATCGTAGAGGGTAAATAAAGAAGGAAAGGTAATGTTATTATATTATAAAGTAATTATGTTAATAGTAATGTCATGACTCATTAGTTGCTTTACGTAATTGATTGAGAAAGCTGGCCTATTATCCCCTTGTAGCTGCCGACTTCACTCAGCCAAGGATGGTCAATTTTGACCATTGACCATTCTTGGTCAATATTTGACTAAATGGGCACTATTTGAGGTTACTATTCATGTTAAATATTATATTTGTAAAATTTATGGTAAAATCTTCAAATTAAATTCCTAATGTGATATTAGGTAGTATACATGTATTTTTGTATGTATACAGGGCCAACTAGCCACTCAAAACCAATTTTGAAGACAATTCGCAAAAACGCGTTTTAAGGAGTTTTCGGGCTCCGCTTTGAGTTTTAACTCTTTTTAGAGTTTGGTTTTCTTTTAAAATAATATCATTGTATTATTTTTGTACATTTACATATATTCAAGCCTTTAAAACCATCCAAGACTCATTCTTAAGATATTATATCAAAAATATGCTTTAAGGGGTTTTATGACATATTCTTGTCTTAAGTTGTTTCTGAGCTTGGTTTTCTATGATAATGGTTTTATAGTGTTTTTAGCTTGATTATAAGACTTAGGAATCCACTTTGGATCCTAGTTGAGGTTATACAATCTCTATGGTTTCTTAAACCAGGTTTTGGAGTAAATTGTTGTTTAACACTTCTTCTAATGTTTCTAAGGCACGTTCTAGCCTTAGTATATCCTACTTAGATAGTTCATTAAGATATTAAGGTTTGGGGTATTTCAATCTACCCCGCTTAAAAGAACTTTGTCCCCAAAGTTCCTATGTATCTATATCTCTTAGAATACACAGGTAACTTCACACTAAAAGATCATATAGATCACTCAATCTAGTATAGGCATTCTGACTCATAAGGTCTGCCTATATATATATAGATTTACCACACTTACCACACAACATGTCTTTTGCATGTTTTAGTAATGAAATACTATTTGTATATTCTTTGCTGCATACTCCTCATGTAACCGGTCCGAAGACAAAGGTTTTCATGTCCTCGAGTTCATGAGTGAGTAATACAGAAAATGGTATCCACAAGTACCGATTGCGCTGGACTCTTACGCTCTCTGGTCCACGGTCCTTTGAAAGATCAAAACATCACATACTTTTGTCGTATCCCCCATGTCGTCGGTCCGAAGACAAAGGCTCGTACGTCCACGCCTTCATGGGCTGAGTGATACAAAACCACTTTGTTCTCCTCATGTCACCGATCCGTAGACAAAGGGCACATACGTCCTCGGTTCCATGAGTGAGACTTAGTAAGGAAAATACATGTCAACTCCAATTCCACTGTATGCTACTGCATCTACTCTTAACGTGGTTAATTGCGACCACTTGTAGGGAGTTTCTGGAATCATCCGACCCTGATGTGATCACTATTAGTGTTGAACTATCCTTTCCCCTAATTTGTGTTCAGTTTTCCTTGATCTAGCCAAGATCAAGCTCTACCTCCCACTTCAACTTCAAACAACCAAATAATTATTCATGTAGCAGTTTATATCTTCTAGTCCTTCTAGTCATAATCATAAATCAATATATCTCCAAATTATGGAACTCAGTCCATAAGTCATTCTTAATCCACCTCTCAGCAATTACTTAGAGAATTTAATTCCTACTAGGTTCTACATCGGTCTCATACCGATTCATACCTCATAACATTACCATATTTGGTATCATATCAATACATATCGTAGGGATTTTAATTCCCCGGGAGTTTATACTCCTCGTTACCTGAATTCTCACACTGAAGCTTAACGAGGTAGTCCTCTAATACATCTGGTGTTCGCATCTATTTGTGCGTAATAACCACAACCAAATAAGAATGAATACATATGTTTTTGTAACATACGTATAAAACATCACAACTAATTGTATTGTGCTATGCACATTGTAGTTTACGTACTCAATACGTGAAACATACGCTAAGCGATTTTGCGCTCTACCCCCCTTAAAATGGATTACGCCCACGTAATCAACATTATATCATCCTTGAACATAGGTTCAAGATGTTTAGGTGTCATGGAGCAGTCTAGCTTCCATGTAGTCTATCTCACATCATGATTGGGTCAGAGGGTCTTCACCATGGTAATGGCTTAGTCTCTGTATCAAGGATTCTTATTGGTGTTTATACCAATCTTACAACTGGGTTCGAGTGTAGCCTCTAAGGCTCCAAAGTATTTGGTAGATAAGTCGTATATTTTATTCAACTGGAAGATGTGAGACACATCATTCCTTTTTCTCTTTTGTTAGGTATATCAAACCTTTAAGATACGGTCCACTAGCTTCTGCTACGCGACTCTGATAATCTTGGGGCTTAGTTTTCCCTTCCTATCCTCTTCAATATGTTTTACAGCTCCTTTGTATCCTTATAATTTAGGAATAAAGGTCTCTTAATGGACGCGTGGTATCTTTATCTATACACGGTTTCAATGAGTTATAGCTTGTCTATCCAGTTCTCTGGAGGTCTGATGTTCATGCTGTTATTGCGTGTTCCAGCGTCTGAATTGTTTCCTACTAACTGACCCTCAGTCTGAGATTCCTGTGTAATCTGAACTTACTGTTCAGTGCTTATTGCTCTTCACAGTTTCCTCGAAAATCTTGAGACATATCAAATGTTCGTACTTAGTAATCAGTGCTCCCCGCACTCATAACTTTTAATTATTTTCCTCCTAGAACGAGTTCTTTGATTCCTTTAGACTTGTTGGTTTAACTGAGTTCTTCCTCTTCAATTGTCCGCGGTAAATTGTTGTTCTGGTGTGAGTTTGCATCGCTGACTGTCGTACGGAGTCGACTACTTCTCGTGTTTCTTACACTACTCGTTTACATATATGGGATACCTTACTGATATATTATCGGCAATCACATTATGTTACCAAAACTTCTTAAATTTTACATATTACTCTTAATTACTCTAATTCCTTTAATTTAACTAAGTTAGATAATTTTTCTAACTCAATTATATTTCCATAATTTTTGCCCATAATTTAAATCATTGTTTATGAATTTTTCTTGTATATTATGATAGCTTATATTGAAGCTTATATCATAAGGAGTATAAATCTATTATTAGATTTAATAAAATTAACTTTTAATAAGCTAAAAATTAAATATAAAACACTAAAATTTCAGCATTAAATAATAAGATGAAGAACATGTTAGATATTATGTAGATCAACAATTAGAACCTTGAAATAGGTAGTTGTAGGATTTACCTTGTATATTAACCTTTAGCTTAATATTTAAGCTTGATTTCCTTAGAAATTTTGACAGCAATTTGCTAGAGAAATTGGCTCCAAAATCATAGAATAAGATGAAGAATAAGAAGGGTTAACCCTAGGCACTCGGCCTTGATGAAAATCAAAGAACAAAGAGTTTCCTAGAAGACAATGTTTTACCTCGAGAATCAAAGGCACTTCTTCGTGGTGTTTCCTCATATTTTGGACACCCATGAGCTATGGATGTAAAGATCTTTGGAATAGGATTCCAACAAGCTATCAAGCTTGGATTTTGGACTTAAGATGAGAAAATTATGATCTGTGCAAGACAAGGTGTTCTTTAAGGTTCTAATCTAGCTAAATTGTGTTTTTCTAGGAGTTTCTCCAAAGGGAGGAGGAGCCACGAGTTCAAGAGCTCTAACAAGGATGAATGAGTGTGTGATTTATGAATTATTCAGGGGATAATTGCAAGAAAGGAAAGGCATCGTAGAAGGTAAATAAAGAAGGAAAGGTAATGTCATTATATTATTAAGTAATTATGTGAATAGTAATGTCATGACTCATTAGTTGCTTTACGTAATTGATTGAGCAAGCTGGCCCCTTATCCCCTTGTAGCTGCCGACTTCACTCAGCCAAGGATGGTCAATTTTGACCATTGACCATTCTTGGTCAATATTTGACTAAATGGGCACTATTTGAGGTTACTATTCACGTTAAATATTATATTTGTAAAATATTTGGTAAAATCATCAAATTAAATCCCTAATATGATATTAGGTAGTATACATGTATTTTTGTATGTATACAGGGCCAACTAGCCACTCAAAACCAATTTCGAAGACAATTCGCAAAAACACGTTTTAAGGAGTTTTCGGGCTCCTTTTTGAGTTTTAACTCTTTTAAGAGTTTTTTTTGCTTTGCAAATAATTTCATTGTATTATTTTAGTACATTTACATATACTCATGCCTTTAAAACCATCCAAAACTCATTCTTAAGATATTATATATAAAATATGCTTTAAGGGGTTTTATGACATATTCTTGTTTTAAGTTGTTTCTGAGCTTGGTTTTCTTTGGTAATGGTTTTATAGTGTTTTTAGCTTGATTTTAAGACCTAGGAATCCACTTTGGATCCTAGTTAAGGTTATACAATCTCGATGGTTTCTTAAACCATGTTTTGGAGTAAATTGTTGTTTAACACTTCTTCTAATGTTTCCAAGGCACATTCTAGCCTTAGTATATCCTAATTAGATAGTTCATTAATATATTAAGGTTTGGGGTATTTCATGCTCTGTTGTTTTATTAGTAGGGTGATGGGGAGGTTGCATGTATGTACTTGGTTTACGCATTGTGTGACTCTTGATTTTTATCTATGAAATATCTTGGTTTGGTTTGATTTTGAGTAATCTTGAGTGGAATCTGGAAATGGAAATGGATGGAAATAAAGGATTGGTATGGAATTGCAATTGGAATTATTATTGGATGGACATCTTGGAATTCTTGCCAGCACACCTGAAGCGGTGTGAGTAGCTATTAGTTGATTTTAAACTTCGAGACGAAGTTTCTTTTAAGGCTGAAATACCCCATAAATTAATCTAAATTAATTTAGGGGATTTCTTTTATTAAACCCTAAATAATACTATTAAACATTAAATTATTATATGGTATTATGAATTTAATAATAAGATTTATAAGTCAATAAATCTTGGAAAAATTACAAGACACTTCAATTATATTATAAAGATTTTAGAAATATTTGGAGCATTGATTTGAATCATAAAAGTCAATATAAAATCATAGAAACCTTAAAGCTTCTTAAGCCTTGCTAGTGTTGACTTTTTGAAAATGGTCAAACCAGCCCATGAAACCTATACCAATAAAAAAATTATGGAAAACCAAGAAGATTGATTATAAGAACGTTAAAAATGGATCATCCTTGCTCAAGATATGATCTTGGGAAGTTTAGAGCCAAAATTTTGAAGGTTGCTGACGTGGCTAGGGTTTTCTGACTCAGCCACTGACTCAGCCGCGCGCCTCGAGAGTCATGCCTAGCCAAATTGCCTGTTTTCTTCAAAAAAATGGCTAAGTCTTCTCAGCAACTATCAGCACGTTGCCCCATTTTCAGACCCCTATTTCTCAGCCATAACTTCGTATTTTTTAGTGTCGTTGAAATACCCCAAACCTTAATATGTTAATTAATTATGTAATTATGATTTTCTAAGGCTAATTAAGCCCTTAAGAACGTTGCTGAAGAAAGAGAAACCAAAAGATAACGGAAAACGCGTAAAAGTCATAAAATGCAAAAACGCGTATTTAACTATCTTAAGAGGTATATAACCTTAAATAGGGTTATAAATATATTTTTATACCCTAATTACACACTAAGAACATTTGGGGAAAATTCCCGAAGAAAACAGATCTAAATAATGCGTTAAAACGCTAACAGAGTCTTAAAACACGTTTTTCGAGAAAACCCGAAAACGAGACTTTAAATAGTCAAATGACCCCGTAAAAATTATAGTTGGTTATATAACTATAATTAAATATTAATGGGAGCCTAAGAACCATTAAAATTAAAGAAACGAGAAAAATCCGGAAAACGAGCCCGAATTAGTGAATAGTGTAAAAACGGGAACTTATGGGGTGTAAATTGTAATAAGAGTAAAATACTCTCTACCTTTATAAAAAAAATCTGAATACCCTCTACTACACTCACACATTTTTCCCTCCCTAAGACAAAATAAGAAAAAGTAACAACTTACCTTTATTACCTTCTCTCTCCTACACCTTTCTCCTCTTACGTTTCTTTTCCCCTCCAGCTCTATTCTTCTTCCTCCCTCTGTTCTAAAATGGCGATTTCACAGCCCTCTACCCAGCTCACCTTCATCCTCCTTATTCAAGCCCTAAACTAAGTCAAAATCATAAAATAACCACATATTAATACTCACCATCACTTGGGCATTCTTTTCCAACCTTCAAAATCCCCAAATGGTGAACTTCATCTCCATGGCAATAGCTCATTCTTGAAGGAAGAACCCCCATTTTTGAGCTAAATAGCTCCTTGTTGTTCTAAGGTAAGAAAAAACCATTTTTTTCCTTTATTCTTTCATGACCGATTTCTACAGATTTTTGAGCTCCATTTCTTTAATTGTTCCAGCTGTTTTTTTATGTCCTCTAGAAGGAGCTGGATCTTGCCAATTTTTATTGCCAAAGACTTCATTTTGAAGTAGAAGGTAATTCCCCCCATTTCAATATCTAAATACCCTCTTGTTCTAGGGTTATTTTAAGAGTTTGATTAATATGTTAATATTCATTGTTATTCATTTGGCATGGTCATTAGCTTAGCACTATAACCCCATTGGAACCGGTTATTGAACAAGAAGGAGGAGTAAAAGAGCAATTCATGGGTTTAAGGTAAGAAATCTACCATAAGAACCATCTTGATGTTTTAAAAATTTGGGTTGGGTAATTCAATTGAATGAATCAAAAAAATTGTGTTGGAAATGTGTTTAGTGAATAAAAGAGGAAATTTTGTGATGATGTATAATGTTGGGTGCTATGGTGAGTAGTTTTTTTTATGAATTAAGGGCCTTGGACCCAATTGGTTATGTTTAGTGCATTATGTGGTGTTGAGGAGATTTGAATGATTCCGTGTGTGCTGGTAGAATCCTATATGGATTTGGTTAGTGGAGCTTGAACTTGGTTAGTGGTGTTGAATTATGAATATTTTGGTTTAGGTGATGAATATGATGAATTTGGAGGTGTTAGTTTAGTAACGGAGTTATGGCGAAATTTCCGTAGAAACCTAAGGAATTTGGGTGTATTTGTGAGTTGATGTTACCTAGGGTGAACTAGGTGTTGGGAGAGACCAATTGGAGTAGCTAAGCACTTTGGGGTGTTAGTTGGACAAGTAGTTAGAGTGGTGTAAAAATCTGTAGCAAAAGTCGATGTTTTGGTGGTTTAAAATTCTAGGAAAGAGCTTAGTATGTTTGACTTTGTAAATGGGGAGTGACTTGGGTATTGAGAGTGCAAAAGACTAGGAATGAATGTGGTATTGTCAAATGGTAAGGAAAAGGTTAAAGCTATCATGGGAATGGTTTGAGGGTGCACTGATGTGCAAAGTGTGCAGAGAGTGAAAATGTGGAATTGAAACTTGTGGGATTTAGCAAGGATTTGGGTAAGGATTTGACCCATGATTTGAGGAGTATTTAAGGAGTGTTTTAGTGTGTTTAAACATGTGGAAAGTTTAGGGAATGATTGGAGGTGAAATAGGGGTTGAAAAGAGGTCAAAAACTATCAATTTAAACACCTACAGACATGGTCCGGGTTTGTAAACAAGTACACAAACCCGGACCACATCAAAAACATGCCAGAAACACATCCCAACATGTGGTCCGGGTTTGTATCCAAGTACATAAACCCGGACCAAGGCAAAAACATGGCAGAAACTGATTTCCGGGATTGGTCCGGGTTTGTAACCCCGGACACAAACCTGGACCAGTCTAAAAATTGTCCAGAATGTGTTTTTAAGTGTTGTTATGATGGGGAATTGATTGGGGATGGTTTTAAATGATGATTAGGCCTTGTTTGGTGACTTTTAGAGGCCATTGGAAGTATAAACAAGTGTGAGCGTGAATGTGTAAGTTGTGAACTTAAGATCACATAAATAAGTTAAGGATAACGGGGCAACGGGGTTAAGTACGGGATTAACATTACATACCGTGTGATCAAGATGTTAATAAAAACATTTAAAATAATACCAGTTGTTCGGAAACTACCCGGGGAGCGTGAGATGACGCGTTGGAGTAAATCCTCGGGGACACGGTAGAGTAACCCATGGTGTAAGGTATGGTTTTCTTGCAACCTGTGTCCTACCGGGTTACACCGGCTTGTATGCCAATGTGTTTTTCTGAGTGTTTGCCACCTTATAAGATAAAAGCATGTAACGAGTTTACAGTAATTTATATATGCGGCGTATTTTAGTTCCGATACCGTTTAACCTCGAATATGTGTTAAACCGTAGCTAACCGACTCTAGGATCACATAAGAGATCGGTATTCGGACTTAACATCCCAACCTACGGGAACGTTCTAACTACGGCTATCCGTGCGTTAGTTGTATTTTGTGGTTGTATGTTGCCCTTGTTGGTATGTCGTTATTTAACGAATGTTGTTGTTAATGTTTGTCGAATGGGATGTTACCTCCCTTGTGTGTTTAACCAAGTTTGTAACACCAAACAGTGTCGTGATGTGGTAAGTTCCATAAAGGAACTTCTAACTAATATATATATTATGGGGGTGAGGAATCCGGGGCGTCCCGGTCGTGCATGTGTGTTTGGGAGTTGATATCTATACTTGATTTAACTCCCTCTCTGTTTTGGTTGTTTTTCCTTCTTGGATTGCAATCACCCGCAAGCATAATAAGAGGCTTTCCAACCTTGATTATTATTCGGGGCTAGGGGGATTTGTGTATGGTGTGAACGGGTCTATATTAAGACCGACACATCTAAGTAAAGTTAATGTGTATGGTGTGTTCCGAACTATATTATATCCGACACATCTGAAGTAAAGTATAAGTTCTCTAAGAAGAACAGTAAGTTATTATGTAATGAGCTCAACATGGGGATGGAAATATTCTCTAGGCTCTAATAAATTGGCTCACTCTTATTTCGGACCGAGTCCTCACGAGACTCGTTCCTGAGTTATGTTGTGAATATGTTATTAAGTGATGTGTGCTGTTATGTTGTGTACGTTGATCACCGAAATCAACCCTATGTTAATATAAGTAGTAATTAGTTTTAACCCGATTAAATGGGTAAGCGTCGTCTGATAAGAAGTTGACTTTATTAAGGTAGAAACCCTCAAGGGTTAAAGAACATAATAATGTGATCTAACAAACGTTAATGCGCTATACTTGATAACCGTGTTCTGTGTTGATTACCTGTTGTTTGTACTGTGTGTTTATCATTTTTCATGCATGATTTAAATATAATCAACCGCATGCTCAGACGACAAATAGTTGTGCGTGGCCCGGTAGTATGCGGGCTGCACGATTACCATACCAGCAAATGTGCTGAGCCCCTTTGGGGCCACCCATTACATTTCATGTACATGGAACTGGTAGCTGTTCGAGAGTAGGACGGGGTAGCTGTTATGTTTGGATAGTTAACCAACCTTTTAAGCACTTGTAGCTGTTAATAATGTAAGACTGGAAATGTTATCGGTATGAAATGTAATAGACTCAGTAAAGTTTGGATTGTAATTGTATTTGTATTTAGTTTATAACGGATTTGTAAATGTAAAGTGTAGAACTCGGTAATCTTGTCCATCAGACCGGAACGTTGTGTATGTATTAGCCTTGTTAGCCTCGTGGGTGGCTAACGGCGTGTAGCGTCCATGGATTAAGTTACTAGTTGAGTTGTAATTCCGCTGCAACCGTTTGTTAAGTATTGTATTTGTAGTTGGGGTGTTACAGCCGTCTTTTGCATTTTATTCTCCTACAACTCTTCTTTTGAACCATTACTTACACTTGACCTAACTCTCCCCACATTCATCACAAAATCGATCTCAAGTTGCCTCCCCGAGTTCTGGAAACCCAGAAACCCAGAAAATCCAGAAAGGTAACTAAACTTCGCCCTATCATATCTTCTTCATTCGTGCATTAAAATTCATGAACCATAGCTTGCTTTAAAGATCTTTAACTGCTCTACAACTCTTATGAAGGAACCCCAAGCTTGTTCTCAATCGTTTGAAAAATTAAGGCGTCTAAAGTCCTCGCCACGATCAGGTCAGGTCCTTGCCCAGTAGTTTTCCAGAAACGACCTGGTAAACTTGGATCTTGTGAGATCTATAACTTTCTCCCTAGTTCATTAATTACAATGATTCTTCCACTCGTGTTTAGAGTTACATATCTAGTTTAAATTGTGATAGGTTTCGTGGGTCGAATCCTTCTCAGTTGGCACGAGTTGATCCTTGAAGTGGCCTACCTGAACTTCACATAAAATATCAAAATTTTCTGGAAAACACAAGGTATAAACCTGAAATTTTCGACTTAGATCTCTTCATGTGTATTACGAGTTGGATCTAGATCTTTTGTCTAGTTGTAGAGTGACATGTCCTCTATCGATTAAGCCTAAAACCATAGATTAACTCGATCTATAAAGAATCTTATAGATCTGCACAGTTCAACCCTCAGTCACTCATAAAGTCGAGAGTTTCCAGAAAATTGAATTAGATTTCCTTGCCGGCGCATCTTCGGTATGTTTTCGATCAAATTACTCCGATATTGACACTCGTTATTACATTACCGGTCATACCCCATTGTCAATTTAACCTATAACGCATTACATAGAGAGAATTTGTCGAATTCAAACAGAACCGGTATGAACCCTAGTTTCGAATTACCTAGATCCGATTTCCGAGTGTCTTGCACTATAGATCATGAAACTGGTACCATTGGAATCGTCATTCAATTTCGAGTCGAACAAAACAAGAATCACTAAATTTTGTTTTGTAGATTGAGAGGAATCGATCAATTCCCATTCGGTAGATGGTTAAGTTTATCTAATTAATATACTTAATTGAAACTAAGAAAATGCCCTATCCTATAGATCGTATTTTGGTTGTAGATGTGTGTACAAGTTAATAGGAATAATTTAATACAATAAAACTACATAAATAATGTCTTAAATAAATCCTAATATATATACATTAAAAATAAATAAAAGAAATAACATACCTTATAGGAAATATAATATGAAGAAAATATTAGAGTAAACCTAATTCATACGTAAAAATTAAAATATTAAATGATAATGCGACATCTAGGTGGACTATTAGGAGAAATACATATCCTAACACTAGTACAAAAAACATCTATTTCGGCGCCCCTATTTCGGCGGTTGTAGATAAAACCGCCGTAATAGGGGCCCGAGATGTATACCGCATGTAAAGAAGGGGTCTATTTCGGCGGTTCCTTGTTAGGAACCGCCGAAATAGGCCATTTTTAATTATTAAAAAATTAAAGAGACCTATTTCGGCGGTTTCTTACACGAAACCGCCGAAATAGGTATTTCTATTTTTCTTTTTTTTTTAAAATTTAATCATCTATTTCGGCGGTTCTTTGTTAGGAACCGCCGAAATAGGTCTCTTTAATTTTTTAATAATTAAAAAGGGCCTATTTCGGCGGTTCCTAACAAGGAACCGCCGAAATAGGTCCTTTTAATTAACCCCCAACCCCGTTTCGAAACAATTACGATTTTCATTAGCCTAATCCCCTCTTCTCCTCTCTCTGTTCACGGCGACTGCGAACGAACTCCGCCACCACAGCCCTATTCCGGCCGCCCTCCTCCTCCTCTCGCTGTCGCCGGTGTCGCGCCGTCGGTGGTGGTCTTCGTGTGGCGTCGCCGCCCTCATCCGCCATTTAACAGAGGCGAGCAGAGGTGAGCAAAACCCTAAGTTTGTTTTCGATTTTGTTTATTAAATTGTTAATTTGATGTTAAAAGTGATAGATTGTTGTCACATTATGATTGTGGATGATGATATTTATTTTGTGTGTGAAATTTTGCAAGATTTGGTTGTTAAACTATTAAATTTATGTATGCACACAAGGTGTTCGACGAAATGTCCGAGTGAATTTTTGTGCTGTTTTTGGCCCTTCTTTTAAGTATAGTTAGGTTAGCTTATTTGGGCTGGATTTATTAAGCTTATAAACGTATGAATGAGTGTTGTAATATGTGCAGTAAATATAAGTATAGTGATTGCGAGTAAAAGATATGTTGTTAATTAAGATGAGCATTAAGTATGAGTAGTTTGTTTCTTATATATTTAAAAGTATTGCGTGTGTGAAGAATTAGAGAAGTGTTAAGTGGTAAACAATTATATGTGCAGCACATGAAAGATGTAATGTAAGTGTAGAACGTTTCGTAGTGTATAATTGAATAAGAGCGTGAACAAGCAGTCATAGTATAGAAAAATATTGTAGTAGGTGAGGTATTAGCCGTTTTAGTAGCGGTTTGAAGTAGAGGTGTGAGAATGTATTTATATATATATATATGAGTATTGTATAGTCGTTAAGTTTAATATAAAATTATTCTAATTAATCTGAATGTTGTTCAATCTTTATGCGTTGCCTCTGTAGAGATTGGCGTTGCTACACAAGTCTCGCACGCCCGATTGAGAAGAGGGGCTGAAAACAATTCATTTATGAACAGGTATTTTTTTTTAATTTAACTCTTCATTCTCTTCATTCTCTTCACTCACTGTAATATAATCTAACTTATCATTTTTCTCTTTTGTGTCTCTACAGATAAATACTGAAGGAGCTTCTTTACCATTTGATGGTAGATTGAAAGCGGAGCGGAGAGCAATTCATTTTCGAACCGGTAATATAATCTAATTTATCATTTTTCTCTTTTGTACTTTGTATTTGATTTCCACAAATTATTGGAATTTCGTTTGATGAATGAATTTGGTATATATTAGTTTGGTTTATGATTGAAATTTGTGTTGTTGAATGGTTGTGTATGAATGCTTAATAATAGGCATAGTTGTGTCTTTATTTTACTTTGTATTTGATTTCCACAAATTATTAAAATTTGGTTTGATGGATAAAGTTGGTATTAGTTTGATTTGTAATGGAAATTTGTGTTGATGAATGGTTGGTGAATGCTTAATAATAAGCATGGGATAGGTAAAATTATGCAAAAGTCATGCCGTTTTTTTTTTAAAAATCTCTTCGTAATTAATATTGTTTGATGTATGTGTATATGTCTAACAATATCTAATTGTTTTTATCAGGTCCGTGAATCACCTCTCTTGTTTCCCGCCTTCTTCCATTACTGTTCCTCTTTCCTCCTCTGTGCACAAGTAAGTAACTAAACCTTATTTTTGTTTAATAAATGCAATTAGTATTTAAATATAAGTGCTAGTACATAATTTAGCTTCATTCTCTATTTGTTGATGCATTTCTTTTTTAATTTATTTTTTGTTGCTCCCTTGCAGAGACATATCAGAAGTGGTATTGCTGCATCTCTCGCACAGAAGCCTACCTCTCAGGCACCAGTCTCCCCTGTCCATAAATCCTTAAAAAACAAGTACGTATTCTAACTCTCGATTCTTTGGTAATCTCTAAACCGGTTTGAGCTTATACAGTGGAGAATTGAAAGCGTTGATTTGATGATCTGAATTTGCAATTGGTTTTCAGCTAGCTAGTAAAGAATTGATTTATTTTAATTGTTGGTTGCTGCCATTGTTGGAATGTTTGTGGTTGTGATGACTTTGGTGAGTGCTGAATAATAAGCACGGGATGTGTACAATTACGCAAAGGTCATGCCAAATTTTTTGTAGAAAAAGTATTCGTAATATTGTTTTAAACACCGGTTTCTGTTTTAGAAGTGCAACAATTTCTTAAATTGAAAATGGTAGTTTATTTTGTGTTTGCAACCTTAGAGTTAGGCTAGACTAATTGACAATCATCCCAGTCATGCTCCATTAGGAAATAAACATGTGCAACTTAATACAGGCCATATTCTACAAAGGATCTAACTCACACCTGTGATCTGTTGCACATGTAGTATGGAGCGTGACTGGATGTATGGTGATAGAGGCGAACATTTTGACAAAATGCTGAAAGAGTTTTGCAAAGCTGCAGTGCAACACAAGGACAGGACAAAGGCGGAGAAAATTCCATGTCCTTGTGTTGATTGTGGTGTGGTTAGACATTATTCAAGCATCAACCTCGTACAACTCCATGTGAAGACCCGTGGTTTCATGCCACATTATACAAAATGGATTTTTCATGGAGAACGTGTTGAAGATAATGCTTCATCTTCCTACAGTCACGATCGGTGTAACTCAAGAACCGAGCAGACATTCGATACTACTAACGAGTCAGAACTCCCAAGCGCTTCCGGAGTCAATGTTGACAGTGAGTCGACTTATCATGATGAACAAATTGACGAGATGCTTGGTAACGTTGAGGATAACTTTGTCGACCGGCCGGATGAGTATCAAAGGTTGTTGGACGCATCCAAAACGGCGTTGTATCCTACTTGCACTAAGTACACGAAATTGACAGCTATATTGAATTTGTTCAACCTGAAGGGAAGATATGGATTGAGTGACAAAGGTTTCACGGCATTCCTCGAGCTGATTCATGATATGCTACCGGATGAGAACGGTCTCCCTACGACCACGTATGAGGCAAAGAAATGGGTGTGTCCAATGGGAGTAGAGTACAAAAAAATTCACGCGTGTCCAAACAACTGTGTGTTGTACAGGGGTGAATACGAAAATCTGGACAATTGCCCGAAATGTTCGTTGTCCCGGTATAAGCATAAAGATGGTGAGTACTCCTCCGTTCAGAAAAAAAGCCCTCCAGCAAAACTTGTTTGGTATTTGCCGATTATACCCAGATTCAAACGGTTGTTTGCGAATCCGAAAGATGCAAAGAACTTACGATGGCATGCCGAGGGTAGAAAGAGTGATGAGAAACTAAGACATCCAGCAGATGGGCCTCAGTGGAGAAACATCAATAGACGGTTCAAAGAACATTTCGGACATGAAGATAGGAATCTGAGGCTTGGGTTATGTACTGATGGAATGAACCCGTACGGCACATTGAGTAGTCAACACAGTACATGGCCTGTTCTGCTAGTGATCTACAATTTGCCCTCATGGTTGTGTATGAAACGAAAGTACATCATGTTATCGCTCCTGATATCTGGTCCCAAGCAGCCAGGTAATAGCATTGATGTGTACCTTGCCCCTCTGATCGACGATCTGAAGCTATTGTGGAATGAGGGGACCGTGGTATATGATGCTTATGCAAGAGAGAATTTCACGCTCAAGGCTTTGTTGTTCTGTACCGTCAATGACTTCCCTGCGTATGGGAACTTGTCCGGTTACACGGTTAAAGGAACATTTGCATGTCCCATATGCGAGGAAGACACTTGTTCGGACCGTTTAAAACATTGTGGGAAGAATGTTTATATGTGTCATCGACGTCTTCTCCCCGAAGATCACCCTTATCGAGTAACGAAGAGAAAGTTGTTCAATGGTCAAGCCGAAACTCGTGTGGCCCGTCTACCTCTGACCTCTGAGGAAGTGTATGAAAAGGTTAAGGACATTGTAAATGTATTTGGAAACACATCAAAACCGACGAAAAACATTTGGAAAAAGTGTTCTATCTTTTGGGAACTACCTTATTGGCGTCATCTTTCTGTGAGGCACTGCTTAGACATCATGCACATTGTGAAGAACGTTGGTGAGGCAGTGAGTGGGACTTTACTCAATATACCCGGCAAAACAAAAGACGGATTGAAAATCAGAAAGGACATGCAAACCATGGGTATACGAAAGGAGTTACACCCACAAGAGAATGGGAAACGAATCTACCTACCTCCTGCATGCTACACGCTCTCAAAGGCTGAAAAGATTAGTTTCTGCAAATGTCTGTACTCGGTAAAAGTACCGTCTGGATACTCTTCAAACTGGAAGAACATTGTATCGATGAAGGATTTAAAACTTTTAGGCATGAAATCTCACGATTATCATGTACTGATGTTACATCTTCTTCCGGTCGCAATTCGAGGGATATTGCCATCTGATGTCAGAAATGCTTTAACTCGGTTATGTTTCTTTTTCAACGCTGTGTGCTCCAAGGCAATTGACGTAACCTCTCTAGATGATCTACAACGTGAAATTGTTATCACTTTATGTCAACTTGAGATGTATTTCCCACCATCTTTCTTTGATATAATGGTACATCTAATTGTGCACATCGTTCGAGAGATACAGTTCTGCGGTCCGGTATACTTACGGTACATGTACCCTTTTGAACGGTACATGGGTATTCTGAAAAGTAGAATGAAGAATAGGTATCGACCAGAGGGGAGCATTGTTGAAGCAACAGTGACTGAGGAAGTCACGGAGTTTGTGACCGATTATTTGAGTGAGGCAGAGTCTATTGGTATCCCAAAACCACGACACTATGGCAGGTTTAAGGGTAAAGGTGTTATTGGTAGAAAGATCGTGCAAGTTTCACGTCTACTTATTCATCAAGCACATTTGTTTGTCTTACAACATCTTGAGGTTGTTGAACCTTATTTGGAAACCCATATGGTTGAGTTAAGGCATCAAAATCCTTTGAAAAACCACATTTGGCTGACAAAAGAACAAAACCGAGTTTTTATCCAATGGTTCAAAGATCATGTGTTGACATTAGCATCATCAGATCCAGAAGCTGTAAGCGAAGAGATCAGATGTTTGGCAATCGGACCTGAAACTAATATTACATCTTTTGAGGGGTATGATATTAGTGGGTATACATACTACACTGCACGCCAAGATGCCAAATCGATAAACCAGAATAGTGGGGTAAAAATTGAAGCTGCTGCCACTGAGTACCACAGCGGTAACCGATCTCAACCAGTTAGTAATTGGTATTATGGTGTCATCGAGGACATCTGGGAACTAGACTATGACATTGATTCCTTTCTGTTGTTCCGGTGCAAGTGGGTGGACAACCGACGCGGGTACCAAAATGATGGAGGGCTTACCATGGTTGATCTTTCACGGTTACACGGTTATAATGATGATCAATTTGTTCTGGGAAAGGATTGCGAGCAAGTGTGGTATGTTGAGGATCCGAAAGACTGCAGATGGTCTGTTGTTCTTCCAGGAAGAAGGCCGGTTGTAATGGAAAATGAAAATGAGGATAACGATGAAAATGGGACTGTAGAGGAAACATCCTTGTTTCCTACTGGATTACCGGATTCGATTGATGATACTGAAAACGATTTGCTCTACGCACGATCAGACCATGATGAGGGTGTTTGGGTAGAAAATATGAAATGATTTATGTTTTTGTACGTGTCAGGTAATGTTGTTAGTAGAATGTAGACTGTAATATCATCTTAACTGTTATTGTTATGCATCATAGTATTTATGTTATGAGTTTAACTGATGAAAATGCTTTATGATTTTTTTTTGCAGTGGATGATCACCCTATAGATGACCCCATTGGACGGCTTATCTCCACTGGAGAACCTGAGCCACAGCCGAATAGACCAAGTAAGCGGGTCACGAGAGGAGGAAAGAAGAAGAAGGACCAGGTAGCAGTACACGAGACTGAGGCTGGCCCTTCACAGCAGACCGAAGAGGAGTCGGTTGTACCACCAGAGGCGAAGAAGCAGAAGAAAAGAGGTGCAACACGTGGGCTGAAGGCTAACAAGGGCCCTCCTACAAAACCGGTCGACTTCAATCAATTCAACCAGCCCCATGGAAATTGGAAGAATGACTTCACCGCTTACGGTAGCCATTTGGTGAAGTCATATTGCGACACATAAACCACACCTGGAAGCAAGTGCCTCAATCATTGAAGGATACTATGTTTCAGCGTCTTCAGGTAAATCTCTACATTATTACTATGATCTTTTGTGAAATAATAGAACATTTATGTTTACTTTACTAACTGAATGATCATGTACGTAGTCTCGTTTCTCCGTGGATCCCGCACTTAAAAACGATGTGCTATCAGCGATGTCGAAACAGTTCCGGGACCACAAGAATAAGTTGGCTGACAAGTACATCTACAAGATGCCTACTCCAGAAGATCCAGATGAGCCAGATCATGGTGGAGACGGTGTGAGACCACCATGGGAGGTTTACGAGGGCATAACAGAAGAGCAATGGCTACAATTTGTTGAGAGGCGTCACACACCTGAGTTCCAGGTGCACTTTATTGTCATACATACATAAATTAATCTTAATTTCTTATGTTTTTTTGTGTTCAATTTCACTTAACATGATCCCATTAATTTATGCAGGCTCTCCGTGCGAAACAACAAGCAAATGCTAAGAAGAATCTGTACCCTCACCACTTAGGTGGAAAAAGTATTGCTCAAAGGGTACCAGAATGGGAGCAAAAGGGATATCTGCCCACGGATGGCTCATTGGATGCCAGTGGCAGAAGAATGAAAGTGTGGGAGTTAAGCCACATTCCGAAGAACTCTACTCCCGAAAATCCTCAATATGATGAAGCCACGAGAGCAGTTATTGCTCAAATGGTAAGTGATATCATTTCATTTTCAGTCAAACTGTTCATTTCCTTTGTATATGAACTTATGTTAAACTAATAACTGTATTTGTGTGTTATATTAGGGTGAATTAAGCTCTCAGCTCACCCAGGGCACCTGGACCTCACAGAGGAATGATGATCCTCTTACACGCGCTCTTGGTAAGAAGGATCATCCAGGTCGTGCCATTGGGTTTGGTGGGCACGTTGGTATCCGCCAGGCATTTGGCGCACCCGGGTCCAGAATCAGCCGGGGACAGTCGATTAGCTACGAGGAGCACCTGAGAGCGATGTCTGAGATGGAGCAGAGGATTACTCAGAACGTCGACGAGAGGATCGCTCAGGCTATATCAAGGATTCAGCCACAGCAGCATGAAAGCCAAGAGGTTTCTCGACCACCGGTAGTGAGAAGTAGTGTCCACTCGGCTGATCCGTTTCCCTATGCATCTCTACAGGTTAGACTTACATTTCAATTGAGTACATGACGATTATGATTTTTAACTTGATCACTAATATCATCATAGAAGAATTCTCAATTTTTATCTAAACAAGTTCCACATAACACTCAGGCACCCACTGAGTGCCATCTGTTTTTACAAATTGGAGTAGAAGAGGTCATGGTTGCATGGGGAAAACTTTTCCCCTCTCGTCCAAGTGATATTGTGCACGGTGAACCACTCCGACATTACCATGCACGAGTGCTTGTAGACGAATTTGTTGCAGAGCATGCTGACGTCGGTTTACCGGTGCCGGTCCCACAAAGACCTACCGTGCGTTCTGCACAGACTGCGACAGTGCAGTGGCCTGCACGATTGGTCAGACTCCCTGGGCAGGTATTACTCTTAACCGTTGCTATAAAACTATTGGTGTTTTTATTTGTATTGAAAGTGTGAAAGTAAGTGTAATTGCATTGGTTTTGTTAACTCTCAAATTGTGGTGCGTCGTTGGTATTAATTGGGAGCTTTTATAACTTTTTAAATGTGTGCTGGAGCTCCCTGTATGGATGAAGCATTATTACAGGTCTGATTGAATGAAATGTGGTGAATATAATATATATAAGCTGGATGGAAAAAAACAAAAAAATATACCTATCTCGGCGGTTCTTAGAGAACAACCGCCGAGATAGGCCCCTGGGATTGACCGTGTGTGAGATTGACCATGGGTCTATCTCGGCGGTTGTTCTCAAGAACCGCCGAGATAGACTCATGGTCAATCTCACACACGGTCAATCCCAGGGGCCTATCTCGGCGTTGTTCTCTAAGAACCGCCGAGATAGGTACATCTAGTTCGGCGGTGCTCATTTCGGCGGTTCACAACCGCCGAAATAGGCCCATTGGAACCGCCGAAATAGGCCTTTTTTCTACTAGTGTAAACCTTAGAACTTTAATCAGGTATGAAAGTAAATTAATCAACTGTAACTTAGGAGTTTAATTAAGCTAAACCTATGATCAAGAGTAAGTAATTGAAATAAAATTAAATGTACACTTTAGACATACAAATTCAATAGTGTAGGTGGTCAAGTCAAACCCGGAACTAAATCGAGGTTGCACGTTCGAAACCTCGCAAAAATCCGTTTTAGAAAATTTATTCAATTAGCGAAAACGTAACACGGACTTGGGCTATCCTACTGGGCCTAAGTCCATGAACTCCAAAAGCCCACTTAAACAATTCAACGAGAGTTTGAGCCACTCTCAGGATAAAACCCTAAATCATTCCAGATTAAATGAAATGGGCCCAATGAAAGATTTAATTAACAAGATCTAACCCAGATCCTTATGAGAGAGTAATTGTAAACCAGAAACTATAAACTATTAAGAATAAAAGATGTTTAGCTTTATAAGTTCCTTAGCTAATCAATACTTGAAACACCTTAATTATAGGTTATTAGTGGAAGTTCGCACATTCAAGTTTGGTTATTACTTCTGCTCATACCAGGTACGATTTCTCGTACTCAGATACTTCTGCTAACGGACTTAAGGTGACGTTTTTGAAAAACGCTAACTTAGCTTAAAATGAATTTCAAAAGGGAAACTACTTGTGACAGCCCAGCCTAATCAGCCCACATGTGTGATATTGTCCGCTTTGGCACGCAGGCCGCACGGATTTGTTCCTGGGGTTTCCTAGCCCCAAAACGCGTCACACAAGGAAGAGGTATCCATGCATCTATAAGTCACACTTCGTTCTCCTCTCCAACCGATGTGGGAGGAACACCACGCCGGGTGTTACACTCTACCCCCTTAGGGAGCCCAGTGCCCTCACGGGCTCACTGGCACACCGACCTGGGTCTCGCTCTAATACCATCTGTGACAGCCCAGCCTAATCAGCCCACATGTGTGATATTGTCCGCTTTGGCACGCAGGCCACACGGATTTTTCCCTGGGGTTTTCTAGCCCCAAAACGCGTCACACAAGGAAGAGGTATCCATGCACCTATAAGGCACACTTCGTTCTCCTCTCCAACCGATGTGGGAGGAACACCACGCCGGGTGTTACACTATTGAAATACCCCAAACCTAAGTATGTTAATTAAACATCAAGTTATGATGTAGTAAGGCTAAAACATGCCTTAGAAACATTGGTAGACAATCTAAACCAAATAAAATACAAGGAAACGTCATAAGAGCAATTTAAGCAAAAACATGCTCTAAGCTTGGAGTAACTTTGATTAGCACCCAAATGTCATTCTTGTACCTTATTAACATTCTAATGGACACGTTAAATCAATCACCAAAGAAAACTAAGCTCAAAAACAAGCTTAAACACAAATTGT
This sequence comes from Limonium bicolor, assembly GCA_023374045.1. Classification (NCBI taxonomy): domain Eukaryota; kingdom Viridiplantae; phylum Streptophyta; class Magnoliopsida; order Caryophyllales; family Plumbaginaceae; genus Limonium; species Limonium bicolor. Next base: position 227,914,127 of record CM041782.1, read on the forward strand.
GCTTTAAGGACTCTAAAACCACATTTTTGAAAAGTTGTCTTAGAAGAAGGTTTTGAGTGGCTAAATGCCCATGATTACACCTTAATCAACTTGTGTACTACTTATTATCACATTAGGATGCCTAAATCAATGGGAAACCAAAATTTAACAAATATGTGCACTAATTGTGAATAGTAACCAAATAGTGCCTTAATTAAGCTTTAGTAAACTTTGTCTAATTAGTTCGTCAAAAAAGGCCATAAATATCTCATGTGGAAGGAGGGGGCCGGTTTTAAGGATGGTGAGTCACCACCATATGCCAGCCATGTTAGAAAATAGGAAGAAAAGAAGAAAATGACTATTACCTTTTTAAAAAACAAATATCTTCTTATGCCTCTTCTCTCTCCTCTCTTCTTCATTTCCCACCTTCCCCACCGTTTTTCTCTTCGCCTCTCTCCTCCAAAAACCGTTCAAGCTACATCCATGGCTCCACCACCTTCATTTTCTCACCAAACACACAATATTGCTCCAAATAAAAAACTAAGCACACCTTTGTCTTAGTTAAGTCAAGGCCTTTCATCCTCTCTTTTCAAATCTGAAAAAGCTTGAGTTTGGTACCATGGAGACACTCCATTGAAGGGGGAAAATCAAGTTTGAAGATCTCCCTTGCTTCTTCATTCATTCAAGGTAAGGAAACTTAATGAAAAATCAACTTTCCACCCATTTTTGTCATTACCGAAAATTATCTTCTCATGGAGCTTTGTTTTACTCCTTAAAAAGCTTGTTTCAATCTCCAAGACTAGAAGAAGTGTTCCTTGCTCATTATCAAAGCCATTCCAAATTTCAAGGTAACATCCATTTAGTGCATTAAAAATTTTGTAAACCTAGGACATGATCCTTAGTTAAGGTACAATATTTAGCACTTATTAAGTTTTTTTACTGTGGAATAGAACATTGGCAAGAGATTTAAAGCCCTTGGCCGATTTTCCATCAAGAAAACCAAAGGAGGAAATTGAGAGGAATGCTTGAAAAACAAGGTAAATATCTTACCTCAAGGTGGTTTATTGTTTAATGGGGTGGTTTAGATAAGTACTAAATGTAGCTTAAAGCTTCATGTGTAATGGGTTATATAACTAGGAAAAAGAGTAAACAAGCTTGTGAACTTGTGACTAAGAAGCCAATGGAAATGAGCTAGTAAGATAAGCATAAAGTGGATTATAAGAACACTTATGTTGCTATGGCAGCATTGCTATGTGTATTTGCAGGTTGAAAGCTTTTATATGTGGGGAATTCAGTGTTTAAGTTTAAGTCATTTAAGGGCCTAAGAGCCATGTCATTTAAGAGCCTTAGTGCTATGTAATTTAAGATTATTGCACCATATTGAGTTTGTTATGAATGGTATGATTTGAGTAAGAAATATCCTAAGAAACGGGTTTGTTGAGTGTGAGATGATTTGAATGAGACAAACTATGCATTGGGCATGATAATATACTAGAGAGGCTATGGCAAAATTTGAGTAATAAACCAAGTGTGCTTAGGGGTTTGTTTGTTAGTTTTAATGACGTAGGTTTGTACTAGGAGTTATTAAGAGTTAAATTGGTGGAAGTGAGGAATTAAGGTGACCTTGAATATTTTAGGATGACCTAGTGCTTATTAGGAGAGTCTGATGTTAAGGGTGGACTAAACACACCATGATTGAGATATAAGGTTTATGGATGGAGCAAAATTTAGAAGGAGAATGTTGTAAAAATGTTTTAAGAGATTTAATGTGAAACTAGTGAGTATAACCTTGATGGTAATGAGGGACTTGATGTTGGAGATGAAGTGTTTAAGAGGAACGTAGAGTGGTCAAGATGAAGGAGACAGATTTAAGTGTTAAGAGAATAGTAGTAATGCATATATATAAGTTCAAGTTGGGAATGATGAGAAGAAAGTGTAAATAAAGAGAAATTATGCATGAAGATGCAATATGACTTGAGCACTTTGAGTTAGCTTGGTAAAGGATATAAGGATGAATAATGATGCTTGAGGTATTTAAGAAGGTTGAGGGAAATACTTTGGTAAGTTGAGGTTTTAGAAAATCTACATGTGGAATGTAGGATACTAAGTGATATGTTAGGAATTTGTAAGAGTTTGAGTAAATGACAAGTAGATATAGTTGGTGGATGAATTAGGAGGTTTTTAAAGTGTTAAAGAGGGTGGAACATGTCATAACACATGTGGAAAGGTTAGGAAACGATTGTATAAGAATAGAGGTAGGAGATGCACTTGTATGCATAAGTGTTGAAAATGGAAATTGAAACTGGTGGAATTAAACAAGGATTGGATGATGAGTTTAACCAATGATTTAAGTAGGTTTTAAGAGTGTTAAGGTGGTTAGACATGTTTAGAAAAACTGTGAAAAGATTAGGGAAGAAACGGGAAGAAGAACGGAGTTGAAACAAGTCAAATAGAGTGTTTCTGACTTCGACCTACCTAGGGCATTGGGTCGGTCGGTGGGTCGGTCGGGCTGAAATCTGCAAAATTGAGTTTCTGACTTTGACCTACCCAGGGGCTGGGTCGGTCGGTGGGTCGGTCGGACCATAAAAAAAACAGAAAAGAAAGGGCGGTATTAGTAGTCCACCATTAGGAGGGTGATGATGATTGGAGAGGTAAGTATATAAGGATTTAAGAGGTTAAGTTAAGTAAAATGAATTACGTGTTTAAGGTTAAGTTATAAGAACTCAGTGGTTATTAGTTGGGGATCATTGGTACCTAAGTGAGTTAGGTTAATTGAAAGTAATTAACAATCCAAATTGGATGAATGTTTTAGGACTTGAGAATTAGGACTCAGAAGGAGAATAAGCAACTGAACAACCGACGGTGTACGGTATGGTTTTCTTGTAGCCTGCTTGCTAATGAGGTGTCCCTCGGCTTGTGTGCTATTTGTTTATGTGTGCCGACTAAACAAGATAAAGCATGCAACCAGAATATTATGTTTGTTGTGTGATTGTGATGCACTAACACAACTTACTTTGAGAACTTACTAACAACGTTTAGTAACGAATTGTGTGAGAATAAGGAACATTCCCAAATATTGATTTATTAGTAACCGAAAGTGGTTAACTAACAAACATTGACTTCGAGATTTCTACTAATTAGAACTTGGGGGGGAGTGAGGAATCCGGAATGGTACCGGCACATGTGTAAAGGGGGAGGTCGGTATCCTTATCAGGTTCCGACTTCCAAATATGACTTGTCTTCGGACTCGTCGCCTAGAGTCGACATAAAGACTCGGTCACCTCGATTTCTGTTCGAGGTGGGAGGCATTACTGAGATGGTGTGGTGGGATCTACCTAAATCCCAACTAATTCTAACAAATATTGTTTATGTAAACCAATGGAGCTGATAACTCATTGGTTAGGGTTACTTTGACCCGACAAGATAAATAATGAATTAAGGAACAACCATTCTAATTAAAGAACGGTTGTCATAATTGAGATATGATCTGAGATAAGAATTGAGATAAGATTTGAGATAAAGTACAACCAATTCTAATTAAAGAATGTTTGGTACATTGAGACTGAGATAAGGATTAAGATTGAGGTAAGATAAGAATGGACTAAGATTAAGAGGTATCATAATTTAAGGAGTTAAAGACTAACTCACTTACTAAGGGAACGCTTTTAAGTCGTTCATTGTGTTTGAACTCTGATTGTTCATATATGGCTTGTTGTTTATCGCACTTCTTATTTATGTTGTGCATCTAATCAACTTCATGCTATCGACAATTAGTCGTCGTAGCCCCGTTAGCTTGGGGGCTATAAAAGAATCGTACCAGCAAAGGTGCGGACCCCCTTGGGGGATGCTGTTTAAGTTTTGCAGGTGAACGACAGAAGACGACCGTCCTGAGAGTAGGATTGGGTAGTAGTACTTCGGGTTGTTTTACTTTTGTTACACGAGTTGTGCATGTACACTCGCTTAGTAAATGGATGAGATGTTAGTATGATGTATTAGGATACGAGAAACTTGGATTAAGAACATGTATTTGGTTAAGGTTTTAGTATACTAATGTTCGGTATATTCGGGTCCATCAGACCGTAGCTAGATCTTAGAGTATTTAGTATGCCAAGTTAGTCACGTGGGTGACTGACGGCGGTAACACCAATTGTTGTAAGAATTCCGCTGTGTTGTTAATATAATTGGTTGAAGGTTTATGAGTTGAGAATGGATTTATGAGATGGGGTGTTACAAAAAGTAGTATCAGAGCGTAGTTACGCTCTGATGACAGGAATTACCGAACTTAGAAGGATACCAAGTTATAGTTTGAGTTATGGGTTAAGGGTTGAGAGATAGAGCGAGAGGTGTGTTAGTCAGGACTTCCCGGTGTTTACCAGATATCTATAGTACCTAGACCCGCCCTCCACTTCCCTAACTTTTAATGCGGGGAATAAATGCTAGAGAGAAGAAAGCCTTCTCTTACTCGGGGAAACCCGATCTGGCAGTTAGTTAACATTAAGCAATACGAAAAACACGTCGTTATACAATAGTTTACAAAAACTTGGAGGTTTTAATTGGAGCGCAATGATGAAACAGGCGCTACCAACGGAATTCTACAATAAGAGAACGGTAATTACCGGCAACATGGGTCGACATGCTACGCAGTCGAAATAACCCGCCATACCAATAATAAGAAAAGCACTACGACTGCAATGGAGAGGAAAGAGAAGTGACAGGGATACCGGACAGTAGTCCGGAGGAGCATAACAACGGGATAACACCGCGCATGAGCATAAGGGCTATTTAAAAACCTATTGTTAAACGGGAACTCCAAACCGCATACAATTAGAAAGGTTACAAAACCTGACTGACATGACGCAAACGACTATGAAAACGCATACACGTTGTACACTGGAATAGGACTACGGTGTAGTGCCTAAGCAGAGTCAATACTTAGTAACCACGACAAGTGCGTGGAAACGGGAGCAAGGATTAAGGCATAAGTAAATAACAAGGGGTTCCCTCAGAAAAAGGAACGCCCTGATAAGTGACAGTACTGTCAAAACAACCGGGAAACTGCCGGATGGTCAGTTATCCAAAACAAGAGAACATCTAAGGAGTCCCGAGGACTACCAATTACATGGAGATTAAAAGAAAGTACCACTACTGACGTACACAGTACCGATAGCCCATCTTGCATTGCGCACTTGCCATAGCAAGTGCTTCCACAATAAAGCTATACGGAAGGCCATCATGGCAAGGTAACGGAACGCTACGGTTATTATGCATTTTGTTACTGGATTGCAAATCCATAAGAACGGGAGAATGAGACCTAGGAAGGGCCTGACGGCCTGACTATGATGAACTAAGTCGACACACCAGTCAGCAGGGAGCTGGACTTGGTCAGAATACCAAACGAAGTAACCATCGGCAACGGAAAAACCTACTACAACAACAACAACAAACAATACGGGTAAGAACACCAATCCCGAACCTCGAAGAGAGGAACCTAAGAGATCGCTCAGTGATCCGAGCAAAACACTATGTCAGCAATAACATACAAAGAATGTATTACAAGATGCAATGGAGACTGTTGACACAACGTCTTCCAACAAGAACGAGATGGAATTCCCGGGATGACCACTAAGAATACCAGTAACAAACATTCTTCATTGAAGATGTTGGTAAACCCCGGAAACAGGGATAGAGCAAATGAACTTAAGCTATAACCAACTAAGGATTAAAGAAATACAATTTCGATAAAGGGAAGCTCAAAGGACTACACCACAAAATTGGTATAGTTGAGAAGAACGAAACCCGTAAATGAAGGTTAGTATTGTTTGCCTAACTCATTAACACCCAAGTATGGTTAATCATCGACGGGTGGCGTAGTCCTCAAGAGTTGAACGAAGCGTTGAGATGGAAGCACATGATAACCTGGATAAATATCCAACTTAGACACCGTAAGGCAGAGGCCTAATATGAACCTATCATTAATTGCTGAAAGATGCAGGTCTATGAGAGCGAAGATATCGTTACAGACACTAATTAACCTTAGATCACCTGAATAAACTTCCATAGCGGGAAGCAGGAAGCAGCAAATTACCATGAAACCCGGAACTACATTTAATGTGTAACCTAACGGTGGATAGTGTTCAAAGAACCCGAAACATATGGAGATAGCCTATGGATGAGTAAGAGTACAACAGTGAACCGAGCACCGGCTCTCACTCAATGACATTAAACACTAAGAGCCTACGAGCCAAGGATGTTAACCACATCAGAGCTCGAGGCGCAGAAAAGTATAAGAGAGCTTATCTAAGCTATGAACGAACTACAATTCGTAGATATGAACGGTTACAAAACCTATAACTTAGATTATGGAAGAATTGCCATGAAAGGGCACCAATGAGAATATTGAGATAATACTATTGACAGGGGCGGAGAATGAACCATTCCTTTTAGGGTGGGGATACCTCTCCTTGTAGTTGGGCCATGAGTGGGAATAAACCCCTTAAAAAGGGCTTTCACTTATTAGAGATAGAATACTCCTTTATTAGAGAATGGAAACGGTAAACCTTGAGAATCATTGGAACATTCCAATTACATATATAATAAGAAATGCTGCATGGACGGACCTCATATCCGACACCCATGATTTAGGAATCAGAAATCGTTAGAGATAAACGTTATGAGTGCACAATGTGGCACGTCAAGTGACCAACGCTCAGAAGAGCTTGTGACTCAATGTATAACTTCTTCCCTTTTCAGTAACCAGTAAATTACTTGGTTAATAACATAATAAAGGAAGGAAGTATGTGAGAGAGACTAACCTACTTGTGAAACCGAAATTGAAGCGAAACATCTGCATATTAAGAGATAATGATTTTATGACACGGTACAACAACCGCCATACACCTGGAATTAGAGAACTCCAAGTGTGTTTACACCACGAAGGGATTAAATATAAGATATTACGTTAGAATAAGTGAGTGAGGAGTTGCACCATCAATGGGCAACCGAGTAAAGGCCAAATACCTAGATAAGTGGATTAAGTCATGGTGCGCAAAAAGAGCGACCATTATGTATAAACCGTCGAGTATTAACACGGAGACAATTAGATCTATGAGCTAAACCGTATAAGTACGGAATAAGATGGTAGACGAATATGCATTGACTAGTAGTTAGAGCTGAGTGTGAGTGGTAAGATTTCATAGGAAGCACACTGTCCAATCCTTAAGGAACTGGAAGTGTGTTGCATGAAGATCAATATGGGAAACAAGATGAAAGGCTCAATGGAAAGAGACCTCAATTGCTAAAGGATAGAATCCATACTGAACACAGAAAGAAGCTAAGCACGCCATATCTAGGAATGTGGTAGATGGATTTCCCTTGATTAAGTTCAAGAAGAACATTAAGTGTTATTATGGAACGATGAAAGAGGAGATCGACAACAGAATACATCATAATTAGCAATAGCTAAACGTGTGACGGACACTACGAGTTTACTAAAATGAGGTGTAGGACGACCGCACTCCATAGGAGCTTACGGGCCTGGCAGACCCATTTATGAGTTAGTCGGGTAAGTAGTAATGTACCAGTAAGGTACCCCATGCATGTAGACGAGTTGTGTAAGGAACACGGGAAGTAGTCGACTCCGTACCACAGTCAACAACGCAAGATCAGACAAGAGCATCTACTACCACAAACAGTTGAAGAGAAGGAACTCAGTTGAACCAACGACACAAAGGAATTAGAGAACTCATTTCAGACAGAAAATAATTAAGAATTATGAAGTGCGAAGAGCACGGATTATTAAGTGCAGACATAGGACATGTCTTAAGAAGTTAAAGATAAAACAGTAAAGCGTAATAAGCACTAAACAGTTGTTTCAGATTAAGAATCATCCTCATACCAAAGGTCACTTGGAAAGAACGATTCAGACACTTGAGAGAACACTAAGAATATGAACGTTAGATCTCCAGAGAGAGACTGGATAGACGAGTTATAACTCATTAAGGCCGTGTATAATTAAAGACAACACACGTCCATTGAGAGACCCGTAGTACTAAATTATTAGCATGCAGGAGAATGTACAATACTATAAAAGGATAAAAAAGGCAAACTAAGCCTAAGGTAATCACAGTCGCGCAGCAGAAGCTATAATACCGATACCTTAAAAGGTTTCATATACCTAATGAAGGGGGAAGGAAAGATGTAACACACACCTTCCAGTTGGATAAATATATGACTTATTAACTGAATGCTCTAGAACCTTTTAGGCTAGGCCAAACGAAGTTGAGGAAATGGTATAGATACCGTTAATAATTCTAGATACATAAACTTAGCCATTAACACGGTTAAGACCCTCTGATCGGATCATAATGTGAGATAGATGACATGGAAGCTGGAATGCTTAGTGAGAATTAGACATCTTGAACCTTTGTTCAAGGATGATATAAAGTTGATTACGTGGGCGTAATCCATTTTAAGGGGGGTAGAGCGGAAAACCGCTTAGCGTTTGTTTATGTACTGAGTACGTAAACTACGGTGTTCATAGCACAAAAGAATTTAAGAAATTGTTTTACTTAAACATTTTGAGATTAATTATGGTTATTGCGCAATGCAGATGCGAAAACCATACGTATTAAGTACCGATCTTGTTAATTCCGGTGTGAGTACAATTTAAGAGAATTAGTGAAGATGATTAAAGAGACTTAAGGAATATATGGGATATGAGTCGGTATGGAACTATACGTGAGATAAGAATAAGATAACACTATAAGATATTATTTGATATGAGTATGAGCCAGGAAATAGTAATGATATGAGGTATAAGATGAGAAGAACTGGTATGAAACCAATATAGAACTTAGTAGGAGTTAAAGTCCTGAGGTAAGCACTAAGAGGTGAACTAGGAATGATGATGGACTGAGTCCACACCTTAGAGATGTATTGATTACGACTAGAAAGACTAAAAAGATAGAAAATTGGAAATGAGTGAATTATTTGTTGTTTGAAAATGACGTGGGAGGTGAACCTTGATTTTTCAAGGGATCAAGGGAAACCAAACACAAATTGAGGTGGAAGGATAGTTCAACACTGATGCTGATCACATCAGGGTCGAATGATTCCTGAAACACCCTACAAGTGGTCACAATTAATCACGCTAAGAATAGATGCATTAGCATAAAAGTGAAATTGGAGTTGATTGTATTTTCAAATAGAGGGAATTATTCCTCACTTGACCTCGTAAAAAGGATTTCCTTTTAACCGAGCCTCGCCCATGAAGCCGAGGACGCATGAGCCTTTGTTTTGGACCAGTGACATGGGGAGAACATAGTGGTTTTGTATTCTTGCTCATGAAGTCGAGGATGAATGTGCCTTTGTCTTCGGACCGGCGACATGAGAGAGTACGACAAAAGTTATATGATTGTTTTAATCTTCCAAAGCACCGCGGACCAGAGAGCGTAAGTGTACAATAGTCGGTACCTGCGGGCGATAACTTGCATTACTTGCTCATGAAGCCGTGGACCTGTGAGCCTTCGTCTTCTAACCGGGGACATGAGGAGGATGCAACAAAGGGAATTTTGAGTGTTATACATGCTTAAGCATGTAGTGTTATTTTTTAGTATAAGTATATGACAGACCTAATGAGTTAATAAGTTTAAATACACATAAGCATGATCTATATGATCTATGGAATGAGATAAACCGTGTAATCAAATAAATAAGATGCATGGGAACATTGGGGACAAAGTTCATTTAAGGGGGGTAGATTGAAATACCCCAAACCTAAGTATGTTAATTAAACATCAAGTTATGATTTATTAAGGCTAAAACATGCCTTAGAAACATTGGTACACAATCTAAACCAAAGAAAATACAAGGAAACGCCATACGAGCAATTTAAGCAAAAACATGCTCTAAGCATGGAGTAACTTTGATTAGCACCCAAAGGTCATTATTAGACCTTATTAACATGCTAATGGACATGTTAAATCAATCACAAAAGAAAACTAAGCTAAAAAACAAGCTTAAACACAAATTGTGCTTTCGGAACTCTTAAAGCACATTTTTGAAAAATTGTCTTAGAAGAAGGTTTTGAGTGGCTAAATGCCCATGATTACACCTTAATCAACTTGTGTACTACTGAGTATCACACTAGGAAGCCTTAATCAATGGGAAACCAAAACTTTCATAAATATGTGCACTAATTGTGAATAGTAACCAAATAGTGCCTTAATTAAGCTTTAGTCAACTTTGTCTAATTAGTTGGTCAACAAAGGCCATAGATATCTCATGTGGAATGAGGGGGCCGGTTTTAAGGATGGTGAGTCACCACCATATGCCAGCCATGTTAGAAAATATGAAGGAAAGAAGAAAATGACTATTACCTTTTTAAAAAGCAAATATCTTCTTATGCCTCTTCTCTCTCCTCTCTGCTTCATTTCCCACCTTCCCCACCGTGTACCTCTTCTCCTCTATGCTCCAAAACTGTTCAAGCTACAGCCATGGCTCCCCCACCCTTATTTGCCCACCAAACAAACAATATTGCTCCAAATCAAAAACTAAGCACACCTTTGTCTTAGTTAAGTCCAGGCCTTCCATCCTCTCTTTTCAAATCTGTAAAAGCTTGAGTTTGGTGCCATGGAGAAACACCATTGAAGGGTGGAAAATAAAGTTTGAATAGCTCATTTGCTTCTTCATTCATTCAAGGTAAGGAAACTTAAAGAAAAATCAAATTTTCACCCATTTTTGTCATTACCGAAAATTATCTTCTCATGGAGCTTTTTTTTACGCCTTAAATTAGCTTTGTTTCAATATTCAAAGACTATAAGTAGTCTTGCCATGCTTCATTATCAAATCTCATTCCAAATTTCAAAGGTAAACATCCATTTAGTGCATTAAGCAATTTTTGTAAACCTAGGAAATGATTCCTTAAGTTAAGGTGCAATATTTAACACTTATTACATTGTTTGAATGTGGATTAGAACATTGGCAAGAGAATTAAAGCCCTTGGCCGATTTTCCATCAAGAAAACCAAAGGAGGAAATTGAAGCTTGAAAAACAAGGTAAATGTCTTACCTCAAGGTGGTTTATTGTTTAAGGGGTGGTATTTAGTTAAGTACTAAATGTAGCTTAAAGCTTACATTATGTAATGGGTTATATAACCTAGGAAAAAGAATTTAAACAAGCTTGTGAACTTGTGACTAAGGAGCCAATGGAAATGAGTTAGTAAGATAAGCATAAGGTGGAATATAAGAACACTTATGTTGCTATGGGAGCATTGCTGTGTGTATTTGCAGGTTGAAAGCTTTTATACGTGGGAAATTCAGTGTTTAAGTTTAAGTCATTTAGGGCCTAAGAGCCATGTCATTTAAGAGCCTAAGTGCTATGCAATTTACGATTATTGCACCATATTGAGTTTGTTATGAATGGTTTGATTTGGGTGAGAAATATCATGAGAAAGGGGTTTGTTGAGTGTGAGATGATTGAATGAGAAAAACTATGCATTTGGGCTTGATTATATACTAGAGAGGCTATGGCGAAATTTGAGTATAAACCAAGTGTGCCTAGTGGTTGGTGTTAGTTTTTATGACCTAGGTTGTACTAGGAGTTATTAAGAGTTAAATTGGTGGAAGTGAAGGAATTAAGGTGACCTTGCGATTTAGGATGACCGAGTGCTTATTAGGAGGAGTTTGAGGTTGAATGGGTGGACGAAACACACCATGATTGAGATATAAGATATGTATTAGATGGAGCAAAATTTAGTAGGAGAATGTTGTAAAAATGTTTTGAGAGGTATAGATGTGAACTAGTGAGTATAACCTTGATGGTAATGAGAGGACTTGGATGTTGGAGATGAAAGTGTTTAAGAGGAACCTAGAGTGGTCAAGATGAAGGAGAAAAGATGTAAGTGTTAAGAGAATGATTAGTAATGCATATGTATAAGTTCAAGTTGGGAATGATGAGAAGAAAGTGTAAAGGAGAGGAAATTATGCCCGGAGATGCAATATGACTTTGAGAACTTTGCGTAGCTTGGGTAAAGGAGATAAGGATGAATAATTATGCTTGAGGAGTAGTTAAGAAGGTTGAGAGGAACCACTTTGGTTAGCTGATGTTTTAGGAAAAATCTACATGTTGGAATGTAGGTAACTAAGTGATAAGTGTTAGGAATTTTGTAAGAGTTTGAGTAAATGATCAAGGAATTGAGTATTAGTTCGGTGGGTGAATTAGGAGGTTTTTAAAGTGTTGAAATGAGGGTGGAACATCTCATAACACATGTTGAAAGGTTAGGAAAAGATTGGATAAGAATAAAGGTTGGCGATGCACTAGTATGCATAAGTGTTGAAAATGGAAATTGAAATTGGTGGAATTGAACAAGGATTGGATGATGAGTTTAACCAATGATTTAAGTAGGTTTTAAGAGTGTTTAAGGTGGTTAAACATGTTTAGAAAACATGTGAAAAGATTAGGGAGGAAACGGGAAGAAGAACGGAGATGAAACGAGCCAAACAGAGTGTTTGTGACTTCGACCTACCCAGGGCATTGGGTCGGTCGGTGGGTCGGTCGGGCTGAAATCTGCAAAATCGAGTTTCTTACTTTGACCTACCCAGGGGCTGGGTCGGTCGGACCATAAAAAAAAGGAAAGGGTGGTATTAGTAGTCCACCATTAGGAGGGTGATGATGATTAGAGAGGTAAGTATATAAGGATTTAAGAGGTTAAGTTAAGTAAAATGAATTAAGTGTTTAAGGTTAAGTTATAAGAACTTAGTGGTTATTAGTTGGGGATCATTGGTAGCTAAGTAAGTTAGGTTAATTGAAAATAATTAACAATCCAAATTGGATGAATGTTTTAGGACTTGAGAATTGGGACTCGGAAGGAGAATAGGCAACCGAACAACCGACAGTATATGGTATGGTTTTCTTGTAGCCTGCTTGCTAATGAGGTGTCCCTCGGCTTGTGTGCTATTTGTTTATGTGTGCCGACTAAACAAGATAAAGCATGCAACCAGAATATTATTGTTGTGTGATTGTGATGCACTAACAATACTTACTTTGAGAACTTACTAACAACGTTTAGTAACGAATTGTGTGAGAATAAGGAACACTCCTAAATATTGTTTTATTAGTAACCGAAAGTGGTTAACTAACTGTAACACCCCAACCGCTAATACTCTAATAATGGTCTAACCGTCACATTAATATAGCTAATCGCAGTCGAATTACTCTCGACTACGGAGGGTGATACAATACTGACAGCCTTCCACAGCTAACAGTCCTAACTACATTCAGTCCCGGTCTGATAAATAGAAATACAAAACTTACATCATCATAATTTACAACGCCTGATTACCAAGTACTAAGAGTATACATTACATAATGATCTCTCAAGTCTCACAAAAGAATATGAGTTTACACATTCCACTCATCTTTTCCAAGTTAACTATTCTCAAAATACAGCGGGTGTAACACCCCTACTAATTCGGTTCCTAATAATCCTATAAATGTCGCGCACAATAATATCTCGCAGCGGTAAATAATAACTGTCGCCCTAATGGTGTCACTGTTATCACTCGCCCATACGGGTGATAACGAATTACCTGATAATCAACTTGCGAAACGTATTCCCGCAGTGACCACAAGAGATAGATAGCAGTACTTAAACAATTTAAAATGAATTTAACATCAACCAATTATTACAGACCGTGAGCATCTAATCCAAATACACCTCGGTTAAACAACCCGAGTCCAAAATAACCTTAGTATCACACCGTACCAAGTCTAAACCAACAGTAACACAATAGTCGCGCCCCGCGTCGACCCACCAGCTAGTCTCCTGCAATAAAGATGGTTTGTGGTATGGAATCAGCCCCTGCTGAGTATGTTATTACATGCCCCGTCATGCCCCCTCAAACCCCTCAATTATTTGGTCGAGAGCATGAGATTCGTTACATGCAATACCGTTTTAATATTAAAACTGTAAAACAATTAACAGTAATATCCATACAATAACACAACCATCAACACACATAATATACCACAAGTATAACCAATGAACAACAAAGCGAAACAACGAGAGTAATAAACAAGTATCAATTATCGTCCATGGTATAGAAACCAATATCGTTCGCCACTGTACAAGTCTCAACTGTATTAATTGTTCAGTTATACCTAGTGACAATGTCTCGTTAAAAACGACATGTCTCTAAGTTACCCATATATTATGGCGGGTCACCCACGGCAGTAGCCACTCCAACGGTAGAGTCTCCGACCAACGAGCCATTCTAGCTCACGGGAAATTTTCTTGATACTTACGGACCCGTACGCGGACATCCTGGTATCGTTTTTGCGATCACAGCGCGCACCAAGAGCCACATCCTCTTGGCTTTACTTTCCTTCATTAATTAATTATACCATCGCATCGCATTACCAATTTTTTTTTCTAACACAGCAGACTAAGGTCATTAGTCCAATCCGGAGTCTGTAAACTCGGGATCCAGTGTTAGATACGAGAGCAGCGTTTAAAAGGGCCAATGCTCCGTATTAAAGTCTCGGATAATATGTATATCTTATTATCCTAGTGCTACAACGTTTTTCTAACGATCCTAATATTTCATATAAGATAGCACCATAGCCGCTAGTTCGTTTTATATATATAGGTCCATATATACGAACCAATACTGTTAACTCAACAACAGTAAATAATAAGCAGCTATAAATATACAGTTCATGCATATTTAATTAGACATTCAGACAAACAATCTTATCACAGATCACACAGAAGTCTGAACTGAGGAAGCCCTCAGAGACAATCAGAGACACATAACAACATACCCTTCACCCTGATTGTATTATGGTGGAGTATGAATCAGCAAGATCCTATGCTCCGGGTGTCGTCTCTAACAGTCTAAACAATACATAATGCTACTGATTAGCATCCCGTAAAAACAATACAACTCCACGGTACCCCGTACCGTCACTAATAACTCCCGGTTAATCCCCCGTTATTAACTGACAATGTTTGTCGGGTTTTCGGCTTAACACGAGATTGGAAACATGTTATATTACATGCGTAGTCTTGTCTCGTATATTAATATACTTATTGTTGAACTTTGTTATCGCATGTAACTTAATATACTCTTGTATAACATATAGTTTGCTTCTACGTTACATGTATGATTCTTTGTCATGCACTATACCTCTCACCGTAGTATTTATTTTTCTAAGGTTTGTCTCTTTTTTTTTTTAAGTTCAACGTGGTATAATTCATATGTACAAGTACTTTGGGTTATTTAAATTCTTATTATCCCATGTATACTCTTAACATTAGAATTTCCATATCTAATGTTTATAATTCTTTTCTCCTCTTCTATTATCATTTTAATTATGATAATTTATAGTTGTCACATTTTCAACACCATTACATATATTTATTTATATATGTATTATGGAACCATTTATTATATGGTAAGTCTTATAATGAAATACCCCAAACTTAGATATGGTGTTTAAATGATAAACTAAGATATAAGGAGGCTAAGTAATGCCTTAGAAACATTTCTAATCAAAGAAAATATAAGGAAACACCAAAAGAGCAGTTTAAGCAAAAACGTGCTCTAAGCTTGGAGAGACTTGGGAGAGTACCCAAATATTGTTCTAAGACCTTAGTAATATCCTAATGGTCATTTTAAATCAATTACCAAAGAAAACCAAGCTTGAAAACAAGTTAAACACAAAATGTGCTTTAAGGAGTCTTAAAGCACATTTTTGAAAAATTGTCTTGCAAATGAGTTTTGAATGGCTAAATGTCCATCATTACTCTTTAATTAACATGTGTACTATATAGTATCACATTTGGAAGTCTACATCAATGGGAAATCAAAAATTTCACAACAATGTGCCTTGTTTTGTGAATAGTAACTTAATTAAGCTAGTTTATAACATAAGTCAATATAAGTGAGAGATTTGGTCACAAAGATTAAGTACCCTTATTATTAAATGGGGGCCGGTTTCTATAAGGTGAGTCACCACCTTTATGAGTCATTAAGCAAATAAGAAAGGAAATTAAAGGATAAAGCAAAAGTACTATTTACTTTACAATATAAAGATCTCATTTTAACTCACCTCTCTCCTCACTTCTTCATTCTCTCTTGTTTCCCACGGTTTGAGCTTCTCTCCCTTCTCCATTAACGTGAAGCTCTTCTCCATGCTAGCTCCACCTTCTCTTGCACACAACTTACTCATTTTAGCTCCAAAACCAAAACAAATTACATATTCTTCTTAGCTAGCTCAAGCTCTCTTTCTATCCTTTCAAAACTCCAAGAGCTTTGATTTGGTGCCAAGCCAAACCACCATTAGAGGAGGAAATTCAAGTTTGGAGACTCCATTGGCTTCTCCATTTCTTAAGGTAAAGAAGGTGTAAGAAATCTAGGTTTTTTCTTTCATTTCTTTCCTTCTGTCCGAAAATTTGCACTCATGGGACTCCATGTTTATGCCTTGTTTTCTAGCTTGTTTCCTACTCTTCAAAGGATTGAGGAGGTCCTTCTTGCTTCATATCCAAGTTGTCTGAGAAACCAAGGTAAACAATCACTTAATACCTTAAAGCACATTTTTAACGTAGGGTTTGTTCCTAGGTTAATGTATTGTCTAGTACTCATGGAGTCATTGGATATTGGTTAGAACATTGGCAAGGATGATTATATTGTGACTGAGATTGAGCAAGGAAAAACCTAAGGAAGAAAGTTTTTAAAGCTTGTAAAAGAAACAAGGTAAATTACTTACCTTAAGGTGTTTTATTGTTTAAGGGAATGAGATTTAGATATGTGATGAGTTTAGTGAAGAGTTTACTTAGAAAGGGTTATATGACCTAGGCGAAATGATCATGATTGTGAACTTGTGACTAAGGAGCAAACGAGAAAAAGAGATAGTTTAAGAATATCAAGGTGAATTACAAGAGGATTTTATTTCAATGGGAGCCTTGTTGTGCGTATTCGCAGGTTGAAGGCAAATATATGTGGAAATTCAGTGGTTAAGATTATTTTTCATTTAAGGGCCTAAGTGCCAAGCATTTAAGTGTATGCATATGATGATGTGGTGTAGTTTGTTTTGGTTAGATTGTGTGTTAAGGTGTTGTGATAAGAATTTGAGCGATATTGGTTGTTTGATGGAGAGAAAAACTAAGTGTTAGGATGTACTATACTAGAGAACCCAGGCAAAATTTAAAGGAGAACTTAAGTGTTTAAGATACTAAGGGGATTTAATGACTAAGGAGGTACTAGGAAGTTCTAGAGGTTGTTTGATGAAAAAAGGGTGAGATTAAGTGTTTCTAATGACTTATAATGACTTAGGTATCACCATGAAGGATTTAGGAATCAAAAGTATGTACTTGGGTATTTAGGACTTAGGTAAATGTGATGAAAGACATAGGAAACTTTAGTAAGTTTGATTGTAAAAGAGCATAAACTTTTAGGTGTTTAGGTAAGAAACTAGAGTTTAGAATTTAGGAGAATTAGAAAGTGTAAGAAAAGATGCTTTGGGGATGATGTTTGTAGTGGTGAGGGAACATTATTGGCATAGTGGTTATCATAGGTATGAAACACAATTAGAAAACCAAGGAGAAATATCATAAGTGTAGGAATTTTGTATGAAGTGACGAAGTGTTAAGGAATAAGAATATGAGTTTTATGGGTGTGTTGAGGGGTTTGTGTGAGTGTACCAAATGATGTTAGAAAACATTATGAGGCTTTAGAGAAGTTTGGTGAAAACATGGGTTAAGTGTTTAAAGGCTTAGGAAAATGATGACTGTGTTTTTGCCTTGTCCGAACTCCGCCGGATGGACGTTCGGATAGGCCTGTTGCGTAAAAATTTTCAGAGTTCTGACTTGTCCCTCCGCCTCCTGTACGAAATTCGGCCGAAGTCGGACACACCTGTTTCTACTTTGAAATTTTCTCGACCCATGTCCGAACTTCCGAAGTCCGGACACAAGTTCGGACAGGCGTCTGTTTTCAGTTTTGAGTCTCGACTTGTGTCCGAACTTTGGAAGTCCGGACACAAGTTCGGACATGCCACTGTTTTGGCCAAAAACCTTGTTTAAGGATAGGAAATGATGAGGATAATTAGGTATTGATGTTATAAGGTTATTAAGGACATGTTTGGTGGGTGTAATGGTCATTAAGAGGGAGAGTAAGTGTAATAGATAATAAGGAAATGATGCACTTAGGAGTTAAGTTAAAAACCATAAGGCTTAGTGAAAAACAATGAGTAAAAGTTGATGTCTAGGGAGGCTAAGTAATTGTAATGAGTTGAATTGAATAATAACCTAAAACTGAATGAATGTTTTAGGATTGGTGAATTGGGACTTGGAAGGAGATAAACCAAACGATCGTGACGGTGAACGGTACAATCTTTCTTGTGACCTGCTTGCTAACGAGGTGTCCCTCGGCTTGTGTGCTATCTGTTTAATTGCTATGACTAAAACAAGATAAAGCATGCAACCGGTTACATTTGTTCTCGTTGTGTTTGTGTTATCCTTACACTAACCCGCGAGACTTGAGATTGTTACTAACCAAGTTTAGTACTTACTGAGTTAAGAACAAGAGTTAAGTTTGGTGGTTGTTGGTTAATGCCCGTTAAGGCTTAGCTAGCACATGGTGATTAAGATTTCTACTAACTGGAACTTGAGTGAGGAAACCCGGGACCGATCTCCGGTCATGCATGCTAAGGAAAAAGGGGGACGGTATCTGAATCAGATCCGCCCTCCGCTTAAGGACTTGTCTTCAGACTTGTAGCCTAGGGCCGGTTGCCGGCTCATCTACGCTGGACTCCCGTCCAGAGTAGGTGGCATTAAGATGGTGCGGTGGGATCACCTAAATCCCAGGTTTGAATTAAGCTACAACCATTCCCTTCCAGGAACGGTTTGTAAACTAAGAATAAGTTGAGATTAAGATTAAGGTAAGGTAAGGAACTGAGATTAAGGAAATGAGGACTAAGGAGGGGGTTACTAACCTACTTGATAAGGGAACGCTTGAGTCGTTCATTGTTTGTGAACTATATGTGTTCATCTGTGGTTATTGCTATTGCACTTCATATTATGCTTGTGTATGTAATCAATTTCCATGCTATCGACAATTAGTCGTCGTAGCCCCGTTAGCTTGGGGGCCATGAGAGGGTGTACCAGTATTCGTGCTGACCCCCTTTGGGGGCTGTTTTTACACTTGCAGGTAAGAGACCCATGAGGACGCACTACGAGAGTAGGAGCAGTTAGACTTAGGATGGGATATTTATTTTGAGTTCGGGTTGCGCCTGTGCACCCGTCTGTTTATATTTAAACTGATGTAAGGTTGTGATTATGATTTAGCTACTTGCACTCGGTTGGTTGTGGTATTTTGGATGGTGATGTTTTGGGTTGGTCGTTTATTTTGGATAAGTGTTGTAATTGATAAGGCCGGTATATTCTAACGATCAGACCGTGGCAAGGTCCGGGTGTTTATTATTTCCGCTGCGACGAATTCGATTAAGTGTTCAGTTTGCGATAACCACGATTGGCTTTGGATGGGGTGTTACAAAAAGTGGTATCAGAGCGTAGTTACGCTCTGATCAAGAAATACCGGATATAAGTAACCACCAAGTTAGGATATAAGTTAAGGAATAAGTGATGGGTTAAGGGTGTGAGAAGTTAGAGTGAGTAGAGTCAGATGACCACTAATAAGTATGGATCGTCTTTACCTTCTACGGACGTTATAAATTCGTTAACCAAAACAGTGGTGAATACGAATCTAATGTGAGTTATGCTTGTTCAGATGGCAGGACGTCCTAGAGGAAGCCGAGGTCGCGGCCAAGGTGATGATGCTTCAGGAATACCTGGAGGGCAGACGATCGCAGAGATCGTAGCTGCCGCATTAGGGCACATGGGCTATCAGCCTGGTGTGGGTGCACCACCTCCACCGCCACAACCCCGGGAACCAAATTGGGTGAAGAGTCTTGCAGACCTTCGACCCGCACACTTTAAGGCAGAGACCGATCCCGCCAAGCTTGAGGCGTACATCTCCGAGCTGGAGACCGCCTTCGAGACCCTTGATGTCCCTGCTGGGATCAAGGTGCGTCTAGCTGCTTTCTATCTGAAGGGGGCGGCAGGCGATTGGTGGAAGCTGGTGAGGGCCGAGCATGTGGCCAATCCAGAGTTCGGCTGGGAGCAGTACACCGCCTTGCTACGAGCAAAGTACTACCCCGCCCATGTCCAGACGAAGAAGCGCTTGCAGTTGGATGCGCTTAAGCAGACAGACAAGATGACGGTGGACGAGTATTACTCAGAGTTCACCGCCTTGCTCCGTCTTCTGCCAGGTCTTGGATATTCTGACCAGATCCTGGTGGACCGCTTCTATGGCGGGCTTAGCCATCGACTCCGCTACGGCATGGGGCCGACGAGTTACATTACCTTGCAGGTAATAAGAATGATTGAGATTCGGGTAAGTAAATGAGTAAGATTTAGATTGTAAGAAAATAAGAGTGACTAATATTGTGGAAAGCAGGAGTGCTATCATGCCGCTGCTAAGGTTGAGATAACCGTCCAGCTAAGGGACGAGGAGAACGCTAAGAGGAAGAATACTGGTAAGAGCTCGGAGAGTCAAGGGCATGGAGGGTACAAGAAATAAAAGTACCAGCCTCAGGCCCAGAAAAATCAGAACCCAAAGGGGAAGGAGGAAAAAGAGAAGGCTCCGGATGAGCCATTGAAGCTGACATATGCTTATGCAGCTACACCCCTGCGCTCTAGGGCACCAAAGGGTAAGAAATTGGTATTAAGTGAGTTAAGAAACAATTAGTAACCGTTTGAGATATGAGAATTGATATTGTGAATGATCAGGATCTGAGACTGAGAAGGGAGCCGGTGGTGGCTACCAGCGAGGCTACATCTGTAGGTGGTGTCACAAGGACCACCCTGGGCTCGATTGTAAAGGGAATAAGGTGGAGTGCAACTTTTGTGGAGTGTACGGACACCGGGCATATGGGTGTTACCGAAACCCTGCTAGCAGAGCCTATAGGCCCGACACCAGGGGCAAGGGCAAGACTGATCAGGGAGCTGGATCTGACGGTCAGAGGAAGGTGCAGTAGGCGGCAGACAAGAACCCACGGGTGACCCAGAAGTCGGGACCCACTCTACACATGGTGGACCGGGACGATGAGCCTGAACCCTCATCGAGGCCAGGTACCGCTATAACCATTTAGTGATAAAACTACCTGCTTACCGCATTATCATGCATGTTTGGTGAATAACTGAGTTAAGTAAGAATAAGATGAGATTAGAACTTAAGTAAGATATAACCTACTACCACTTTAGGAAGATTCAACATCTGCTACCCAATACCATCTACACCTAGCCCGGAGCACACTGACATCGAAACCATAGACTTTCAACCAAACAATGTCAGGTTATCGGCCCAGGTATGATTTTATTAAGGGGATACCTGACACCCGAAGCACAAATAGCCATCATCAGAAGATGCTATCAACTAGGAATGGGACCGGGAGGTTTTTACACACCGGAGTACCCAGGGGGAGCAAGGATGAAATTAAAAATGATGAGCTTAGTCAAGGATTGGAATCCGTATGCCAAGAACTACCAAACCACGAGGATGCAAGATGGAGTCTCACCATCGGAAATACCCGAAGAGTTCCATGCAGTTATTACACAAATTGTGGAAATCGCTCAGTAGTTGGAAGCTGAACCGATTCCAGACATTCAGGCAGACATTTGCATTGTAAACTTCTACGAGAAGGATGGGCGACTGGGACTACACCAGGATAGGGACGAGGCAACGGAGTCGCTCGAAAGAGGGATACCCGTGGTGTCTTGGTCCATTGGGGATGATGCAGAATTTTTATATGGCGAGCAGAAGCGTGCAGACCGTGCAAACAAGTTGGTACTTAAGTCAGGAGATGTATTAATTATGGGAGGAGAATCAAGGATGTTATACCATGGGATTAAGAGAATCAAGCTGAATACAGCACCGTCAGCAGTGATCAATGCGACACACATGAGACCTGGGAGATTGAACCTAACCTTTAGATAATATTAGCCATGTAATGTTAGAATGAGATGAGGAATGAGATGTAAGATTAAAGCTCATGTTGTAAACAGGATGGTTATGAATAAAATAACAGTGTTGTTCATATAAATTGTTTCGACTCTTGTTATACCATCAATACTCATGAAGCTTGTGAATACAATTAGGTTATGGACTCGGTACGGAAGGTGCACTAAGCATACTTACAGAGGCACAGGCCGACGCCAGCGGTACTATCCTCACCGGCACCTTTCCAATTAATGGGATTGAGGCATCAGTTCTCTTCGACTCAGGGGCCTCGCATACCTTTGTCTCGGCATCATTCGCGAGCAGGTTGGGGCTAGACGCTGATGAGCTACCCGACTTCACGGTTACGCTCCCGTCTAAGGAGAAGGTTCGTTGCACTCGTTATTACCGAGGAGCCACTGTCAGAATAAAGGGAGAAGACTTTCCAGTCAGTTTTATTGAGTTCAGTAAGCTAGGATTTGATGTTATCTTCGGGATGAACTGGTTGGAGCGGCACAAGGGACGTATCCTCTGCGCCGAGCATAGATTGCTGCTCAGGAGTCCGTCTGGGGTAACAATATCATACCGCCAGAGGCCCAGAGAGCCTTCGACTAAGATCATCACCGCCATGGTAATGTATAAGGAATTAAGGAGAAAGGAAGAAGTGTACCTCTGCTATGTACAGGACATAGAGAGAGGCCCTGAGTTCGACCCCGACTTACCGGTAGTGTCGGAGTTCCCCGACTTGTTTCCACGGGAACTGCCCGGCATGCCACCCACTCGGGAGGTAGAGTTCACCATCGAGCTGCTACCTGGTACCGGACCGATAGCCAAGGCACCATACCGTATGGCTCCGCCAGAAATGACTGAATTAAAGGAACAATTGAAAGATTTATTGGATAAGGGATTTATTAGACCAAGTGTGTCACCATGGGGAGCGCCAGTCCTCTTCGTGAAGAAGAAGGATGGTAGTCTCTGCCTCTGCATCGACTACAGAGAACTGAATGCAGTGACAGTGAAGAATAAGTACCCACTACCCCGCATTGACGATCTGTTCGATCAGTTGAAGGGAGCATCTGTGTTTTCCAAGATTGATCTCAGATCGGGGTATCATCAGATAGCCATTAAGGAGGGAGATATTGAGAAGACGACATTCCGGACACGATACGGCCACTATGAGTTTACAGTGATGCCGTTCGGTTTGTCGAACGCACCGGCAAAGTTTATGGATCTGATGAACCGCTTGTTCCGGGAACAGCTGGACAAGTCGGTTGTGGTGTTTATTGATGACATTCTGATATACTCGAAGTCTAAGGTTGAACATGAGGAACATCTGAGGAGAGTATTGGAAATATTGAAGGAGAACCAGCTATATGCTAAGTTCTCCAAGTGTGAGTTTTGGCTTGACCAGGTCTCTTTCCTAGGTCATGTCATCTCTGATGCTGGGATCTCAGTGGATCCAGCAAAGATTGATGCCGTATGTACTTGGCCAAGGCCGAAGACTGTTACCGACATCCAGAGCTTTCTCGGTCTGGCAGGTTACTACAGGAGGTTTGTTAGGGATTTCAGCAAGGTCGCAAAACCGATGACCAGCCTGATGAAGAAGGATGCACCGTTCTTGTGGACAGTTGACTGTGAGAGATCATTTCAGAGCTTGAAGGACTCACTGACCACTGCACCGGTTCTGACCATTCCAGACGGTACAGAGGGCTTTGAGGTTTATTGTGATGCATCCGGCAGAGGGCTGGGTTGCGTGCTCATGCAACATGGCAAGGTGGTGGCATATGCCTCACGCCAGTTGAAGAAACATGAGGAGAACTACCCCACACATGATTTAGAGCTGGGAGCTGTAGTCTTCGCTTTGAAGATATGGCGCCACTACTTATAGGGGGTTAGTGTGACAATCTACACCGATCATAAGAGTTTGAGATACATATTCACTCAGAAGGAGTTAAATCTTCGACAGAGGAGATGGTTAGAGTTTCTGAAAGACTATGACATTGACCTCCAATACAAAGAGGGGAAGGCCAATGTTGTAGCAGATGCCCTGAGCCGTCGAGCACACTCACTCCATTCGCTAGTTTCTTTCTCCAGCTTGGTTGATGAGGTGCGAGAGGCTCAGAGGACAGATGAGTACATGAGAGAGGTCAGACAGAAACTGACAGATGGTACCTTTGAGAGTCAGAAATACAACTTCAGACTTCATGATGATGATCTGATCAGACTTAAGGGCCGGTTATGCATACCACGGGGCAACACGGATCTGAAAGACCGTATACTTAGAGAATCACACTGTTCTTCAGTTTCCATCCATCCGGGAGCCTCTAAAATGTATAAAGACATGAAGAGATACTTCTGGTGGTCGGGGATGAAGACAGATGTTACCGAGTTCGTCTTGAGGTGTCTCACATGCCAGAAGGTGAAATTCGAGCACCGACGACCGGGCGGAATGGTACAGTCGATGCCAGTTCCGGAGTGGAAATTCCATGATATCTCCATGGACTTTGTAGTTGGGCTTCCACCTGCTAGGGGAGGTCTCAACATGATATGGGTGGTGGTGGATCGCCTTACCAAAGTAGCCCGATTCATACCGATGAAGGATACTTGGAAGGTGACCAAATTAGCTGAGTTATTTGAGAAAGAAATCATGAGACATCACGGGATACCAAAGACCGTAGTGTCAAATAGAGATACCAGATTCCTTTCAAGGTACTGGAGAGCTACCAGAGAAGCGTTGGGTACAGAACTCAAGCTGAGTACCGTGTTCCATCCTCAGACAGATGGTCAGACTGAGCGTACTATTCAGACACTCGAGGACATGCTGAGAGCATGTGCCTTAGACTTTCAGGGCAGTTGGATTGACAGACTACATCTGATCGAGTTTTCATACAACAACAGCTATCACGCTTCGATCAAGATGGCACCTTTTCAAGTGCTATACGGTAGACCATGTCGTACACCGCTCTGCTGGGATGAGTCGAGTGAGACGGTCATTATAGGACCAGAGTACTTAGAGCAAGTTAAGGCTGAAGTTCAGCAAATCAGGGAGAAGATGAAAGATGCTCAAGATAGGCAGAAGTCGTATGCTGATGTTCGACGACGGGACCTGGAGTTCGCAGTGGGCGACCAGGTATTTCTGCGAGTTTCACCGATGAAGGGTGTATTCAGGTTTGGGCAGAAGGGCAAATTAAGCCTGAAATTTGTTGGTCCTTATGAGATTACGGAGCGGGTGGGCCCAGTTGCTTACAGGTTTAATTTACCTGCTGAGCTGGGTAAAGTGCATGATGTTTTTCATGTTTCACAGCTAAAGAAATACATGCACCACCCCTCCCATGTGTTAGAACCTGAGAGGTTGACATTAGAACCGAATATGAGATCCGTGGAGACTCCTCAGAGAATCTTGGACAGTAAGACTAGGGACACTCGCCACAAGTCAGTGCGACTGGTGAAGGTTCTCTGGTCTAACCAGGATGTCGAAGAGGCCACGTGGGAATTAGAGGATAAGATGAGGGCGAAGTACCCTACTTTGTTTACTGACTAGATCGTCTGTATAGGGTACGGGGCATACCCCTTTTTAAGGGGGGTAGAGCTTCCTCGCTTTTGAGTTAGGAAACGATCATGTTTGTCGTTTGTTTGGTTGTTTAAGATGTGAATTTGTGTAAGTTGCTACACTTTGGTGTTAAGTTTGAGTTATGTATAATACTTATGTATTGTATTTGAGATTGACCTTTGAGTCTTGAGATGGGTGAATGTGAATATAAGATGTAGTGTTAAGATTAAGGGAATTGAGTACCGTGAATGATTAAGCACATATGTGAACTTTGAGGACAAAGTTCTTTTAAGGGGGGTAGATTGAAATACCCCAAACTTAGATATGGTGTTTAAATGATAAACTAAGATATAAGGAGGCTAAGTAATGCCTTAGAAACATTAAGAAACATTTCTAATCAAAGAAAATATAAGGAAACACCAAAAGAGCAGTTTAAGCAAAAACGTGCTCTAAGCTTGGAGAGACTTGGGAGAGTACCCAAATATTGTTCTAAGACCTTAGTAATATCCTAATGGTCATTTTAAATCAATTACCAAAGAAAACCAAGCTTGAAAACAAGTTAAAACACAAAATGTGCTTTAAGGAGTCTTAAAGCACATTTTTGAAAAATTGTCTTGCAAATGAGTTTTGAATGGCTAAATGTCCATCATTACTCTTTAATTAACATGTGTACTATATAGTATCACATTTGGAAGTCTACATCAATGGGAAATCAAAAATTTCACAGCAATGTGCCTTGTTTTGTGAATAGTAACTTAATTAAGCTAGTTTATAACATAAGTCAATATAAGTGAGACATTTGGTCAACAAAGACTTAAGTACCCTTATTATTAAATGGGGGCCGGTTTCTTATAAGGTGAGTCACCACCTTTATGAGTCTTTAAGCAAATAAGAAAGGAAATTAAAGGATAAAGCAAAAGTACTATTTACTTTACAATATAAAGATCTCATTTTAACTCACCTCTCTCCTCACTTTTTCATTCGCTCTTGTTTCCCACGGTTTGAGCTGCTCTCTCCCTTCTCCATTAACGTGAAGCTCTTCTCCATGCTAGCTCCACCTTCTCTTGCACACAACTTACTCATTTTAGCTCCAAAACCAAAACAAATTACATATTCTTCTTAGCTAGCTCAAGCTCTCTCTTTCTATCCTTTCAAAACTCCAAGAGCTTTGATTTGGTGCCAAGCCAAACCACCATTAGAGGAGGAAATTCAAGTTTGGAGACTCTATTGGCTTCTCCATTCTCTTAAGGTAAAGAAGGTGTAAGAAAATCTAGGTTTCCATCATTTCTTTCCTTGTCCGAAAATTTGCACTCATGGGACTCCATGTTTATGCCTTGTTCTAGCTTGTTTCCTACTCTTCAAAGGATTGAGGAGGTCCTTCTTGCTTCATATCCAAGCTTGTCTTGAGAAACCAAGGTAAAACAATCACCTTAATACCTTAAAGCACATTTTTAACCTAGGGTTTGTTTCTTAGGGTTAATGTATTATCTAGTACTCATTGGAGTCATTGGATATTGGTTAGAACATTGGCAAGGAGATATATATTGGTGACCGAGATTGAGCAAGGAAAAACCTAAGGAAGAAAGTTTTTAAAGCTTGTAAAAGAACAAGGTAAATTACTTACCTTAAGGTGTTTTATTGTTTAAGGGAATGAGATTTAGATATGTGATGAGTTTAGTGAAGAGTTTACATTAGAAAAGGGTTATATATGACCTAGGAGAAACAATGATCATGATTGTGAACTTGTGACTAAGGAGCAAACGAGAAAAAGAGATAGTTTAAGAATATCAAGGTGAATTACAAGAGGCATTTTATTTCAATGGGAGCCTTGTTGTGTGTATTCGCAGGTTGAAGGCAAATATATGTGGAAATTCAGTGGTTAAGATTATTGTCATTTAAGGGCCTAAGTGCCAAGCATTTAAGTGTATGCACTATATGATGATGTGGTGTAGTTTTGGAGTAGATTGTGTGTTAAGGTGTTGTGATAAGAATTTGAGTGATATTGGTTGTTTGATGGAGAAAAACCAAGTGTTAGGATGTACTATATACTAGAGAACCCATGGCAAAATTTAAAGGAGAACTTAAGTGTTTAAGGTATTCTAAGGGGATTTAATGACTAAGGAGGTACTAGGAAGTTCTAGAGGTTGCCTTGATGAAAAAGGGTGAGATTAAGGTGTTCTAATGACTTATAATGACTTAGGTATCACCATGAAGGATTTAGGAATCAAAAGTATGTACTTGGGTATTTAGGACTTAGGTAAATGTTGATGAAAGAAGCTAGGAAACTTTAGTAAGTTTGATGTAAAAGAGCATAAAACTTTTAGGTGGTTTAGGTAGAAACTAGAGTTTAGAATTTAAGGAGAACCTTGGAAAGTGTAAGAAAAGATGCTTTGGAGATGATGTTGTAGTGGTGAGGGAACATTATTGGCATAGTGGTTATCATAGGTATGAAACAGCACTTAGAAAACCAAGGAGAAAATATCATAAGTGTAGGAATTTTGGTATGAAGTGAGTAAGTGTTTAAGGAAATAGAAAATGAGTTTTATGGGTGTTGTATGAGGGTGTGAGTGTACCAAATGATGTTAGAAAACATTATGAGGCTTTAGAGAAGTTTGGTGAAAATTGGTTAAGTGTTTAAAGGCTTAGAAAATGAGTGTTTTGCCTTGTCCGAACATCCGTCCGGACATGGACGTTCGGACAGGCCCTGTTGCGTAAAAATTTTCAGAGTCTCGACTTGTGTCCGAACTTGGCAAGTCCGGACACAAGTTCGGACGTACCTGTTTCTACTTTGAAATTTTCTCGACCCATGTCCGAACTTCCGAAGTCTGGACACAAGTTCGGACAGGCGTCTGTTTTCAGTTTTGAGTCTCGACTTGTGTCCGAACTTTGGAAGTCCGGACACAAGTTCGGACATGCCACTGTTTTGGCCAAAAACCTTGTTTAAGGATAGGAAATGATGAGGATAATTAGGTATTGATGTTATAAGGTTATTAAGGACATGTTTGGTGGGTGTAATGGTCATTAAGAGGGAGAGTAAGTGTAATAGATAATAAAAATGATGCACTTAGGAGTTAAGTTAAAAACCATAAGGCTTAGTGAAAAACAATGAGTAAAAGTTGATGTCTAGGGAGGCTAAGTAATTGTAATGAGTTGAATTGAATAATAACCTAAAACTGAATGAATGTTTTAGGATTGGTGAATTGGGACTTGGAAGGAGATAAACCAAACGATCGTCGACGGTGAACGGTACAATCTTTCTTGTGACCTGCTTGCTAACGAGGTGTCCCTCGGCTTGTGTGCTATCTGTTTAATTGCTATGACTAAAACAAGATAAAGCATGCAACCGGTTACATTTGTTCTCTTGTTGTTTGTGTTATCCTTACACTAACCCGCGAGACTTGAGATTGTTACTAACCAAGTTTAGTACTTACTGAGTTAAGAACAAGAGTTAAGTTTGGTGGTTGTTGGTTAATGCCCGTTAAGGCTTAGCTAGCACATGGTGATTAAGATTTCTACTAACTGGAACTTGAGTGAGGAAACCCGGGACCGATCTCCGGTCATGCATGCTAAGGAAAAAGGGGGACGGTATCTGAATCAGATCCGCCCTCCGCTTAAGAACTTGTCTTCGGAGTTGTAGCCTAGGGCCGGTTGCCAGCTCAGCTACGCTGGACTCCCGTCCAGAGTAGGAGGCATTAAGATGGTGCGGTGGGATCACCTAAATCCCAGGTTTGAATTAAGCTACAACCATTCCCTTCCAGGAACGGTTTGTAAACTGAGAATAAGTTGAGATTAAGATTAAGGTAAGGTAAGGAACTGAGATTAAGGAAATGAGGACTAAGGAGGGGGTTACTAACCCACTTGATAAGGGAACGCTTGAGTCGTTCATTGTTTGTGAACTATATGTGTTCATCTGTGGTTATTGTTATTGCACTTCATATTATGCTTGTGTATGTAATCAATTTCCATGATATCGACAATTAGTCGTCGTAGCCCCGTTAGCTTGGGGGCCATGAGAGGGTGTACCAGCATTCGTGCTGACCCCCTTTGGGGGCTGTTTTTACACTTGCAGGTAAGAGACCCATGAGGACGCACTACGAGAGTAGGAGCGGTTAGACTTAGGATGAGATATTTATTTTGAGTTCGGGTTGCGCCTGTGCACCCGTCTGTTTATATTTAAACTGATGTAAGGTTGTGATTATGATTTAGCTACTTGCACTCGGTTGGTTGTGGTATTTTGGATGGTGATGTTTTGGGTTGGTCGTTTATTTTGGATAAGTGTTGTAATTGATAAGGCCGGTATATTCTAATGATCAGACCGTGGCAAGGTCCAGGTGTTTATTATTTCCGCTGCGACGAATTCGATTTAGTGTTCAGTTTGCGATAACCACGATTGGCTTTGGATGGGGTGTTACATATAATCTATATTCATTCTTTTTAATGAATACCTCTTATATTATAAATGTTATAACTCTTATAACATTAAAAACCATATTATAAATTCCATTGAAAAATGTTAATATTTCCGAACAGTACCTATGTTCATAAATATTTACAAAATCCACCACATAATTAATATAATGTTGCATTATAGTTATATAACATATATTATGACATTTAAGTCATTAAAACAATTATAAACTATAGTTATATTTTGTTTATAAAATACCAAATAGCCCCTTATATTATCGGCTTTCACTACAAACCACTAAACTTCTATAAATCACAAATCAATCCCAATTTATAATACATAGTTTTCTAATTCCATTAAAACTATATATTATACATATATCTTTATAGAACCTTATATGAAATTCCAAAAATCACCAAACTATACCAAAAGGTTATAAATATTATTCCTAACCTTATATTTCCTCTAAATCTCGGTTTCTACACATATGTTACCCATTTGTAACAATGTTATAAAATACCATATATTATACTTATATAATTCATATAAACTCCAAATTTAACCAAATAAACTTCTAAAAATTCCTAATAACTTAAGGATTATTCTAAATTCTATTTAGTACCCCTAAGTCTCGGAAATTACATTATAGCCCCATCTTTTACAAATCTTTTACAATTTCATACTATCTTAATATAAGGTAGTATTTTAATTTCCTAAATTCTCCAAACTTGGTCAAAGTCTCCTATATAGTCAACTTTGACTTCTAATACCAAATGGGACCCAAACTTTCGGTAATTACCAATCTTACCCCATACTTTTCTATTTTTACAATTTTGACACAAAACTTTATAAAATGTTATAATTTTTATTAAATTCATTTAAAAACCCTAAATTGCTCTAAATTAAGCCCACGGATTTCTAATTTTCCAGTAATTACGGTTTGGCCCCAACTCAATTATATAAGCATAAATTTAACTAAATAAGCTTATAAACTTAAATTAAAATGGCCTAATGACATGGCCTTATTACAACCTTGAACTTGCAAAATAAATTACACATTAAATTTCTCAAAATATAGTATAAACTCACGGCCTCACCATGGTTTAATTATTTTTCCACATAATGTCATAATTTGACCATTATGTTAATTAAATCACTTAAATGACTAGCTTAATTTATCTTAGTCATTTTTTTCCATTTTAGGTCAATATAACCTATATGTTAAACTCCACTCTCGGCACAATTTATATATGTGCTTAAAAATCATAAAAATCATAAGTTTAAGGTGTTTATACCTTGATCTCTCCTTGTATGACCTCGGCAGCTTAGAGGTAAATTCACCACACTATTTAGACATGTTTAATACACCAAAATAAGATATGGTTATACTCCAAGCTTGAGCTTAACCATAAGGAATAATTAATGTAAGATTTAAGGCAAAAATCACCTTAAAAATGCAAGGGAAGTTCCAATGGGTTTCGGCCTGTACCAAGCACACCTAATGGTGTTAAATTCACCATATCAACATAGGAAATAGCTAGACAACAACAAGCTTCTATGGTAATTGATTTTACCTTGGCAAAATGCCTTAAAAGAGGGTATTTCCTTTGGATCTCGGCCACCCTTGCTCCAAATGGCTAAGCAACTGAATGAACATGTAGATATGAAGATTATGAGTGTATAAACTCATAAAAATCAGAGGAAGAAAATCTCTTGAAGACTAGAGAAGCTTAAGGTATGTTTTTACCTTAAAATGCAAATTTGAGCAACCTTGGCCCCTAGACTTGCTTCAGCCGAGTTTGGATGTTGTTATAACCTTAGAACACTGAGAATAAGCCATAGGAATTGATGAGCCACGAAATCTAAGTGTAGGTAGTGAAGAGATGAAGAAAAAGGGCTAAAAATGACCTTAAAACATTACCTTAGGAGCTTAGGAGTTAGATCTGCCTTCCATGCTCAAGAACAAGGCTTGAGAGCTTCTAGGAAGGGAAGGAGCTCGGCTGGGATGGCTGGAATCGGACAAGGAGGAAGGGAATGATTGGAAGGAGTTGAAATAATTGAAAAAGGTAAGTTTTTCAAAAGTAAATGGTATTAGGTAGCTAATTGTCAATCAATGTTTGTGAGCTGTCTCCTCTTCTCTTGCCTGCCGACTGTCATGGTGTCAAATGGGTCAATTGATTGACCATTGACCAAACTTGGTCAATTTGACTCAAACGGGCCCCCTTGTGGGGTTTTATTAATATTTTAATATTAAATTTGTAAAAATTTGTAAATTTCTGGGATTAAATTCCTAATATTATATAATGTGATATATTATCATATTTAAAGGTAATTATAACCTTTAAGCCCATTAAAACCCAATTTAGAAGGCAATTACACAAAAACGTGCTTTAAGGTGTTTTAGTGCACATTTTTGTGTCACAGGGTGTTCCTGAGCTTAGTTTTCCTTGAGAACGGTTTTGTTGTGTTCCTTACTTCATTATAATACTTAGGAATCCACTTTGGATCCTATTTGAGGTCATACAATCTTTATGGTGCTTTAAAGCACATTTTTTGGCTTTACCGATCTTAAGGCGTGTTTTGCCTTGTTGAGATCTTTTAGATTGTTCCCCAATAGTATTTAGATGTTTATTAATCATCTTAGATCATTAATAGATCATTTAATTAAGTTTTAAAGGTTAGGGGTATTTCAGTCTACCCCCCTTAAAAAGGCTTCGTCCCGAAGTCCTTAATCATCTACAGTTCTCCTAAGGAATCAAGTTCCACCAAGTAACCAAACAGTCCATTGCTAGGGAGTAACTCCCACTAGGTTCAGACCTAGTCTATACATACAGCATATATCAAATAGTCAAACTCATGGTACAAAC
The DNA here is from genome assembly GCA_023374045.1 of Limonium bicolor. Classification (NCBI taxonomy): domain Eukaryota; kingdom Viridiplantae; phylum Streptophyta; class Magnoliopsida; order Caryophyllales; family Plumbaginaceae; genus Limonium; species Limonium bicolor. The sequence goes on from CM041782.1 coordinate 227,946,983, forward strand.
TCATTCATATCACAGCACTAAACAAGGTGCACATCCAACTCATCAACCAAAAGTACTCAGCGGTACTATATATATATATTCAACCAGGTGCACTAAGGCACATACATAAAATGTATCAACATCCAATCATCCAAACAACATGTATGACGCAGCATACTAACAAAAGCACACCACAAAAACAAGACCTAATGCACAACATGTGCGCAAGCCAAATGGAGTCTACCCCCCTTAAAAAGGGTTTGACCACGAACCCGTATAAGTATCACAGCTACTACTCGAAGAGTGCTGGGTACTTCGCTCTCATGGAGTCCTCTAACTCCCATGTAGCCTCCTCCACCTCATGGTTCGACCAGAGAAGCTTGACCATGCTAACGGTCTTGTTCCTAGTCTGCCTCATCTTCGTATCGAGAATGCGGAGTGGTACTTCCTCATATCGTAGAGCGGGGTCCAACTCTAAAGTCTCTGGCTGCAAAACGTGTGATGGATGGGGCACATACCTCTTCAACTGTGAAACGTGAAAGACGTCGTGCACCCTCCCGAGCTCTGCTGGTAAATCCAGTCTGTAGGCTAACGGGCCCACTCGCTCCCTAATCGCATAAGGTCCAACATATTTCGGGCTCAACTTGCCCTTCTACCCAAACCGGAATATCCCCTTCATGGGTGACACTCTAAGGAATACCATATCGTTGGTAGTGAACTCAATGTCCCTCCTTCTGGTGTCTGCATATGATTTATGCCGGTCCTGAGCTGCCCTCATATTCTTGCGAATCTGTAGAACATCCTCCTTAATCTGCTCTAGGTACTCTGGTCCTAGAAGCGTAGTCTCGCTGGCCTCATCCCAGCATAAAGGAGTCCTACACGGTCTACCATAAAGTGCCTGAAATGGTGGCATCTGTATCGAAGAGTGGTAGCTGTTGTTGTAGGCGAACTCTATCAAGTGTAGACGCTCTAACCAGTTCCCCTGAAAATCTAAGGCACATGCTCTCAGCATGTCCTCCAGTGTCTGGATGGTCCTCTCACTCTGACCGTCGGTCTGTGGATGGAACGCTGTACTAAACTTCAACTCCGTACCCAAGGCTTCCTGAACCTGTCCCCAGAATCTGGACAAAAATCGAGGGTCCCTTTCAGAAACAATAGTCTTTGGCACACCATGGTGCCGGATCACCTCCTTCTGGAACAAGTCCGCTAACTTCGGGACCTTCCAGGTATCCTTCATAGCAACAAACTTCGCCACCTTCGTCAGGCGGTCCAAAATGACCCAAATCTTGTTCAGTCCTCCCTTAGTCGGTGGGAGACCGACAACGAAATCCATCGAGATGTCCTCGAACTTCCAACAAGGAATAGGCATAGACTGCACTAAACCTCCGGGTCTCCTATGCTCAACTTAACCTTCTGACAGGTCAAGCATCTAGCCACGTACTCAGCTACATCCTTCTTCATCCCGCTCCACCAGAAATGAACTTTCAAATCCTTATACATCTTCGAAGAACCAGGGTCGACGGATAAGGACGAGCAATGAGCCTCTTGGAGTATCTTCTCCTTCAGGTCAGGAGAAGACTCCGGAATACACAAACGGCCATTCAGTCGTATCATGCCATCGTTACATAGTTCGAAATCATACTTCTGTCTTTCAAAACAACCTTCTAACATCTTCTGTCTGATACTCTGCATATACTGATCACTTTCCTGTGCAGCTCGTATCTCATCAATCATACTGCTGTTCGCAAGTAGTGTAAACAATGAATGAGCTCTGCGGCTCAGGGCGGCGGCAACTACATTTGCTTTGCCCTCTTTGCACCTCAGGTCTATGTCGTAGTCCTTCAAGAACTCGACCCATCTTCTCTGTCGCATGTTCAGCTCCTTCTGAGAGAAGAGATGCTGTAGACTCTTGTGATCAGAGTAGATAGTGACTGTCACACCATATAGATAATGTCACCAGATCTTCAAAGCGAAGACTACTGCGCCTAACTCAAGGTCGTGTGTGGGGTAATTCACCTCATGCTTCTTCAGCTGTCGGGATGCGTAAGCAACTACCTTCCCGTGCTGCATAAGCACACGGCCTAGACCGGTTCCAGAGGCATCACAATATACCTCGAACCCATCGGTGCCCTCAGGGATAGTAAGAACGGGCGCCGATGTCAGGAGATCCTTCAGCGTCTGAAAGGACTGCTCACATTCTGCAGACCAAGAGAACTGGGATTCCTTCTTCATTAGATTTGTCATTGGTTTGGCCTCTTTGGAGAAGTCCTTCACGAACCTTCGATAATAACCGGCCAAACCCAGAAAGCTACGGACGTCTGTGACTGTCTTCGGCCTTGGCCAACTCTTCGCTGCCTCGATCTTAGCAGGATCTACAGATATGCCGCTAGCTGATATAATGTGTCCTAGAAATGACACGCTGTCCAACCAGAACTCACATTTGGAGAGTTTGGCATACAGCTGGTTCACTCTCATAATATTCAACACCTGTCTCAAATGTAACTCATGATCTTCCTTGGTTTTTGAATAGACCAGAATATCATCGATGAAGACTACAACAACTATCAAGATGCTCTCTAAAAAGGCGGTTCATCAAATCCATGAATATGGCTGGCGCATTCGTCAATCCGAATGGCATAACGGTGAAATCGTAGTGTCCATACCGTGTCCTGAAAGCTGTCTTCTCAATGTCACCCTCTGCAATCCTAATCTGATGGTAGCCAGATCTGAGGTCTATCTTCGAGAACACACTGGCCCCTCTCAGCTGATCAAATAAATCATCTATCCGTGGTAATGAGTACTTGTTCTTGACTGTAACCGCATTAAGCTCGCGGTAGTCGATGCAGAGTTGCATACTGCCGTCCTTTTTCTTGACGAACAGCACTAGAGCACCCCAAGGAGAAACACTAGGTTGAATGAATCCCTTGTCGAGGAGGTCCTCCAGCTGTAGCTTCAGCTCCCTCATCTCAGCCGGTGCCATACGGTAGGGTGCCTTAGCAATGGGGCCCGTACCTGGCGACAAGTCAACGGCGAACTCAACCTCGCGCACAGGCGGCATGCCTGGAAGCTCATCAGGAAATAAGTCGGGAAAATCTACCACGACTGGGATGTCCACGTCCGTCACGTCGCTCTGTCTCGTGTCCTGTACATAACAGAGGAAGGCTTGTCGGCCCTTTCTAACATCCTTCATCAGGGACAATGCTGACACGATCTTGACAGTCGGCTCTCTCCTTACACTGCGGTATGACACTGTCCTGCCGCTCGGCCCCTTCAGTAGTAGTCGATGCTCTGCACAATGAAGGCGGCCCCTATGCTTCTGTAGCCAATCCATGCCCACTAATGTCAAAACCCAAGTTCTGAACTCGATCAGATCAATGGGAAAGGTCTCAGTCATAATGCTGATCTCTAACCCTGTATACTGTCTGGTGCAACCTACTTTCTCCTTCGAAGGAAGGGTGACTGAAAAGTCTGAAAGCTGTTCGGGGGTGGCCCCCAGCTTCTTAGCAAATGCCGAGGAAATAAAAGAATGCGAAGCCCCTGAGTCGAACAATACGGAAGCACTAACACCACCAACAGGAAAGGTACCTGAGATCACCTCTCGTATTAGCATCGAGTCCCAATAAATCACTAATTTACTGTTGTTTGTAATTGTCATACCTGTGATGACATTACCGGACTCCTTGGCTTGCGCCATATCTAAGATGCAGATGGTACCCTCCTTTCCATTTCCGTAGCCTGAGGTTATGAATTAACGGTGTAAACAAACTGAACACATATACTTGAAGGTACAAAACTCTTATTTCATTCATCCAACTGTATTATACAAGGTTACACACTTAGTTACTACTATTACATCAGTACTGTCTGAAAGTCAAATTTAAACGGCCAGGTCGGATGTGGGTATCATTCACTAAGCTGGTGGTGCGGTATTGAGCTTAATGCTCTTAATACCATGATATACAAGCCTCGACTCTCCACCAAATACAACACATCCCCAGACTTGAGGATGATCTTGCTTGCTAGATCCATCCTCTTCTGGTCTCCATAGATGAACTCAGCATCATCGCCGATGGAGAATGACACAACCGGTATTCCTCTGGTGATGGACTCGGTCGTCTCATCACGGTCCTGGTGCATCCCAAGCTTTCCTCCCTGCTCATAGTAGTTGATGATGCAAACGTCAGGTGTCATGTCGGGTAATGGATAAGTCTCACAGTCTTGAGCAATATCCATTGCGTTTCTCACCAAGGTAGGAAACTCTCAGGTATCCTAGGTATAGATACCACCTACCATCCTCACCTCTCGATAAACCCTAGCTTGTGGATCCCAATCTTTCCCTAAGCACATCATGTGCAGTTTCATTCTAGACCCACTATTAAATACAGGGGTATAAAATCCTCCTATGCCCTTACCCAAAGCTCTACACTCATTCACTATGGTGATTTGCTCATCTAGGGTTAGGAACTCTCTGAGAAGTATCATGCCCGGTCTGACTACATGACACAACTCACTAGGGTACTCCCGTTTCTTCCACGGGTCTAGGTGCTCTCTGTCTTGTAAGTGTGGGATAGCAAATGTCGAAGTCTCCTAAGAGGTAACAGGTTTTCTAGGTAAGTTGTTTATCTAAAGCGGTAATTAAAACACACATTCATGCTAAGGTAAAGCGTTTAACACTTAGTCATGCTCTCATACAACGGTTAAGGTTTCAAATGCTAACCTTCACCGCGCTGGGTACTAGTGCCAGCGCCTGAAGCTCCCGCTGCATTCAGCATACGGTTGCCCGGCGGGTTCCTCTGGTTCTGGTTCTGGTTCTGCTGCTGTGGCTGCTGATGCTGCTGCCCCCTCTGGGCTTGGGGCGCCGGCCCCCTCTGGCCACCTCGAGCTCCACCTCCTCCAGTAGGTGCGCTCTGAGTCCCCTTCTGCGGGCGGTACGCTCGGCTCTGGATTAGCAAAGCACTCGAACGACCTGTGGCCCTTCTTTCCACAATGGTGGCAGTCCACCGCTTGCCCGGTGCAGTCGACACCCGGGTGGTCTTTACCACAGCGCTTGCAGTGAAAGTGGCGCTGGGGTGCAGAACCTATTATCATATCACACTCAGATTAGTACAAGGATGGTAATGGGTAGTGTAGTACACAATTCATTCACAAGGTTAGATCGCTTACCCTTAGGGGGTGCAGATCTAAGAGGTTGCACATCGTAGGTAGGCCCGGTCAGCATCGGGACCTTGTCCTTGCCCTTTTGGCTGGCCTGCTCCTTCTTCTTCTCCCTCCAGGAGAACTTTTTCTTCCTGTGATCGTCAAAGTGTCAGGAATAGCAGGTATAAAAGCAGGCAGTAAGTAAGTAATTTAAATGGATTAAATAACTTAAGGTGGTTCTTACTTCCAGCCCTTACTGCCTCCGCTTCCAGCCTCAGTCTCCGCCTCCTTCTCTGGGGCCTTACGCTTCTGCCCCTGGCTGTCCTCCCGGCTGTTCACCATCATCTCAGTCCGAGAAGCAGCGTCATAACACTCCTGTAATGCATAATGAGTTCCCCGAACTTGTAAATCAAACTGAGTTACAAGGTATAACTGTCAATTAATTTTACCTGGACCGTAGGGTACAAGGTAGCACCCATGGCGGCCTTGATAGCATATCTCAACCCGCCTCTAAATTTCTCCACTTTCACGCATCAGAATAACAACTCCTGGGACAAAGTCCAAGAGCCCAATAAACAAGGAGTAGTACTGATCTACTGTCATACTACCCTGCCTCAGGGCCTCAAACTCCCCTCTTCCTCTGCTTCAAATGAGCAGGATAGTACTTCTCTCTCAACAATTCCAAAAACCTGTCCATCCAAAACCCTCTATAGCAAGGTAATGTGCCTTCACGGACCTCCACCACGTACTGGCAGCGTCCTTCAGATGAAAGGCTGCTATGCTAACCGGTGCTCAGCAGGCACATGAATGGCATCGAAGGCCTTCTCGTGCTCAACAATGTATCTCTCGAGGACAGTGGGGTCAGCAACTCCATCATAGGTAGGTACTCGCGTGTCAGCAACGCTCTTTAGCCAATTCGGCTCTCTAGGTGCGAGTACGGGTGGGACTACAGGTGGTGCAGGTGGTGCTCCTATCTGGATGCCTCCCATCTGGGCTAGCTGAGCGAAGACGGCGGCTACCGTCTCAGCCACGCCCACGGCTGGGGCCTCCAGAGGACCTCCTCCAGGCCCGCCGCCTCTTCCACCACCTCCTCTGCCTCTGCCAGTCGATCGTCTTCCGGAAGACATCTGAAGAATTCAGAACCAAAGTCAGCTCTTGGTATAAATACTGTACTTTCCCCTACCATAAACTAACTCAAATCATTTACAACTACCTCCTTGGTACTGGTGTGCGAATGACCTAAGCTCACGGTACTTAAACTACTATCTCTTGTAATCAGAGCGGTACTCCGCTCTGATACCACTTTTGTAACACCCCTACTAATTTGGTTCCTAATAATCCTATAAATGTCGCACAATAATATCTCGCAGCGGTAAATAAAACTGTCGCCCTAATGGTGTCACTGTTATCACTCGCCCATACGGGTGATAACGAATTACCTGATAATCAACTTGCGAAACGTATTCCCGCAGTGACCACAAGAGATAGATAGTAGTACTTAAACAATTAAAACAAATCTAACATCAACCAATTATTACAGACCGTGAGCATCTAATCCAAATACACCTCGGTTAAACAACCCGAGTCCAAAACAACCTTAGTATCACACCGTACCAAGTCTAAACCAACAGTAACACATAGTCGCGCCCCGCGTCGACCCACCAGCTAGTCTCCTGCAATAAAGATGGTTTGTGGTATGGAATCAGCCCCTGCTGAGTATTATCACATGCCCCGTCATGCCCCCAAACCCCTCAATTATTTGGTCGAGAGCATGAGTTCATTACATGCAATACCGTTTTAATATTTAAAACTGTAAAACAATTAACAGTAATATCCATACAATAACACAACCATCAACACACATAATATACCACAAGTATAACCAATGAACAACAAGCGAAACAACGAGATAATAAACAAGTATAATTCTCGTCCATGGTGTAGAAACCAATATCGTTCGCCACTGTAAAGTCTCAACTGTATTATTGTTCAGTTATACCTAGTGACAATGTCTCGTAAAACGACATGTCTCTAGTTACCCATATATTATGGCGGGTCACCCACGGCAGTAGCCACTCCAACGGTAGAGTCTCCGACCAACGAGCCATTCTAGCTCACGGGAAATTTTCTTGATACTTACGGACCCGTACGCGGACATCCTGGTATCGTTTTTGTGATCACAGCGCGCACCAAGAGCCACATCCTCTTGGCTTTATTTCCTTCATTAATTAATTATACCATCGCATCGCATTACCAATTTTTCTAACACAGCAGACTAAGGTCATTAGTCCAATCCGGAGTCTGTAAACTCGGGATCCAGTGTTAGATACGAGAGCGGCGTATAGAAAGGCCAATGCTCCGTATAAAGTCTCGGATAATATGTATATCTTATTATCCTAGTGCTACAACGTTTTTCTGACGATCCTTATATTTCATATAAGATAGCACCATAGCCGCTAGTTCGTTTTATATATATAGGTCCATATATACGAACCAATACTGTTAACTCAACAACAGTAATAATAAGCAGCTATAAATATACAATTCATGCATATTAATTAACATTCAGACAAACAATCTTATCACAGATCACACAGAAGTCTGAACTGAGGAAGCCCTCAGAGACAATCAGAGACACATAACAACATACCGTTCACCCTGATGTATTACGGTGGAGTATGAATCAGCAAGATCCTATGCTCCGGTGTGTCTCTAACAGTCTAAACAATACATAATGCTACTGATTAGCACCGTAAACAACAACTCTACGGTACCCCGTACCGTCACTAATAACTCCCGGTTAACCCCCCGTTATTAACTGTCAATGTTTGTCGGGTTTTCGGCTTAACTCGAGATTGGAAAAGTATATTACATGCGTAGTCTTGTCGTATATTAATATACTTATTGTTGAACTTGTTATCGCATGTAACTTAATACCTTGTTGTATATATAGTTTGTTTCTATTGCATGTATGATTCTTTGTCATGCACTATCTCACCTTAGTATTTATTTTTCTAAGGTTTGTCTCTTTTTTTTTTAATCAAGTGGTATAATTCATATGTAACAATACTTTGAATTATTAAATCTTATTATCCCATGTATACTCTTAACATTAGAATTTCCATATCTAATGTTTATAATTCTTTTCTCCTTATCTATTATTTTAATTATGATAATTTATATTGTCATTTTCTACACCATACATATATTTATTATATATATTATGGAACTATTTATTATATGGTAAGTCTTATAATATATATTCATTCTTTTAATGAATACCTCTTATATTATAAATGTTATAATCTTATAACATTAAAAACCATATTATAAATTCCATTTAAAAATGTTAATATTTCGAACAGCACCTATGTTTAAATATTTACAAAATCCACCACATAATTAATATAATGTTACATTATAGTTATATAACATATATTATGACATTTAAGTCATTAAAACAATTATAACCTATAGTTATATTTGTTTTTATAAAATACCAAATAGCCCCTTATATTTCGGCTTTCAAACCACTAAACTTCTATAAATCACAATCAATCCCAATTTATAATACATAGTTTTCTAATTCCATTAAAACTATATATTATACATATATCTTTATAAACCTTATATAAATTCCAAAAATACCAAACTATACCAAAAGGTTATAAATATTATTCCTAACCTTATATTTCCTAAATCTCGGTTTCTCACATGTTACCCATTTGTAACAATGTTATAAAATACCATATATTATACTTATATAATTCATATAAACTCCAAATTTAACCAAATAAACTTCTAAAAATAATAACTTAAGGATTCTAAATTCTATTTAGTACCCCTAAGTCTCGGAAATTACATTATAGCCCCATCTTATAAATCTTTTACAATTTAATATATCTTAATATAAGGTAGTATTTTAATTTCTTAAATTCTCCAAACTTGGTCAAAGTCTCCTATATAGTCAACTTTGACTTCTAATACCAAATGGGAACCAATTTTTCGGTAATACCAATAATACCTATACTTTTCTATTTTTACAATTTTGACCCAAAACTTTATAAAATGTTATAATTTTTATTAAATTCATTTAAAAACCCTAAATTGCTCTAAATTAAGCCCACGGCTTTCTAATTTCCTAGTAATTACGTTTGGCCCCAATTTTAATATAAGCATAAATTAACTAAATAAGCTTATAAACTTAAATTAAAATGGCCTAATGACATGGCCTTATTACAACCTTGAACTTGCAAAATAAATTACACATTAAATGTCTCAAAAATAGATAACTCACGGCCTCACCATGGTTTAATTTTTTCCACATAATGTCATAATTTGACCATTATGTTAATTAAATCACTTAAATGACTAGCTTAATTTATCTTAGTCATTTTTTTCCATTTTTAGGTCAATATAACCTATATTTAACTCCACTCTCGGCATATTATATATATGCTAAAATATAAAAATCATAAGTTTAAGGTTTTATACCTTGATCCTTGTATGAGCTCGGTCACTTGTAGGAAAATTCACCACTATTTAGACATGTTTAATACACCAAAAAGATATGGTTATACTCCAAGCTTGAGCTTAACCATAAGGAATAATTAATGTAAGATTTAAGGCAAAAATCACCTTAAAAATGCAAGGAAGTTCAAGGGTTTGGCCTGTACCAAGCACACCTAATGGTGTTAAATTCACCATATCAACATAGGAAATAGCTAGACAACAACAAGCTGCTATGGTAATTGATTTTACCTTGGCAAAATGCCTTAAAAGAGGGTATTTCTTTGGATCTCGGCCACCCTTGCTCCAAATGGCTAACCAACTGAATGAACATGTAAATATGAAGATTATGAGTGTATAAACTCATAAAAATCAGGAAGAAAGAAAACTTGAAGATTAGAGAGGCTTAAGGTATGTTTTTACCTTAAAATGCAATTGAGCAACCTTGGCCCTACTTGCTTCACCGAGTTTGGATGTTGTTCTAACCTTAGAACACTGAGAATGAGCCATAGGAATTGATGAGCCACGAAATCTAAGTGTAGGTAGTGAAGAGATGAGAAAAAGAGCTAAAAATGACCTTAAAACATTACCTTAGGAGCTTAGGAGTTAGATCTGCCTTCCATGCTCAAGAACAAGGCTTGAGAGCTTCTAGGAAGGGAAGGAGCTCAGCTGGGGATCGGACAAGGAGAGGGAAATGATTGGAAGGGTTGAAATAATTGAAAAGGTAAGTTTTCAAAGTAAATGGTATTAGGTAGCTAATTGTCAATCAATGTTTGTGAGCTTGTCTCCTCCTCTTGCCTGTCGACTTCCATGGTGTCAAAGGGTCAATTGAAACCATTGACCAACTTGGTCAATTTGACTCAAACGGGCCCCCTTGTGGGGTTTTATTAATATTTTAATATTAAATTTGTAAAAATTGTAAATTTCTGGATTAAATTCCTATATGATATAATGTGATATATTATCATTTTTAAAGGTAATTATAACCTTTAAGCCCATTAAAACCCAATTTAGAAGACAATTACACAAAAACGTGCTTTAAGGTGTTTTAGTGCACATTTTTGTGTCATAGGGTGTTCCTGAGCTTAGTTTTCCTTGAGAACGGTTTTGTTGTGTTCCTTACTTCATTATAATACTTAGGAATCCACTTTGGATCCTATTTGAGGTCAAACAATATTTATGGTGCTTTAAAGCACATTTTTTGGCTTTACCGATCTTAAGGCGTGTTTTGCCTTGTTGAGATCTTTTAGATTGTTCCCCAATAGTATTTAGATGTTTATTAATCATCTTAGATCATTAATAGATCATTTAATTAAGTTTTAAAGGTTAGGGGTATTTCAGCGGGTGTACCACACAGTACACCGACTACTCTAGGGCTACAAGCCCGTGTACAACTCGGTACACCACCATCTACTGCTAACTATCAAAAGTATGACAACCCGGTCCAACTCGACCAATCAACCATCTCGGGTACCTGTAAGAATAAAAACATCGCCCCAAGGGGCTCAGCTAAAGCTGCATATGATAATCGCATACCCCGCGTGCTAACGGGGGTACGCCGACTACTTGGTCGTATACATGGAGTTCATTAACATTTAGCAAGCATGCTCAATACAAACAACATTAACCAAGTACAAACAATTCCCAAACATAGAGCACATCGCAACAATGGGAACAACACAAGTTATCCATACATTGGTCATTGAGGCCTTGAGGTTCTCTCCTCAAGTTCTAGCCCCTTCTCATGTTAGCCAAATGCTCATCCAGGTTAGACGGATGTTTTTAATCTTAGCTCATGATCATATGTCTCACACAAGGCATGATCCACACTTAACCAATTATTTATCTCTTGAAATAATTACTCAGTTAAGTCGGGTGACCGGCCTCCGGGCAGAGATGAGGCATGCTCACCACATCTCACCACCGGGCTTAGGTTTGGCTTACTTCCCCAGATTGCGACCATACGGTTCGGTACCATGGTGGGAAGGTTAGGCCAGAACTCGGTAAGCAAACTCTCTTGCTTCCTCATTTTCACTCATGGCCGAAGCTATATCGGTCTCCTATCAATATCAGTTACCCATTTCTCAAGTTAGGTAAGTCAGTAGGTTAGGGTGTTAGAGAGAACTTCTCAAACACAAGATTTATCACCATTCAAACATTTCATGAATTATACAAGACTTGTCTTAAAAGATATAGTTCAATCAAGTGCAAAGACAAGCACATGATATAAGGAAATGCGGTAAATCATATTCATGCACTTTATCTTGATTAGGTGATTGCATACAAACACAAAAACACACAAACTGGGGTAACCGGGTTAGAATATAGGGCATGAGAAAATCATACCGTTCACCGTCGTTGTTCGTTTGCCGACTCTCTCTCGGAGTCCGACTAATCGAATCCTATAACATACATTAGGTCGGGAGGTTAATTATCCATTATTAACTTGACTCATTACTTCTCTAACATTTTCCCTGAACTATACTTACTTAGCCATTACATTTCAAGCTTAACTCACACAAGTTCTTACTTCTCATTTCCTCTTAATCTTGTTTAAGCCCTTAATAACCCTCACATGTCATTAATTAAGTCCTACTTTGAAATACCCCAAACCTAAGTATGATAAGTAAACATAAATTTATGATGTAATAAGGCTAGAAAAATGCCTTGGGAAGATTGGTAGACAAACTAAACCAAAGAAAACACAAGGAAACGTCACATGGGCAATTTAAGCAAAAATGTGCTCTAAGCTTGGAGTGACTTTGATTAGCACCCAAATATTATTCTAAGACCTTATTAACATGCTAATAGACATGTTAAATCAATTACCAAAGAAAACCAAGCTCAAAAACACGCTTAAACACAAATTGTGCTTTAAGGACTCTTAAAGCACATTTTTGAAACAATTGTCTTAGAAATGGGGTTTGAGTGGCTAAATGCCCATGCTTACACCTTAATCAACATGTGTACTAATTAGTATCACATTAAGAAGTCCAAATTAATGGGAAACCAAAAATTTTACAAATATGTGCACTAATTGTGAATAGTAACCAAATAGTGCCCAAATTAAGCTTTAGTCAACTTAGCTTAATTAATTGGTTAACAAAGACCATAAATATCTTCTCTATAAAGGGGGGACGGTTTTAAGGCTGGTGACTCACCATATGTGCCAGCAACTTAAGGAAAAGAGGAGGAAATGAGAGAATAGTACTATTTACCTTTTAAGACAAACTATCTTCACTTAAGCCTACCTTTTTCTTCTCTCTCTTCATTTCTTCTTCCTCCATTGGTTTTACTTCCCCTTCTCTGCTCCAAAACCGTGAGAGCTCCATCCATGGCACCTCCACCTTCAATTGTTCACCAAATACTCATTTTAGCTCCAAATCAAAAAGTGAGCATAGATTATTCTTAGTTGGAGCAAGACCTTTCTTTCTATCTTTTCAAATACTTCAAAGCTCAAGTTTGGTGCCATGATAGAACTCCATTGATGGAGGAAAATCAAGTTTGAAGAGCTCTTTTGGTTCTCCATTCATCCAAGGTAATGAAAGTAAAAGAAAAATCAACTTTCCTTCATTTTTCATCATGTCCGAAAATTTCTTTCCCATGGGAGTTTTGTTTTACTCCTTGAGCTAGCTTGTTTTGATCACCAAGGACTAGTGGAGGTCCTCTTTGATTCATACCCAAGTCTATCTTGAGACTTCAAAGGTAATCATCCACTTTTAAGCTTTAAAACACACATTTTAACCTATGAATGAGTTCTATGAGTTTAGGCATATTTCTTAGTGCTCGTTAGATTATTTGAATGTGAATTAGAACATTGGCAAGGGAATTAAAGTTCATTGCCGAAAGTCAAGCAAGGAAATCTAGGGAGAAAAATATGAAAAACTTGGAAAAACAAGGTAAATGTTTTACCTAATGGTGGTTCAAGGTTTTAAGGGATGAGGTTAAGATAAGTACAAAATGTAGCTTAAAGATTACATTATGTAATGAGTTGTATAACCTAGGGAAAGAATATGACAAGCTTGTGAACTTGTGATTAAGGAGCCAATGGGAAATGATTTAGTAAGATAAGCTTAAGATGAATTATGAGAACACTTATATTGCTATGGGAGCATTGTTGTGTATATTTGTAGGTTGAAAGCTTTTATATGTGGGAAATTCAGTGTTTAAGTTTAAGTAATTTATGGGCCTAAGAGCCATGTCATTTAAGAGCCTTAGTGCTATGCAATTTAAGATTATTGCACTATATTGAGTTTGTTATGAATGGTTTGATTTTTGGTGAGAAATCATGAGGAAAGGATTTGATGTGTGTGAGATGATTGAATGAGAAAAACCATGCATATGGGCATGAGAATATACTAGAGGAGCTATGGCAAAATATGAGTGAAAATAAGTTAACAACGGTGTTCTTGAGGATTAGAATGACCTAGAGTTGTCTAGAAGGAATTAGAGGTTAGGAGTGTAATGTGTGCTAAGATTATGTCTAAGGATTGAGTGTTCATGATTGTATTAAGGGTGAAAAACTAAATGTTGGGTGTAGTAATATACTAAGGAAGCCATGTCAAAATTTGGAGAGGAAACTACGTGTTTAAGGTGTTCTAAGGAGATTTTATGACTAAGGATGTTCTAGTAAACATTAAGGGTTGTTTTGGTGAAAATGAATAAACTATGGAGTTCTTGAGTACTAGGAAGACTTAGGGATGTCTAAGAGGGACTAGGGGTCACAATGGTGAATTTAAAGCACCAAAACCATGGTTAAGGAAGCTAGGAAACTTGTACAAAGTTTGAAGGAAAAATAAGGTATAATGACTTGTAAGGATGTACGCATTTGCTAGATTATATATAGCTTTGAGAAATTTGAGTAAAGCAAATGGGTATGCATAATGATGCTTGAGGAGTAGTTAAGATGGTTGTGAAGAAACATAATGATTAGTTGAGGTCTTAGGCAAAATCACAAGTGGGAAGTGTAAGGAATCAAGTGTTAAGTGTAAGAATTTTGTAAGAAATTGAGTGACAAGTTTGATGATGATTGAGGAAGGTTTAGTGCTTGTTTTAAGGTGTTTAAACATGTAGGAAACATGTGGAAAGATTGTGGAATGAGTGGGAAAAGATTTGGGTGAATTTGGAGTTCAAAATGAGGAGAAAAACACTTTGAAAATTGGCCTCTGTTGTGGACCGCCCCTAGGGACCGCCCCTATGGGGAGGTCCAGGCGAATTCTGCAGGAAAACTAGCCTCTGGTTGGGACCGCCCCTGGGACCTCCCCAGAGGGGCGGTCCAGTGTAGAGAAGAAAAAAAATTGTATTAAGGCTTCTAATGATGGGGGATTGGATGGTGATGGTTTTAGATGATGTTTAGCCCTTGTTTGGTGACATGTAAAGGCCTTAAAAAGTGTAAACAAGTGTTAGGAATTCCTTGTAAGAATTGAGTAAGTAGTTAAGGAGGTATTAGTGGATGTTATAAGGTGGGAATAAGGTACCAAATGGTGTTAGAACATGTTAGGACTTGTTGGGGAGCTTGTGGAAGAGTTTGGGAACAAAATAGAAATTTTTGTGAAGAATCTATATTGGACCTACCTAGGGGACCGACCCTGTCTGGGTCGGTCGGACTGTGTTAAGCCACGAAATCTTTCTGTAATTGACCGACCCAGAGGTCTTGGGTCGGTTGGGCTGGCCTTGGGTCGGTCGGGCAAAAATTTAGCGAACAATATGTTTCTAAGTTGGACCGACCCAGGGGTTGGGTCGGTCGGTGGGTCGGTCGGTGGGTCGGTCGACCCTTAAGTTATATATAAAAAAACTTTAAACTTTAAGAATGTTAAGTGGTATTAGTATTAAACCATTAAGAGGATAATGATGATTCGAAAGATAAGAATATAAGGACTTAAGGGATTAAGTTAAGTAAATGGTTTTAAATGTTTAAGGTTAAGTTTGTATGAACTTAAGAGGTGTTAGATGGGGATCATTAAGGGTTAAGTAACATGGAAGAAATTAACAACCTAATTGGGTCAATGTTTTAGGACTTGTGAATTTGGACTCCGGAGGAGAGTAAGCAACCGTACAACCGACGGTGTACGGTATGGTTTTCTTGTGACCTGCTTGCTAACGAGGTGTCCCTCGGCTTGTGTGCTATCTGTTTATTTGCTATGACTTAAACAAGAATAAGCATGCAACCGGACCATTTGTTTACATGTGTGTTTACATAGTGCTAACACACTTGGCTATGAGTTTAGTTACTAACACTACTTAGTAGCATTGGTTTGAGATAAGGAATTCACTCCCAAAATTGTTGGTTAGTTAATACCCGAGAAAGGTTTAACCAACACTTCGTCTATAAAACTTTCTAATAACTGGAACTTGGGGGGAGTGAGGAATCCGGGACTGACTCCGGTCATGCATGTTAAGGAAAGGGGGTCGGTGTCTGAATCAGATCCGACTCCCGCTTGAGGACTTGTCTTCAGACTTGTTTCCTAGAGTCGAATGTCGACTCAGCCACCTTGGGCTACAGTTCAAGGTTGGAGGCAGATTAAGATGGTGCGGTAGGATCACCTAAATCCTAAGATTAAGATAAGTTGTTTATTCAACCAATGGAGTTAATAGCTCATTGGCTAGGGTTACTTTTGACCTGACAAAATAAACATTGAGATAAGATACAACCATTTCTAATTAAAGAACGGTTTGTATACTGAGATTGAGGTAAGGATTAAGGATGAGGTAAGTTAAGAATGAACTGAGGTTAAGAAGAATTGAAACTTGAGGAGTTAACTAATTAACTCACTTACTAAGGGAACATTTTTAAGTCGTTCATTGTTGTGTGGACTATATTTGTTCATTTGTGGATGGTTGTTTTATTGCACTTCTTATTTATGTTGTGTATCTAATCAACTCCATGCTATCGACAATTAGTCGTCGTAGCCCCGTTAGCTTGGGGGCCATAAGGGAATCGTACTAGCAAAGGTGCTGACCCCCTCGGGGGCTGCTGTTTACATTTTGATGGTGAATGACAGAAGGCGACTATACTGAGAGTAGGATCGGGTAGTAATACTACGGGTTTCTTCCTTTAGTTATACGAGTTGTGCATGTACACTCGTTTAGTAAAAGGGTATGAGATGTTAGTAAGATGTAATAGGATATGAAGAGTCTGTACTGAGGATATGTATTGGTTAAGATCTAGTATACTAATGTTCGGTATATTTTGTTAGTCTGACTGTGGCAAGGTCCTGGAGTGTATTAAATTCCGCTGCGACGTTGGTATATATGTTGTTAAGTTTGCGATAATCACGATTGGATTCAGATGGGGTGTTACAAAAAGTGGTATCAGAGCGTAATCTGATGACTAGAATTACCGAACTTAGGAGGATACCGAGTTAGAGTTTGAGATATGGGTTAAGGGTTGAGAGATAGAGCGAGAAGTGTGTTAGTTAGGACTTCTCGATGTTTACCGGATATCCATAGTACCTAAACCCGCCCTCCACTTCCCTAACTTTGAATACGGGAAACAAACGCCTGAGAGAAGAAAGCCTTCTCTTACTCGGGGAAACCCGATCTGGCCGTTAGTTAACATTAAGCAATACGAGGAACACATCGTTATACAACCGTTTATGAAAACTTGGAGGTTTTAATTAGAGCGCAATGATGAAACAGGCGCTGCCAACGGAGTTTTACCAATAAGAGGACGGTAATTACCGGCAACATGGGTCGACATGCTACGCAGTCGAAATAAACCCGCCATACCAATAATAAGGAAAGCACTACGACTACAATGGAGAGGAAAAGACAAGCGACATGAGTGCCGGAAAGCGGTCCGAAAGGGCATAGCAATGGGATAATACATAGCATGAGAATTAAGACTACCAGAAAGTCCAGTAAGAAACGGGAACTCCAAACCCCATACAATGAGAAAGATCACAAAACCTGGCCGACATAGCACAGGCGACGATGAAGACGCGTACAAACTGTATACCGGAACAGGACTACGATGTAGTGCCTAGAGGACAATAGGTACTGAGTAACCCCGATAAAATGGGTGGAAACGGGAGTGAGGATTAAGGCATAAGTAAATAACAAGGGGTTCTCCCAGAAAGAGGAACACCCTGATAAGTGACAGTACTGTTGTAACACCCCACGTTTCCTAGCTTTTAGTTTTTAACAATACAGCGGAAGTCTGACTACACTACCCGGGGGTGCTACAGCCACACTCACTCACTAGTGAGTGCTAAGGCTAACTACCAATATCACTTCCAAATTAAGTTATACTTTTAAACTCTTATATACTCAGAATATAATGACAACTTATACAAACTTACATCAACACTATTAGCTTATACAAAACTGTTTAACCCTAATACATAAGTACTTGATGGTGATAATTACAATGCCCTCTAACTTCAATCTCTATTCCTCTTTAGCTCCACTCTCTCATGCAACTTCATGACTAGGGGAAAACACCATCCTTTCCTGTACCTGTGGTCAGTCATACAATCACAGAGAAAAGACCACAGGGCATAACGCCAAAATCAGCAACGCTGAGTAACTCCCATCACAACATGTAAAATACATTTTACTTTGTTGAATTCCAAGATTACATAAATATAGCAACAAAGATAGTGGAACACTACAACCATGACAACAGGATAATAGCATAGCACAATCACAATAGGGTCAACACATAAAAACCACAGATTAGCACCACCTGCTGCTTACCTTAGCATAAGGTGTATAATGATCATTACAATTATTATCAAGTATCACTCACCAAAACAATCAATATCAGTTTGTAGGAAGTATAACCAATGTCAAGATCCACTGAGTATAAAATCCAAAACCATGATACAATTTCCACCTGTCCTCGGGCAATCGGTCTTTCGACATAGAGCACTAACACTCTCGACCCCTCGGATAATTCACCTCACCCCATGTCCTTAAGTGTGCACACCCCCTATAGATCATCAGCCTATAGAGTAGATCATGATGGCTTAGCTCCAATACGTTGGTAGGAGCAATAACAATAAACTCCAGTACAATGTTAGGAGTAAATATTCCATAAACACTTTACCAATTGGTTTAGCACTTCCTTATCTCACCCCTTACGTCCTTGTTAGTAAACACAATTTATAACATCGAAAAAGATTAATACAATCAGCCACAACAACCGTTGGACAAAGAAAACAACACATCAACAACATTTGCGATTTACCACTGTAACGATTTGTACAATTATATGCAACCAAGAGTTTGACTAAATTATACCTGAATCACTCGCTAACCTGTTTCATATAAATCACGTAATATCCCATAATTTCTAGAATACAAGAAGACCAACCCCTTTTACGTATTTATTAATCAGACATACTTATGGTGGAGATTATTACTTTTGAAAGAACATGTTAATCGGCTAGCTATTATAGCTTGGGAAACTTGTGCCACTTACCATCGTCTTCAACCTGGTCATCTAAACAATAGAACAACATTATTTAATTGATGATAAGCTAGAAAACAGAAGTGTACAGCTCGTACGCTTATATACAAAACCGACAGTAACTAAACAACCAAAAGAAAACGTGTTGCTATATCTAACTTGAATTATTTGAATAAACATAGCAGACAACTTACGCACCTTAATTACATCCTCTCATGAATAAATTAAGCAACAAAAATAGAAAACTCACATAGCTTACTAGCTCAAGTTACCGACTGCAAAAATAGTCCTACAACCCATCTTTTTCTCTCTTCTAGCTTACCGTATATTTATCTAACTACCCACTGATTTCAACCATGTAATATAATGGATAAATGAAGGGTTTGAACCAGCAAACAAGATAAAACTTAGCTCCATAATCCAACAAACATAGTAGCAGTAAATCGGTATACTAGAAACCGCACACAACAACTAGAAAAACTAGTTTTTTTTTTTACATCCTGGTTGTACATGGGGGTTACCTGATTTCTTCTAGCCATTATTTGTTAAATTCTCTATGATCTCTACTGGTTAACTTCTCCTCCTTCTTCTCTTAAACTCCTGGCACCTGGACCATAATTCCCCTCCTTGTTCCTTGCGCAAGATAACAACAATTGCAGCACCTTGTTCTCTCGGTTGTTTTGTACCTAGTTTGCTGGTTTATTTCTTCTCTTCTCTAACTCACTTACATCTTGGTTCTTTTTGGTTTCTTACGTGAGTGCAGGTCACAAAGATGGGAAGAAGACACGACTGCTAGTTGAAAAGAGGAACTGGCGCTAGCAGCACAACAACTCCTTGCTCTCGGCTATACAGCTCTATTTTTTTGTTTTGTTTCTGTATTTCAGGTTGTTTCTTCTACTGGTTGGGCTCTTTAACAGCTTAGGAAGGAAGAGATGAAAGGCTCCGCAGCTTGGTGGATGAGGGTGCTGGCCGATGGGGTTGTATATAGTCAAAGAAAATAGATTCCCTTGATGACAAGGAAGACTCCTTAAATGACACTTAGTTGTTGTACTTAGGTGTCTAACTCCTGTTGCTTTAGGTTGTTGGCTGAGAAAATTAATACTTATACTCCATAAGTAGGCAGGGTGGATCGACAGTAGAAAGATAAATATATTAGTGCAGGTATTATAATATATAAAAAGACAAAGTTGTTAATTTGGTATTCATCCAAAGCGGTTTATATGTTGAGCACTTTTGCTGTACGGGAATGTAGAATCTGAAAATATTGGCAAGGAAGTCGGCTATACAAGTTAATAAATATTGATGTGATGATGGGTAGTCATTATATAAGACAAAAATGTTTACTACATAACATGCACACCACGGTTTGTTACGGGCTGAATAAAATAATCTTTATCTTTGTGCAAGAATTTGCAATCTTGGTAAAGAAATCGGCTATATCAATACATGTTACTGCAAGTGTTTAAGGTGGGTAATCATCACCAATAACTAAATAGCTAATTATTGTAACAGGTATATTATCTTTAATATACTTAGAATAAAGGAATAACATGAACTAGTTATTCATGTACATTCTAGCACTTATTGCACATTGTACATGTTTACAATTTACAATTGTACAAGCTAGTAATTTAATGACTTCCATTGTAAATAACGTCCAAATGTCTTTTAACTCTATTTATATATTCCAACACAAATCATTACAACTAATTTCCATTGTACTACCTTATATCAATTTCAAGCAAACACGTACACATATAAAAAATAAGAATGTATATTTTGTAGCTAGAGATTTTCTAGGGTGTTTCATTCTCCCCTCCTTAAATAAAGCTTCAGCTTCATCCTCGACACTCTCTAATCATAAATGATTTAGCAACATCACAAAAACACAAAAAACCGACACTAACTGTTATCTAATCACAAACAATTAAGTAATTTCCTTGTATTCAGCAATTTCACAAGGAATAACGATTTCTATGAAATAATAACTCATCCAAGGACATACAAATCCAAGGTTTTCAACATACCAAGCACATTCCATCAACTGAATCGAACACATATCATCAAGCAATCAAATGCATAACATCAAGCAACCACATTCTAGTTCCAGTTATGTCTAGTTACTATCCCTTTTTTTTATCAACACCACGCTTCTGACGCGCCCTCTGATCTGGTTTCCATGCATACATTCAGTCATATATTCACACATAAGCATTCAAGCAATAATCACCTATCCTTTCCCCGATCTATAACCTATGCTCTGGTACCACATTGTAACACCCCACATTTCCTAGCTTTTTTTTAACAATACAGCGGAAGTCTGACTACATTACCCGGGGGTGCTACCGCCACACTCACTCACTAGTGAGTGCTAAGGCTAACTACCCACTATCACTTCCAAATTAAGTTATACTTTTAAACTCTTAATCCTCAGAATATAATGATAACTTATACAAACTTAATCAACACTATTAGCTTATACAAAACGTTTAACCCTAATACATAAGTACTTTATGGTGATAATCAATGCCCTCTAACTTCAATATCTATTCATCTTTAGCTCCACTCTCTCATGCAACTTCATGACTAGGGGAAAACACCATCCTTCATGTACCAGTGGTCAGTCATACAATCACAGAGAAAACACAGGGCATAACGCCAAATCAGCAACGCTGAGTAACTCCCATCACAACATGTGAAATACATTTTACATTGTTAAATTCCACGATTACATAAACATAGCAACAAAGATAGTGGAACACTACAACCATGACAACAGGATAATGCATAGCACAATCACAATAGGGTCAACACATAAAAACCACAGATCAGCACCACCTGCTACTACCTTAGCAAAAGGTGTATAATGATCATTACAATTATTATCAAGTATCACTCACCAAAAACAATCAATATCAGTTAGTAGGAAGTATAACCAATGTCAAGATCCACTGAGTATAAAATCCAAACCATGATACAATTTCCACCTGTCCTCGGGTAATCGGTCTTTCGACATAGAGCACTAACACTCTCAACCCCTCGGATAATTCACCTCACCCCATGTCCTTAGTGTGCACACCCCTATAGATCATCAGCCTATAGAGTAGATCATGATGGCTTAGCTCCAATTGTTGGTAGGAGCAATAACAATAAACTCCAGTACAAGTTAGGAGTAAATATTCCATAAACACTTTACCAATTGGTTTAGCACTTCCTTATCTCACCTCTTACGTCCTTGTTAGTAAACACCAATTTATAACATCGAAAAAGATTATACAATCAGCCACAACAACCGTTGGACAAAGAAAACAACACATTAACAACATTTACGATTTACCACTGTAACGATTTGTACAATTATATGCAACCAAGAGTTGGACTAAATTATACCTGAATCACTCGCTAACCTGCTTCATATAAATCACGTAATATCCCATAATTTCTAGAATACAAGAAGACCAATCCCTTTACGTATTTATTAATCAGCATACTTATGGTGGTATTTTACTTTTGAAAGTACATGTTAATCGGCTAGCTATTATAGCTTGGGAAACTTGACCCACTTACCACCGTCTTCAACCTGGTCATCTAAACAATAGATCAACATTATTTAATTGATGATAAGCTAGAAAACAGAAGTGGTACAGCTCGTACGCTATATACAAAACCGGCAGTAACTAAACAACCAAAAGAAAACGTGTTACTAATCTAACTTGTTTTATTTGAATAAACATAGCAACAACTTACGCACCTTAATTACATCCTCTCATGAATAAATTAAGCTACAAAAATAGAAAACTCACACAGCTTACTAGCTCAAGTTACCGACTGCAAAAATAGTCCTAACCCATCTTTTCTCTCTTCTAGCTTACCGTATATTTATCTTACTACCCACTGATTTCAACCATGTAATATAATGAATAAATGAAGGGTTTGAACCAGCAAACAAGATAAAACTTAGCTCCATAATCCAACAAACATAGTAGCAGTAAATCGGTATACTAGAAACCGCACACAACAACTAGAAAAACTAGTTTTTTTTTTTTTACATCCTGGTTGTACATGGGGGTTACCTGATTTCTTCTAGCCATTATTTGTTAAATTCTCTATGATCTCTACTGGTTAACTTCTCCTTCTTCTCTTAAACTCCTGGCACCTGGACCATAATTCCCCTCCTTGTTCCTTGCGCAAGATAACAACAATTGCAGCACCTTGTTCTCTCGGTTGTTTTGTACCTAGTTGTTGCTGGTTTATTTCTTTCTCTTCTCTAACTCACTTACATCTTGGTTCTTTTTGGTTTCTTACGTGAGTGCAGGTCACAAAGATGGGAAGGAAGACACGACTGCTAGTTGAAAAGAGGAACTGGCGCTAGCAGCAACAACTCCTTGCTCTCGGCTATACAGCTCTATTTTTTTTTGTTTTGTTTTCTGTATTTCAGGTTGTTTCTTCTACTGGTTGGGCTCTTTAACAGCTTAGGAAGGAAGAGATGAAAGGCTCAGCAGCTTGGTGGATGAGGGTGCTGGCCGATGGGGTGGTATATAGTCAAAGAAAATAGATTCCCTTGATGACAAGGAAGACTCCTTAAATGACACTTAGTTGTTGTACTTAGGTGTCTAACTCCTGTTGCTTTAGGTTGTTGGCTGCGCAAATTAATACTTATACTCCATAAGTAGACAGGGTGGATCGGCAGTAGAAAGATAAGTATATTAGTGCAGGTATTATAATATATAAAAAGACAAAGTTGTTAATTTGGTACTCATCCAAAGCGGTTTATATGTTGAGCACTTTTGCTGTACGGGAATGTAGAGTCTTGAAAATATTGGCAAGGAAGTCGGCTATACAAGTTAATAAATATTGATGTGATGATGGGTAGTCATTATATAAGACAAAAATGTTTACTACATAACATGCACACCACGGTTTGTTACGGGCTGAATAAAATAATCTTTATCTTTGTGCAAGAATTTGCAATCTTGGTAAAGGAAATCGGCTATATCAATACATGTTACTGCAAGTGTTTAAGGTGGGTAATCATCACCAATAACTAAATAGCTAATTATTGTAACAGGTATATTATCTTTTAATATACTTAGAATAAAGGAATAACATGAACTAGTTATTTCATGTACATTCTAGCACTTATTGCACATTGTACATGTTTACAATTTACAATTGTACAAGCTAGTAATTTAATGACTTCCATTGTAAATAACGTCCAAATGTCTTTTAACTCTATTTATATATTCCAAACACAAATCATTACAACTAATTTCCATTGTACTACCTTATATCAATTTCAAGCAAACACGTACACATATAAAATAATAAAGAATGTATATTTTGTAGCTAGAGATTTTCTAGGGTGTTTCATTCTCCCCTCCTTAAATAAAGCTTCATCCTCGACACTCTCTAATCATAAATGATTTAGCAACATCACAAAAACACAAGCAAACCGACACTAACTGTTATCTAATCACAAACAATTAAGTAATTTCCTTGTATTCAGCAATTTCACAAGGAATAACGATTTCTATGAAATAATAACTCATCCAAGGACATACAAATCCAAGGTTTTCAACATACCAAGCACATTCCATCAACTGAATCGAACACATATCATCAAGCAATCAAATGCATAACATCAAGCAACCACATTCTAGTTCCAGTTATGTCTAGTTACTATCCCTTTTTTTTATCAACACCACGCTTCTGACGCGCCACTCTGATCTTGGTTTCCATGCATACATTCAGTCATATATTCACACATAAGCATTCAAGCAATAATCACCTATCCTTTCCCCGATCTATAACCTATTGCTCTGGTACCACATTGTAACACCCCACATTTCCTAGCTTTTTTTTAACAATACAGCGGAAGTCTGACTACATTACCCGGGGGTGCTACCGCCACACTCACTCACTAGTGAGTGCTAAGGCTAACTACCACTATCACTTCCAAATTAAGTTATACTTTTAAACTCTTATATCCTCAGAATATAATGATAACTTATACAAACTTACATCAACACTATTAGCTTATACAAAACTGTTTAACCCTAATACATAAGTACTTTATGGTGATAATTACAATGCCCTCTAACTTCAATATCTATTCATCTTTAGCTCCACTCTCTCATGCAACTTCATGACTAGGGGAAAACACCATCCTTTCATGTACCAGTGGTCAGTCATACAATCACAGAGAAAAGACCACAGGGCATAACGCCAAAATCAGCAACGCTGAGTAACTCCCATCACAACATGTGAAATACATTTTACATTGTTAAATTCCACGATTACATAAACATAGCAACAAAGATAGTGGAACACTACAACCATGACAACAGGATAATAGCATAGCACAATCACAATAGGGTCAACACATAAAAACCACAGATCAGCACCACCTGCTACTTACCTTAGCAAAAGGTGTATAAATGATCATTACAATTATTATCAAGTATCACTCACCAAAACAATCAATATCAGTTAGTAGGAAGTATAACCAATGTCAAGATCCACTGAGTATAAAATCCAAAACCATGATACAATTTCCACCTGTCCTCGGGTAATCGGTCTTTCGACATAGAGCACTAACACTCTCAACCCCTCGGATAATTCACCTCACCCCATGTCCTTAAGTGTGCACACCCCCTATAGATCATCAGCCTATAGAGTAGATCATGATGGCTTAGCTCCAATATGTTGGTAGGAGCAATAACAATAAACTCCAGTACAATGTTAGGAGTAAATATTCCATAAACACTTTACCAATTGGTTTAGCACTTCCTTATCTCACCCCTTACGTCCTTGTTAGTAAACACAATTTATAACATCGAAAAAGATTAATACAATCAGCCACAACAACCGTTGGACAAAGAAAACAACACATTAACAACATTTACGATTTACCACTGTAACGATTTGTACAATTATATGCAACCAAGAGTTTGACTAAATTATACCTGAATCACTCGCTAACCTGCTTCATATAAATCACGTAATATCCCATAATTTCTAGAATACAAGAAGACCAATCCCTTTTACGTATTTATTAATCAGACATACTTATGGTGGTGATTATTACTTTTGAAAGTACATGTTAATCGGCTAGCTATTATAGCTTGGGAAACTTGACCCACTTACCACCGTCTTCAACCTGGTCATCTAAACAATAGATCAACATTATTTAATTGATGATAAGCTAGAAAACAGAAGTGTACAGCTCGTACGCTTATATACAAAACCGGCAGTAACTAAACAACCAAAAGAAAACGTGTTACTATATCTAACTTGTTATTATTTGAATAAACATAGCAGACAACTTACGCACCTTAATTACATCCTCTCATGAATAAATTAAGCTACAAAAATAGAAAACTCACACAGCTTACTAGCTCAAGTTACCGACTGCAAAAATAGTCCTACAACCCATCTTTTTCTCTCTTCTAGCTTACCGTATATTTATCTAACTACCCACTGATTTCAACCGTGTAATATACTGGATAAAAGAAGGGTTTGAACCAGCAAACAAGATAAAACTTAGCTCCATAATTCAACAAACATAGTAGCAGTAAATCGGTATACTAGAAACCGCACACAACAACTAGAAAAACCTTTTTTTTTGACATCCTGGTTGTACATGGGGGTTACTTGATTTCTTCTAGCCATTATTTGTTAAATTCTCTATGATATCTACTGGTTAACTTCTCCTTCTTCTCTTAAACTCCCAGCACCTGGACCTTAATTCCCCTCCTTGTTCCTTGTGCAAGATAACAACAATTGCAGCACCTTGTTCACTCGGTTGTTTTGTACCTAGTTGTTGCTGGTTTATTTCTTTCTCTTCTCTAACTCACTTACATCTAGGTTCTTTTTGGTTTCTTACATGAGTGCAGGTCACAAAGATGGGAAGGAAGACACGGCTGCTAGTTGAAGAGAGGAACTGGCGCTAGCAGCAACAACTCCTTGCCCTCGGTTATACAGCTCTATTTTTTTTTTGGTTTTGTTTTCTGTTTTTCAGGTTGTTTCTTCTACTGGTTGGGCTCTTTAACAGCTTAGGAAGGAAGAGATGAAAGGATCCGAAGCTTGGTGGAGGAGGGTGCTGGCCGATGGGGTTGTATATAGTCAAAGAAAATAGATTCCCTTGATGACAAGGAAGACTTCTTACATGACACTTAGTTGTTATACTTAGGTGTCTAACTCCTGTTGCTTTAGGTTGTTGGCTGAGAAAACTAATACTTATACTCCATAAGTAGGCAGGGTGGATCGGCAGTAGAAAGATAAATATATTAGTGCAGGTATTATAATATATAAAAAGGCAAAGTTGTTAATTTGGTATTCATCCAATGTGGTTTATATGTTGAGCACTTTTACTGTACGGGAATGTAGAATCTTGAAAATATTGGCAAGGAAGTCGGCTATACAAGTTAATAAACATTGATGTGATGATGGGTAGTCATTATATAAGACAAAAATGTTAACTACATAACATGCACACCACGGTTTGTTATGGGCTGAATAAAATAATCCTTATCTTTGTGCAAGAATTTGCAATCTTGGTAAAGGAAATCGGCTATATCAATACATGTTACTGCAAGTGTTTAAGGTGGGTAATCATCACCAAGAACTAAATAGATAATTATTGAAACAGGTATATTATCTTATAATATACTTAAGAATAAAGGAATAACATGAACTAGTTATTTCATGTACATTCTATCACTTGTTGCACATTGTACATGTTTACAATTTACAATTGTACAAGCTAGTAATTTAATGACTTCTATTGTAAATAACGTCCAAATGTCTTTTAACTCTAGTTATATATTCCAAACACAAATCATTACAACTAATTTCCATTGTACTAGCTTATATCAATTTCAACCAAACACGTACACATATAAAATAATAAAGAATGTATATTTTGTAGCTAGGATTTTCTAGGGTGTTTCAAGTGTCAAAACAACAAGGAGACTACTGAATGGTCAGTTATCCAAAATGAGAGAACATTGAACGAGTTCAGAGGACTACTAACTACGAGAAGCTTAAGTGAAAGTACCACTACCGATGTACATAGTACTGATAGCTCATCTTGCATGGCGCACTTGCTGTAGCAAGTGCTGCCACGATGAAGCTATACGGGAAGCCGTCATGGCAAGATGCCGGAATGCTACAGTGATAACATTTAATTATACCGGATTGCAAATCCATAAGAACGGTAGAATGAGACCTTGGAAAGGCCTGACGGCCTGACCATGATGAGATGAGTCGACACGCCAGTCAGCAGGGAGTTGAACTTGGACGGAATACTAAACGATATAAATTTTTGTAACAGTACAACCTACTACAACAACAACAAACAGTACGGGCAAGAACTCCAATCCTGAACCTCGAAGAGAGAAACCTAAGAGATCGCTCAATGATCCGAGCAAAACACTATGTAAGCAATAACATACAAGAAATGTATTACGAGATACAATGGAGACTGTTGACACAACGTCTTCCACAAGAACGGGATAGAATTCTTGGGATGACCATTAAGAATACCAGTAACAAATATTCTTCATTGAGGATGTTTGTAAACCCCGGAAACAGGGATAGAGGAAATGAACTTAAGCTGTAACTAACTAAGGATTAAAGACATACAATCCCGACAGAGGGAAGCTCAGAGGACTACACCACGGAGTGGCATAGCCGAGCAGAACAAAACTTGAAAATGACGGTTAGTATTGTTTGCCTAACTCATTAACACCCAAGTATGATTAATCATCAACGGGTGGCGTAGTCAACAAATGTTGAACGAAGCATTGAGATGGAAGCATAAGATAACAGGATAAATATCCAACTGAGACACCGTAAGGCAGATGCCTAATACGAACCAATCCATAATTGTTTAAAAACGCGCAAGTCTATGAAAACGACAGTATTGTCAAAGACATTAAGTAACCTCAGATCACCTGAATAAATTTCCATAGCAGGAAGCAGGATGCAGCAACTTACCATGAAACCCGATATTACATTTAAAATGTAACCTAACGGTGGATAGTGTTCAAAGAACCAGAAACTTATGATGAAAACCTACAGATGAGTAAGAGTACAAGGAGTGAACCGAGCACCGGCTCTCACCCAATGACATGAGCCTACGAGCCAAGGATGTTAACCACATCAGAGCCCGAGGCGCAGTAAGTTGTAAGAGACCTTAGTTAAGCCATGGAGGAACTACAAACCGTAGATATGAGCGGTTACAAAACCTATAACTTAGATTGTGGAAATATTGCCAGGAAAGGGCACCAATGAGAATATTGAGATAATACTATTGGCAGGGGCGGAGAACGAACCATTCCTTTTAGGGTGGGGATAGCTCTCCTTTTTGTGGGGCCATGAGTGGGAATAAACCCCTCAAAAAGGGCTTTCACTTATTAGAGATAGGATACTTTTGTTAGAGAATGGAAATCGTAAACCTTGAGATTACCTTAGAACGTACCGGATACACTTGAGCAATAAGGAAGGCTGCATAGACAGACCTCACATCCAACACCCGGGATTGAGAATCAGTAATCGTCAGAGATAAACGTTGTGAGTGCGCAACATGGCACGTCAAGTGACCAACGCTCAGAAGAGCTTGTGACTCAATGGATGAATCTTTCGGTAACCAGTTAATTACTTGGAAAAGTAACATCATAAAGGATGGAAGAATGTGAGAGAAATTAGCGTACTTACGAACCCGAGATTGAAGCAAAACACCTTCATATTAAGAGATAACAATTTTACAACACGGTACGGCAACCGCCATACACCGAAATTAGAGAACTCCCAGTGTGTTTACACCAGAAAGGGATTGAATATTAAGTAAGAAGTTAGAATAAATGATTAAGTAGTTGCACCATCAATGGGCAATAGAGTAAAGGCCAACTACCACGGTAGCAGAGGTTGTGAGGACAATATTTATATAAGTGGATTAAGTCATGGTGCGCAGTAAAGCGACCATTGTGTGTAAACCGTCAAGCATTGGCATAAAGGCAATTAGATTTATGAGCTGAAACCAATATGAGTAAGGAAATAAGATGAAAGATGAGCTATGCATTGACGCCACTAGTCTAGGACATGCGAGGTAAGATTTCATAGGAAGCACACTACCCATTCCTTAAAGAACTGGAAGTGCATTCCTAGTAGATCAAAATATGAGAAACAAGATAAGAGGCTCTAGAGAAGAGACCTCAGTTACTGAGAGATCAAGTCAGTACGGAATACAGAATGGAGCTAGAGCATACCATACCTAAGAACACAGGAAATGGATTTCCTTTGATTAAGTTCAAGAAGAACAATAAGTGTTATCATGGAACGATGAAGAGGAGATCGACAATGGAATGCTTCATAATTAGCAATAGCTAAACGAGTGACGGACACTACGAGTTTACTAAAACGAGACGTGGGACGACTGCACCCCACAGGGGCTTGCAGGCCTGACAGGCTCATTTATGAGTTAGTCGGGTAAGTAGTAATGTATCAGTAAGGTACCCCATGCATGTAGACGAGTGGTGTAAGGAACATGGGAAGTAGTCGACTCCGTACCACGGTCAACGACGCAAGATCAGACAAGAACAACTACTACCATAAACAGTTGAAGAGAAGGAACTCAGTTGAACCAATGACACAAAGGAATCAAAGAACTCATTTCAGATAGAAAATAATTAAGAATTGTGAAGTGCGAAGAGCACGGATTATTAAGTGCAGACATAGGACATGTCTTAAGACGTTAGGATAAAACTGTAAAGCGCAATAGTCACTAAACGGTAGATTCAGATTAAGAATCATCCTTAGATCAAAGGTCAGTTGGAAAGAACAACTTAGACACTTGAGAGAACACTAAGAGTATGAACGTTAGATCTCCAGAGAGACTGGATAGGGGCATACAAGTGTCCATTGGGAGACCTTTAGTGCTAAATTATAAGCATGCAGGAGAGGGGCATACAATACTATGAAAGGATAAGAAAGGAAAACTAAGCCTAAGGTAATCAGAGTCGCACAGCGAAAGCTAGCAGATCGGTACCTTAAATGGTTGGACATACCTAATGAATGGGAAAGGAATGATGTACCACACATCTTCCAATTGAACAAATATAAGACTTATTGACTGAATGCCTTAGAACCTTTGAGGTTAGACCAAACTAAGTTAAGAAAATGGTATAAATACTGTTAAGGATCCTCGATGCAGAGACTAAGCCAGCAACATGGTCCAGACCTCTGATGGAATTATAAGTAAGATAGATGACATGAAAGCTAGAATGCTTGGTGAGAATTAGACATCTTGAACCTATGTTCAAGGATGATATCATGTTGATTATGTGGGCGTAATCCATTTTAAGGGGGGTAGAGTGAAAACCGCTTAGCTTATGTTTATGTACTGAGTACGTAAACTACGGTGTGCATGGCACAAAAGTATTTGAGAATTTGTTTTACATAAACATTTTGAGATTAATTATGGTCATTGCGCACAGAAGATGCGAATACCATACATATTAAGTACCTATCTTGTTAACTCCGGTGTGAGTACAAGTTAAGAGAATTAGTGAAGAGATTTAAAGAGACTTAAGGAATATATGAGATATGAGTCGGTATGAAACTACATGCGAGATAAGAATAAGATAACACGATGAGATATGAATCAATAAGAGTATGAGGTAGGAAATAGTAATGCTATGAGGTATAAGATGGTGAGAATTGGTATGAGACTGATATAGAACTTAGTAGGAATGAGAGTCCTGAGGTAATTACTAAGAGATGAATTGGGAATGATTGATGGACTGAGTCCACACCTTGGAGATGTATTGATTACGACTAGAAAGACTAAAAAGATAGGAAATTAGAAACGAGTGAATTATTTGATGTTTGAAAATGACGTGGGAGGTGGAACTTGATTTTATAGGGATCAAGGGAAACCAAACATAAATTGGGGTGGAAGGATAGTTCAACACTGATGCTGATCACATCAGGGTCGGATGATTCCTGAAACTCCCTACAAGTGGTCACAATTAAATCACGCTAAGGATAGAGGCATTAGGATAAAACGAAATTGGAGTTGATTGTCTTTTCAATTAGAGGAATTATTCCTCACTTGACCTCGTAAAAAGGATTTCCTTTTTACTGAGTCTCACCCATGAAGTCGAGGACGCATGAGCCTTTGTCTTCGGACCGGTGACATGGGGGGAACAAAGTGGTTTTGTATTCTAGCCCATGAAGGTGAGGATGAATGTGCCTTTGTTTACGGACTGGTGACATGGGAGAATACGATAAAAATTATGTGATTGTTTTAATCTTCAAAAGGAACAAATGAAATTTTGAGTGCTATACATGCTTAAGCATGTTGTTTGATGTTTGAGTATAAGAATATGACAGAACTAATGAGTTAATAAGTTTAAGTACATATAATCAAGATCTATATGATCCATGATATGAGATAAGCCATGTATTCTAATAAAATAAGATGCATGGGAACTTTGGGGACAAAGTTCATTTAAGGGGGGTAGATTGAAATACCCCAAACCTAAGTATGATAAGTAAACATCAATTTATGATGTAATAAGCCTAAAAAAATGCCTTGGGAAGATTTTTAGACAAACTAAACCAAAGATAACACTAGGAAATGCCATAAGGGCAATTTAAGCAAAAATGTGCTCTAAGCTTGGAGTGACTTTGATTAGCACCCAAATATTCTTCTAAGACCTTATCAACATGCTAATAGACATGTTAAATCATTTACCAATGAAAACCAAGCTCAAAAACAAGCTTAAACACAAATTGTTCTTTAAGGACTCTTAAAGCACATTTTTGAAAACAATGTCTTAGAAATGGGTCTTGAGTGGCTAAATGCTCATGATTACACCGTAATCAACATGTGTACTAATTATTATCACATTAAGAAGTCTAAATCAATGGGAAACCTGTTATAACCCATAATTCGTAACCTTATATTATATCCGTACGATGTTATTCTAAGATGGGTTACATTATTGTTGTCAGATGGGACGTCCGCGGTATTGTTTTAATAGACGAGGGCAAGGAAGCCATCTATTAAAAACAATAAGGTAATTGTTTCATTTAGTTAATAAGGAAAGGGAACCTTATTTATTTATTCACTTCTAATTATTCACATCACGATCAACTTCTCTATCAGTTTCCATCGTGCGTTCAGAGCGAGCGTTTATTTATCTCTCTCTCTGTCCTCTTGTTGCTAGGATCGTGGAGGCTGCTGCTACAATCGAATTGGAGAGTCTTGTTGCTGCGTTTCGCTTCTCCAATCAGGTTTGTGTTGAGAGAATTCCGAATTTCGTCATTGGTTTCCTCTCCTCTCAGTTTCTGATTTTGGAACTCCGAATATATTGATTCAGCGACGAAGATCCTACGTTGAGGATTCAGATTATTGAAGCTACACTACTGCATATTGTGGGATTGATTCACTTCCGTAATTAGGTTGGTGTTGCAGATTTGGGGTAGATAATTTAGGGTTCTACATTGCAGGTTTCTGATTTTTGTGTCTATTGGTTTGGGAATTCAGTGTTGCTGTTGCGTGTATCGGCTGGTGGATTATTCGGGGCTGCTGTGGACTGCTCAGATCGTCGGATTGTTGGTGATAATTGAGGTAGGTGGTTGCTTGATTCGGTTTGGGAGTTCAGCCATGGGGATATTGCAAGGATTGTTCTCTGATTTTGTGTGTGGTTTCCCTTACATTTTGTTGCGTTTTCGAATGGTTAAAACCCCATGGTTCTCTGTTTTTCTCTGTGATTTGGTGTGTGTAGCAGTTTGACAATTCGTGGTGATGTTTTTGTCTAAGTTTCTGCTCTGTTCGTCTTCTGGAAAATGCAGTTTTCGCACCGTCTGAACTTCCGTCCGAGCTTTGAAGTTCGGACAGTGCGTTTTTGCCAATCTGATTTTCAAGTTCGGGGTATGTCCGAACATCTGTCCGAACATGGATGTTCGGACACGCCCTTAGATTCTCCTCTGACTTTAGTTCGACTTGTGTCCGAACATCGATGTCCGGACACAAGGTCGGACACTCCGCGTAACTTTTTCCGTAAAACCCATCCGAACATCGGTCCGAGCTTCGATGTTCGGACACTCTGAAATTCTCTGTCTGTTTTCAATTCGACTTATGTCCGAACATTGATGTCCGGACACAAGTTCGGACATTTGACAATCTCTGGTTTCTGAGTCTCGACTTGTGTCCGAACTTCGAAGTCCGGACACAAGTTCGGACACCCCTCTGTTTTCAGCGTAACTTCTTCGTTTGAACTCCAATTTGAGTGCCGTCTGCGGCGTTGGATTCTTTATGTTCGGTACTACTGATTTATGAGTGTTTTGGGCATAGTTAAATGCAAGTTTGCTTTTGATTATGCAATCTTTCTGTTTTGGGACATTACACTTTGTTTCTGAGCCGTGAATGGCTGAATCGAGCTATTCCGTGGTATACCATGTAACACCCCTATTTAGCGTATTTAAAGCGGAAATAAAAATACGAAGGGCGTACAGACCATCGGGTTCCAAACACCCGGCACCAACCCTCACCAATTACAACTTATAACTTACAAAAGCTACGGTCTGAACTCGAGAAAACTCAACATGAAATAAACATAAATAAATTACAACAACCTCTCCAAAAATCCTAATACCATCCAGTTACTCACACTCTTCGTGGTTACCTGTATAATAATTTGTACCTGCAAGATTAAACCAAGCAGCCCACCCCGGGAGGGGTGAGTCAGTTCAGTTCCTGGAATGGAACTGGTACTATTCTCTAAAACAAAACTTTAATATAACTTGAGAATAAACAATAACTTGAAAACAGCACTTAAACAAAATAGCGAAACAAAACACCCTTTTAAAAGACCAAGTCAAACATAACATTTCAAAGGAGACAAATAACAGAAGAGTAAAGTTAGTAAATAACACCACACCAAGAATTAGTGAACAATCATTACTTATGTTAGATCCATTTCCAAGTTGGAGTAGAAAGACCCATGTAGTCACGAGGACTAGGAAAGAATGAGAGAAAACCAAAACCAGCAACTCAAGAATGGAATGAAACCAACTGGGAGAGATGGCCCCCACCGCCAAGAACGTCCATTAAGGACAGGGGATATACAGCCCCTTACTGTTAACTACGTCCTCTCAGGACAAGGGATATACAGCCCTTTACTGTTTACCGATGAAGACGCGCGCACGCCACTGCAACGACCCCACTCATGGATGAAACAAATATCCAAAGTCAAAGAAAGAATACCAAAGATGACTTTTTCCAAATTCCCACCAGATCACCAACTACCCAGAGCAATACCAAAACACTCAGTCCTACAGAGTGCAGAGGCGTAAACCCCAAGTAATCAATGTCCAGTGGAACAACCGAAGGGAAGGAACCAATACCCAAGTGAGTTTCACATACAAGGCTCAGTTAGTCAGACAAGCTGAGTTAATCACACAACCATTTCTTTTTTTTTAAAAAAAATCCTCTTAAAGTCAGTTAGCGTTTCTCGAAAACGACTCATAGGTCAAACATCAGAAATATCGGAGTACGAGAGATCGTACCTGGTACGTGTAGAAGCAATAATCCAAACTTGACCAAATGTGCAAGTGCAACTCCCACTAATAACCTATGTTTAAGGTTATTCCTGGTATTAGTTAGACTTATAAACTAACAGTCTTCTTCACTTACTGATTACTAGTTTCAGGTTGAC
Organism: Limonium bicolor; assembly: GCA_023374045.1. Taxonomy (NCBI): domain Eukaryota; kingdom Viridiplantae; phylum Streptophyta; class Magnoliopsida; order Caryophyllales; family Plumbaginaceae; genus Limonium; species Limonium bicolor. The sequence continues at coordinate 227,982,746 of CM041782.1, forward strand.
CATTATTCTCTTACAGAGGTTTGGCTTGACTGTTAACTAAATCCTTGTTAGGCCCATCTCGTTTAGTTTGGAATGATTTAGAATTTATTCCTGAGAGTGGCCCAAACTCTCTTTGAATTGTTAAGTGGGCTTTCGGAGTTCACAGGCTTGGGCCCAGTAGGTTAGCCCAGCCCGTGCTACGTTCTCGTGTTTTATTAAGTTCCCTAAAAGGATTATGCGAGGTTTCGAACGTGCAGCCTCGACTCAGTTCCAGATTAAACTTAACCCACTACGCCATCGAATTTTCTTGTCTAACAGATACAAATAACGTAATTTTAAATTACTTACTCTTAGACATGGGGTTAATTTAATTAAACCTTTAGATTAACGTTGGCTAATTATTACAACATTTTATTAGAGACCTAAAGTTGAGTAGGTACATATATACACTCTACTAATTATTCTTCCCACAAGAAATGTTATTTCCCTCTGCTATTCTCAATATATTAATATATATGTAAATCCATAAATATTAAGATTTATCCAGGACATCTTTAAGAAATTTATTAAACTAAATCACCTTTACACTCACACACATCTAGTCTTCAAGAGGCATTTATTTGCTTAGGTATTACCTATAGGATAAGGTATTTTATTTCCTCTAATTACGTCTAATATATGTATAGTTATACTAGGATTTAATTAAAACATTATTTAAGTAGTTTTATTTAATTCCCTCGATTAACCTTACACTTATTAACGTATTATATAAATAGGTTTATAAAATAAAGTATTTTCCAAGTTAACGTTAAGTATATTAACTTCCAACTGTATAATAGAATAAATGTAAATTAATTTAAATCCTTGATTTAACATAAGCTTCTATTTAATCCTCTCACATGAGTATATATATACATTAGGTTTTCCCCAAAACATTCTTAAGAAGTTTTATTGTATTTAATTACATTATTAACCTTTAACCAAATCCACCTATAACATAAAGTTTACAAAATAAAATATTCCCTTAACCTCCATAGGTATATATACAATCCATATTATATAGTAATCAGAAATGTAGATTAATTAATTGAAATACCCCAAACCTAAGTATGTTAATTAAACATCAAATCATGATGTAGTAAGGCTAAAATATGCCTTAGAAAGATTGGTAGACAATTTAAACCAAGGAAAGCACAAAAGAAAGTGTCTTAAGGGCAATCAGGGCAAAAACGTTGCTCTAAGCTTGGAGAGACTTGGGTGAGTACCCAAATATCATGATAAGACCTTAGTAATATCCTAATGGTCATTTTAAATCAATTAGCAAAGAAAACCAAGCTTGAAAACAAGTTAAAAACACAAAATGTGCTTTTAAAAAGTCTTAAAGCACATTTTTGAGAAATTGTCTTAGAATTGAGTTTTGAGTGGCTAAATGTCTATCATTACTCTTTAATCAACATGTGTACTAATTAGTATCACATTAGGAGGTCTAAATCAATGGGAAATCAAAAAATTCCCGATTATGTGCCTTGATTAGTGAATAGTAACTATTTAGTGACTAGTTTAAGTTTTAATCAATTAAGTCAATTAATTGGTCAACAAAGACCATGTTAGCCTTATATTAAGAGGGTGGCCGTTTTTTTTTATGTGGGGAGTCACCATATGAGTCATCAAATGAGAAAGGAAAGAGAGATAAGTAAAGAAGTTACTATTTGCTTTATTAAAGCAAAATATCTTATATTAGCTCACTTTTCTCCTCTTTCCTTCATTTCTTCTTCTTCACCCACGGTTTCTTCTTCTTCTCTCTGTTCCAAAACACGAGAGAGAGCTGCTCTTCCATGGTTCTCTATCTTCAATCACTTCCAAATACAACTCCAAGCTCCAAATCCAAAACAAATTGCATATTTGTCTTAGTTAGGTCAAGACCTATCTTCCTATCTTTTCAAATCTTTCAAAGCTCCATTTTGGTGCCATGAGAAAACTCCATTGATGGGGGAAAATCAAGTTTGAAGAGCTCATTGGCTTCTCCATTCTCTTAAGGTAAAGAAAATGTAAGAAAAAACCATGTTTCCACCATTTCTACACATTACCGAAAATTACTACTCATGGGGATTCATTTTTATCCATTGTTCTAGCTTGATTCTATTCTCCAAGGGCTAGAGGAGGTCCTACTTAATTCATATCCAAGCTTGCTTTGAGAATCCAAGGTAAAACATTCAGTTTAATACCTTAGAACACATTTTTAACCTAGGGTTTACTCCTTAAGGTTAGTGTATTGTTTAGTACTCATATGAGTCATTGAATATTGATTAGAACATTGGCAAAGGGAATTTAAGTGGTGGCCGAGATCTAAGCAAGAAGAAGGCCTAAGGAGGAGATTAAGATAAGCTTGAGAAAACAGGTAAAATGTTTACCTAATGGTGGTTAAGTTTAAGTTTTAAGGAATGAGATTAGATGAGTACCAATGTAGCCTAGGGCTTACATTAGGTAATGGGTTTTGTAACCTAAGAAAAAGAACTTAAAACAGCTTATGAACTTGTGACTAAGGAGCTAATGAGAATGACTTAGTAATATAAGTTTAAGGTGGTTTTTAAGAGCATTATAACTACTATGAGATTGATGAGTGTATTTGCAGGTTGAAAGCTTATATATGTGGGAAATTCAGTGTTTAAGTTTAAGTCATTTAAGGGCCTAAGAGCCATGTCATTTAAGAGCCTTAGTGCTATGCAATTTAAGATTATTGCAATATCTTGAGTTTGTTGAGAATGAGTTGGTTTGGGTGATGAGATATGATGAGAAAGAACTTGATGTGTGTGAGATGGTTGAATGAGGAAAACAATGCAGTTGGGCATGATAAGATGCTAGAGAAGCTATGGCAAAATTTGAGTAGAAAACAAAGTGTTTAAGTGGTAGTGGTGAGCTAGTATGCCCTAGGGTTTACTAGGGAGCATGAAAAGAAAATTGGGTGGAAATGAATTAACTAAGGAGTTCTTGAGGTTTAGAATGACCTAGAGATGTCTAGGAGGAATTAGAGGATTGGTGAGTGTATTAAACACACCAAAATCATGATATGAGGAATGTAAGACTTGTGCATAAAGTTTTAAGGAAATGATGTATAATGTTTGAGAGGAATTAGTTATGAACTAGAGAGTAAAACAATAAGAGTTTTGGGAAGTTGTGTAAGTGGTGGTGATGCTAGTAGTGGACTAATAAGGTTTTAGTTAGATGACAATGAGGGACTTGGAGAGGGAAGAGAAAAGTGTAAGAGAATGTTGTAAATTGTCAAGGAAAAGACTAGGAATGTATAAGAGGGTATGATTATGAGAATGATGTGTAAGTTGAGAAAAAAGAGGTGTAGATGTCTAGAGGGGACTAGGGGAATCCAACTGGTTAATTTAAGCACCAAAACAATATTGAAGGAATCTAGGAAAACTTGTACAACTTTGAAGGAAAATAAGGTTAATGACTTGTAGGCATGTGCTAGAGTACATATAGCTTTGAGAAGTGTGAGTAAAGCAAATGGGTTGTGCATGATGATGCTTGAGGAGTACTTGAGATAGTTGTGAAGAAGAAACACTTTGGATAGTTGAAGTTTTAGACAAAGTTTACATGTTGGAAACGTAAGGATTAAGTTATAAGTGTTAAGAGTTTAGTAAGAACTTGAATAATGATCAAGGAATTTAGAGGTGAGTTGATCCATGAGTTAGGAGGATTTTAAGTGCTAAAATGGTGTTGGAACATGTGTTAATACATGGGGAAAGATTAGAAGAAGTTTGGACAAAAGAACAAGTGTGGAAAGAGGTTCAAAACTGTAAAATTTGACAGTTTAAGATGTGGTCCGGGACTTAGTCCTGGGATAAAGTCCCGGACCAGCACTAAAATCAGGCCGAGAATGAACCCAGGGGTTGGTCCGGGACCTTGGGTAAGTACCAAGTCCCGGACCATAGCTAAAATAAGGCGAGACTGAGGACAGACATTGGTCCGGACCTTAGGTCCGGACCATGTCCGGACCAGGCAAAAATACAAAGAAGTGTGCTTTTCAAGAGGTAAATGAAGGGGGCTGGTTTGGGGAATGTTATTATAAGGTTGTTAAGAGTTGTTTGGTGGAGTTTCAAGGATATTGGAGGTGTGAACAAGTGTGAGGTAAAATGAGAAGAAGTAAGTAACATAAGAGGTTAAGCTTAAACTACAATGACTTAGAGGTACTAGTTGGAAATCATTAGTGAGTAAGTAAGCTAGGTTATTAAAAGTAATTAACCACCCATTTGGTGAATGTTTTAGGGTTTGAGAATTTGGACCCCGGAGGAGAGTAAGCAACCGAAACGACCAAAGGGAACGGTACAGTTGTTCTTCTTGGACCTGCTTGCTAACGAGGGGTCCTTCGGTTGTGTGCTATTTGTTTGTGTGCTCACTAACAAGATAAAGCATGCAACCGGAACATATTATAATATATTATGTATTGTTGTGGATGTTGAAAACTAACACACCATACCGTGAGAATTACAAACCAATTGATAAGTGTGAAATTATATAGTTTTATAGGTGCTTGGTCATTATATTATGTAACTTTTTACGCACCTTCTCACACTTATCCTATGCTTTTTGTAACTCTTACTTTGGGTAGGAACTAATTCCAATTTAAATGATAAAATCAGGAAATAATGACAGAAATGCATAGTTCTCCTCACGAGCTTTCCAACGCAACAAACGGGGTCAAACGGACTTATAACGAAGAATCTGGAGCCGATTCAAGATTGGAGTACACTCGTGTATATATATAATACAACACGCGCAGACACAATAGGTGTGTCCGCCTGATAACTCGCGGACTAGACGGGGTCCGCCTCGCGGACAGGACAGAGGCGTCCGCCTCATAAGTGGCGGAATCAGTGAAGCTACCGCCTGTTAAGGAGGCGGAGGAAGCATAGAGACAACCGCCTCATAAGTGGCGGACAAGAGTGAAGCTACCGCATGTTAAGGAGGCGGAAGCAATAGAGGCGTCCGCCTCATAAGTGGCGGACAAGAGAGGCAGAACCGCCTGGCGGACATGCATACATGCGCACAGAACAGAATTTCGCACAGTTTTCTTCTCCGATGGGCGCCGCATTCGAACTGCTACCTCATTAATTGCAGACGGTCGCCCACCTTAATTTCTGCACGCGTGACTCTGCAATCAATTGCTCTGCCCCCGATGAAATCTCTGACAGCAATTTTTCCAGATCTGCATATCAACTCCACCGCCTTTGACTACTGCACCGCTCATCTCCTTGTCTGCATCCTGTTCCACGTATCTATAAATAGAGCTGCAAATCACTCTGCTCAAATTGTCCATTAACGTCCATCATCCAGTCATTCACCCACGATCAAAAAAATTCGCTCCACTCCATTCACAACCCATTCACAAAATCACCCGACACCATACTACTCCATCGCCCCCACCTTCACCTTTCCCATTTCACAAACAATTCACTTACGTACACATCCATTTACAATTCACAAATCATTCGACCACCACCACAAAACTCACGCCCCACCATTCTCCGATCTTATATTATATCACCTCAATCTATTCCGGTCTATCAGATTAACGGAGCAGCTTCGGAGTCAGCGAACAGATGATTTCTTTTACTCTCGTCTCTGCTCATTTATTTAATATGTCCGGCTAGATTAATTATACTCTGGGGATGGTTATTATTAGTTTGTTTTAATTGTGCACTTTATTTTACCGGTTTAAGTTAATTATAATTTGATACGATTAATGTTATTCTCTCGCATTTTAATAAATTACATGAGTTTATTAAATTGCTTTACGAAATCTATTTTGATCAGATCCGTGATAAATAGATAGGTCATATTAATTGTTATGTCTGTGGAGAAAATTTATTCTGATTGAATAAATCTAGTATTTCAGATGCAAAATTATATTCCTTTTAACTAGCCGTTTACATGTGTTTTGCCTGAGTTTAATCAAACCTTGCATGTTCTGGTAAACGAGGTCATTAGAATTTAGGATTTAAATCTGAAGACTATAAAAGGAATTTTGCCAAATATTCTTAATTAAACCGGTAGAATAGAAGTTATAATAATAAAACGAGTAAAACCTGAACCCAGAGTCCGTTCTTCCATATTCACAACCACTTTTATATTCTGTTGTTTAATTATTAGCTGTTATTTAAATTCTTGTTGCCTTTATTATAATTCACAGTTTAGAACAAAACAAAAATTCCCCTCAATTTATAACCTTTGCTAAGTCTAGATAATTATCACATAGTCCCACGGTTCGATACCTGGTTCCCATAAACTCTACTACAATAACCAGGATTTTGCAACCTGACGGTTTTCTGATTTATTATTCTCTAAGATTATTTCTTGGTATTTAATAGGTCAATTTATCGTTTGCAAATTGGCGCCGTTGCCGGGGACTAGACTCCTGTCTAGTCCTTAGCTTGGGTTATTATTAATTAAAAAAAAAAAAAAAAATATTATTATTATTACTATTATGTATCTATCTATTTTTATTTATTTTACTCTACTTTTAAATTTTGTGGAATCTATTTTTCTTTTTTGCAGACTGTTGATGGTGTACACTCGTTCTTGGTCAGACACTCATCTCGATTGGGACAGAATCCTTGACCCGGAAATCGAACGTACCGCTCAGCTAGCCAGACGCCAACAGAGGTTCCAAAGAGAAATACAAATGGCAACTCCTACAAACGGTAGCCAAGCAATGAAGCAATTTAGCAGACCAGCAGCCATTCCAAGAAGAAGCCCAGTAGCTCTTCCTACGCTACCACCTGAATTAATGAAGGAATGGAAGGATCTGAAGCCATCACATCAGAACAAGGTCATACGAGAGATGCCCTCAGGCACATTTGACGGTTCCAACCCCAACGACGCCCTAGATCATGTCAACCGATTTCTAATAAATATTGATCAAATTGGGTGCTCAGATAGTCTCCTGGAGTATGCTAGAATGAGTTTATTTCCTAGCAGCCTCACCAGTGAAGCAATGAAATGGTTCTACTGTCTTCCCTCTGGTATTATCACTAGTTGGGAGGAGATGACAACCAGGTTCTATGAAAAATATTATCCTATTTCTAGAACTAGGATTTGGTTGCTGCTTTGCTTGCTTTTAAACAGGGAGGTACTGAGACTATCTGTGAGGCATGGGATCGTTTTAAAGAAATGCTCCGACAGTGTCCTCATCACGGACAAGATCTCACGTGTATTGCTATGACATTCTTTAATGGTTTGCAGCATATACATCAAGCCGAAGTTAGATCAGCTTTGGGAGGAAACATCCTCAACCGATCCGGCAATGATTTCATGGCGGCCATGGAGACGTACATAGAAGAAGTTCGTCAGTGGGGCACCGAAGGTGGCAGAACTATGACTATGGTGCCAAAGGTGCAAGAAATATAGATCCTTGGATGGAGCAGATGGCAGAGTCACAAGCTCAACAATCCACACTGGTAAGCTCACTAGTAAAAAGATTTGATGATTTTCTAATTAACGGTCAGCCTTCTCAGCAGGTAAAGAGGATAGCTTCTTCATCCTCATCTGAGCCTCTGTGCTCTCATTGTGGTGGTGACCACTCGTTTGAAGTATGCCCTTATCTGGAGGAGATACGGATCGCTGAAGAAGCCAACTTTGTAGGACAAGGGAATTACCAACAGCCCTGGAACCGAAATCAACATCCGAATCTCAGGTATGGTAATCCCAACAATGCCTTAAATTCGAATCTTTTACAAAGTAATGTGCAGGGACCCCCAGGCTTCTCTAGGCAACCATACAATCAAGCTCGTCCTCAGATGCAGATGGGACAGGGCCAGAACTCTTACCGGCCACTATTAAATCTGCATCTGATGAAAAGATGGAAAAGCTCCAAGATATAATTACTTCCATGGCTACCAACCAGAAGGAACAACAAACTCTCAACAATCCTTGATGGATAGCCAGAGAAATCTGGAGCAGCAGATGAACCAGCTACTTAACAACCAGCATCAAAGGCAGCCGGGCTCATTTCCATCTCAACCTCAGCAGAATCCGAGAGAGACGGCCAAGGCCTTGAGGATTGCAACTGTGGTACATCCTCGAAAATCCAACCTGAGGATGAGCTCAGTGCAGCCGTGACATTAAGAAGTGGCAAGCAGCTGGGAAATAATCAAGAGCAAGTGACTGCACAACAAACTGATGAAAAGATCACCCATTCTAATGAATCACCAGAACCTTCGGTCCCACCAGTGGTAGTTTCTGAGGAGATACAGGCTCCAATCAATTCTTCCCCTTCTCCATCTTCTATTCAAATTGATGTACCTTCTTCTACTCCTAAGCGAATAGAGCTTCCATTTCCAAATAGGATGAAAAAGAAGTGTTTAGATGAGCAGTTCAATAAATTCTTAAGCATATTTAAGAAACTGACTATTGATATTCCTTAATTGATGCTCTTCAGGAGATGCCTAACTATGCAAAATTTTGAAGGATCTCGTAACAAAAAGGAAGAAGAAAAAGCAGGACAAGGAGACTGTCCACCTTACAGAAGAGTGCTCTACAGCGTTACTTCGAGCACTTCCCCCGAAACAGAAGGATCCGGGCACTCCTATTGTTCCCTGCTTTATCGGAGATATGATTGTGGAAGTGGCCTGTGTGACCTGGGTGCAAGCATCAACATCATGCCATATGCAACCTTCTTGAAGGTAAAAGGAGGAGAGCTTCACCCAGTCCCTTTTAAACTCCAGCTAGCCGACAGATCCGAATAAAACCAATGGGAATTGTGAGGGATCTTGTAGTGGGAGTTGACCGCTTCATCTTTCCTGCGGATTTTGTTGTTTTAAACATAGATGATGATGTGGAGGTCCCACTCATTTTGGGTCGTCCTTTTCTAAGTACTGCCAAGGCGGTCATTGACGTGCATGATGGCAGAATCACCTTGAGGTACGGAGATGAGAAGATAGAGTTTGATATGAAAAAGATGATGAAGTTAAGTTCTACTTCAGCTCATTCAGTTATGTCGGTAAGTATGCAAGATGAGGATGGCGAGGTATGTGAACTTTCTACTGATGATGAGATTTATTCTATACTTTCTTCTACTTTTTCAGATTTTGAACCTTTAGAACATATTTTATATCTTCTGTTGAGGATAAAACTCTTAATATGGATGTTAATACAGCTCTAGCACATGTAGAGAGAGGAAAACCAGGTTTTCAAGCCTATCGCCCTCCTTTGGAGAGACTTGATAAAGAAATCCAAAGACCTGTTCCTTCTATAGAGCAACCTCCAGTACTTGAGCTTAAGGAACTCCCCTCTAATCTCAAGTACTGCTTTTTAGCTAATGATAATTACTTGCCTGTCATTGTTTCATCTTCTTTGACTTCTGGGCAAGAAAGCAGGTTACTTGAAGTTCTGAGAAGACATAAGAGAGCCATCGGATGGACTCTAGCTGATATCAAAGGCATCAACCCGGCCTTCTGTACACATCGTATCTATATGGAGGAAGACTACAAACCTGTCAGACAACCCCAGCGTCGGCTCAACCCTAACATGAAGGAAGTTGTCAAGACGGAGGTGTTGAAGCTTCTGGACGCTGGGATCATTTACCCTATATCAGACAGCACATGGGTAAGTCCTGTACAGGTAGTCCTAAGAAAGGAGGTTTGAAGCTGTTATAAACGACAAAGGTGAGTCCATTCCCAACGAAAGATCACTGGATGGCGTATGTGTATAGATTATAGGCGTTTGAATTCAGCCACCAGGAAAGATCATTTCCCACTCCCTTTATTGATCAAATGCTAGAGAGATTGGCTGGGCAGGAATATTACTGTTTTTAGATGGTTTTTCAGGGTACTTTCAAATTCCTATTGCACCTGAGGACCAGGACAAGACTACCTTTACTTGTCCATTTGGTACCTTTGCATACAAAAGAATGCCCTTTGGTTTATGCAATGCCCTGCCACTTTCCAGCGATGCATGCAGGCCATCTTTGCAGACTTCATTGAGCAGAGTATAGAGGTATTTATGGACGACTTTTCTGTCTATGGCTCTGATTTTGATGTTTGTCTAGCACAGCTTGATCTTATCCTTGGACGGTGCGAAGAGACCAACCTAGTTCTCAACTGGGAGAAATGCCATTTTATGGTAAAGGATGGGATAGTGCTCGGCCACAAGGTGTCTGCTAAAGGGATTGAGGTTGACAAAGCAAAAGTCGAAGTGATAGAGAAGCTACCAGCTCCCACTTGTGTAAAGGAAGTAAGATCGTTCTTGGGCATGCTGGTTTCTATCGAAGGTTTATTCAAGACTTCTCTAAAATTGCTAAACTTTGACTGATTTGCTAATGAAAGATGTTTCATTTATATTTTCTGAAGATTGTATTTCTGCTTTTAATTTAATTAAGCAAAAATTGGTAGCTGCCCCTATCGTTGTTTTCTCCTGACTGGTCATCGCCATTTGAAATAATGTGTGATGCTAGTGACTTTGCAGTAGGTGCAGCCCTGTGCCAAAAGAAAGATAAGGTGTTAAGAGTTATTGCTTATGCCAGCAAAACTCTAGATGATGCCCAGAGAAACTACACAACAACTGAGAAAGAGCTCCTGGCAGTGGTCTTCTCCTTAGATAGATTTCGATCATATTTATGGGGAAGTAAAGTGATTATCCACACTGACCACTCTGCTCTTAAATATTTGTTTGCCAAGAAAGAGGCCAAGCCTCGCTTGCTACGTTGGATTCTTCTTTTACAGGAATTCGATATAGAAGTGAGGGACAAGAGTGGTAAACTGAATGAATGTTGTTGCTGACCATCTCTCTAGGATGGTAACTCCTGACGACGGTATTCCTATTAATGAATTTTTTCCCGATGAAGCCGTCTTCAGTTTGAAAAAGGTGCAAGAGCCATGGTATGCTGATATGGCTAATTTTCTTGTTTCTGGAGTTGTTCCTCATGATTATCATATGCTCAGAAAAAGAAATTCCTTTCTGACTCACGCCATTTATCTGGGAAGACCCTCACTTGTTTCGAGTGTGTGCAGATAGCTTAATTCGCAGGTGTCTCCCTGATGATGAGGTACCTAGTGTTCTGGAGTTTTGTCACTCCAGAGAAGCTGGAGGCCATCATGGATCCCATCGGACGGCAGCCAAGGTTTTGGAGTCCGGATTCTATTGGCCCACACTCCATAAAGACTGCCAAACCTTTGTGGCTAGTTGTGATAGCTGTCAGCGCATGGGCAATACTTCAAGGCGACATGAGATGCCTCAGCAAAGCATTTTGGAAGTCGAACTTTTTGACTGTTGGGGGTATCGATTTTATGGGGCCATTTCCCTCTTCACAAGGTTATCAATACATTCTGGTGGCAGTGGACTATGTGTCCAAGTGGGTTGAAGCCATACCATGCCAAAATGCTGATTCAAAGACCGTGATCAAGTTTATCAAAAAGCACATCTTCACTCGCTTCGGAGTTCCACGAGCAATTATCAGTGATGGGGGATCACATTTTTGCAACCGTTCATTCGATGCCTTGTTGGCTAAGTACGGAGTACGTCATAAGGTTGCACTACATATCACCCACAAACAAATGGACAAGCTGAAGTATCCAATCGAGAGTTGAGTGGATTCTCCAGAAGACAGTAAACTCTTCAAGAAAGGACTGGTCTCTACGGTTAGATGATGCTCTCTGGGCCTACAGGACAGCATTCAAGACACCCATCGGGATGTCTCCTTTTAGGTGGTATAGGGAAATCTTGCCATCTACCTGTTGAGTTGGAGCATAAGGCGTACTGGGCACTTAAGGCCCTGAACTTTGACATACTTGCTGCTGGTGAGAAACGCAAATTTCAGCTTTCAGAGCTTGAAGAACTAAGAGATAAAGCTTACCACAGTGCTCGAATCTACAAGGAGCGCACCAAGAAACTCCACGATCAAATGATCAAGAAACGTGACTTCAAAGTTGGAGATTGGGTGCTCCTCTACAATTCCAGATTGAAGATCTTTCCAGGAAAGCTTAAATCTCATGGGCAGGACCATTTAAGGTGGTAGGGGTTACTTCATTTGGAGCCTACGAACTGGAAAACAAGAAGGGTGAAACCTTCAAAGTTAATGGGGCCCGACTCTGAAAAGGTATACTTGTCCTGCTGATGTTTCTACTAACTTGCTTGCTTGGAGTTTCTTTTGTCCAGGTACAGCAGGATCTTTCTTCCCCTGTTTCGGAGTCGGCGCCACCTAAAAAGACGTCTCTACCATGGCGATTGAAGCATAAGTTCCGAAAGCTGCGCAACTTAGTCCTAGGAAGTGTGGGACCCCTCCCACTCCTCTTCCTCTTCTAATTAATCGGACTTATGAGTCTAGCTTGAGACTATAAAACAGAGCAGCTTGGTGGGAGGCAACCCACCACTTATTTTCAATTTACAGGAAGAATTCTCCTCTTTTTTCTTACACTTACATTTACTTTCAGTTTTCTGTGTGCTTCAATAATTTGTCTATATTATATAAAAAAAAAAAATAATAAATAAATAATACAAATTATATAATATATATATATGCTATTGTCTATTTGCTTATTTTTTCATTAAGTAGTGGCAGCACATGAGGCAGTAATACTTGAGTTCTTCTGGCTGTTTAGAAAATTCTTTCCAGGCACATCTTGCGCAATTCTACAGCTGAACTCAAGTGTGGGGTGGACCGAGCAACACACCGTGAACGGACTCTGGGGAGTATTCTAAATCCTTTTCACTCTTTACTGTTACACATACTCCCCTCTGAACCACTATATGTCTTACTTTTGTTTCCCGTTGGATTGCTTGCACAATGTTAATTCTTCCAGCAATGAGGACATTGCTTCACTCTAAGTGTGGGGTGGGGTAACCTCCTTCGTAGCTTATCTTTTGTTTATCTTTGAGCTCTTTTCTCTTGCATTTGTTTGACTCCTGCTGTGTTGCTCAACTTGGAAGGAAGCCATAGAGGAGGAATAATTGGTTAGCTGATAATGGGGTGCAAAATTTTTAAAATTTTTCTGGTTTAATTGATTAAAATGAAGTCTATGTTCTATTGATACTGAATGATTGAGAATACTCACCATCTGAACCCTGTTTTTAGCCTTGAGCCTTGGAATGTCTGGATTGAAATGGTTGGAAAAGAACAAGGCAAGGTACTCCGCTGATCCTAAGCATGCTTAATTTTAATTCTGATCCAAAGTCAGGCCTCGTCCACTTGGTTATTAAGTCCTTTGGGGTGCCTCATCACCTAGCTACCTAAAGTTCTTGTGATCTGGGATAGTTGACCCAAAGCCGTTACATGGGTGGAGAGAAAAGTCTGTGGTGAAAGAACTTAAAAGCGCTTAAATTGAAAAAATGTGCATTCATTGTGCTAAATGAAAAAATAATCTTCTCTATGGATCAAGAGTATGTGGCATTGAAAGGTATGATGGAATAAGATCTTACTTCATGCCCCTTGTCGTTCTAACGGTTTGAGAATGTAAAGGTGGATTGGCTCATTGCTAAAACGAGGTTCTTATGGTTTTGTTTCTCTATTATTAGCTTTGAATGACTTCTTGTTTTATGAAAAAGAAAAATGCCCTGTATTGGTAAAACTAATAATCTTTCTTTTGTGTCCTTCCTTTTGAGTTGAGTTTCATTCGCTTGACTTGAACTCGTGTTTGAGAGTTTTGCTTGAGGACAAGCAAAGAGCTAAGTGTGGGGTGATTTGATAAGTGTGAAATTTATATAGTTTTATAGGTGCTTGGTCATTATATTATGTAACTTTTTACGCACCTTCTCACACTTATCCTATGCTTTTTGTAACTCTTACTTTGGGTAGGAACTAATTCCAATTTATATGATAAAATCAGGAAATAATGACAGAAATGCATAGTTCTCCTCACGAGCTTTCCAACGCAACAACGGCGGGTCAAACGGACTTATAACGAAGAATCTGGAGCCGATTCAAGATTGGAGTACACTCTGTGTAATATATAATACACAACACGCGCAGACACAATAGGTGTGTCCGCATGTTGATAACTCGCGACTAGACACGGGTGTCCGCCTCGCGGACAGGACAGAGGCGTCCGCCTCATAAGTGGCGGACATCAGTGAAGTACGCATGTTAAGGGGCGGAGGAAGCAATAGAGACAACCGCCTCATAAGTGGCGGACATCAGAGTGAAGCTACCGCATGTTAAGGAGGCGGAAGCAATAGAGGCGTCCGCCTCATAAGTGGCGGACAGAGAGGCAGAACCGCCTGGCGGACATGCATACATGCGCACAGAACAGAATTTCGCACAGTTTTCTTCTCCCGATGGGCGCCGCATTCGAACTGCTACTTCATTAATTGCAGACGGTCGCCCACCTTAATTTCTGCACGCGTGAATCTGCAATCAATGCTCTGCCCCCGATGAAATCTCTGACAGAAATTTTCCAGATCTGCATACCAACTCCACCGCCTTTGACTACTGCACCGCTCATCTCCTTGTCTGCATCCTGTTCCACGTATCTATAAATAGAGCTGCAAATCACTCTGCTCAAATTGTCCATTAATCGTCCATCATCCAGTCATTCACCCACGATCAAAAAATCGCTCCACTCCATTCACAAACACCATTCACAAAATCACCCGACACCATACTCACCATCGCCCCCAACTTCACCTTTCCCATTTCACAAAACAATTCACTTACGTACACATCCATTTACAATTCACAAACATTCGACCACCACCACAAAACTCACGCCCCACCATTCCCGATATTATCATCTACCTCAAATCTATTCCGGTCTATCAGATTACGGACAGAGCTTCGGAGTCAGCGAACAGATGATTTCTTTTACTCTCGTCTCTGCTCATTTATTTAATATGTCCGGCTAGATTATTTATACTCTGGGGGATGGTTATTATTAGTTTGTTTTAATTGTGCACTTTATTTTACCGGTTTAAGTTAATTATATTTGATACGATTAATGTTATTCTCTCGCATTTAATAAATTACATGAGTTATTAAATTGCTTTACGAAATCTATTTTGATCAGATCCGTGATAAATAGATAGGTCATATTAATTGTTATGTCTGTGGAAAAATTTATTCTGATTGAATAAATCTAGTATTTCAGATGCAAAATTATATTCCTTTTACTAGCCGTTTACATGTGTTTGCCTGAGTTTAAATCAAACCTGCATGTTCTGGTAAACGAGGTCATTAGAATTTAGGATTTAAATCTAAAGACTATAAAAGGAATTTTGCCAAATTATTCTTAATTAAACCGGTAGAATAGCATAATTAATCAAACGAGTAAAACCTGAACCCAGAGTCCGTTCTTCCATATTCACAACCACTTTTATTATTCTGTTGTTTTAATTATTAGCTGTTATTTAAATTCTTGTTGTCTTTATTATAATTCACAGTTTAGAACAAAACAAAATTCCCCCTCAATTAATTATAACCTTTGCTAAGTCTAGATAATTATCAATAGTCCCACGGTTCGATACCTGGTTCCCATAAACTCTACTACAATAACCAGGATTTTGCAACCTGACGGTTTTTTCGATTTATTATTCTCTAAGATTATTTCTTGGTATTTAATAGGTCAAATTTATCGTTTGCATCACGACTCCTACAGCTTAGCCAAAGCTTACCTACCCGACCTCCACATCGGGTAGGGGGAAATTATGTGGAAATGTTTGTAGGGTGTTGAGGCTATGTTGCTTCGACTCCCTCTTTACTATGTTACGGTTGTTTTTCCTCCTTGAATTAACAACCACCCACAAGCTTAACCAAGGCTTACCTACCTCATCATTATTGAGCTAGGGGAAATTGTGTAAGGTGTTGATCGGTCCTATATGAGGCCGCCACACCTAAGTAAAGAAAATGTAGGTATGTGTGCCAGGGCTTATATCACCCCGGTACTCCTAAGTGAAGTCTTGTTCTCTAAGAAGAACGGAACTAAGTTGTGTGTATGTTATCAAGTGAAGGTGTGTTATGTTGAGTGTACTAATCTTGGTTTGTGTTACATGGATGTTTGCTTTTAAGCATGAAGTATGTGTGTAGTTGTGTATGTTTAAATAAAATCAATCGCATGCTAAGACGACAATTAGTTGTGCTGGCCCGGTAGCATGCGGGCTGCGGGATTACCTACCAGCAAAGGTGCTGAGCCCCCTGGGGGGCCACCCTTTCTTCTTCTGTTTCAGGTACAAGAACTGGAAGCCGTTCGAGAGTAGGACGGGTAGTTGTTTGTATGTGGGCGTTCATGCAAATTGTGTAAGTATTGTAGGTGTAGTAAGACCGAAATTGTATCGGCGTTATGGTAATTACCGGTAAGTTGTAAGTAAGTGTATATGATGTTGGACATGGAACGGGATAAGTGTAGTTGCTCGGGAGTTAGTCCATCAGACCGGCACAATGTATGTAGTTAGCCTTGTTAGCCACGTGGGTGGCTAACGGCGTGTAACACAAGGAGTTAAGTTATGTTATGAGTTATGATTTCCGCTGCAAGGTGTTGTTAAGGGTGTTGTTAGTAGTTGGGGTGTTACAGGTCCACACAGTGGGACTGACAGATGTATAGAAGTATGTCAATATAGTGGAGGTATAGTGACCTCGTTATAAAGAAAGGTTGGGTAAGTAGTCCCCAGAAGGTAACGTAGTTAATTCTGTACTTAAAATATGTGGGAATCGAACCCTCGAGAGGAATGAAGTCTTCCTCTCCACTTGAACTGTTCCGGTACGCAGCCGGTGAGTGACATAGTGCACCCATAACTCTCGAACTGTCCGGTACGCAGCCGGTGAGTAACATAGTGCACCTAGAACTCCCGTCGCGACGTAAATTGAATAGGAGACGACCTGAGACAGGTACAACTCCCGTAGCATGCATGGCCAGATCCAACTGGGCTCCTCGTTCTCGTAGTGTAGAATTGTTAGGTGTCATACAAGGACGTTAAACAAGAACACAATGTGTATTGTCAGTTATCACGTTTAGGATAATGACGTTTGTTATAAAGTGAAGTTAGTGAGAGACTTGAGTACAAGTTCTCGGTATAATAAAGCGCAGGTATTTAATCCACTGGTATTGTAGTGTTGTATGCGCGGGACATACATGTCGTAGTTAGCAACATTCGGCGTATAAAATAACACAACAGTGCACAAGAGTAAAACAACATTTTACATTAATTACCTTGGTCGTTAATTCAAACAACAGATAGCACACAAGCCGGTGTAATCCGGCAGAAACAGGTTGCAAGAATCCCATACCGTTCACCGTAGACTGTACTTGTTTAGTTCCCGGTCAACGTCTGGTCAAACAATGTCCTAGAATAGGATTAATCTGAGAGTGTTAATTTATGTAACTCTCGTATAATAGTTTTTTTGATTCATGAAGCGATTTCATATTCGTTATTTCATGTGAGGTTTATTTCTTTATACTTAGGTAGTTTCTTAACCTCTTACCCTTATTATTAATAAGGTATTTATATATTTCCAAAACATGTAGTCTTTAATGTTTAAAACTTATATTGTGTGGTAACTTCTTTTAATTACCTTATGATTGGATATATAACTTATTTGTTATTCCTTGTGGTTTATCTTTAAAGCCTTAAATGTATATAACTATATTTTCACGTACCATTTATTTACATGTTTACAATGTCCAATTGACATTGTATTTATAATTTTATCCATGACATTATTGGTCACATGTTAATTAATTCTCCTCTTAACTTATTTTAAAAATATACTATAGCTCCAAATATTATTGGTGTTTCCACATTAAATTCCTTATATTCTTTTCCTTTTGATTTACTTGAAAATCTAAAATATATATATTTCATACACATGTATTATTTGTGATACATATATATAGTTGTCTAAATGACATAACCACTTCATAAGTTCTCAAATTATTTTTACATGTCACGCATGGGCATATTTTTCCCATATCTTTTATTAATTATAAACTAACCCCAAATAATATTATTTCTTTACAAGTAAATTACTTGTACTTGCATCTCATATAGTTTTAATTCATAAATCCTTAAATCATAATTATCTTTTCTAAATTTCTTAATATCCATATAGGACCTACAAATATTTTTTTTTAAATCCCATAAATACTCATGCTTTTCGGGTATTATATTATAACCTCGTTTATTTCATAAACTTACTTTATACTCCAAATACATTATAATACACAGTTTCATTTCCTTAATTAATTAATTCACTGAACCACCGCTATAAATTCGGTAATTATTATTTGAACATCATAACTTTAATAAATCACCAATTAGCCACATTTATTTCGGCTATGCCATGTAGTTTCTTATAATTACATCTTTACCTCAAAAACTTTATATAGGTTACATATTAACTTATAAACTATAGTTTTAATATTTAATTTCCTCAATTACCAAGTGGACATTTATATTTCTACAAATATGCTTCGCCCCATATAAGATCCGGTTTATAGTTAAACTCTTATAAATTACATAATCACCCAAAAACTTTAATAAACTTAATATTTCATGTCATAAATCATTTTATCCCAAAGTTTTCGGTCAACATTTTGACCAAGGTTAAATTTATACTTAATACATTAATATACTCATAAACTTTTATGAATCTCGGCTTTACACCAATCTCTCCATAAATTACAAAATAGTCCCAAAACTTTATAATAGTTACTTAATAACTTATAAACTATAGTTTAAATATTTAATTCCTCAAAATTTCGGAAGTGAACTTTATAATTCTCTTAATTATGAATTCGCCCATATTCAACTCCAAACTTTTCATAATAAGTTTTATAAATTACATAATAGCCCAAAAAATTTATAAATGTCATTTTAACACTTGTTTAAATTGTCTAAAATTCATAAACTTAATTCCTAACCTTATATTATACCATAATTACTCTAAACATACCCTTAACTCTCGGCTTTCACAATATATACACCAAACTTTCCAAAATTGCAATTTAGCCACATAACTTAATTAGTTAGCCATTTAAGCACTAGTAAAATATTTTTAGCTCTCCAAACTTTATAATATAAGTTTATATACATAAGTAGCTCATTAAAACCTATTTATCACTTAGACCTTTCGGCCATAATTAAATAGTGACTATATAGTATATAAAAGTGGGTTTATAAGTCAAAATAATTATACATAAATTCATAGGAGTTATATAACTCATGTAAAAATTATTGTAATGTCTTATATTGATTCTTAGCTCAAAATAGAGCATTTTTACCCTTGGTAATTCGGTTTGAATTTGTACCTAACATAGATAAATTTTGTGACACAAAATGTGTCTTAAGGTAAATATTTTCCATATATGTTATAGATTATATCTTTGGTATATTACACCATGTAGTTTCGGTTTATATAACCTAGGAGATGTACATAATTTTTGTATAATTTTTAGAAGCTTAACAAAGCTTAAAACATAAAGATTAACTTAGTAAACTTACTTCTTAACAAAGGTGGTTAAGTGCTTGAACTCTCCTTGAATCTCCAAGCTTTCTCCAAGGAATTTTGATGCTCCACTTCGGTTATATGCAAGTGGTGAAGGAGTTTAGGAGTTAGATCTTCAATAAAGATCTTAAGTAGATTTGTAAGTAGTTTTCCAAGAATTTACCTTAAGCTTTTTTCCTTATAAATTCGGCTCACTTAAGGTGGATGAAGAACAAGCTTTCCTTCATGAAAATGAAGAAGGAAAGAACCTTAGAAGAGGTAGAAATCGGTTACACAACAAAATGTGCTTTAAGGATTTTCAAGCATGAAAACTACCTTAAGATAACCTTGAGATGCTCCTTGGATTAATGTTGGTTTGGATAACCCCCTTGGAGTATTAGTTGATGCCGAAATGCTATGGTTGTGCTAGGAAGAGTTTTGCTTCAAGGCTTGACAAGAAATGCTAGGAAATTACCTTAAAGATGAAGATAGAAGTTAAAACTCCATTAATGGACTTAGGAGCTTCAAAGGAAGAAGATGAAGGAAGAAGAGAGAGTTAGGAACCTTACCAATTCGGAAATGAAGTGGGCAAGGGAAAGAATGAGTGCAACCGTATGGTATAAGGTAAGTTTGCTTGATTTTGTTTTGTTTATTTTTAATGTCAAATGACTATTTTTCATTAGTTTTATTCCATAGGTTATTGGCTCAATAAATGCCCATGTTTCCAGCATGTGTTCGGCCATGTGGTGTGACAAGGCAAGGTGGAAGAAAATAATGTGAGCTAGAAGACAAGGTAAGAAAAGTAAGGCTTTATTCCTTTGATTTTTCAATGTTTGTAACTTGTCTTCTTCTTCATTGTAGGTTGCCGAATTCAAGGCCTGAATGGAGCTCATCAATCGGCAATCAAGAGCCAAGAACAAGCATGGAAGGTCACTTAAATTTTAAGAAAGCAAAAAGGTGGAATCTAGATCTACTTTTTGCCTTTTTCATTTTGTTTTGTCTAGCCAACATGGCCTTGTTCCCTTGCATTATGTCGACAGCTTGGTGGTCAAATGAGACCTACATACTTTGAAATTAAGTATTATAGCACATGGGAAGGTGAGTCATCATGTCTTATGCATTTATAAATTTTTAATGTAAGTTTATACTAGTTTTTGGACATAAAATCGGCCCCTATAGAGCACCTTGTTTGACACTGCCTTTAATTGATTTAGAGGATCATTTTATCCCTATTTAAGATTCTTAATTCGTGGCATCTGAAAAACTACAAGGTAGTTGCGTAAAACGCGTTTTAGTGACACCCGAAGGTGCGTTTTTGTGCTCTAAGGAAATTTTGGGAAATAACTTGTCTTTATGAGTTACAAGTGTTTATAAACACTTATTATAGTAAATAATGATATATTAAGATGTTACATTGAGTTATATGGGGTTACATCAACCCATGACATAATTTACGGGCCATCGGGACACTCCCGGGCAAAAAGGAGCGTTAAGATATCCCCCTGAGGTTTTTGTTGAATTTGAGAACCCACTTCGTGTGTTCTCTTAGGATGGTTAGTAATGATGGTAGGAACTCTAAGAATTAATTTATAGGAGTTCGTGCCACCTTGGCACTCCTCCGGGCTTTTCGTGCTTTAAGGGGCGTGCGTGAGCACTCCCGAGCGTTTTACGTATTTGACTAAATATAGCTTAGGAATCATGTTTATATATTCATATAATGATTGTATGACCATTTGGTTTGAGTTTTAGAATGTAACACCCCAACCCGAAATCCAATAAACTGAACGGCGATCACTCCAAAATAAATTACAACTGCAGCGGAAATAAATACAACAACCGGGCGGTATTACAATGCCGTTGGCCACCCTTGTGACCAACAAGGCTAAATCCAAATGCAATCTCCAAAGTCACGGTCTGAACACGAATACAATCCGAGATACTAGGAATCAAACTCTAATGTAAAATACTTAAGTAAAATAAATGTCTAGAAGAAGACTCCCATAGCTTGAATCTACCCCACCTACACTCGGTGTGGTAATCTTCTCAACTTCAGGTACCTGAAAAATGGGGGTGCCCCAAAGGGGCTCAGCAAACAATGCTGGTATGGAAAACGTGCAGCCCATCGTCTACCGGGCCACACCAACTACTTTGTCGAACACATGCAGTTCATTTTATAAAGCTGTAAACAAGCATAATCTGATGATAACAAGTATCCATACAAGGACAATAATGTCACATAGAACAAGACACAGAAGGTCAAGTTAGCTGAACTGAAATGTCTGATAGCTGTCGGGTCCACACAGTGGGACTGACAGGTGTATAAAAGTATATCAATATAGTGGAGGTATAGTGACCTCGTTATAGAGAAAGGTTGGGTATAAAAACCCCAGGAGATAACGTAGTTAAACCCTGAACTGAGTGGCGTGGGAAATAGAATCCCACTAGAGGAATGAAGTCTTCCTCAAACTGAACTGATGGGCATTTGAATCCCGGAAGGAATAGAGTCTTCCTCCCAACTGAATGTTCCGTCGCGACGTAGTAGGAGACGACCTGAGACAGGTACAACTCCCGTAGCATGCATGGCCAGATCCAACTGGGCTCCTCATTCTCGAAGTATATAATTGTTAAGTGTCATATAAAGACGTTAAACAAAAACACAATGTGTATTGTCAATTATCACGTTTAGGATAATGACGTTTGTTATAAAGTGAAGTTAGTGAGAGACTTGAGTACAAGTCCTCGGTATACTGAAACGCAGGTATTTAATCCACTGGTATAGTAGTGTTTGTATGCGTGGGACATACACGTTGTAGTCAGCAATAATCACGCACATAAAATAATACAACAGTGCACAAGAGTAAAACAACATTTTACATTAATTATCTTGGTCGTTATTTCAAACAACAGATAGCACGCAAGCCGGTGTAATCCGGTAGAAAACAGGTTGCAAGAATCCCATACCGTTCACCGTAGACTGTACTCGTTTAATTCCCGGTCAACGTCTGGTCAAACAGAGTCCTAGAATAGGATTGACTGAGAGGGTTAATTTATGTTACCCTTATATAATAATTCTATTGGATCATTTAACAAATCTCGTATTTGTTATTTCATGTGAGGTTTATTTCTTTTAATTACCTCATGATTTAATGTATAACTTATTTGTTATTCCTTTTGATTTATTTATACATCCTTTAATGCACATATATGTGTTTATTGCATTTGTTGTTTATTTTATTTGTCTAGGTGACATAACAACTTATAACTCTTAACTATATTTATATGTCATACATAGACATAAAATTCTTATAGTTTTATTATTCTCCTTTTAACCATAAATAATATTATTGTTTATCTTTTAATTCCTTATAACCATGTAAGCCATAGTTTTAATTCCATAATTCCTTTAATCAAAATTCTTTCTTCTAAATCCTCCAAATATCCATATAGGACATATATTTATTTAAATCTAAATTCTTAAACTTGTATTTCGGTTATTTACAAAACAACCACATTAATTCATAAACTTTACACTTAAATTCTAATCTCTTTATATAACATAGTTTTAATTCCTCATCTAATTAAATTACAAAACTACCACTAATCTTTTGGACATAAATTATAAATATTATAACTTTCAAGAATTACATCTTAGCCCCTCAAAATCTCGGCATATATTTATATACTTTCTATAATTGCAATTTAGCCACAAAATCTTATAATCTTTACATAATGTCTTATAAACTATAGTTTTGATTTTAATTCTCCATAAATGCCGATATATATATATATAATTATATATATTAAACTTAATTACCAAACTAACCCCAAAGTAATTCGGCTATGTCATTTATTTTTCCTTAATTACATTTTCATCCCAAAACTTAATATTAGTATCTTAATAATTTATAATCTAAAGCCTAAATATTTAATCCTTCAAAATTTCGAAAGTGAACTCAATGATTCTCTTAATTATCAATTCGCCCACTAATAATTTACAAACTTTCATATCAACTTTTATAAATTACATAATAGCCCAAAACTTTATAAAAGTTATTTTAAGGCTTTTTAAATTATCTAAAATTCATAAACTTAATTCCTAACCTTATATTATATCATAATTACACTAAATACCCCTTTAGCTCTCGGCTTTCACAATATTTGCACTAAACTTTGTAAAAATTACATTTAAGCCACATAACTTAATTAATTAGCCATTTAAGCACTAAATAAATATTTTTAACTCACAAACTTTATAGTATAAGTTTATATACATAAGTAGCTCATTAAATTCCATTTAACACCTAGAGCATTCGGCCATATTTTAAATGAGACCATATGTTATATAAAAGTGGATTTATATGTCTAAATAATTATAAATAAATTCATAGGAGTCATATAACTCATGTATAAATTATTGTAATGTCTTATATAAATTCTTAGCTCAAAATGAAGTACTTTTGTCCTAGATGATTCGGCTTGAATGTGTATGTAACATAAATAAATTTTGTGACACAAAAATGTGTCTTAAGGTAAATATTTTCCTTATAAGTTATAGATTATATTTTTGGCATATAATACCATATAGTTTCGGTTTCATACAACCTAGGAGGTGTACATAATTTTTGTATAATTTTTAGAAGCTTAACAAAGCTTATAACATAAAGATTTACTTAGTGAACTTACTTCTTAACAAAGGTGGTTAAGTGCTTGGACTTCTTCTTGAATCTCCAAGCTTTCTCCTAGGTAAACTTGATGCTCCTCTTCGGTTTTATGCAAGAGGTGAAGGTGTTTAGGAGTTAGATCTTCAACAAAGATCTTAAGTGGATTTGTAAGTAGTTTTACAAGACTTTACCTTAGACTTTTTCTCTTATAATTTCGGCTCACCAAAGGTAGATGAAGAGCAAGTTTTCCTTCATCAAAATGAAGAAGAAAAGAGACTTAGAAGAAGTAGAACTTGGTTACACATAAAAATGTGCTTTAAGGATTTTAAAGCTTTAAAACCTACCTTAAGATAACCTTGAGATGCTCCTTGGTTTAATGTTGGTTTGGACAATCTCCTTGGAGAACTAAATGAAGCCGAACACACCTTGTTATGCTAGGAAGAGTTTTGCTTCAAGACTTGCCAAGAAATGCTAGGAAATTACCTTAAAGATGAAGATAGAAGTTAAAACTCCATTAATGGACTTAAGAGCTTCAAAGGAAGAAGATGAAGCTAGAAGAGAGAGGAGGGAGCTTACCAAACCGTGCAAGAATTGTGCAAGGAGGGAAATGAGGCTCACTCACATATAAGGTAGAATGCAATTCTAGAATTGATTTTTGTTTGTCAATTTTTAATGTCAAAAGACTATGCTTTTTCTTAGTTTATTTCTTGGTTGATTGGCTCAATAAATGTCCTCCTTTCCAGCATGAAAACCGGCCATGTGGTGTGACTAAGCAAGAGTTGGAAAGCAAATAATGTTGGCTAGATGACAAGGTAAGAAAGGTAAGGATATTCCTTTGATTTTTCAATGCTAATTGGCTTGTCTTCTTCTTCATGTAGAGTCACGAATTGGAGGCCTGAATGGAGCTCAAAAACCGGCCATGAATAGCCAAGGAAGAACATGGAAGATTACTTAGTTTGTAAGAAAGCAAAAGAAAGGAATCTTAGATCTACTTTTTACCTTTTGCATTTTGTTTTCTTCCTAGCTCACATGGCCTTATTATTCTGCATAATTTCGACAGCTTGCTGGTCATATGAGACCTACATACTTTGGCATTAAGTATATAAACACATGGGATGATGAGTCATCATGTTTAAGCCTTTTATAAACTTTTAAAGCAAATTTTATACTAGTTTTTGCTCTTAAAATCGGCCCCTATAGAGAGCCTTTTTGACTAGTCACACCAACTGATTTAGAAGGTAATTTTAACCCTTTTTAAGATTACCAATTCGTGGTATGTCAAAAACTACAAGGCAATTGCGTAAAACGCATTTTCGTGACACCCGAAGGTGTGTTTTGTGCTCTAAGGAACTTTTGGGAAACCAATTGTTTTTATGAGTTCCAAGTGTTTGTAAACACTTATTATGGTAAATAAACATATACTAAGATGTTACATTGAGTTATATGGGGTATATCAACCCATGACATAATTTACGGGCCATCGGGACACTCCCGGGCCAAAAAGGAGCGCTAAGAAATACTCCCGAGGATTTTGTTGAATTTTGAGAAACACTTCGTGGGTTCTCTTTAGAATGATAAATAATGATGTTAGGAACTCTAGGAATTAATTTTATAGGAGTTCGTGCCACCTCGGCACTCCTCCGGACTTTTCGTGCTTTAAGGAGCGGGTGTGAGCACTCCCGAGCATTTTGCGTATTTGACTGAATATAGCTTAGGGAATATATTTATATATTCATATAATGAGTGTATGACCATTTGGTTTGAGTTTTAGAAGGTCATACAAGGTCATGCTTGATCACATGTTTCTAAGGCGTTTTAGCGTTTATGGAGAAACGACTATTTTTACGTAACGTTTTCATGCATGGGTTTGCATGCGTACGTGAAATGATTTATATTTGGATTATATTCCAATAAATAATGATCTAATAATATTATTTAGATTTGGGGTATTTCATAGAAGGTCATACAAGGTCATGCTTAATCGCCTGTTTCTAAGGCGTTTTACGAACGTTCTTCTTGTCAAGATGTTTAGTGCGCATCTTTGACCTTTGATGAGTTATTATATCTTCATAATATATAAAATAGGTGTAACATAAGTTGTTACATTTATCTAATTGTGTATTTCAATTTATTGTAGCATTTATAGATGCTTAGGCATTCGTAAAGTATTTACGTTGCTCGTTTGTATACACGTTGGTATTGTTCTTTTCTTGTTGACGCTCTTTATATCGAGCTAGTTATGCAAGAAGTTTAGTCCTTGTTAATAATTGTACATGAACGTTTGTACGAATATGTTTAGTAAAATTACGCTAGTTAGCGTTTATGGTAAAACGACTGTTTTTGTGTCGTTTGCATGCGTGAGTTTGCATGCGCACGTGTAATAACATTAATTCACGTAACGTTTGCATGTATAGATTAGCATGTGTAACTAAAACGATCTGTTTCTAGATCAATTCTCCATTATTTAATAATAAACAAGTATTAATTAGATTCGGGGTATTTCACCAACAGAGATGAAAGAGCTGAAGATTCAGTTAAAAGATCTGCTTGACAAAGGTTTCATCAGACCGAGTGCATCACCATGGGGAACACCAGTTTTATTTGTGAAGAAGAAGGACGGTAGTATGCGACTATGCATTGACTACAGGGAGCTTAATGCAGTCACAGTGAAGAATAAGTATCCGTTACCACGGATTGATGATCTGTTCGACCAATTAAGAGGCGCTACAGTTTTCTCGAAGATTGACCTGAGATCAGGATACCACCAGATACGTATAGCTGATGGAGACATAAAGAAGACAGCGTTTCGAACGCGCTGCGGGCACTATGAGTTCATAGTTATGCCATTTGGCTTATCGAACGCCCAACCATATTCATGGATCTTATGAACCGGTTGTTCAGAGAGTAGTTAGACTCATCGGTTTGTATTCATCGACGATATTCTAGTATATTCTAAGACTAAGGACGAGCACAAGGTGCATCTGAGGCAAGTTTTGCAGACCATGAGAGAAAACCAATTGTATGCCAAACTTTCAAAGTGTGATTTTTGGTTAGACAGTGTAGCCTTTCTAGGGCATGTAATATCTGCTAGCGGTATATCTGTAGACCCTACAAAGATTGAGGCAGTTAAGACTTGGCCGAGACCGAAGACAGTGACAGATATCCGTAGTTTCTTGGGATTAGCTGGTTACTATCGCAGATTTGTTCAAGACTTCTCCAAACTGGCGAAACCAATGACTAACCTGATGAAGAAAGATTCTCCATTTGTATGGACTGAAGATTGTGAGCGTTCCTTTCAGACACTGAAGGACCTACTGACGTCGGCACCAATACTCACCATTCTAGAGGGGACCAACGGATTTGAAGTATATTGCGCTGCCTCAAGCACAGGAATAGGGTGTGTACTTATGCAGAATGGGAAGGTTGTTGCTTATACATCACGACAGCTGAAGAAACACGAAGAGAACTACCCGACTCATGATTTAGAATTGGGAGCAGTTGTGTTTGCACTGAAGATTTGGCGCCACTACTTATATGGAGTCACAGTGATAGTCTACTCAAATCATAAGAGCCTTCAACATTTATTCACACAGAAGGAGCTTAACATGAGGTAGAGGCGATGGGTCGAGTTTCTGAAGGACTACGACATCGACCTCAGGTACAAGAAGGGCAAGGCAAATGTAGTTGCTGACCCCTGAGCCGTAGAGCTCATTCCTTATTTGCCATGACATGAGACAACGGCTTCATCGAGGAGGTACGTGGTGCTCAGGATAACGACCAGTACATGAAGACTATCAGGCAGCAGTTGACTGACGGTATCTTTGAGAGACAGAAGTATGATTTTGTGCTCAGTGAAGACAGGTTAATTAGATTGAATGGCCGTTTGTGCATTCCAGAGTCAAGCCCCGACTTGAAGGAAAGATACTACAGGAAGCTCATCGCTCATCCTTATCAGTACACCCAGGGTCATCGAAGATGTACAAGGATTTGAAATTACATTTCTGGTGGAGTGGTATGAAGAAAGATGTTGCAGAGTTTGTGGCAAGATGTATGACGTGTCAGAAAGTGAAGTTTGAGCACCGGAGAACGGGCGGTTTAATACAGTCGATGCCCATTCCATATTGGAAGTTTGAGGATATATCCATGGATTTCGTAGTAGGTCTTCCACCGACTAGAGGAGGTGCTAACATGATATGGGTCATCGTCGACAGACTGACGAAGGTAGCAAAATTCATTCCTATCAAGGACACTTGGAAAGTCCCCAAGCTGGCGACCTTTTCCAGAGAGAGATCATTCGACACCACGGTGTACCTAAGTCCATTGTGTCAGATAGAGATTCAAGATTCGTTTCCAGATTTTGGCAGCAGGTTCAGGAGGCATTGGGTACGAAGTGAAGCTAAGTACAACCTTTCATCCACAGACAGATGGTCAGAGTGAAAGAACAATTCAAACACTAGAGGACATGCTTAGAGCTTGTGCCTTAGACTTCCAGGAAAGCTGGATAGATCAACTACATCTGATCGAATTTGCGTACAACAATAGCTATCATGCATCCATTCAGATGCCACCATTTCAGGCATTGTACGGCAGGCCATGCAGGACGCCACTATGTTGGGACGAGGCCAGTGAGAACATCATCTTAGGGCCAGAGTACCTAGACCAGATGAAAGAGGATATCGTGCAGATACGAAAGAACATGAAAATAGCCTAGGACAGACAAAAGTCTTATGCTGATGTCCGTAGGAGAGACCTCGAGTTCGCAGTAGGCGATCGAGTCTTCCTTAGAGTTTCACCTATGAAAGGAGTTTTCAGATTTGGGCAGAAGGGCAAGCTTAGCCCGAAGTATGTAGGACCGTACCATATTAAGGAGCGAGTGGGCCCATTAGCTTACAGATTAGATTTACCTGTTGAGCTTGGGAGAGTGCACAATGTATTCCACATTTCACAGTTAAAGCAGTATGTGCCTCATCCATCGCATATTTTAGAGCCCGAGACACTCGAGCTAGATCCTACACTTAGATATGAGGAGACCCCAGTTCGCATTTTAGACTCCAAGACTAGGGAGACCAGGAACAAGACCATTAGAATGGTCAAGGTTCTGTGGTCAAACCACGACATTGAGGAGACGATATGGGAGTTAGAGGACTCTATGCGAGACAAGTATCCAGCACTTTTCTCTTAGTTTGTGTATACTTGTGGGGGTACGTGGGCGTAACCCTTTTTAAGGGGGGTAGAGCACCACATGCGACTTGCATATATGTAGTCTGGTTTTGGTTTGTGTATGGTTGTCTATGTTTGATTGTTGCGCATGTGTGCACTTAAGTGAATGGTTATTGATGTGTTCTATGTAACACCTGGTTGTTGGTATTGATGTGTTCTATGTAACACTAGGATGATTAATAAATGCACACTTATTTGCTTTACAATATTTATCAAATTACTTATGCTGTGATTACATTGAGATATGTGTTTATTCGAGTTACATACACTCAGTTAGAGATGTCAATATAGTATTGACACCCAGGAATGATAAGTATATAGGGAATAGTTATGAGGAACTTGATTCCCTAAGATAAGTAAGTATAAGTTATGACTTCGGGACGAAGTCCTTTTAAGGGGGGTAGACATACCCCTAACCTTTAAATAATTAAATAATGGTAAATAAATAATATTTGGGGGATTATGAAACCCTAAGAAAGCATATAAACACTTAGGCGTTAAAAATGCACCTAAACTCCTTAAGGTCAAAAACGTGCGCTAAAGCCCGACCTTAAGCTAACCAAGTTATATAAGCTATAAAACCCATATGAAGTTAATCAAGGATCATTATATGACCTTTACAACAAAGGAACTCATCTAAAACTGTGTAAAAATACAAAATGCTCGGGAGTCCCCTTAAGGGCCCGAAAATCCCAAAAGTCGGAAATACTTTATAGAATGAGGTAAAGCATTACACTTCATTCCAAATGCACCATAACACTTTATTAAACATTTAAGATGAAGTCCTCACGGTAGATTTTAAATTAAACACAAAGCGCTCGGAGGTTCCCGATGAGGACCCCATAAACCCCTGGGAATGCCCCGGAGAAGTGCCGAGATGGCACAAAGTCCTATATAATTCATTCTTAGAGTTCCTAACATTCATTATTAAACATTCTAAAGAGAACCCTCGAGCTACTTTCTCAAAAATAAACAAAGTGCTCGGATGAATTTCTTAACGCTCCTATTTTGCCCCGGGAGTGTCCCGGTAGCCCGAAAATTGTGTCTTGAGTTGATAACCCCATATAACTCAATGTAACACCTTAACATATTATTATTGACGATAAAAAATGTTTCTAAACACTTGGGATCATAGCGACTGAAATACCCCAAACCTTGATATGTTGTTTAAATGTTAAAACATGGTATTTAAAGGCTAAAAAGTTCCTTAGAAACATCAGTGGACAATTTAAACGGTAGAAAGCACAATAAAGCACTAAGACACACTTGAGCAAAAACATGCTCTAAGCTTGGAGTGAACTTGGTTGGGACCCAAAGGACCTACCAAGACTTGGTAATATTAAATTATGATTTAATAAGGCTAATTAAGTCCTTAGGAAACTTGGGTAGACAGTTAAACCAAACAAAACACAAGAAAATACCTTAAAGTCAATAAGAGCAAAAATGTGCTCTAAGCTTGGGATAAACTTGTATAAGACCTAATGGTCATACCTATACCTTATAAATATGTTAATGAACATATTAAATCAATTACCAAAGAAAACCAAGCTTGAAAACAAGTTAAAACACAAAAAGTGCTTTAAGGAGTCTTAAAGCTCGTTTTTGAAAAATTGTCTTGTAAATGAGTTTTGAATGGCTAAATGTCCATCATTACTCTTTAATTAACATGTGTACTATATAGTATCACATTTGGAAGTCTATATCAATGGGAAATTAAAAATTTCACATCTATGTGCCTTGTTTTAGTGAATAGTAACTAAAATAAGCTAGTTTGTAACATATGTTATTATAAGTAATTAAATTGGCAAATAAAGACTAAAATACCCCTTATATAATAAAGGGGGCCGGTTTTCTTATATGGGATGACTCATCCCCTTGTTAATTGATAAGATAGAAAAAAATAGCAAAAGTAAATAGTTACTTTACTTAAATATCTAAACAACTTACCTTTTCCTTCATTCTCTCATTTCCCTTCATTTCACACGTCTTCTTCCTCCCTTCTTGCTCTCTTCTACGGTTTGCTACAGCACCACCATCAACCTCCATCTTACATTGTCAATATTTCCTAGCTCACTTAACCAAATCAAAAACAAACACCACCATTCTCTTTGTCTCATCAAGCTCTTCATTCCTATCCTTTCAAAATCCCAAGAGCTCCATTTCGGTGCCAAGAGGAATCACCATGGGAGGAGCTTGAGCTCACCTTTTCACATATTATTGTTCTCCTTTGCTTCAAGGTAAGGAAACTCAAAGAAAAATGATGTTTCCTTCATGTTTTGTGTTGTCCGAAAATTCACCTCACAATGGTGTCTTTATCTTGCTTGTTGTAGCTTCATTTGAATCTTCCAAGGGCTAGGAAGAGTCCTCTCTTGATACTTATTCAAGCTCTCTTCCAATTCCAAAGGTAAAACAATTACCTTAATGTGTTAAGATAATATATGTAACTAGGGTTTACAATGAGATGAAGCTTAAAGCTTGTATACTCATTATATTATTTGTATAATGTTTAGAAGTTGACAAGCAACTAAAAGCCTTGCCAATTTAGTCAAGGAAACAAGAAAGAAGTTTGTGAGGAAAAGAGGTAAATGTGCTAACCTAATGTGGTTTAAAGTCTTAGGAGAAATGAGCTTGTGTTGCTTATGAAAATGATTTGAGGAGCCAAGGGAAAATGACTTAGAGGAATGCTCTCAAGGGCTTAGTAAAAGGCATATGTGATGTTGAGTGTATTTGCAGGTTAAAGGCAATATATTATGTGGGAAATTCAGTGTTTAAGGTTATGCAATTTAAGGGCCTAAGAGCCATGTTATTTAAGGGCCTAAGTGCCAGGCAATTTAAGTTTATGCACTATATTGTGATGTAGTGTAAAATTTGGTGAGTGTTGTGTGTGAGAATACTCTTGATGGGTTTTAGGTGTTCTTGAGTGAAATAAGGTAAAAACCTAAGTGTTTGGATGTGGGAATATACAAGAGAAGCTATGGAAAAATTTGGAAAATGTATAAGGAGTTCTAAGTGTTTTAAATGAGTTTTGGTGAACTAGGAAGTGTTAAGGGATTTATAAGAAAAATGAGTGACAAATTGGACACTGTTTAAAGGTGAATCAAAGTGATATTTTGGTATTATAATATGCCTAAGTTCATGTAAGAAGTTTGGGTAATCAATGGATGAAGAGAATAGATGAAACAAGACTTGAAATTGTCAAATTTGGGATTCTGTTACAGAGGTCCAGGACTTAGGTATTGGAAGATGTCCCGGACCATACATGAAAAACAGGCCGAGAGTTGGAAGCTGTCTTGGTCCGGGACTTGGGGTGAGTACAAGGTCCCGGACCACCCTATTAAAAACAGCCGAGAGTCTCTGTAAGTATTGGTCCGGGACTTAAGGTAAGGACCAAGTCCCGGACCACTCTAAAAATGTTGTTTAAGGTATGAAAATGGTAAGATGGTTTTGGTGTGTGATTTAAAGAGTTTAGTACATGGCTAAAGGTGTGTTTGATGTGCCAAATGATGTTGGAACACATTAGGAGGCTTGAGGAAAAGTTTGGAGAAAATTTGACAAAGTTTGGACAACTTCTGATGTTGTCCGACCCAGTGGTCCGACCCATGGTGGGTCGGACAGCCTTGTTAATTCGATCGTTGGAGTTTCTGGAATGGTCCGACCCAGAGGTCTTGGGTCGGACATGGGTCGGACAGAAGGATTTAAAAGACGGAAGAGTCTCTGGAATGGTCCGACCCAGTTGTGGGTCAGACGGTGGGTCGGACGGCCCAAGGTATGTAAAAAAAAATTGTTTAAGGTTAGGATGATGGGGATTATTAAGTAATGATGTTATAAGATTACTAAGGACATGTTAAGTGAGTTATAATGACAATTTAGTGGGGGAAAAGTTGTATTAAAATGTAAAAGTAAAACAAGTTAAAATGTGAAGTTATGTAACTAAGTTAACGGGGAAAAGTTATAAGCATTAGACTTTAAACACTCATGTTACCCCGATGTTAATAAAAGTACATGTAATGTTATCAGTTGTTTGAGAATTGCTCAAGGAACATAAGTGGACATGATAAAGTGGACTCCAGTGACAGGTATGGTTTTCTTGCAACCTGTGTCCTACCGGATTACACCGGCTTATATGCCAATGTGTTTTCTGTATGTTTGCCACGTTGTAAGATAAAACATGAAATGAGTTTACAGTAATTCATATATGTGGCGTGTTCAACTCCGATACCATTTAACCTCGGAAGCGTTAACCTTAGTTAACTGAGTCTAGGACCACATGAGAGTTCGGTATTCGGATTAAACGACCCGAACCATGGGACGTTCTAACCACGGCTATGCGTGTGTTAATTATGTGATATTTGTGTGTGTGTACGTAAGGACCTCTCTTGTATGTTTAACTCAGTTGTAATACTGTATGTTGTGTGGATGTGATAGACTCCATAGTGGGGTTCTAACTAATATCTAAGAGTAAGTATGTACTAATAGTGGTGAGGAATCCGGTTAGGCCGGTCGCGTGTTGTTTGGGAGTGGGTATCCTTTTAGCCTTACCCTTCTCTCTGTTATGGTTGTTTCCCTCACGGGTTATGATCTCCCATTAGCTTACTCCAAAGCTTAGCTATTCTGACTTATGATCGGTTCAGGGGGAACATGTGTTTGTGCGGTGTGTTCGGGTCACCAAACCCGAGCCATCTTAACTTAAGTTACTCGTCCGACTATTAGGACAGTAATGAGTGTTGTATAACGAGCTTATCATGGGGGTGACATCATTCTTTAGGCTCACCAGTGAATTAACAATGTTTGGGTCGGTTCCTAAGAGGACCGCTCCCGTTATGTTATGTGTTGTAGTGGTAATGCAATTTCTATTGCGGTGTTGTTATGTGCACGTTGAAACGTGAAAAGTGTTGTTATGTGATGTATGTTATATGTTGTAAGATGTGGAGTATGTGGATCATGGATATGAATCCCAGTTTGTAATAAGAGGCGTTTAAGGATAACCCGATTTATGGGTAAGTGTCGTCTATTAAGGAAGTAGCTCCATTAGAGGAGAAACACTCTAGGGATAATGAATACCATGAGTGACTTATCAAATAAGGATGTATTATCCGTTTGTTGAGCCCATTGAGGCGAAATGTTATGTGTTGTGTGTTTACAGTTGCATGCATGATTTAAATATAATCAACCGCATGCTAAGACGACAATTAGTTGTGCGTGGCCCGGTAGCATGTGGGCTGCGGGATTACCATACCAGCAAAGGTGCTGAGCCCCTTGGGGGCCACCCTTTCTCTTCTTTTCCTGTTTCAGGTACAAGCAGCTGGAAGCCGTTCGAGAGTAGGAGGGGTAGTCGTTGTACATGGGTAATCATTTAAGTTGTATATATACAGTATGTGTAGTAAGACCGAAATTGTTATCGGCATTAGTTTGTGAATACTTGGTACAGTTGAAAGGTGTATGTTGTCTATTGTTAATGGAAGGGTCATTAATGTGTAGTCGCTCAGGAATCTAGTCCATCAGACCGGTACAATGTATATGTAATAGCCTTGTTAGCCACGTGGGTGGTTAACGGCGTGTAACACCAACGAGTTAAGTAATGTGATGAAGTATATTTTCCGCTGCAGATTGTTGTTATGTGTTTGTCGTTGGATGGGGTGTTACAAAAAGTGGTATCAGAGCGAAGTATCGCTCTGATGACTGAATTACCGAGCTTAGGAAGTACCGAGTTAGGATTTTAGTACTTTGGGTTAAGGTTGAGTGATAGCGTGAGAGATACGCTAGTTGGGTATTACCAGTGTGTACTGGAAACCTGCTATGTCCTTCCCGCCCTCCACAGTCCCTGTTTTATAACTTGGGAAACAACGCCAGGGAGATGAAAGTCCTCTCATACTCGGGAATACCCGATCTGGTAGTTATTAAGTACCTCTAAAGGTATGGAGAACCTGTCATACGGTAGATCCCGAAAGGTGGGAATCCTGGAGACGGTTTCCATCTGAACAATGTTAACCGCATTAAATAGCGAAGAGTGAAGAATCTGTGTATAGAAGAATAGAATTTCCGGCAACCTGGGTCGACATGCCGAGCAGTCGAGAATAACCAGCTTGCAACTCACCGACCGTGCAACAGGCAAGAAATGGATTAATGAAACCCGAGACGAGTGTCTACGGAACCACAGTTGTTAAATGATACACCAACGGTATACCAACCGACAAAGGAACTACAACGTAGTGCCCAAACAAGAGACAAGTCTCAGTAACCACGACAATGCGTGGAACGGGCTACGAAGAGGAAACAATACAAAAAAGGGGTCTTCCAGAATGGGAAACACCCTAGTTAATGATTATCATGTAAAGACAGTGAGAAGTCATCCGGAGGAATTATTATCAAGACTGTAAGATCAGGTGAGGGCCAACAAGGCCACTGATGATAGTATGGGTAAAAAAAAAACAATACCACAACTGGTATGTGTTGAACCGATAGCCAGTTAGCATGGCGCACTTGCCATGGCAAGTGCTGCTATAACAAGGCTGTTCGGGGAAGTTATAACCACTACAAAGTACTTGGTAAAGTACCATGAAGTTAAGTGAGATCGTCATAACTGTGGAAGGGCTTAACAGCCTAACCTTTGTAATTGGAAGTACACCAGTCAACAAAAAGCTAGATTTGGTTAAGGCAAGAAGGCATTGTAAAACCATGAGAATTTTTCTTTCAAGCTTAGGTCTATTCCAAACTCTTTTCTTTCAAAACTAAATTTTCTTTCCAACCCATACTCATTTCTACCTTCTTAAAAAAAAACCAAACCAGAGGACCTACACCGGCCTCAGTGCCACACGGTAGGTAAGTTATACCCAGTGATAAGTGTGAAATTTATATAGTTTTATAGGTGCTTGGTCATTATCTTATGTAACTTTTTACGCACCTTCTCACACTTATCCTATGCTTTTTGTAACTCTTACTTTGGATAGGAACTAATTCCAATTTATATGATAAAATCAGGAAATGATGACAGAAATGCATAGTTCGCCTCACGAGCTTTCCAACGCAACAAACGGGGACCAAAACGGACTTATAACGAAGAATCTGGGGGAGATTGAAGATTAGAGTACACTCGGATATATATACACTTGTCGCTGTGAGACATCCTGTTGCAACCGCCTGAAATGGCGAGGTGAACCAGGCGGACAGGAGTATTACAACCGCCTGTTTTGGCGAGTTCACCAGGCGGACGGACATGAGGCTACCGCCTGATTTCGAGCGGACAAGAGAGGCAGGACCGCCTGTAAAGAAGCGGATGACTAATTCAAGCGCACGAAACAGTTTTCTTCTTCTTTCTCGGCGACTTCATTAATTGCAGACGGCGCCCACCTTAAATTGTGCACGCGTGACTGGCTCTGCAATCAATTGCTCTGCCCGATGAAATCTCTGACTGCAATCTTCACCGATCTGCACCAACTCCACCGCCATCTACTCGCTAGCTCACTGTCCCTGTCACTTCTCCGTTGTCTGCTTCTGAAATCCTCCGCCCTATAAACCCACACTCTCCTTGCTAAAAATCATCCAGTCATTCATGCACCTATCAATCGATCCATTCACTCCATTCACTTCATCAAAAATCCATTCATCTATCAGTCCACGAATTAATCCATTCATCGACGAATCCACCACTTCATCCATCTTCTCCATAATTCACTCGACACCACCACCATTTTATTTTCTTTCTCCCGTAAACATCACCACACGTACTACACTCACACACTCACAAATTCATTCTCCAAATTCACTTACGTACACACCCATTTACAATTCACAAATCACTCGACCACCACAAAACTCACGCCCCACCATTCTCCATATATTATCACCTGCCTCAATTCTATTCCAGTCTGTCAGAATAACAGCAGCTTCGGAGTCAGCGAAACAGATGATTTCTTTTACTCTTATCTCTGCTCATTTATTTAACATGTCCGGTTAGATTATTTATACTCTGGGAGATGGTTATTATTAGTTTGTTTTAATTGTGCACTTTATTTTACCGGTTTAAATTAATTATAATTTGATACGATTAATGTTATTATCTCGCTTTTTAATAAATTACATGAGTTTATTAAACTGCTTTACGAAATCTATTTTGATCAGATCCGTGATAAATAGATAGGTCACATTAATTGTTATGTCTGTGGAAAAATTTATTCTGATTGAATAAATCTAGTATTTCAGATGCAAAATTATATTCCTTTTAACTAGCCGTTTACATGTGTTTTGCCTGAGTTTAGATCAAACCTTGCATGTTCTGGTAAACGAGGTCATTAGAATTTAGGATTTAAATCTGAAGACTATAAAAGGAATTTTGCCAAATTATTCTTAATTAAACCGGTAGAATAGCATAATTAATCAAACGAGTAAAACCTGAACCCAGAGTTCGTTCTTCCATTTTCACAAACCACTTTTAATATTTTGTTATTTTAATTTTTAGTTGTTATTTAAATTACAGTTTAGAACAAAACAGAATTCCCCCTCAATTTATAACCTTTGCTAAGTCTAGATAATTATCACATAGTCCCACGGTTCGATACCTGGTTCCCATAAACTCTACTACAATAACCGGGATTTTTGCAACCTGACGGTTTTCTGATTTATTATTTTCTAAGATTATTTCTTGGTATTTAATAGGTCAAATTTATCGTTTGCAAATTGGCGCCGTTGCCGGGGACTAGATTCCTGTCTAGTCCTTAGCTTGGGTTATTAAAAAAATATATATATATTATTATTAATATTATTATTGTATCTATCTATTTTTTATTTTCTAATTTTAAATTAATTTTTCTTTATTTAGCTATACTACTTTTATTTCATTTTACTCTGCTTACAAACTTTTGTGGAGTTTTGTCCTTCTCTTTTGCAGAAAATTAATGGTGTACACCCGTTCTTGGTCAGACACTCATCTCGACTGGGATAGAATCTTGACCCGGAAATCGAACGTACCGCTCAGCTAGCTAGACGCCAACAGAGGTTCCAAAGAGAAATACAAATGGCAACTCCTACAAACGGTAGCCAAGCAATGAGGCAATTTAGCAGACCAGCGGCCATTCCAAGAAGAAGCCCAGTAGCTCTTCCTACGCTACCACCTGAATTAATGAAGGAATGGAAGGATCTGAAGCCATCACATCAAAACAAGGTCATACGAGAGATGCCCTCTGGCACATTTGACGGTTCCAACCCCAACGACGCCCTAGATCACGTAAACCGATTTCTGATTAATATTGATCAAATTGGGTGCTCGGATAGTCTCCTGGAATATGCTAGAATGAGTTTATTTCCTAGCAGCCTCACTGGTGAAGCAATGAAATGGTTCTACTGTCTTCCCTCTGGTATTATCACTAGTTGGGAGGAGATGACAACCAGGTTCTATGAAAAATATTATCCTATTTCTAGAACTAGGAATTTGGTTGCTGCCTTACTTGCTTTCAAACAGGGAGGTGCTGAAACTATCTGTGAGGCATGGGATCGTTTTAAAGAAATGCTCCGACAGTGTCCTCATCACGGACAAGACCTCACGTGTATTGCTATGACGTTCTTTAATGGATTGCAGCATATACACCAAGCCGAAGTTAGATCAGCTTTGGGAGGAAACATCCTCAACCGATCCGGCAATGATTTCATGGCAGCCATGGAGACGTACATTGAAGAGGTCCGTCAGTGGGGCACCGAAGGTGGCAGAACTATGACAATGGGTGCCAAAGGTGCAAGGAATATAGATCCTTGGATGGAGCAGATGGCAGAGTCACAAGCTCAACAATCCACACTGGTAAGCTCACTAGTAAAAAGATTTGACGATTTTCTAATTAATGGTCAGCCTTCTCAGCAGGTAAAGAGGATAGCTTCTTCATCCTCATCTGAGCCTCTGTGCTCTCATTGTGGTGGTGACCACTCGTTTGAAGTATGCCCTTATCTGGAGGAGATACGGATCGCTGAAGAAGCCAACTTTGTAGGACAAGGAAATTACCAACAGCCCTGGAACCGAAATCAACATCCGAATCTCAGGTATGGTAATCCCAACAATGCTTTAAATTCGAATCTTTTACAAAGTAATGTGCAGGGACCCCCAGGCTTCTCTAGGCAACCATACAATCAAGCTCGTCCTCAGATACAGATGGGACAGGGCCAGAACTCTTACCAGCCACCTGTTAAATCTGCATCTGATGAAAAGATGGAACGGCTACAGGATATAATCACTTCAATGGCTACCACCCAGAAGGAACAACAAACTCTCAACCAATCCCTGATGGATAGTAAAGAAATCTAGAGCAGCAGATAAACCAGCTACTTACCAACCAGCACCAAAGGCAGCCGGGCTCATTTCCATCTCAACCTCAGCAGAATCCGAGAGAGACGGCCAAGGCCTTAAGGATCTGCAACTGTGGTACATCCTCGGAAATCCAACCTGAGGATGAGCTCAGTGCAGCCGTGACATTAAGAAGTGGCAAGCAGCTGGGAAATAATCAAGAGCAAGTGACTGCACAACAAACCGGTGAAAAGATCACCCATTCTAATAAATCATTAGAACCTTCGGTCCCACCAGTGGTAGTTTCTGAGGAGATACAGGCTCCAATCAATTCTTCTCCTTCTCCATCTTCTATTCAAATTGATGTACCTTCTTCTACTCCTAAGCGAATAGAACTTCCATTTCCGAATAGGATGAAAAAGAAGTGTTTAGATGAGCAGTTCAATAAATTCCTAAGTACATTCAAGAAACTGACTATCGATATACCTTTAATTGATGCTTTACAGGAGATGCCCAATTATGCAAAATTTTTGAAGGATCTCGTGACAAAGAGGAAGAAGAAGCAGGACAAGGAGACTGTCCACCTTACAGAAGAGTGCTCTACGGCGTTACTTCGAGCACTTCCCCCAAAACAGAAGGATCCGGGCACTCCTATTGTTCCCTGTTTTATCGGAGATATAGATTGTGGAAGTGGCCTGTGTGACCTGGGTGCAAGCATCAACATCATGCCATATGCAACCTTCTTGAAGGTAAAAGGGGGAGAGCTTCACCCAGTCCCTTTTAAACTCCAGCTGGCCGACAGATCCGAGATAAAACCGATGGGAATTGTGCGAGATCTTGTAGTGGGAGTTGACCGCTTCATCTTTCCTGCGGATTTTGTCGTTTTAGACATAGATGATGATGTGGAAGTCCCACTCATTTTGGGTCGTCCTTTTCTGAGTACTGCCAAGGCGGTCATTGACGTGCATGATGGCAGAATCACCTTGAGGTACGGAGATGAGAAGATAGAGTTTGATATGAAAAAGATGATGAAGTTAAGTTCTACTTCAGCTCATTCAGTTATGTCGTAAGTATACAAGATGAGGATGGCGAGGTATGTGAACTTTCTACTGATGATGAGATTTATTCTATACTTTCTTCTACTTTTTCAGATTTCAACCTTTAGAACATGTTCTTATATCTTCTGTTGAGGATAAAACTCTTAATATGGATGTTAATACAGCTCTAGCACATGTAGAGAGAGGAAAACCAGGTTTTCAAGCTATCGCCTCCTTTGGAGAGACTTGATAAAGAAATCCAAAGACCTGTTCCTTCTATAGAGCAACCTCCAGTACTTGAGCTTAAGGAGCTCCCCTCTAATCTGAAGTACTGCTTTTTAGCTAATGATAATTATTGCCTGTCATTGTTTCGTCTTCTTTGACTTCTGGGCAAGAAAGCAGGTTACTTGAATTCTGAGAAGACATAAGAGAGCCATCGGATGGACTCTAGCTGATATCAAAGGCATCAACCCGGCCTTCTGTACACATCATATCTATATGGAGGAAGACTACAAACCTGTCAGACAACCCCAGCGTCCTCAACCCTAACATGAAGGAAGTTGTCAAGACAGAGGTGTTGAAGCTTCTGGACGCTGGGATCATTTACCCTATATCGGACAGCACATGGGTAAGTCCTGTACAGGTAGTTCCTAAGAAAGGAGGTTTTGAAGCTGTTATGAACGACAAAGGTGAGTCCATTCCCCAACGAAAGATCACTGGATGGCGTATGTGTATAGATTATAGGCGTTTGAATTCAGCCACCAGGAAAGATCATTTCCCACTCCCCTTTATTGATCAAATGCTCGAGAGATTGGCTGGGCAGGAATATTACTGTTTTTTAGATGGTTTTTCAGGGTACTTTCAAATTCCTATTGCACCTGAGGACCAGGACAAGACTACCTTTACTTGTCCATTTGGTACCTTTGCATACAAAAGAATGCCCTTTGGTTTATGTAATGCCCCTGCCACTTTCCAGCGCTGCATGCAGGCCATCTTTGCAGACTTCATTGAACAGAGTATAGAGGTATTTATGGACGATTTTTCTGTCTATGGCTCTGACTTTGATGTTTGTCTAGCACAGCTTGATCTTATCCTTGGACGGTGCGAAGAGACCAACCTAGTTCTCAACTGGGAGAAATGCCATTTTATGGTAAAGGATGGGATAGTGCTCGGCCACAAGGTGTCTGCTAAAGGGATTGAGGTTGACAAAGCAAAAGTCGAAGTGATAGAGAAGCTACCAGCGCCCACTTGTGTAAAGGAAGTAAGATCTTTTCTGGGGCATGCAGGTTTCTATCGTCGGTTTATTCAAGATTTTTCCAAAATTGCTAAACCTTTGACTGATCTGCTAATGAAAGATGTTTCATTTATATTTTCTGAAGATTGTATTTCTGCTTTTAATTTAATTAAGCAAAAATTGGTAGCTGCCCCTATCGTTGTTTCTCTGACTGGTCATTGCCATTTGAAATTATGTGTGATGCTAGTGACTTTGCAGTAGGTGCAGCCCTGTGCCAAAAGAAAGATAAGGTGTTGAGAGTTATTGCTTATGCCAGCAAAACTCTAGATGATGCCCAGAGAAACTACACAACAACTGAGAAAGAGCTCCTGGCAGTGGTCTTCTCCTTAGATAGA
The DNA here is from genome assembly GCA_023374045.1 of Limonium bicolor. Lineage (NCBI taxonomy): Eukaryota > Viridiplantae > Streptophyta > Magnoliopsida > Caryophyllales > Plumbaginaceae > Limonium > Limonium bicolor. The sequence continues at coordinate 228,024,950 of CM041782.1, forward strand.
TTTCGATCATATTTATGGGGAAGTAAAGTGATTATCCACACTGACCACTCTTGTAACACCCCCAAACACTGGCCTAGGAGTTAGGGGTATTACACGCCGCGTATTATTACATAATAACGCAAGGCCAGTGTTTGGGGGTGTTACATTTAGTGGTATCAGAGCTCTGGGTTCTAATCTGTTGGGATGATCTGAAGGAGAGAGCTGTGATTGGTCCAGACTTGGTTCAGGATTGTGGGCAAGATTCAGTCTATCAGAGAGCGTCTGCTAGTGGCTCAGAGTCGTCAGAAGAGCTACGCCGATCAGAGGAGACGACCTCTAGAGTTTGAGGTGGGCGACCATGTGTATCTGAAGGTTTCTCCTGTGCGAGGAGTCGTTCGTTTTGGGAAGAGAGGCAAGCTTAGCCCTCGTTTTGTGGGTCCTTTTGAGATCCTAGAGAGGATCGGACCGGTTGCCTATCGCTTGGCTCTGCCTCCGTCTTTAGCAGCAGTGCACAGTGTTTTCCATGTTTCGATGCTGAGGAAGTACATTCCGGACCCATCTCATGTGATCGACTTCAGTCCGCTTCAGTTGAGGGAGGACTTCACGTTTGAGGCAGTTCCTTCGAGGATTCTAGCCCGAGATGTTCGTAAGCTCAGGAGTAAGACCATGCCCTTGGTGAAGGTGCAGTGGTCGGGTCAGTCCGAGGAAGAGGCGACCTGGGAGGTCGAAAGCGAAGTTCGTTCTAAGTTTCCCGCCCTCTTCGAGCAGTAGGTATGTTTTAATTTCGAGGACGAAATTCTTTTAAGGGGGAGGTGATGTTATAACCCAAGATTTGGTTATAATTTTATTTCGTTACTATGGTTCATTAAGATGGTCTATTCTGAATTTAGGACACGGAAGTCCTTATTAAAGAAGCCGGGGGCGAGGAGGTCTTTTGTTTTCTATCAAATTAATCTGGTGAGGTTAATACTTAATTCATTTTCTTTTTCCCTCATTAATTACCCTCACTTCTAATCACGTTCTCACGATCGTTACGCTCTTCTTCTCGCTCAGTTGGAAACCCTTCTCTCTTCTCTCTTCTCTCTCTCAATCTTCCTCTCTGTTGATCGATCCATTGTGCTACTGGTTGGATTCGAGTGCTGTGCTTTCTTCATCGTCTTGCTGTTTCTCTCTGTATTCAGGTTTGTGTTGCGTTGATTAGTTTGCAAATCAGTTTGGAGAACTTCCCAATCCCTAATTTCCTTCTCTGCTATCTGATTGTAATCAGTGGATTTCCCGACGTTCTCTGTCGATTGCTACTGCTGTTGACGTGCTCTGCGAATCCGTGGACAGTTTTAGGTGAGGGTTCTATTCTGCTCTGCGTTTCAGTTTCAGTATTGGTGTTGTTATCGGTTTCTGATTGTGAACGTCCTCTTCTGCGTTGTTATGGGAATTCAGTGTCTGAATTGGATTGCTTTGTTGGTCTGCTCTGTTGCGGTGTCTGCGTGGAAGTCGACTGGTGTTTAGATTGTGGGCTCTCTGCTGTTCCGATTGTGACTCATCTGCTGTTAATCCGAGGTAGGTGGCTTATGGATTCGATTAGTGTGTTCGGCCTTGGGGAGTTTCGTTCCGGTTCTGAGTTTAAATGTGTTTTTGTCTTGCAATGTGGTTGCGATTTGTCTGTTTGATGGTGTTTTAATGCTTACAAACCCCCAAGGTTGTTTTCTGAAAACCTATATTGTTTTGACAGTGTTTTGATGCTTCTGTTCTGTGTGAAAATCGCCTCTGTTCTCTGTATTTTTCGGCATGTCCGAACTTCTGTCCGACCGTTGAAGTTCGGACATGCCCTTCTGCACTTAAACTTTCTGAAGTTTTCGCTGTGTCCGAACTTCTGTCCGAGCTTTGAAGTTCGGACACAGCCTTCTGCATTCTCTGATTTTGGCTTCGACTTGTGTCCGAACATTGATGTTCGGACACAAGTTCGGACTCTCCACGTTCTGTTTTCTGAAGAATGTCCGAACATCCGTCCGAACTTGGATTTCGGACACCTCTGACTCTCCATCTGTTTTAAGGTTCGACTTGTGTCCGAACTTTGAAGTCCGGACACAAGTTCGGACATCTGTCTGGTTTTGCCTTCTGAGTCTCGACTTGTGTCCGAACATTGATGTCCGGACACAAGTTCGGACAGGCTACTGTTTTGGCCATAACTTGCTCGTTTGAGCTCCGTTTTGACTTCTGTTTGCGGGGTTGGATTCCCCTTCTGATTTCCAAGCTATCTATGAGCTTTCTGGTGCCTTTGGTGCACATATGCTTATCTGTATTTAAGCTTCTATTTTGGGACCTAGTTATCTCTGTGTCTGAGCCTTTGGATGGCTGGTTACGCTGTCTCGTAGCGCGCTATGTAGGATCCTTCTGCTTCACGGGTGATGTTCCCCGTTCTGTTCACGGGCGTTTCGCCTGTTCTGTTTACGAGTGAGGTTTCCTCGTTCTGTTCACGAGCTAGTTGCTTGTTCTGTCTGTATACTGTGATCAGCTAGTGTCCCACTCTGTTTTCTGCTTCTGTCTGCTTCAGCTCTATTTAGTCCTTTAATGAGTGGACTTCTGTTTCTGACTTTTGATATGTTTATGGATTCTCTTGACTCCTTCTGTTTGATAACATTCTTAAATGTTTTGAGCATGCTGGTTGATGAAGTTTGTCATCTACTGGGCATAGTTGTGTGCTCATTCCCCTACTTCTAACGCTTTTGCAGATTGATTAGCGAGGATCGTCTCCCCTCAGCTTCAGGAGTTTTGTTGCTTTGTTTTGAGTTTCTCTTGAGACTTTGTATTTAGATTTGAGCCTTTGGGCCTCTTTGTTAGTTTCCGTTTCTGATATTAGTTTGGTGGGTTCTGTAATGACTTTTGGGGATGTTTTAACCTCTCTTGTTTTACTTTATTTAAGTATTCCGTTTGGGCCTTATTTGACTATCTGTTAAGTTCGTTTATTAGAGCCTTGCGTTATTAGTAATAATACGCGGCGTGTAATACCCCTAACTCCTAGGCCAGTGTTTGGGGGTGTTACAACTCTGCTCTTAAATATTTGTTTGCCAAGAAAGAGGCCAAGCCTCGCTTGCTACGTTGGATTCTTCTTTTACAGGAATTCGATATAGAAGTGAGGGACAAGAGTGGTAAACTGAATGTTGTTGCTGACCATCTCTCTAGGATGGTAACTCCTGACGATGGTATTCCTATTAATGAATTTTTTCCCGATGAAGACGTCTTCAGTTTGAAAAAGGTGCAAGAGCCATGGTATGCTGATATGGCTAATTTTCTTGTTTCTGGAGTTGTTCCTCATGATTTATCATATTCCAGAAAAAGAAATTCCTTTTCTGACTCACGCCATTATATCTGGGAGGACCCTCACTTGTTTCGAGTGTGTGCAGATAACCTAATTCGCAGGTGTCTCCCTGATGATGAGGTACCCAGTGTTCTGGAGTTTTGTCACTCCAGAGAAGCTGGAGGCCATCATGGATCCCATCGACGGCGGCCAAGGTTTTGGAGTCCGGATTTTATTGGCCCACACTCCATAAAGACTGCCAAACCTTTGTGGCTAGTTGTGATAGCTGTCAGCGCATGGGCATACTTCAAGACGACATGAGATGCCTCAGCAAAGCATTTTTGGAGGTCGAACTTTTTGACTGTTGGGGTATCGATTTTATGGGGCCATTTCCTTCTTCATTAGGTTATCAATACATTCTGGTGGCATGGACTACGTGTCCAAGTGGGTTGAAGCCATACCATGCCATAATGCTGATTCAAAGACCGTGGTCAAGTTTATCAAAAAGCACATCTTCACTCGCTTCGGATTTCCACGAGCAATTATCAGTGATGGGGGATCACATTTTTGCAACCGTTCATTCGATTCTTGCTGGCTAAGTACGGAGTACGTCATAAGGTTGCACTACCGTATCACCCACAAACAAATGGACAAGCTGAAGTATCCAATCGAGAGTTGAAGTGGATTCTCTCAAAAGACAGTAAACTCTTCAAGGAAGGACTGGTCTCTAACGTACGTTAGATGACGCTCTCTGGGCCTACAGGACAGCATTCAAGACACCCATCGGGATGTCTCCTTTTAGGCTGGTATATGGGAAATCTTGCCATCTACCTGTTGAGTTGGAGCATAAGGCGTACTGGGCACTTAAGGCCCTGAACTTTGACATACTTGCTGCTGGTAGAAAACGCAAATTTCAGCTTTCAGAGCTTGAAGAACTAAGAGATCAAGCTTACAACAGTCTCGAATTTACAAGGAGCGCACCAAGAAACTCCACGATCAAATGATCAAGAAGCGTGACTTCAAAGTTGGAGATTGGGTGCTCCTCTACAACTCCAGATTGAAGATATTTCCAGGAAGCTTAAATCTCACTGGGCAGGACCATTTAAGGTGGTAGGGTTACTTTCATTTGGAGCCTACGCACTGCAGAACAAGAAGGGTGAAACCTTCAAAGTTAATGGGGACCGTCTGAAAAGGTATACTTGTCCTGCTGATGTTCTACTAACTTGCTTGGGTTCTTTGTCCAGGTACAACAGGATCTCTCTTCCGCAACAGTGTTTGTTTCGGAGTCGGCGCCACCTAAAAAGAGGTCTCTCCCATGGCGGTTAAAATATAGGTTCCGAAAGCTGCGCAACTTAGTTCTAGGAAGTTGTGGGACCCCTTCCCACTCCTCTTCCTCTTTCTCCTAAATCGGACTGCCGAGTCTAGCTTGAGACTTTAAAACATAGCAGCTTGGTGGGAGGCAACCCACCACTTATTTTCAATTACAGGAAGAATTCTCTACTCTATTCTTACAACTTACTTTACAGTTTTCTGTGTGCTTCAATAATTTGTCTAATATTATAATATATATATATATATATAATAATGCTATTAGTCTATTTGCTTATTTTTCTTCATTAAGGAGTGGCAGCACATGAGGCAGTAATAACTTGAGTTCTTCTGGCTGTTTAGGAAAATTCTTCCAGGCTCATCTTGCGCAATTCTACAGCTGAACTCAAGTGTGGGGTGGACCGTTGCAACACACACGTGAACGGACTCTGGGGAGTATTCTAAATCCTTTTCACTCTTACTGTTACACATACTCCCTCTGAACTACTATATGTCTTACTTTTTGTTTCCCGTTGGATTGCTTGCACAACATTCATACTTCCACAGCAATGAGGACATTGCTTCACCTAAGTGTGGGGTGGGTAACCTCCTCCTTCGTAGCTTATCTTTTGTGTATCTTTGAGCTCTTTTCTCTTGCATTTGTTTGACTCCTGCTGGGGTGCTCGACTTGGAAGGAAGCCATAAAGGAAGTATAATTGGTTAGCTGATAATGGGGTACAAAATTTTTAAATTTTTCTGGTTTTAACTGATTAAAAGGAAGTCTATGTTCTGTGAATACTATAATGATTGAGAATACTCACCATCTGAACCCTGTTTTTTAGCCTTGAGCCTTGGAATGTCTGGATTGAAATGGTTGGAAAAAGAACAAGGCAAGGTACTCCGCTGATCCTAAGCATGCTTAATTTTAATTCTGATCCAAAGTCAGGCCTCGTCCACTTGGTTATTAAGTCCTTTGGGGTGCCTCATCATCTAGCTACCTAAGGTCCTTGTGATCTGGGATAGTTGACCCAAAGCCGTTACATGGGTGGAGAGAAAAGTCTGTGGTGAAAGAACTTAAAAGCGCTTAAATTGAAAAATGTGCAATCATTGTGCTAAATGAAAATATAATCCTCTCTATGGATCAAGAGTATGTGGCATTGAAAGGTATGATGGAATAAGATCTTACTTCATGCCCTTTGTCGTTCTACGTAGGTTTTGAGAATGTAAAGGTGGATTGGCTCATTGCTAAAGCGAGGTTCTTATGGTTTTGTTTCTCTATTATTAGCTTGAATGACTTCTCGTTTTATGAAAAAGAAAAATGCCCCTAATTGGTAAAACTAGTAATCTTCTTTCTGTGCCCTCCTTTTGAGTTGAGTTTCATTCGCTTGACTTGAACTCGTGTTTGAGAGTTTTGCTGAGGACAAGCAAGAGCTAAGTGTGGGGTGATTTGATAAGTGTGAAATGTATATAGTTTTATAGGTGCTTGGTCTTATCTTAGTAACTTTTTACGCACCTTCTCACACTTATCCTATGCTTTTTTGTAACTCTTACTTTGGATAGGAACTAATTCCAATTTATATGATAAAATCAGGAAATGATGACAGAAAATGCATGTTCGCCTCACGAACTTCCAACGCAACAAACGGGGGGACCAAACGGACTTATACGAAGAATCTGGGGAGATGAAGATTAGAGTACACTCGGATATATATACACTTGTCGCTGTGAGACATCCTGTTGCAACCCCTGAAATGGCGAGGTGAACCAGGCGGACAGGAGTATTACAACCGCCTGTTTTGGCGAGTTCACCAGGCGGACGGAATGAGGCTATTGACGGCTATGATTTCGAGCGGACAAGAGAGCAGGACCGCCTGTAAAGAAGCGGACGTGACTAATTCAAGCGCACGAACAGTTTTCTTCTTCTTCTTCTCCCGCGCCGCTCGAACTACTACTTCATTAATTGTAGACGGCGCCCACCTTAAATTGTGCACGCGTGACTGGCTCTGCAATCAAGTTGCTTGCCCGATGAAATCTCTGACTGCAATCTTCACCGATCTGCACAAACTCCACCGCCATCTACTCGATAGCTCATGTCCCTGTCACTTCTCCGTTGTTTTCTGAAATCCTCCGCCTATAAACCCACACTCTCCTTGCTAAAAATCATCCAGTCATTCACGCACCTATCAATCGATCCATTCACTCCATTCACTTCATCAAAATCCATTCATCTATCAGTCCACGAATTAATCCATTCATCGACGAATTCCACCACTTCATCCATCTTCTCCATAATTCACTCGACACCACCACCATTTATTTTCTTTCTCCCGTAAACATCACCACACGTACTACACTCACACACTCACAAATTCATTCTCCAAATTCACTTACGTACACACCCATTAAAATTCACAAATCACTCGCCACCACCACAAAACCACGCCCCACCATTCTCCATATATCAACCTGCCTCAATTCTATTCCGTCTGTCAGAATAACGGAGCAGCTTCGGAGTCAGCGAAACAGATGATTTCTTTTACTCTTATCTCTGCTCATTTATTTACATGTCCGGTTAGATTATTTATACTCTGGGAGATGGTTATTATTAGTTTGTTTTAATTGTGCACTTTATTTTACCGGTTTAAATTAATTATAATTTGATACGATTAATGTTATTATCTCGCTTTTTAATAAATTACATGAGTTTATTAAACTGCTTTACGAAATCTATTTTGATCAGATCCGTGATAAATAGATAGGTCACATTAATTGTTATTCTGTGGAAAAATTTATTCTGATTGAATAAATCTAGTATCTGATGCAAAAAATTATATTCCTTTTAACTAGCCGTTTACATGTGTTTTGCCTGAGTTTAGATCAAACCTTGCATGTTCTGGTAAACGAGGTCATTAGAATTTAGGATTTAAATCTGAAGACTATAAAAGGAATTTTGCCAAATTATTCTTAATTAAACCGGTAGAATAGAATAATTAATCAAACGTAAAACCTGAACCCAGAGTTCGTTCTTCCATTTTCACAAACCACTTTTAATATTTTGTTATTTTAATTTTTAGTTGTTATTTAAATTACAGTTTTAGAACAAAACAGAATTCCCCCTCAATTTAAAACCTTTGCTAAGTCTAGATAATTATCACATAGTCCCACGGTTCGATACCTGGTTCCCATAAATCTACTACATACCGGGATTTTGCAACCTGACGGTTTTCTGATTTATATTTTCTAAGATTATTTCTTGCGTAGTTAATAGGTCAAATTTATCGTTTGCACCCAGTTTACTTTTGAATAACCAGAAAGGAACCGTAAACCCAAGGGTAACAACCCGAGGGAATGAATTGAGTTCATGGTAATACACAGTGGATAGACTTTCCTTGATTAAGTTCGGGAAGCACGGAATGCATATTGCAAGGGACAATATAACGGAGTGACAACAGAATACTTCACCTAGGCGTGTGACGGACACTACAAGTGTACCATTAATGTGGGACGACCGCACTCCGATAGGAGCTTGTGGGCTGACAGACCTACTTATGGGTTAGTTGGGTAAGTAGCAATGTATCAGCATGGTACCCCACATATGTATACAAGTTAGATAGCTGGAACACGGGGAAGTAGTCGACTCCACACTATGTCAGCAGTAAAAGTCAAGCAAGAGCAACAGAGTTACCAGGAATGGTGGAAGTAAAGGAACTCAGTTAAGTTAACGAGACTAAAGGAATTAGTGAATTCCTTTCAAGGAAATGTTTTAAGAGTCAGGAGGTGCGAAGTGCGCTAACCATAATGTAAAGACATCGCATATGTCTTAAGGATCCCAGGGATAAACATGATAGCTGGAACGGTGACCCAGCCTGTACATGCAAGCAGATGCCTAATATGGACACATTAGTGTGCAATGAACGGATGAAAACTCCCAGAATGAGTACCTACACTACCAGGAATGTTGACTTTCACAGGAGAAGATAATAAAGCCAGTAAGAACACAAACGGGTGTGGCTAAACTGAGTATACAATAAGTGCGAACCTGAGGTAATGGCATAACTTAGCAACACCCAGGAAGCCATCCTTGAAGGGTGTTCGCATCAACAAGTGTTCACGAAATCACATGATAGAAGCACAAGGGTTGAAACTAACACCCAGTTTAGACATAATTTTCAGGAGACGACGACATCATCCTAAGGGCATCCCATGAAAGGAAATGTGATGCAACAACCTTGTCATGGAGCCCAATAGACATCCAACCATATAATGTTGTTATAAAGAAGTAAACGTGTTGAACGGCCTACAATGAGCAGAGCTCGAGGCAGTAGGGTGCTACTAAGCCACAAGTAAATGTATTATGTAAATTTGGGTCGATTGTAGAAGTATATGTTATACAAGTAAATAGAGCGGTGAACGAACCACTGCTTAAAGAGTGGGATACTCTCATATTGTGAGACCGCAACAGCCGCGGTTTATGTGAATCAAGTTCAAGAAATATGTTAAGGATGGATGATATTTATTTGAGAGCAGTTAGTTTAGTAGCATTGTGTATAAAGTGAAGCACCGAGCTGAATAATGCCGGCTTGTGGCTCGAATGATCAAGGCTCAAAGGAGCATACATAGTCATCCAAATGATGAATGAAACCATAATACGAATAATGTAAGTATAGGTGTGAAAGTTAATTGACAGTAAATACCATGTAAGTTATTGTTATGCAAAGTAAGAGCACGGTTCGCAGCAAGCGACCGTTGTATAAGTATTATTGAATAATAAGGTGGCAGATAGACCAGTTATAGTTAAACTCAATGGAGATGCAAGGTAAGTGATGTTAAACAGACTGGGCAATAAGCCGTGGTAGGTACTATGTGATGAGGAACTCAGTGTGAATTCCATGGCGAATCGCATAAGATTTACTGTCAAGAGTTTACGCCTCTGCACTCTGTATGACTGAGTGTTTAGTATTGCGTTTGAACAGTAATGATCGAGGCGATGGAGGGGTTTGGAAATGTTAATTGTGGTGGAACAGAAAACGGCTTATAACGCCAATAGTGATTGATGCAAAGACATACCATGAAAGGGTACGTGTACAGAACCAAATGTGGAGGCATGATTAACATAAGTGACTACAGTAGCACTAACTACCAAATATCGGTATGGAATATACCCAATGTAACGACCCCAAAACCGGCCCTAGGAGTTAGGGCCGTTACACGCTCCGCGATCTACTACCTAACGTCGCAAGGCTCTAAGCAAACGAATCCCAAAACCGAATAAGAATTGTATAAAAACCAAAAGAGTTTACAAGATCCAAAGGATTACAAGTCAAATACAAAGCGAAAGGCCCAAAGGCTACACAAGAACTAAAGCCCTCCCAAGCGCAAGAAAAACAAATCTAAAGCACATAAAATAAACAAGCTCCAGAAGGGGACGAGGAGAGAAGATCCCACGAGCTCAATCTGCAACAAAGTAAAGGGGTGAGCTAAACAGCCCAGCAAGCAGAAGACTTCCTCAAGGAAGCCTACTCAAAACAGAAGCAGAAGAATACTTATAAACAGAGAGGATAGCGGAGTCAATAAAACAGACCGAATGAAACCACAAAACAGAGGCAGAGCAGAACGAATATCATTCAAAACACAGTCGGACCTTCAGAACAGAACAGAAGGATGGGACACTAGAAACAAGCTAACACAACAGAAGGACACCATAAGGTCCTATGGATCCGAGGATCCCACAACAGAAGCCGTAGAGACAGCTAACAGACCCGTCGGTCAAATAACATCCCAAGGGAGACCCTAAGGAGTATAAACAGAAGGAATTCCTGCGCAGCATGCTACGGGACAGCCCGACCCGACTATCCAAGGCTCAGAAGCAAAGTAACTAGGTCCCAAAACCAAAAGCTCACAAAACAGATCTTAAGTGCATAAAATGCATATAAACAGCATAGGAAGCTTGTACACAGATAGGGGAATCCAACCCCGCAAACGGAACTCAAAACGGAGCTAAAACGAGAAGTTATGCTCAAAACAGTGGCATGTCCGAACTTGCGTCCGACCTTGCAAGTTCGGACAGAGGCCGAGAACAGAGTCGCGGAGATACAATGTCCGAACTTACGTCCGAACATCGAAGTTCGGACGTAAGTCGAGAGTTAAAAGCCAGAATCATCTTAGTGTCCGAACTTGCGTCCGACCTTGCAAGTTCGGACACACATCGAAACTTTTACGAAAATCCATCCTCGCGTCAGGTCCGAACTTTGAAGTTCGGACCGATGTTCGGACACTTCAAAACCTTCAAAAACAAAACGCGCCCGATGCACTGTCCGAACTTCCAAGTTCGGACAGATGTTCGGACAGCGCGAAACTGACGAAATACAGAGCGAACAAACGCGCAGAAAACCAACCAAATCAATGCCAAACTCACCCAAATCCACGGAATGGTAAATCAGTACCCTCGGGGGTTTAGCCACGCGATTAACAACACAAAACCGAGGCAAAACACCCAATCAAACACAATTGCAAGACAGAAAAGTTAGAACAAAACAGTCCCCGAGGGTGAGTAAACAACCCCGATTCCATCCCCCACTTACATCGAATTGCAGAGAAGGTTGCACCAATCTGAAGCAGAGCGAAGACCCGACACACCGACACCAACAGCGCACAGCCACTGAATTGCAGAGAACAGCCCCCAAAAACAGAATGTAAAATCAGAAAACTGCTTCTCCAAAACAGCAAAGAGGCTACCGAAATCACCAACGAACCTACCTGATTAGCAGAGGGGAAGAATCTGAACAGAAGTAGCAGCAGAACCGATGACAAACGCAGCAAGGATCCACACGAACTCAGAAGCACAGCAATGGAGAAGAAGAGAGGGAGAGCGCAGAACTGTCGCGAGGAAGAACGCACGATTTGAAAATTGATCGTGGATTGAGGAAGGGAAAATAAAAATGACTTATTTACCTTAATAAGTCTCACCAAAATAAAGAGGGGAAACGACCTCCTTGCCCCCGCCTTTTAACTTAAAGACTCCGGCGTCCTCTCTACTAAACAAAGCACACATAACATAACTTAACTTAATAACATTGTTATGTCATGAAATCTGAAAACGTAAAATACGGAGTATTACATCACTCCCCCCTTAAAAGGAATTTCGTCCTCGAAATTCAACATACCTCGCTGCTCGAAAAGGGAAGGGAACTTAGCACGCAACTCCTCCTCGAGTTCCCACGTCGCCTCACGCTCGGACTGATCAGACCACTGCACCTTAACCATAGGCAATGTCTTGCTACGAAGCCGACGAACATCCCGAGCTAAAATACGAACCGGAGCTGCCTCATAAGTGAAATCATCTCTGAGTCGAAGCTGACCATAGTCAATCACATGCGAAGGATCATGTAGATACTTCCTGAGCATCGACACATGGAACACGTCATGCACTCCTGCTAGAGCTGGCGGCAATGCCAATCTGTAAGCCACCGGCCCAACCTTCCCAAGCACCTCAAAAGGTCCTACGAACCGAGGACTCAGCTTGCCTCGCTTCCCAAAACGAACCACACCCCGAACTGGAGAGATCTTCAGGTACACGTGGTCTCCCACCTGAAACTCAAGCGGACGGCGTCTCTGATCTGCATAACTCTTCTGCCGGCTCTGGGCAACCAACAAACGCTCCCTGATAGTCTTAACTTTGTCCACAGCTCCCTGCACCAACTCAGGGCCTACAATTGCCCTCTCTCGCAGGTCATCCCAACAAATAGGAGACCTACAGCGCCTACCATACAACGCCTCATATGGAGCCATCCCAATGCTCGATTGGAAACTATTATTGTAGGCGAACTCAATCAAGTCACATGCTGATCCCAGCTGCCCCCGAAGTCGAGCACACAAGCCCTCAACATGTCCTCCAAAATCTGATTCGTCCTCTCCGTCTGCCCATCGGTCTGAGGATGATAAGCCGAACTGAAAGCCAAATTCGTCCCTAACGCCTTATGCAGGCTTCGCCAGAAGCGAGATACAAATCTCGGATCTCTGTCCGAAACGATCGTCGCCGGCACACCGTGCAACCTCACAACCTCATCAATATACAGCCGAGCCAGGCGCTCCAGGCTGAAGGTCTTCCTCACAGGCAAGAAGTGAGCTGACTTCGTCAACCGGTCCACAATCACCCATAGCGCATCGTACCCAGAAGATGTCCTAGGCAACCCCACAATAAAATCCATGCCAACGCTCTCCCATTTCCACTCAGGAACGGGAAGAGGCTGCAGAAGACCCGCAGGTCGCTGATGCTCAGCCTTCACCTGCTGACAGGTTTGGCAACGAGCCACAAAATCGGAAATCTCCCTCTTCATGTTCGCCCACCAAAAGGACTCTCTGAGGTCCCGGTACATCTTCACCCCTCCTGGGTGCACAGAATAAGGAGCTCCATGAGCCTCCTGCATAATCTCCCGCCTAAGGTCGCCTCCACTAGGCACACAAACTCTGCCCTGAAGCGTAGACAATCATCGCTGGACACAGAAAACTCTGACTCCTGATCATCTGACAACTTCTCTCTGATCTTACCAACTCAGCATCCGCCTTCTGACCCTCTCTGATCCGCTCAATCAAAGTAGACTGGACCTGAATCGAAGCAATCATCCCGGCACGGTCTGACCGAACAACCCAAATGCCCATACGCTGAAGCTCAAAAGCAGACCTCTGAACCCCTGACAACGAACAAGCAAGTCCAGGAGCACCCCTACGGCTCAAGGCATCAGCCACCACATTCGCCTACCCGGATGGTAGAGGATCTCCAGGTCGTAGTCATGTAACAGCTCCAACCAGCGCCGCTGTCTCAAATTCAATTCCTTCTGCGTGAACAGATATTTGAGACTCTTGTGATCCGTGTAGACCTTACACGTCACCCCATACAAATAGTGCCGCCAGATCTTCAAGGCGAAGACCACAGCAGCTAACTCCAAATCATGGGTAGGATAGTTCTTCTCATGGCTTCAACTGTCTGACCCATAAGCTACCACTTTCCCTGCTGCATCAGAACACAACCCAGCCCTCTGTGGGAAGCGTCACAGAACACCTCGAAGCCATCTGTCCCAGAAGGCAACGTCAAAATCGGAGCCGAAGTCAACCTCTTCTTCAACTCCTGGAAACTCTCCTGGCACGCCTCACTCCAATCAAACTTGACATCCTTCCTAAGAAGACGAGTCAAGGGGATACGATCTTAGAAAAGCCCTCCACGAACTTCCTATAATACCCAGCCAATCCCAGAAAACTGCGCACCTCAGACACACTAGTGGGCTTCGCCCACTCCATAACCGCCTTAATCTTCTCTGGGTCCACTGAAATGCCCTCCTTCGACACCACATGGCCAAGGAACACGACTCTATCCAACCAAAACTCACACTTCTTCAATTTAGCGTACAACTCCTTCTCCTTCAACGTCTGCAGCACCATCCTCAATGCTCCTCATGCTCCTCAGCACTCTTGGAGTACACCAAGATATCGTCAATGAACACAACTACGAAAGAATCCAAGAAAGGTTTGAAGACTCTGTTCATCATATCCATGAAGAACGACGGGGCATTGGTCAAACCAAAAGGCATGACCAAGAACTCATAATGCCCATACCGGGTCCTAAATGCAGACTTAGACACATCCTCGGCCTTAATCTTCAGCTGATGATATCCAGAACGCAAGTCGATCTTCGAGAAGACTGTCGCCCCTGCTAACTGGTCAAAGAGATCATCAATGCGGGGAAGAGGATACCGATTCTTGATGGTAACCTTATTCAATTCCCTATCAATGCACAATCTGAAGGAGCCATCCTTCTTCTTCACAAACAACACAGGTGCTCCCCATGGAGACACACTAGGGCGAATGAAGCCCTTATCCAGAAGATCCTGCAGCTGCACCTTCAGCTCCTTAAGCTCTGCCGGACTCATGCGATAGGGAGCCTTAGAGATAGGCTGAGTCCCTGGCGCTAACTCAATAGAAAACTCCACCTCACGATCAGGTGGTAGTCCTGGCACATCGTCCTGGAACACCTCAGGAAACTCACACACAATGGGGATCTCCTCCAACCGGGATCCCTCCTTAACCTCAGGTACAAAGCAAAAAACCCCTGGCAGCCCTTCCTCAAGGAACGGACTGCCTGCATAGCGACACCAACACAGGAGCACAAGGAATGGAATTCCCCACAAAAGCAAAACGGGTCTCACCCGGTCTATCAAACACAACTCTCCTAGCTGCACAATCTATCTGGGCATGGTGCTCTGCTAGCCAGTCCATGCCCAAAATCACATCGAAGCAAGACATACTCATAGGGATCAAATCAGCAGACAAGTTCCTATCCTATATATCACTACCGGAACCGACTTACACACAGAATCAAGTACACAAGCAGGTACGCCACTCAGCGGGCTAGAAATACACAAATCCACATCACAAGGCACAGCAGACAACCCGAGACTACCCACTAAATCAGCAGACACAAAGGAGTGGGTAGCTCCTGAATCAAACAAGCAGAAAACTGGCTGAGAAGAGATCTGAAGAATACCTGACACAACACGGCCTGAGTCGCGGTCTCGCTCACCAGCTAGAGCGTACACACGAGCCTGGGTCTGGGGCTTCTTCTGCTCAGTCTTCTGCCCGGACCCTGAACCAGCTCCTCGGCCCTCAGAACCGCCACTGCTACCTCCACCTCTAGCCTGTGGACACTGGGCAATGCGATGGTCTAGCGAACCACACTTGAAGCACGCCCCGGACTTCCTGTAGCACTCCCGCCCAGGATGGAAACGGTCACACTCCGCACACTTCTCCACAGCAGGGGATGCTGATGAAGAAGAACCCCGGTCTCCTCTATACTTCTTCTTCTGAGAAGAAGTCTGCTCACGCCTCTCGGGCTCCTCCACGCGACCCTTCCTCTTCTGGTCCTTGCCCTTATCGGGCCTCTGGTCCCTCTTCTCATACCGCTGCCTAGCCTGCAGCTCAGACTCCACCACCAACGCCACATCGGCCACATCCCTGAAAGTCTTGTGGCGAAAGGTGCCACAGCAGCTCGAATGTCACCCCTCAAACCAGCCTCAAACTTCCTAGCCTTCCGGTTATCATCCGGCTCAGGCACAAACTTAGAAAGGGAATAAACTTCCTCACATAGTCATCTACTGACATCTCCTTCGTCTGGCGAAGCCTCCCATACTCCACAATCTTCTGATCCCTGAAGACATCGGGATAGAACTGCTGATTGAAGCAGCCCCTGAACTGCTCCCATGTCCATGGGTGGGGGTACTTCCCTTCGACCGTCTTCCACCACTCCTTCGCCTCCGACTGAAACATGAAGGTGGCAAATCCGACTTTCTGATCCTCCTCACATCCCATGACCCGCAGAAGGTCCTCAATGGCAGTGATCCAGTGGCTCGCCTCCTGTGGGTCGCCACTAGCATCAAAGGAAGGTGGCTTCAGCTTCAGAAACTCCTGAAGCGCCTTCACATTACTGCCCCCCGCATTACCGGCTCCTCCGCCTGACCAGCAGTGGCCCCTACGGTCTGCAGCACCTGGGTCACCACCTGCTGCACAATCTCTGCAATGTCCCCCTGGGGAGCATCGCCTGAAGCTGCACCACGTCCTACTCGTCGGGGAGGCATACTAAAAAATACAAACACCAAATTCGATCAGAAACCGTCAATCATCAAACAGCAGACCTTTCAGACACTCACACATGCAGACAAACCCCACAATCACCAAAGAACGAGCAACCTGGCTCTGATACCACTAAATGTAACGACCCCAAAACCGGCCTAGGAGTTAGGGCCGTTACACGCCGCGAGTCTACTACCTAACGTCGCAAGGCTCTAAGCAAACGAATCCCAAAACCGAATAAGAAACTTGTATAAAACCAAAAGAGTTTACAAGATCCAAAGGCTTACAAGTCAAATACAAAGCGAAAGGCCCAAAGGCTACACAAAGACTAAAGCGTCCAAAGCGCAAGAAAACAAAGTCTAAAGGCACATAAAATAAACAAGCTCCAGAAGGGGACGAGAGAATCCCACGAGCTCAATCTGCAACAAAGTAAAGGGGTGAGCTAAACAGCCCAGCAAGCAGAAGACTTCCTCAAGGAAGCCTACTCAAAACAGAAGCAGAAGAATACTTATAAACAGAGAGGATAGCGGAGTCAATAAACAGACCGAATGAAACCACAAAACAGAGGCAGAGCAGAACGAATATCACTTCAAAACACACGTCGACCTTCAGAACAGAACAGAAGATGGGACACTAGAAACAAGCTAACACAACAGAAGGACACACATAAGGTCCTATGGATCCGAGGATCCCACAACAGAAGCCGTAGAGACAGCTAACAGACCCGTCGGTCAAATAACATCCTAAGGGAGACCCTAAGGAGTATAAACAGAAGGAATTCCTGCGCAGCATGCTACGGGACAGCCCGACCCGACTATCCAAGGCTCAGAAGCAAAGTAACTAGGTCCCAAAACCAAAAGCTCACAAAACAGATCTTAAGTGCATAAAATGCATATAAACAGCATAGGAAGCTTGTACACAGATAGGGGAATCCAACCCCGCAAACGGAACTCAAAACGGAGCTAAAACGAGAAGTTATGCTCAAAACAGTGGCATGTCCGAACTTGCGTCCGACCTTGCAAGTTCGGACAGAGGCCGAGAAACAGAGTCGCGGAGATACAAATGTCCGAACTTACGTCCGAACATCGAAGTTCGGACGTAAGTCGAGAGTTAAAAGCCAGAATCATCTTAGTGTCCGAACTTGCGTCCGACCTTGCAAGTTCGGACACACATCGAAACTTTTACGAAAATCCATCCTCGCGTCAGGTCCGAACTTTGAAGTTCGGACCGATGTTCGGACACTTCAAAACCTTCAAAAACAAAACGCGCCCGATGCACTGTCCGAACTTCCAAGTTCGGACAGATGTTCGGACAGCGCGAAACTGACGAAATACAGAGCGAACAAACGCGCAGAAAACCAACCAAATCAATGCCAAACTCACCCAAATCCACGGAATGGTAAATCAGTACCCTCGGGGGTTTAGCCACGCGATTAACAACACAAAACCGAGGCAAACACCCAATCAAACACAATTGCAAGACAGAAAAGTTAGAACAAAACAGTCCCCGAGGGTGAGTAAACAACCCCGATTCCATCCCCCACTTACATCGAATTGCAGAGAAGGTTGCACCAATCTGAAGCAGAGCGAAGACCCGACACACCGAACAGCGCAACCAGCCACTGAATTGCAGAGAACAGCCCCCAAAAACAGAATGTAAAATCAGAAAACTGCTTCTCCAAAACAGCAAAGAGGCTACCGAAATCACCAACGAACCTACCTGATTAGCAGAGGGGAAGAATCTGAACAGAAGTAGCAGCAGAACCGATGACAAACGCAGCAAGGATCCACACGAACTCAGAAGCACAGCAATGGAGAAGAAGAGAGGGAGAGCGCAGAACTGTCGCGAGGAAGAACGCACGATTTGAAAATTGATCGTGGATTGAGGAAGGGAAAATAAAAATGACTTATTTACCTTAATAAGTCTCACCAAAATAAGAGAGGGGAAACGACCTCCTTGCCCCCGCCTTTCAACTTAAAGACTCCGGCGTCCTCTCTACTAAACAAAGCACACATAACATAACTTAACTTAACATTGTTATGTCATGAAATCTGAAAACGTAAAATGGAGTATTACACCAAATGTTGGAAATAGTTGAAGAGCACTACACACTAGGTAGTAGCTCAATCTCAACCGATAGTAAGTCGGAAGGGAACAAGTCAATCATCGTGAAATATGTAGCAGTTTACGCAGTAGTTATTAGAGAAGTGGATGGAAGTTTTGTAACTCACCGAGTTCGCTAACGGTAAGAGATACCACGCGTCGGTTGAGAAACCATGTTACCAAGATGAAGGTGACAATTGGGGATGTACAATACAGTAAGAATAACAGATGGGGCAAATTAAGCTCTACAGTTATTAGAGTTTCGCAGCAGAAACTGAGAGCCAGAGATTCAAGTGATGTATGTACATGGTGAACATGAGTGAATGGCTAATTATTAATGCCTAGAAGCCTCACAGGCCAGAACCGAAACCAGTTAAAGTTTAAGCAAACTCCAATGAGAATTCTTGGTTTAGGAACTAAACCGCCAATATGGTTAAGATCCTCTAATCAGATGCATTGTATAATAGACCGCGTAGAAGTTAAAACCTTCACGACGGCAGAACATTTTAAGCCAATGTTTAGTGATTGATTACGTGGGCGTAATCCCTTTTAAGGGGGGTAGAGCGCAAAACCACTTAGTGTGTATTACCGTACAAGTGTACGTGACTTATGTTGTGCATAGCATAAAATAATTTGTTTTGATGATTGGTGTGTGTGTTACGTAAACATACACATTCATTCATGGTTTATGTGGTAATTGCACACAGAAGATGCGAATACCATTGTGATAAGTGTGTTGATTTGTTAACAGTTGTGTGTGATGGTACAAGTGTGGGGAGTAGAGAAACTTCCGGGGAACAAAAGCCCCGACAGTGTATAAATGTGAAACTGTGTGTTGTATTTTGATAAAATATATGTGTATATATACTATATAGTGATTCATGAAATGGTATGAAACCGACATAGAACCTAGTGAGAATAAGATTCCCTAGGCAACAGGATTAAAGTGAATGGAGGTAACTGATAGACGGAGTTCTATCCCTTGGAGATGTTATGATCATGATTAGAATGATTAAAAAGATAGAAAATTGGAATGAGTGATTTATTTGATGCTTGAAAATGAAGTGGGAAGTGGAACTTGATTTGCATGCGATCAAGGGAAGCCGAACACAAAGTGGGGTGGAAGGATAGTTCAACACTGATGCTGATCACATTAGGGTTGAATGATTCTTGAAACTCCCCTTAAGTGCCACAATTAACCACGCTAAGAAAAAGCGAAGAGCATAAGTTGGACTTGGAGTTGTGTTGTGTTTTCAAAAGGATTTTCATTGGTGTTTTCAAAACAATCGATTAATATTTTGAATAAAAGATTCTCTTATACTTAACATAGTAAAGAATATTTTTGTAGTACTTGCTCACGAGCTGAGGACGTATGAGCCTTTGTCTTTGGACCGGCGACATGAGAAGTACATATGTTAAAAATTAAGTGAATGTTTTGATCTCCCAAAGGAACGGGGACCAGAAGGTTCCATCGCGACCGGGTTCTGCGGGATCACAGTGTATATAAAAGATATTTTGATTGTTATACATGCTATGACATGTTGTGTGGTATGTGTAATAAATATTATCTTGACCTTGAGTTCAAAAGTGTATTTATCAAGACCTATGAGTCTAAATGTTGTTGTGTTACATAGACCTACGTGTCTAAAGGCTGTTATGTTATCAAAGACCTATGTGTCTAACTGTTGTTATGTTACCCCAAGACCAGAGAGTCTAAGGGTTGTTATGTATGTGCAAATATTGTTAAGATACCCGGACCATTGAGTCTGAGGTTACATGTGAGTATGTTATGTTATGTAGGGATGTGAATTATGTTACCCGGACTGAAATACCCCAACTTAGATATGGTGTTTAAATGATAAACTAAGATAAGGCTAATAATGCCTTAGAAACAATAAGAAACATTTCTAATCAAAGAAAATAAGGAAACACCAAAAGAGCAGTTTAAGCAAAAACGTGCTCTAAGCTTGGAGAGACTTAGGAGAGCACCCAAATGTTGTTCTAAGACCTTAGTAATATCCTAATGGTCATTTTAAATCAATTACCAAAGAAAACCAAGCTTGAAAACAAGTTAAAACACAAAATGTGTCTTAAGTAGTCTTAAAGCACGTTTTTTGAAAAATTGTCTTGTAAATGAGTTTTGAGTGGCTAAATGTCCATCATTACTCTTTAATTAACATGTGTACTATATAGTATCACATTTGGAAGTCTATATCAATGGGAAATCAAAAATTTCACAACAATGTGCCTTGTTTGTGAATAGTAAATTATTTAGGCTAGTTTATAACATAAGTCAATATAAGTGAGATATTGGTCAACAATGACTTAAGTACCCTTGTTACTAATGGGGGCCGGTTTCTTATGAGGTGAGTCACCACCTTCATGACTCATTAGGCAAATAAAGTTTTGTAAGCAGCAAAGCACTATTCACCTTTTACATAATATCACACTTTATTAGTTTCTCTCCTCACTTCTTCATTCTCCTTGTTTCTCACGATTTCTTGCTCTCTCTCCCTTCTCCATTAAGTGAAGAGCAACTCCATGCTAGCTCCCTAGCCTTGCACACAACTTACTCATTTTAGCTCTAAAACCAAAACAAATTACATATTCTTCTTAGTTAGCTCAAGCTCTCTCTTTCATCTTTTCAAAACTTCAAGAGCTTCATTTTGGTGCCAAGTCAAACCACCATTAGAGGAGGAAATCCAAGTTTGGAGACTCCATTG